>QYRS01000007.1:1200000-2400000 GCA_006503535.1 Arthrinium phaeospermum | reverse complement strand
ACGCCATCAGCTGGAGGCCAGTATTCGGGTACACAGATGGATATTAACTTACATGTCGAGCAAGGAGGAGTTTCGATCGAAATCTCTGACTGGCATGGGGGTTTCTATGACTGGAGCTCATGGCGACATCCAGAAACGGACCACAGTCATGTGACCGCTTCTGGCGGAATTTGCAATACATCTCCCATTGATATCAATTTTGATATGCGCAAATCTATCAAGCGAAACATTTAAGGGGCTCTTCTTCTGTCAAATCTGCATTCCACTCTGCTCATGCAGCGTGCTTGGCTTCATGCTCCTTGAGTAGATAGACACCAGATTTACTGAGCATCTTTGATATGCGCAAATCTATCAAGCGAACATTTAAGGGGCTGTCTCTTCTGTCAAATCTGCATTCCACTCTGCTCATGCAGCGTGCTTGGCTTCATGCTCCTTGAGTAGATAGACACCAGATTTACTGAGCATCTACTTCGGCGGCGCTTGTCTGCAGGTACACGGCCCAGTTCTTTGTCGTTGACCAGCCAGTCCAGGTTCCGAACACTCGAATCGACCAGTTGTCTTCCCTGGGACCGTGGCGGTGCTTGATTCGGTGAATCGGCTGAATCAGGTGGTGTGTTACACCATTTGTTTGCAAGGAGGGTGTCTCGTTAGGCAGTATAGCATACCGACCCAAACACCTAGTGCCATGTAGATCGACCTACTCTTGACGCTCCCGGAGTAGAACCGTGCCATGAGACGTATTACGAAACACGGTAGTCGAGCGGACTGCACGGCGTGCTCCGTGATGATCAGCAGCTCGTCGTGGTGGGTGCCCGGTCCCCGCCCCCAACGAAGCGACGGGCTGGGAGACACCAACAAATGCGCATTTTCATACTCATAGCCTTGGCCCCAAATGATTGATTGCCGCCCCATATGTATTGGCTCTGCTGCTGTCAGAGTAGTATCGTGGGGGCGTACCGAGTATAAATAGTGTACGGCTCAGGACTGATAAAGCCTGCATCCTCACCTTCTAGCCTCCACAGCGGCCACCGAGATGTCATTGATGATCATTCACTTATTCGTTTGCGGCAAACCTGCACCTGAGATGAATAATATCCGGGCAGTGCGAAAATTTTCATTATTCCTGCTCGTAGGGGCACAAGTTTATGGGGGCTGGAAATGGCAGGAACCTACTACCCTCCTTGACAGCCCAGATAGAGAACCCAGTCTCGAAAGCTTTAGTAATGCTTGTTCCTTCCTTCCTTCAATTGCAAAATCTTTCAGATGGTATTAGACCAAGACAATACAGCTCGAGATTCTTTCCCAGTATTTCATATCCAGGAAGCTCCAGTATGGACACTAGTGCGCAAGTTTATTTAGGCGTCTGGACAGACTGGTCTCTGGGATCCGTTGCAGGGGCAACCCTGACGACGACGCGGGAACAGGGAAACCTCCTTATTGCGTTTCCGCTCTCTTCATCCCATTCGTTAGCTCCGATTCTGGCGACTCTTCGCCATTATATTCCATCAGTGCTATACGACGTCGGACCCACGAGATACGATCCATCAACAGCGTCAGGTCGTGCTGCGCAATGCAACGTCGCCCGAGTCTGGACTGGCAACTTTCGCCCGCCTGCTCTGGGCCTGGCGTGGGGCAGGCCAGCGGCGTTCACTATTGCGCGTCTTACCTATGGCCCTCTTTGCCCTCTCGTCCATTGGCGCCTTCACAGCAGCAGGTGGCTTCTCATCGAGAATTGCTACCACGGGTGAAGTTCTTTTGAAAGGCGACAACTGCACGACCGCGTCCATGCTGCCCTCCAAAACACGACCGCGGGCGAGCGTGCATGGAGCTTACGCCTCCACCTTTTCCAATAACATGGCAAGTTACGCGCAGCAATGCTACTCTCCTGGGAGCTCGGGAATTCTAGAGTGCGCTAGATTCGTCACCCGCACTATACCAACTGCAACAATGGATTACAACGCATCTTGCCCTTTCCATGGAATGTGTCGACGAAATAGCTCCAACATACGGTTCGATACAGGGCATCTGGACAGCAACCATGTATTCGGACTGAACTCGGGCAAGGATAGTTCGCTCACCTTTCGTTACGTACTTCGGGTCAGTCTTTGAAGCTACATCCTCGGTCCCCTCCCCCAACACCTCACTGTCCCATGCTATGCCCTTCAGAACACCGACAAGAGGGCTACACGACACTAACAAATACTGTCATCCCAATAGTGTGCTCCACTAGCTACCACAGGACGCACGCACAACATCACTGTATCGGATGAAGACTTTACCACTTATAACTACGGGCCCATGTTACGCACTCCCATACGATACGAAGCAGTTCGACTTCACTCAGGTGGTCCCAGACATGAAAACCCAGTACACTCGCCAAAACCTAGGCAGTGTCAACAACATCAACTTCTTACTCAAGTATGATCCCTTTCCATTGAAATGCTCCACTACAAAGCATAAACCAGCACTCTATCAATTCTACGGTAAGAACACATTTGTCTGAGACGGCGGCTAAACTGACTTCTGAGAAAAGCGTCAAGACCTTTGCGACATTCAACGGATCTTTCGATAACAATGGCTCCACTTTCATTCCCGATGCCGACTTGATGAGACGGGACGGGGAGGTATCGCTGTCCTTCCTTTCGGGGAATGGGGTTTACTTTACCTCGCCCACCGATGACGACTGGTACCGGGCTAATGATGCTGACGGATATGTTACGTTGACTGCGCAACCGATAACCAGACGGCGTACCGCCCACAGGAGGCTGCGTCGCCCCTTGGCTGTATCGAGCAGTACCAGTTCTGTCGCGATCCAACCAGGGGTCAATGCGGTGATCTGACGGGCAGGCGGGATGCGCTCTATAGCGCCGCCCGTGGTTCAATTTGACGGCCGAAGACTTGGAGCCCAGCAGACCCATACCGAACAGTCGATCCGGGTCTCTTCTTCTATGGTCATACTTCATTCTGATGCAAACCGTTAACAGCGTTCAAGGGGTCATTGATGCACTTGGTCCAACATCACTTGCGTCCCAGACCTTTCTCCAGCGCGGAGTGTTGATGAGCATTCAGCAGAATCAATGGCACCTCGATGTTGTGCGGTGGTGGCAAATCATTCTGGCCGGGTTCCAAGCTTCTTTCATCGCTACAGCCCAAGGATCTGGGCTCGCCGATACTGTCAAGCCAGAGAATGAGCACGACTGGAGCTTTTGTCATAATCAGGTAATTTCAATTTATGGCATAACACCTATCACACTTGGACTAAACTTATTCCAAAAGAAAATTCGGAGTGCAGACTATGCCTCTTTCAGTATACTTGGTCTGGCGCTCACGTACTCGATTGGCGTTCTTATTGTCGTCCTATCTTTCATCGCCGTACCCATCCTTGGCCTCCTGCAAAATTACGGTCGATACAGCCAGTATGCCTACCTGGAGTGGGAGTTGCACACATCGATCCAGCTTCACCGGATGGCGCAAGACCAACTGGGTCATGGGCACTGGAGCCGCTGCGACGAGACGATCCCCATTACACAACCGGCCGACTTGTTGGCACCGTTTGACCTGTCAGACCCTAAGCACCCTGTCCTGGTTCGGGATAAGCTGGAAAGTCCAAGTCCTGCTTCGTCCCCATGATCCGATGTCCGTCGAGAGCTCTTCCATTCAAAGTGAACAGGCCCCTCTGGAGATACTAACATAGGAGTCCGTCGGGCATTCACAGACGCCCACGCCCACGTCCTAGGCCGCAACCATTCTCAGGGTCCTGACGAACTGGACCATCAGCAGAAAAGACCAAGTACTGCCCCCTGAGTGAGAATGCATTTCCCGACTCGAAAAGCGGCAAATTATCGGGAGATGGAAGGTCCTTGCTCACATAGAGGGGAATAATGATTATGTGGGCAAATTTAATTCTCTGACGTACTCCGGGCTGTCCCCGAGGCCGATTTCCATTGCAACTACTCAGGGGCGGTCGACTTGGTTGGCTTTACATGTAGCTTTCGTTTCTGCTATTATTCTTTCCTTTCTTTTGTTACGTGTGCTACTTCAACGAGCAGGAACGGGATCTTTTCAACGTGCAGACCTGATTATTCTCCCGCCTTCCCCCACCCTTCACCGTTCTATAATGTTTTAAGATGTGCTGTCTCGTCTCTTGATATACTAAATTCCACCTAGAGCGATGCGTTACTTGTATTGTTAGAGATGGGTATCCATTTTGATTCACGGGCTAGAATATAGTCTTGCCCTTTCCTGCTGATAATGCTCATCTCGGGTCTTCAGACAAATGCTCGTCCGAGGTACCCTAGGATTCAATTTGCAGTCAAATTGCTTTTCAAAATCGTCCGTACAGCCAAAACAATACTGCAAAATGTACAACCAGCTTTAGCACTCTCGCGGAGAGCCTCTTCTGATAACGTTACACGACATGTCCGGGCCAGGGTTGCGAAATCCGGATATGAGCTACATATGTCGCCGCAGGTCGGGCAAGAATCATTCTGTGTAGCAGGCTCATTACCCACCGCACGAACCCCTAGAGGACCTTCCATCGTGTCAGTTCAGTTTAGTAGCATCTGGTGGCTTCGGAGAAATGGTATAGAATATAATGGGCCTGACAGTGATGGGAGGTCGCTGTTGTCTTCAGATATAAATGTGTCAGCGTTGAAGCTGTTTCCCGCACTTACAGTAGCCGATTATCCGGGATGTAATATGCACTTCTAGTTCCCATGCAATACGAAAGTCTTCCATAAATTCAATAACAGATAGCCCAAATAGTAACATGCCAGCAAGGAAACTCCGGAGATAAAAGCTCTCTATCCGTATCAATCTAAAAAAGAATTACTCAAGCAAACAGGGTTACACCAAAAGTTGGAAGCTCCGCTTTTGCTAATGCAGCCACAGGGGCTTCTGGTATTCATATAGGGAAATAACTTTCATCAGTATTTGGCGAGAGTGCATTTGATGATGTAAGCTGGTGACGGGGAGTGGAGAAAAACAGGCTGTGTAGCTAAAGCTTGGAATCTTTTGCGGAGCTGTTTGAGCTTGTCATCCGTCTCAGCATTACCCTCACTTTCGAGGCCTATCATCGCACCCCAAACAACCTACGGGCGCATTATCCTCCAAGCCAAGAGGCTCGGGTTATGTATATTGGTGTTCAAGTAATATGCCAAGTTTGTTTTCAAAGTCTTTGGGCACCCATCTTTGGCGGGATTGTGGACGCCTGGTATACAATTTGTTGGCTTCAATTGGAGTTGAGCCTGAGTCCAACTTTGACTCTGGTTACAATGTGATGACCTCGTGCTCTGTATGCCACACGAGCGGCCAATCACTGGAGGATATGCGGTTCTTACTCAACACTGGGCTGTAACCTCGGGGTTTATGTTTCCGCCCTCTCAGCCTTACAGTAAGAATTGGAATTTGGACTGCAGGCATGACGACTATCTGACAAGGGTTTATTTTCTGATTCAGCCTTTTTCTGGAGGTCTTGGCACATCCGGGGTTCAAGCTGACAATATGACAAGAAATTTGGAGTCAGGATTGCAGCCAGTGGCGGCGGCTTTGGTGTCGCTTAGCCACTCGTCTTGCACCCATTTGATTTACTCGAATGCTGTATTACAAGGCAGTATTTACCGAGCTGTTCCACAGACCAATAATCTGCAGTCCACTCTCCAGCCAAGCCTTTCACCGCCACCGGGGCGTCAAGACTCGGCAAACCAAACCAAGGGCCGAGGAAGATGAACGTTGGCTCTCGTGGAATACAAATATGTCTACTTACTTCCATCGGATGCCTGAATGAAACAATGATACCTACCTTTTCTTCTTTCCCCCTAGCTTTCCACGCATGTTAAAGCAATGGCGACATTTCGTCGAATTTCGGAGGAATCCCAAATCCTTTACATGTACCTCAAACCCCTAGGCCTTCAATGACACGCCTGGTCAGAAATGGCTCCCTCAAGCCCGGCGGGGATTGAATGTGTCGAACTCGGGAACGCGACCAGTTTACCAGATGAAGAGGTAAATAACGGGCAACTTGCTGGGTCATCCGGTTCCCGTGAACCAGCGAATTGCTCTCGTGCGTTACCCAAGTATGCTGCGTTAATCCGCCGGCGTGTGACTTGGTGGTCATGGCACTGCGTTAATCCGCCCGGCGTGTGACTTGGTGGTCATGGCACTCAGCATGGAGCATGTATGCCTTTTTCATAGCGGGTATAGCGTTTGCAGTTGGCCACATCTCTACTACGCTCTCTACACGGACAACTCGCTACGACCAAGCGAAGAAGCTTCGGTACGGGACACTACTAGCATTCCTGACTAAAGCGTGCCTGATCTGGGCTGTGCTAGCGCTCTCAGACAGCGCATCTGGGCCACGCTACAGTCGAAACGCATGTCATTGCAAGTATCGATTCATTGTTTGCAATTGCAGACGATCCTATGCCGCACTCGATTGGAAGACCACCATGAATGCTAAATTAGTCCTTTTGGCGACAATCGCGTGGTACGTAAACTTCACAGCCAGACACGCAAAATATTCTATTCATGAAACTCTTGCTCTAACGGCAGAACAGGCTTGGGCCAGTGATGGTTATTCTCGCCAGCCAGGCAGTGTCTGTTGAGCCGACGATAGACCTAGCACGATGCCCGGGAGTCAAAACATTCAATTCTCACTCGAAGTGTCGAAGAATGGCAACAAGATCAATGGGCTCGCTCTCTCGTCTCTATCCCTTTGGAATACAACTAAAATCCGCATCGATTTCCCCAACCAGGACGCTAAACGGTTCGATTATTGGGCTTCAGCTAGCATGATGCTTGAAGATGTAGCAAGTCGGTTGCTAGTATGAGAGAATACTGTACCACCCAGATGCTTCCAAAAAGGCTTGCGGCCCCCATTGGGATGTCGTTACACCATAAACTTCACTGCGCCCGGATACAAGTGCGAACTTGCCTCCGTTGGAACCGATAACGAGCCTAAAGGGTTGAATGGAATGACCCCACCGTTTGGCCCGGATGTTCTCTCCTAAAGGCAATCACAGCTATTACGCATGCTTCGTGGGGCGAATACGGCGGAGAACAGTTTGGTCCGGTGGCCCCAGGAGGTATACCTCTCGATGATAACCATAATCCGATGAAGCCTCCATTTCCCAAGCATCTCGGAGCCTTCAGGACGGAACCGGTGATTTGGGTTGGCTATTCCACATGACTGGGTCCGGCAAAGCACCTAAAAATAGTTCACAGCCGGGATGGGACAGCTACTACACACCCAAAATATTCTTCTGCGAGATGTACGAAACGAAATACGCTGTGGAATTTGAACACTCTGGAGGACTTCAATTTGTGCGAGTAAAGAGCCGGAAGTATGTGGCACCTATCCTTAATACGACATTTCTTCCTGAAAGGCCGTCCATGGATGGAACAAGGGACAACATTACGGCGTTTCCCGAGAGCAACTATGTGTACCCAGACAATTCATCACGTTATCGGTATGTCGCCGCATACCATTCTCTTGGATATGCCTTTCGAGAAGTCGAAACCTGAAAATAGGTTCCGGTACCATCCTGTTGAGCTTGGAGCAGTGTATGGTATATCGATACTCCTTGCCGCGGTCGCTATAGGCGTAGGGACGGTCTCGGTAATCCATAACGGGGGTGTTCTCAAGAACACGCGGTTCTCGAGTATCGCCACCCTGCTTCAACACTGTGGCTACAGCTTCGAGATTCTGAGGGAGCCTGCGCCGCATGGGAGAAGAACGAGTAGTGTTTGAGCAATGCAGGAGGTCTGAGAAGGATCTTGTGCTCACATGGGCGTGTTTGTGGGCCGGGACTGGACCATGCCGTGATCGATCTGTACGTGGCGTTGTTTCCATGCGTTCAAGGCCGTGGAGATAGATGTGTCGCCGAGTTGGCACTGAGAGAACTTTGACCTCGCTTCTCCTTTACGTCTTTGGGCCTGGCAATTGCATGTGAGAGACATCAAGGCTAAAGGGGAAGCGGAAGAGCCAATGATGCCATCGTCCATGCAAGTAAGACCATGTCGTCGCATGAAGTTGCGGAAGGCCCACTGGAGAATTGAGTTGTTGTGCTACCTGTATCAGCCAACCGTCGTCGTACAATCGAGACGCAGTGGAAATTCGTGTGCAAAGTCGCCATCAGCACTAATGTACCTTTGAAAGCAGATCCAATCAGAGCCATCATGATGCTGTTTGCGCCGGCCGCATCGGCACGCCGTATCAGCCTGTCTTATCAGAATCCATTCGAATTACATTATGACGGTACTGGCTATTGACCGAAGTCGACCCCTACCCGTCCTGTGTATTCCTTCAGCACTGCTTTCCTAGTCGGCAGGGGACGCTCTAGCTCGATGCCCGATAAGGAAAAATCATTCAAATGACATCACCAGAAGACTGGGCTGTTCCGAGAGGGTCCACCGTCCTCGTGACGGGGGTCAACGGCTTCCTCGGCTCTCACATTGCGGACCAGTTCCTTCAGTGCGGTGCGGGACGTGAGCCAGAACGCTTGGCTAGCCCACGTGTTGAACCAGAGCTATGGCAAAGGGCGTTTCGAGCTACGGGGCGTGCCGGAGATGGCCGCCCCTGGCGCGTTCGACGACGCGGTCCAAGGTATGTTGTCTGCCTGTCTTTGGTTTGTCGGTCCCGCCCCACTCACTAATGGTGGAGCCTCGACCAGGCGTGTCTGTCGTGGCGCACACGGCGTTCGTCATGAGCCTGGATCCCGATCCCCACAAGGTCGTCCCCGGCGCCGTGGCCCTGGCCCTCAACGCCGCGAAGGCGGCCTATGCGGAGCCCGTCACGAAGCGCTTCGTCTTCTGCTCGTCCTCGACCGCCGCCGTCCTGTTCACAACCACAACCACAACCACCGCTACCGCCACGGCCACCGCCGTCCCATCGGAAGATCTCGCGGTGACGGAGGCGACCTGGAATGAGGCGGCGGTGCGCGAGGCCTGGGCCGAACCCCCGTACACGCCCGCCCGGTTCCAGGCCGTCTACGCGGCGAGCAAGGTCCAGGCGGAGCAGGCCGTCTGGCGGTTCGCCGGAGATCACGCCGGCCAGCGGCCCGACCTGGTGGTGAACTCCGTGCTGCCCAACATGACGTTGGGCAGTCCCCTCGACCCGACCCGCCAGGGCTACCCCAGCACCGCCGGCATGGTGGCGCTTCTGTACTAAGACAAGATAGTCGACTATCATCGCCACGTCCCGAGGCGTAAGCTCTTCTCCCGCCTCCCCAAGACAGAAAGTTGACGTGCGTGCCCGCTAGAATACTCCGTGGACGTGCAGGACGTCGGCCGCCTGCACGTAGCCGCCGCGGTGCTAAAAAAGGTTCGACATCGACGCTTGTTTGCCTTCGCCGAGCGCTACAGCTGGGACTCGGTCCTGGGCGTCCTGCACCGGCTGGAGCCCGCCCGCGCGTTCCCGACGACTTCTCGGGCGGCGAGGATGCCCACGAGATCGAGCCGCGCCACTACGCCGGGCAGCTGCTGCGCGATCTGGGCCGGAGCGGTTGGACGTCTTTGGAAGAGTCCGTGCGGGGCATGGTGGAAAGCTTGCGGGAGAATGAAGGCCGTTAGCAGTAGGCGACTTAGATAGCAGGCAGAAAGGTTCATTACGGGTTGCACTGTTCCAGGGTGTGAATAGGTGACTTAGGATCACTTCTTTTGTTACTTCAGCTTAGTGGTGCCTACATAAATCCCTTTACTGGTATCTCAACACGACGTATATCTTCTGTCTAGTCCTTGATGACTCTGGTGATCTTGGCACGCACGCAGAAGTCCCCTTTCTTCGGCTGTCCGATGCCCATTTCACGGTGGATGCGGATATCCTCTGGCCCGGTTTCGTACAGCTCCATGTCGAAGCGGCGGATGATAGAGGCTAGAGTCATGTACAGCTCGGCATACGCCAGACTGCGAGGGAGCCATCCATGCGGTTAGCGCAACCCAACCTTGGCAAAACGTGGGGGAACAAAACACGTACTTCATGCCCAGGCATATCCTGCTTCCCCTGCTGAAGGAGACGACGAACTTGCTCAAGTGCTCGCCCTTGTCGGCGGCCTCGACCCAGCGCTCCGGCTTGAAGCTTTCCGGTTCCGGGAAGACTTGGCTGTCCATGTGGACAAGGTAGGAGCTCATGCTAACCGGTGTCTGCGATTGGGGTCTGGTGAGACGGGGTGTGTGCGCGCGTGGGGACGACAGGATGCACAAGTACTTACACCCGGTGGTATGATCACATCCTTGTATTTCAGGGCTTCGGTGGGGGCAATCCGAGGCGATCGGAAGATGGGGCCGTGTGAAAGCCGGACTGCCTCGTGCACAACGCCACTCTAAAGACGCAGGAAGAACATGACCTGGCGTTAGCACTCAATTTTTCTATACAGAAGGCTCCCGGGTGGGTGACGCTTACCAAATAGGGAAGCTTCTCAAGGTCCGTCCAAGAGGCGTGGGTCGGCGGCGTCGGCATCACGGTGCGAACCTCGTCGCGGAGCTTGCCCAACAGCGACTTATCGCGGAAGATGTAGTACGACGCCAGCGTCAGCGTCCTCGCCGTGGTCTCGGTGCCGGCCACGACCAGGATCAAGCCTTCCTCCTCCAGCCGGCGCGCTGACCGCTCCTCGGGCGGGTTCTGGGGATCCGTCAGGGCGTCGAAGATGGTCTTCTGCCGCTTCTGCTTGCCGTTGCCAGCGTCGCCGTCGCTTCCCTGGCTGGACCGGGTCACCAGGTCCTGCATATCCAGCACAGCGGTGGCGGCGGGCCGGAGCCAGCCGAGGAGGCGGCGCGGCAGGACGCGCAGGGCGGCGCCGAGGTAGGGGAAGAAGCGGTTGACGTGGACGAGCTCGGAGATCTCGTTGAGGGCGCCGCGGATGTCGTTGTTGAAGGCGGCGTCGTCGAGGAAGCCCGCGCCCACGCCCCACGAGTACTGCGAGATGACGTCGGCCGTGAGCGCGGCGTAGGCGTCGTCGAGCCGCACCACGGCGTCGTCGGCGTGCAGCTGCTCCAGCCGCGCCCGGAGCCGCGCCTCTTTGTCGTGCAGCACCGACGCCAGCGCCAGCACCGACCGCTTCGAGAAGAAGCTGTTGAGCATGCCGCGGCGGAGCCGGTGGTGCTCGTGGCCCACGGTCGCGATCATGGACGTCGGGAACCCGAAGATGCCGACAAAGTGGGGATCCTTCTCCCGCTTCCTCGACGCCGGCGCGTAGACCTCGTCGTAGAAGTAGGGATCCTTGATGTGGATCTCGCGCGGGTTGATCCGCACCACGGGGCCTGCTCTCGCCCGTCAGTTGAACCAGCCCGGACGGACAAAATGGGGGACGCAGATCTACTACTAACCGTATCGCTCGTGCATCTTCTCCACCTCCCAGAGATACATGCCGTTCCTGACGACGTCGTGGTAGAACTCAGGTGCATGGCTGATGGCTGCCAGTCTCGGCCCTGGAATATGGGAAAGGGGATGGAAGAAAAGACGGTAGACGCTTCTCAGCGAGAGCAGGATGCCGCAAAGGCCGACGAGCACAAGCGGCCACGCTGCAAGCACTCGCGTGTCGAGGACATAATAGAAGCCGACAGTCATGTTTAGGAACTCTTTTGTCGAACCTATCAGTATTGTCGCATAACTAACTAGCTAGTTGCGAGGAAATCGATGCTGCTCCCTGTCATATTTGACTTCCTAATAGTATGGCACTAGAAACGTGAAATACGGCTTCGACGTCTGGCCGTATGCATACCGTATTCCGCTATGCACTTGGCACTTCCGAACGTGCCGGCTAGGGAGGGCTGGCAGAACGTTGTACGTGACTAAAACATGTGCGACGGGGTGCTTGTAAGGCTGCTCACACATGGAATTAGTGATTGCAGCGGCAGCCTGCCTTAATTCCGTCCCGATCGGCGCCTGGTGCATCGGTCGGTTGCCGAGGTCGCCTGCCGTCATCCGAAGACTTAGGCCGCGCACTCGGGTCCGATAAGATCGCGAAATGGTTACGCAAAAGTGGTCAGGGGTGAGGGGCAAGGCTATGCGAGCTTATCATTTATTGTCCGCGCCAATCACACATCATATTCCTAATCTAGTTCCTGCCAGCCTGCCCGCCTGTCAGCCGCTTCGTTACATAGCGTGGAATCCGCACACGTTAGCCTTGATTCCAGAAGTATCTTTCGGTACCACGATGGCATGGTCCCTGGCCGGGAGCACGCAATCTACGGTCGTGCCCTGGTGCAGACTCATCTTGACTCGACGAACCAGGTTCGCCGTCAGCATATACATTTCGGCGGTGGCCATGCTAGAGTATCACGCGCTGTTAGTGCTCACGTCCATGTGCGTCACGGGGCGGGCCCTAACTGTCACCGGACTATCGATTAGATAATACTGGGTATTCGGCAACTTACTTGATCCCCAGGCACGATCTAGTTCCCTTTGAGAAGAGAGCCAGGTGGCTTTCCAGGTGGATGCCCTGTTCCGATGCGCGGATCCAGCGCCAGGGATCGAAGGACCAGGGGTCCGGAAACAGGTCGGGGTTGGTGTGGACAAAGTATGTCGCGGTGCTGCACGGTGTCTGTAGACGCCAATCAGAGACTCCCACTCGTATTATTTCACCACTCACAGAGTGGCATGCTTACCCCGGCAGGAATCGCCCATCCTTTGTACTCCAACACCCGGTCTGGTGCCACGCGAGGATGTCGCGTCAGCGTGCCCATGGACAGCCGGAGACCCTCGTTGACGACACCCCTCTGTGAGCAAGCGGGCTGTCAGCATTAATTCCCGGGCAGCGCCCGAGTATGAGCACTGATTGGGGGCCGTTGAAAGTAGTTACCAAGAGGGGCAAGTTTTCCAACACGGACAGCGGCGGGCATTCTGCCGGATTTGGCATCACTCCCTTGATCTCGTCATACAGCTTGGCCCAGATGCCAGGGTTGTCGAGCAGGTAGAACATGGTGACACTGAGGCTGTACGCCGTGGTCTCGGTCCCTGCCGCCAGAATGACGAACCCCTCGTCCTCCAGGCGCTCGAGGTCTCGCTCCTCGGCGGGCAGCGCGGGGTCGGCGAGCGCGGCAAACATGTTCTCGTGGGGGGCCTTGGGCTCCTTGGCCTGGAGCACCTCCATCGCCAGGGCGCTGATGGTGCGGTGCGTCCGCAGGACCACGGCCGCTTTAGGGAACAGGCGCCCAACCAAGTTGGGAGGCAGCCTCTTGGCGTTGGTGAAGCGGATGGGGAGGAACTTGAGCCAATGGCTCAGGGAGAGCACGGCCTGCGTCGCGTCGGTCAGGATGTTCTCGTTCTCGCCCTCGCCGTCGAGGCACCCCATCGAGACGCCGTAGGCGTAGTGCGAGATGGTGTCGGCCGTGAAGGCGGCCGACAGCGTCGTCAGATTGGCGGGCGACCCGTTGGCGGCCGCGGCTTGGAGCTTGAGCAGGAGCCGCTCCACCTTGTCCTGGATGATGGGCTGGATGTCCGAGATGGACCGCTTGGAGAAGAACTTGGTCAGGCTCTTGCGGCGCGCCTCGTGCAGGTCGTGATCGACGGCGGCAAACATGGATTTGGTCACGCCCGTCGATCGCGTGAACCGGTAGTCGCCCTCGACCCGCTTCGGGTTCCCCGCGTAGATGTCGTTGTAGAACGAGGGGTCGCTGATGTGAAGCTCGCGAGGGTTGACACGTACAATGGGGCCTCGCGTACAGTCAGCATGCAATGCATCTCTAAGTTATTCCCGCCTTGTCTCCGGGTCGCGTACCATATGTCTTGTGCATTCGCTCTATCGCCCAGGTGAACTCCCCATCCCGGAGGACAGACCAGTAGAACTCGTACAAATGCGACGCAGCAGCGAGCTTGGGCCCGGGGAACTTGGCCAGTGGGTGGAAGTACAGGTTGTAGATTACCTTGGCCACACGGTGCAATAGCAGCGCCAGTAGGATGAGATAGCCGGAAGCCAGCATGGTGACGATCAGAAATGGTTTGTACAACTGACCAGAGGTGATGATAAAAGTGTTGATGGTGGATGGATGACCTTGGCTGTCCCGAGTGAACGCAAGTCATCTTGACCGTCTTTTATCTATGCTGGGGAGCTAATATGACGTTGGCCACCCTGGGCAGGCTCTGGGCGAGCTTCTTGGTCATCGCCTGGTCTGTTTCTGGTAATAGTGCGGGCATGGCGTGTGTGCAACATGAGACTGATATAATCCGAAACACATATGTAGGACTTTCTATTTACTGCATACTTATGTGTGTCTTCGAAAGGTGTTGTGTTGCCACACTTTTTTGGAAGCAACATCCGAGATTTCCCGCATAGTCTCGGATACGTCGGCCATGAGCCATCCAAATGACAATGCCATTCTTACTCGCACGTCTATGGGATGGTTGCACATAGGTCGTTTCGCATCACGAGGGTTGGAATTGCACACAGAGGGGAAACCAACGGAGTAGAAACGAAACCTGCTTGTCGACAACCTGGGATATACTGCGAACATTATCGTTGACTATGGCATAATGTCTTGACCAGGCTACCGATACGTCATGCTGCGAGTGCGTGGTGCTTGGCCTTCTACACGTCGACTAGATTTGGGTCTCGGTGCCACCGAGTGATGGGAAGAACATCTAAGTAATATATATATATAGGTCTCCGTAGTGATGCGAAAAGCTCTTCAAGGTCACTGTTAAACAAAACCATTACTTGCATCAACTCGAGCCACACTGCTGCTTTGCTATCATCATGTCTTCTGCAACGCCGGATTCCACAGACAGCCGGGTCACCGTATCCCTGCCTGACATGTTCAAGGGTTTCCTGGTGGGCGAACCGACGGTGAACCCCTTCTATGACAAAGCTAGAGCCGAGTCCGAGAAGTGGCTGCAAAGGTAGAGACAGTGGAAGCGCGGTTCCCCCTACAAGTTCAAAACTCTAACACTGAAACCAGCGCCATGGCCCTTTCCCCCAAGCAGGCCAAGAGGGTTCAGAATTGCAACTTCTCTTACTTCGTTGCCGTCTTGATCCCGCATGCTCCAAAGGAGAGATTGAAGATTGCCTCAGACTGGGGCAACTGGGTAAGCCCCCGAGCCATCCAGGCAGAATCTTGAGCCGCTCAGCTGACGCCAATGGCAACAACGAAAAGATATTCATGTTTGATGACAGTAAGCTAGAAGCCCTTACCCGTCAGTTGGCTGGTGGAGCTCCCAATAACACAGCCTTTGTTGTGATAGTGTTCGATGAGGGGGAGCTCAGGGATGACCCTGATACCTCGCAGCGTATCGTCCACAACTTGCTTTCCATCATGGGGCCGGAGACGCAGCGAACCTCGGAAGAACCCGTCGTGATGGCGCATGATAATTTCTACCAGCAGTTTACCCGGGTAAGCCAAACCTCCCGATATCCATAAATGCAGCATCACGCTGACCTATCGCGGCAGAACTGCTCGCCTAGTATGTTGCTCCTGCTGCCACCATCCTTTTGGGGGAAGCGGCTCTATTGACTTATGTTCCATTGGTAGACGTCCTCAGGAGATATGTCGAGGCCATGAAGAGCTACTGCACTGGCTGTCTTCAGCATGTTGCGGACTTCACCGCGGACCAAACGCCAACCATCCTGGAGATGGTGAAAACCCGGCGCATGTCTATCGGTGTCTTCCCCATGTACCCTCTCATCGAGTTTGCTTACGACTTGAATCTCCCGGACGAGGTCTTCCTCGACCCTACGGTCCAGAAGCTGGAGAATCTGGGCGCCGAGTTCGTAATGCTGTAGGTCGCATATCGCCGGCGCCCGCTTGCTACGACTATCTCACTAATACCTACGCATGACTGCTCGATACAGCATGAACGACATCTTTTCATATCCCAAAGAAGAGGTGCGGCAGATTGATGTTCCACTGTCCCCGTATTTATTTGCTAACTTGCGCCGTTTCGGCAGAGTGAGGACTGTCCATTCAACACGGTGGCAGTCTGCCGGATGAACGGCGCGTCCGCCCAACAGGCATTCGACGAGATCGCCGCCATGGTCGATGCGCGCTTCAGCGCATGGGACGAGGCGGCCAAGGCGCTGCCCTCGTGGGGCGCCGAGGTGGATGCGCAGCTGCGTCAGTACATCCAGGGCATCCAGAACATCGTCCAAGCCAACATCAGCTGGAGGTAAGAAGACTATATCGCCCGCTCCATTTCTTTGTCGATTGTAGAGGACAAGTAAAAAAGAACAAGAGAAGCCTGCTAACTGACCTCCTTGGGGAAAACAGCTTTCGAACGGGTCGGTATTTGGTCCGCGGGCGGAAGCGGTTCGGCAGTCAAGGAAGATTGATGTACTCGTGCAGCCTTCATTTCTCTCGGTTTGAATTAGGAAATAGCTATGGAGGAAACTTCGCTATCTAGACAGCCGCCTTGGCCCAATGAAAGTCCCTGAACTGCCCACCTAGTCCTCTCAGCCTGATGCCCCTACTGCCCCGAGCAACAACCTAGGCTCCCGGAAAGTCATATACTCATGCTACAAAACCACACATCGAGCCCGACCGGCATCAAGCCTGGATGATGGGATTGTAGAACCGGAATCTGTTCTGCGGATCGTACGTGTGCTTCAGATCCGCCAACCTCTGCAGACGCCACTCTTCGTACCCGTATATGGACGCCAGCGGCTCAAGCCCGGTGGCATAGTTGACGTAGTTGGAGGGGGCGACGTGGGGCTGCCCGCCTTTCCACAAGTCGCGCACGTCGTCGGCCCATTTCCGCGCGGCGGCTGTGCCCACATCGTCAGCTCCAAGCACAATGCACGTACCTATAGGGGATGTATTGTTTCATATCCGCAGGATCTGGACGTAGCATGTTAGCTTATCAGTATCAATATGTCCCGAGAGGTGGGAGGTATGGTATGATACAGTATACACACACATGCACATGCATGTTTCAGCTAGATCTGATTCAACGATGTGCACTACCTAATGCTCTTCACGCGATTGGTCCGTACCCCGATCCGGGCCTGGGTTTACCGAAAGAGCGCGACGCAATTGTTGCATCTTGCAGACTCAGCCCGCTAGACTGTTTATCCCAGAAATCGGTCCGCCAAACGTAAAGCTTCCAGTCGTCCCGAACCATCTCTTCCATATCGCCCCGGCGTAGCCAGAATGTCGCGGCCCTGTCGTCCGTAGACCAAGAAAACGTGGTCACCACGCGCACCACCTCGCGCCTGGCGAATTGCGCGGCGGTGGTTGTGTCCCCATCCTCATCGTCCAAGAGAATCGACCGGATGTTAGCAGGGGGCTTCTCCACCTTCCACTGGTTCCAGAACGCCAGCATGAAGTGCGGGACGTGCGAGGACTCGCGGTGGAAGAAGTCAGGGAACTTGACCGTGTACTCCTGAATTTCGTCGTCCACGGGCGCGAGCAAGTTGCTGCCAGACGTGACCAGGCCGAACGGGAGCAACGGCAGCCAGAGGCCGACGAGGGCGGCGAACTCCATCCGCCAGGGCTCGACGGACATCTTGCGGGGCGGGTAGGTCTTGTCGACGTCCTGGGGTCGCAGCACCTGCCTCCGAGGCGCCCGCGCCGTCGTCGTCACGTGGCCGCCGAGCAGGTTGCTGATCAGCGCGGAGAGCCAGTGGGCCGGGTATCCCAGCTCCGAGACGTGGACGAGGAGGCGCATAAACATGGTCAGGTTGAGGGGCGCGTAGACCAGGCCGTCCGGGTGGAAGGCCGGTTGCCGTCTGTAAGGCAGGCATATCTTCAGAAAATGGGAGTAGAGCCACCTTGTCAACGAGGCCTGCGGCATGAGCTCGCCCCACTCCATCCTCTGCGATGGTGAGGCCACGCGCTCCCACTTGTAGAACGGCATTAGGGGGTACGAGCCCTCCTTGTAGCCTTCGGGCGTGGTGCTTGAAAGTCTCACGTGAAAATGAGACTCGACCATCTTCCGGTTGTACATCAGGAGGTACTCTGCGAGATACTGGTTGATCGAGTCCCATCGGGGAGGGTTTTTCAACACGCATGCCGTCAGGCCAGTACCATGTCCCGTTTCTAGCACTGGTACACCATATAGGAACGATGTGAGTGGTCCTCCCGTGTAGTCACTGCCTGATTGTCAGCTGGGTGTTCGGATGTAAACAGTGCGAACTCACGGAATGTTGCTCATGTGGATGACATGATAGCCTTTCTGAGACTTTGCTGTGTATCCAGAAGCGGCTTTGTCGCTTTCAGGCTTCGGGCTTTGAAAAGCGTCGTATCTTATACTTTCCAGTGCATCAGCCATTTCCTGTAGTCGCACCTGGACCTGAAGACGGTTGTGCATGCAGCTAAACCTAGACCCTACCAACATGAAGTAACCGGCAATGGCTTCGATGATGCTGCCCTTCTTGTAAAGCTTTTGTCTCAGTTTTCTGGCAATACCCGACGTCAGTTGTTCCGCAGTAAGTAGAGGCATCATGGTCATGTCCGGTCCGTCGAGTGCCCTTCTCTTGCTCTCCCAATCCAGATCGATCATGGTCATGTTGGTCTTCCAATTGGTGTTGATATACGAGCTGAGTTCAGCCTTGCTTCCTTGCGCCTTATTCCGGTAGGCCCTCAGTAGTTCAGCCAGCGGGGGCTCAACTTTCTCAGATTTCGAAAGCGGCAATGTGACAGTCCCAAAGTCGTCCCAGAATCGGTGATCCAGTAAGTTGTCCCCTGCCCACATGTCCGGATCTTTCATCATCTGGCCTTCGGAAACCAAGAGACGGATGATCTCGGTCGAGTAAGTTCCTGTGGGGACTGGCTGCCATTGCCGCAATACGCGACACAAGGGTTCAATGTCTTCCGTCGCAACATGAGCCCACGGTATTGGTTGGGTCTCGTCTTCGAGGTCCTTCAGAAGGGTCTCGATTGTGGTCTGCAACTTGTCCCAAACGAACGGCGGAAGAATCGACACGGTGAACAGATACGCCAGGATGCAAAATAGCAGATGGGATTTTCCTTCGTTCTTTTCTGTGGCAGCCTCGTTGAACAAATGGAAGAAGATCAGATTCCTCGCCACGACGGCAGGCTTGTGATCAAGCACCATAAAACGGAGCTTCCTGGGTTGGTCGACCGGGAACTCCAGGATCGTCTGAAACATGTGGCGTGCGTCTCCGATGCCAGCGAAAAGGATCGACACAGGTTCGTCTGGCTTGATTGTTTGAAGCAGGTCACGCGTAAGCTGCGACTCTGGAACATCATGCCCGACGCAGAAGTATTCCGCCTCGTCAACCCTGGACAACTATTAGCAAACGGCGCGTTACGGTGGAACAAAATCAGCTCACATTTGAGGCTTATACCTAGGAAGCTTCCTGAGTATCGACCTCCACTCTGCCCTGCTGACTTGGTCGGGCTCTTGGATAACACGCATCCGCTCCAAGGCAAGCCACAGACTTGCGCGCTCATCATTCTTCTCGATTCTGTCAATGATAGACTCAACTCTCTCCAAATCCCGCAGATAGAGAAGACATTTCGTCATCCTTACGAGGAGTTTCTGCTTTGGCGGCTCAGAGTCAGGGGTCTCCGCCAGAATTTGCAATGCCTTGTTGGCAAAGTCAATGGACTCGCGATATTTCCCAGTCTCGAAATAGGCAGCAGACAGGTTGGAAAGCGGCAGGTGGCTACATTTGTCGAGTTCCCAGGCCTCAGTATAGGCCTTGATTGCTTTGGGCTAGAGTGAGCGCCCAGTCAAGTGTATTTGATTCGGGAGCGCCGACTCACCGTCAGTCAACTTGCCCTTCTTATACAGGCCATTCCCGCGCTGACGAGCTTCTTCCGCCTCTTGGACACATGCGCTGGCCATGGCGATGATTCACGGATTCGAGGCGTTGACGAATATCCGTGGCTTCATTCGACGTTGGCGAGTTCTATGGTTTGGATGAGGAGACTCTGGAGTGCTTGCTCACCACAGCACTGACCAGCAATATGTGCGCGATGTATCGTGGACAACCCCTCATAAGGCGTACAATTAAGGGACGGAACATCGTTGATTCCGACCGCTGAAACTTGGCCGGCGTACTTTATTCCAACTTCCTTCAGCGGCAGTGCATGCATAGATCAGACGGTAAAAGTCAGAATTGTCCAATCAGGTGTATTTGACAATGGGTATAGAGTTAAGCGTCTTACTTTACCTGAACTCAATTCGTTTGGATCAAGTGTGCCAATAAACTTACTGAACTACCATGAATCTCAGTGGTGGTTGGTACACAGTAAAACCCACAGTAAAAACCAAGCTTCACCCAGGTATTTTACTGTGATAGAATCCAAGCCCGTGCGAGCCCCAGTGCTATATACTTAATTTTGATCAATGGACAGGCAGATCCGGGCCCGGAAGACGCTGGAATTTCCCCTTTCACCAGCCCCCTCAAGCCCCTTTGTTGATGCCCTGGCTATACCGACCACGTTTTCAACGAACCGGTTTAGTTACAATAATTTAGTTGTGTCGCACATTCTCGTTCATCATTAATATCTGAAAACTGCTTGTCGTCGGCTAATGTTCCAAACGAACGGTACTTCTAAGCTTGGAAGACTGGAGTATCAAACAACCTCTTAAACCTCATGTGCCCCCTGCGGTATTCGATATCCCTTCCAGACGCCCATTGTTGACAGACCCGCCATCGAACATCGTCGAACTGCCACGGATAAAGCTCCCCACATTGCTAGTAAGAAACAGAATCGGATCCGCCACCTCCTACATATTGCCTTGGCTGCGCGAAGAACGTGGAGGACTTCTCCCATTGCAGGCCGCAGTCCGTGAAACCTGCTTAGTCAGACGTCTTCATAAGGAAAGAGCTAATCTAAGCCCTACAGAAGTCGTAAGATTGAAACTGGCATGCTGATCTCGCTAACGATAAGTCACCATCTGAACATTTCCTTGCTCCTAGTATATGCTTCCGCGCAAGGTCACATCAGCAAGGGGTCTCGCGTGTTTATAATAATTTCAGGGCTCGTATAAAGAGTAGGTAACAATATTTACAGATTAGTCGTCATCATGCTCTAGATTGCGGGTTTCTGCTAACCCAATAATGTCCCGCTAAAACAACGCTCCGTCATTTTCCGATCTAGAAATGTAGTATCTCTCCACAGAAACCTCGTCAAAATACCTCTGTGATCAAGCGTCCAGCCCATACTGCTGAGCCACCTTCTCCGCACACGTCAACCCCGTCGCATACGCCGCCGCCTGGATATGCCCACTAATCAGCACGGGCGCGACCGACATATCCGCCACCCTCAACCCCTCGACCCCGACGACGCGGAACTCCGGATCCACCACCGCATCAGGCGCCCCGCCGGCGGGGCCCATCTTGAGGGTGCCCGTCATGTGCCACGACGACGAGATGGTCTTCTTCCAGTACGCCAGCAGGTCCTCGTCGCTGTCGCCGGCGGGCACGGCCAGGGCCTCGACCGTGTCCTTCTGGTAGTCCTCGCTCTTGACGACGCGGTCGAGGACGTCGCGCAGCGCCAGCACGGCGGCGGCGCGGTCGAAGTCCTCGCTCAGGACGCGCGGGTCGAAGCGGAGCGGGGCGTCCGGATCGGCCGACTGCAGCGTCACCTCGCCGCGGGCCTGGGCGTTGTAGAGGAACACCAACAAACACGAGTAGCTGAGCTTCTCGGGCGGGAACTCGGGCAGGAACCAGTGCATGGGGAAGTGGGTGAAGACCTCGTAGTGCGGCACCGTGGGCTTCTGGAGCAGGGCCTGCTCCGACGCCGGCAGCGCCTGGAACGCGGGGTGGCTCGGCAGGTCGGGCAGCTTGAAGAAGCCGATGCCGGCCTGGCAGGCGAACTTGGACCACGGGCCCGTGCCGTCCTGCTTCCACTGCTCCAGGGCCGCGTCCATGGTCTGCTGGTCGCCGTAGAAGGCCTTGCGGGCCGTGCTGGTCTCGCTGCGGGAGTACACCAGGGGGCAGAACTGGTGGTCGCGCAGGCCCTGGCCCACGGCGGGCACGTCGAGCACCACGGGGATCTGGTACTTTTTCAGCTGGCTCTTGGGGCCGATGCCGGAGTGCATGAGGACGGCGGGCGAGTTGAGCGCACCGGCCGAGAGGATGACTTCCTTGCTGGCGCGGTACTTCTTGTCCTTGGTCTCGACACCGACCACCTTGCGCCTCTCGAGGATCAGCTTCCGGACCCGGGAGCAGGTGATAATCGTCAGGTTCTCAGGCTTGTCGGCGTACAGGTCCTGGGCGGTGGACCGCTTGCCGTTGCGGGCGGAGCTGATGAGGGCGGACATGCCGATGGGGTTGCCCGAGTTGTGGTCCGGGTTGATGGGGAAGCCGCCCTTCTCGAAGACCTCGAGCATCGGCACCACGTCGTCCTCCCACTCGGCCGCGAACCCGACCTTGAGCGAGCCGCTGGTGCCGTGGTTGCCCATGTCCGGCTTGGCGAACTTGGCGGCCACGTGCGCCGGCCGCTTCTCGCTAAAGTCCTCGAGCTGCTTGAACCGCTTTTGCACTTTTGAATGATGTCAGTGTCAGTCTCACTTTCTCAACGATTCCAATTCGGATAAACCTACTGGCACTCCAGCCAAACGCCTCATCGTTCCCGGCCACGCGCGACCACTCGTCGTAGTCGTCGCGGGCGCCGATGGTGTAGACGCCAAAGTTGATGGCCGAGCTGCCGCCCAGGCCGCGGCCGCCCGAGTAGTCGATGGACCGGCCGTCGCAGTGCTCCTGCGGCGCCGTCTTGAAGCCCCAGTTCATCTCCTCGTTGGTGAAGGTGAGCCACCGCTTGCCGTCCACCCGCAGGTTCGGGTCCGCGTTCTGGCCGCCCGCCTCGAGCAGCAGCACCGACGGCTTGGCGCGGGTGCGCGAGAGGGAGGAGGCGACGGCGCTGCCGGCAGGGCCGCCTGTAAACAGCTCAGTATTAGGAAGGGGGCGGGGAAGATCTACGCCATGGGATGGATCGAGGGGGAAGACGTACTGCCCACCACGATGAAGTCGTACGTAGCCATGATTTTGTACTCCGGGGTCGTCTTCAAACGTGAATTGCAAATGGAGGTGGGTTGTCAGGACAAAACAAAACACAAGATTCACTTTGAAGTAACACCAGAGAGGGGCAGCAAGAGAAATGCCCGAGCCGGATCTCGCCAACTTATGTGTGTGCGCATGGCAGCACGGCCAGTAAGAGGAGGTGTACAGTAAGAAGGTGTGTGGGGCACGTCACTCGCAGCTTCTTTCCTTTTTCATACTTGGGTATCTGCTATGCCCAGCCAGCCGGATACCGCCAAAATTAGAGGGGATGGAGGGGGTGGAGGGGAGTGCATTGGATCTCCACCAAAGTCGCCTATCATTCTGTCATCATCCGTGGGCCGACGGCGGCACAGTAGTAGGTGACTGCTGTTCAGACCTATACTAATACTGGTATACAGTAACCAAAACAACCCAAAGTACCGGTTCTTTTAAACATGGAGCTAGGCCTTAGTGGCAGAAGCTCCTGGCTCTGCATGGCTAATAACATTAGTATCATTTGAAGTAGTGACCTGAGACGCCGCCAGCTAGGCTAGAAGTCTACCACGAGCAGTAGCCACGAGGTCCTGCCACGAGGAACAGAGCTGAGAACGGTTTCCTTGTTGCTCGTTCATGAAAAAGTCCCCCTTTTGACCGGTACCACTACCAGACAAGCGTAGAGTCGCAAACGCCAAGATATTGGGGCTAGAGTAGCCTCAATTACTAACCAGGCTTGGAGGTTTGACCCGCTCTTTGGGCTGAGCCAAGCCATTAGTGCTTACGGTAAATGGGTATACCTACGGGGTGATTCTGCTGGCACTGCCATGTGTTCCCGGATTGGTTGATTAAAACCCTGCTCACCCCTCGGCGACTCGAGCCGGGAGCTGAACCCCGAGATCCTCCTTCGCATTGAGATTGGAGAAGGTCCCTCCTTGGATTTCCCCTTGGTCTACCTACTCCGTAAAAGTACCACCTGCCTCTCTGCTAGGTGCAGCCGCCGGGCGCCCCGCCACAAAATACGGTTATCAATCTAGTCTCCTGAACGGGGCCCCCGTCTACATGCCCACCCACCTTCCAGGCTAAGTAGATACGGCGGCTGCAAGAGCTGGTCATCCGGCCGTCTCAGAACCAATAACGTGCTCCTGATCGGCCGGGCTAGCGGAGACGATAAGGCGGTTTTGAGTCTGACCGCGCACGTCCTGCCCTGACGCCTCGCCGGGCTGAAAACCTAGCATGTTTCTGGAGCGAGACCCGAACAGCACGAAGACCGATTCGAACCAGTCTTGCGAGCGCTCATTCATTCATTCATTCGTCTATCGAGCTAGTAACGCATCCATTGCTAAACCGCGCTAGCTCATGGCAATTAGGCTACGTAACCCAATAGGCGATCACCAAGGGATCGACATGCACTATAGCCCGGAGCTACTATGGCTTACTGTTTGTGACCGAAAACGGTGGTGTGAGGTGTTGATGGCTGGCAACCAACCAGCGCAAACCGGTGCGACCGCCTATTGGAAACGTCCTGCTTCTTTTCGTTCTGCGACTAGGGCCAAACCGGCTGGTTCAGGTCGTGGGCGTTCGCTAGCCTCCCCTGGACCCTGGGAAAGATTTCCCAAGAGCCGGAGCCTACCGGCAGAGTCGAGAGATGGCTGCCGCCTCACCCGTCCTGTCAAACACAGTAGCGGGCCGGCAGATTTTGGGTGTTGACGTTTTACCTATAACAGCCGGTGTCATATTGAACCTAAGCTCTTCATGCGCCGGCCCTCTTTTTCCCTTCTTTTTTCCTCTTCTCTCCTCTTCACTTCCTTCGTTTAGTTGCTGTTTACCATCCGTGATACTGCCCATTGACACCTGCATTGCATTGCATAACAAGCTCGAGACACGCCCGGCACTAGACCTCATCAGAAACAGCAATCCCCACCCCCGCAAGAAACGAGCAACGACAACAACACACCCACGAAGAGTGTCTGGGCCAGCCTCGTGCCGGAAACGAAACACGAAATGGGATCGCAGGATGAGGCCTGGATCCTCCTGAGCTTGGGCATCTGGGTCATCAGCCTCCGGATATGGGTGCGCTGGGAGATGGTGGGCATTCGCAACTTTGCCTTCGACGACTACCTGGTCTGCGTATCTGGGGTGAGTTTGCGTTTCCTGGCTTCGAAACATGACAGATAACGTCGCCGTGTCGGCCCCTATTCGCAATGGACTGCTTTACTAATTATGCGTGCTACTGCAGCTTGTTTTCGTGGCCGAGACGGTAGCTGCATACCTGGTGGGTGCCAAGTTCGATGGCCTCACCAACAGTTATAGTAAGTCCGATTCATAGGTGCTTGATGCTGTTGGATCTTTCTGTCTCTCCCTTTATTCAACCATTGCCATTCAGCCCTATTCACTGAAGAGTTGTCGCTAATTCCCGCGCCTTTCATGCAGTGACGGACGACCAACGCGCCCGACTCGACCCGAACTCGACCGAATTCTACAAACGTGTGTGGGGGTCCAAGATCCAGGTCATCGGATGGTCGTTCTACGCCTTCATCCTATGGTCTCTGAAACTATGCATTGCATTCTCTTACAAAAGGCTCTTGTAGGTTCTCATCTGTTTCTGTGGCTTTGCTTTGCAGATTAGATGCGCAGAAGTGCTGACGATTTCCGGCGACACCCAACAGTGAGAGAACCACCATCAAGAAGTCGAGGCTCCTGATCAACATTTCATATTACATGCTAGGGGCTACGTATTTGATCGTGGCCATGTCTATTCTTCTTTCTTGTCAGCCGTTTCACAAGTTCTGGCAGATCTATCCGAACCCTGGAAGTAAGTCAGCTGTCTACTCTCGCCGCCCTTATTGATCTACAATCGCGTTTCAGCCAATACTAATAACCTATAACCCTACAGACGTCTGCCAACCTACCATCTCAAGCGTTTACGTGCTCGTGGTCGTCATCCTAAATGTACTGAGTGATGCTTATCTCATCTCGATCCCACTGCCGGTAAGGATCCGACTCGAGCTAACACATCTTCTGATCCGAAACGCACACTACTAACTGCCACCTCCCCTTTCTAGCTACTATGGCAGGTCAACATCGATCTCCGCAAGCGTCTCCCCCTGATGGCCCTGTTCAGCGGCGGCCTGTTCATTGCCATCGCCGGTAGCATCCGCGCCCACGTCATTCTCAACGTTCGTACCCCCCCTTATGTCAATCAGCCGCCCTGACCACAGTCTAACATACATTCATCCTTTAGTCCGGCCCCGAAGGTGCGGTCGAGGGCTCCCGGTGGGCCACCCGCGAAACCTTCGTCGCCATCGTCGTGACCAACATGCCCTTCATCCACCCCAAGATTCGCGCCATCCTGCAGGCCTTCAAGTGGACCAAGAACTGGGTCACGGGCTCGACGCGCTCGCGTACCGGCCCCAGTGCCGACCGAACCACCGGGACCGGGGGCCTGGGCGGGGGCGGCAAGTCGGCCACCAAGTCGCAGATCATCCCTGGGGCTGCTATCGAGCTGCAGGACCGGCCGCCGGGCAAGAGCGACAACCTCTTCAAAAAGTCGTCGCGGCGGGCTAAGGTGTCGGAGAAGAGCCTCGGCACCAGTAGTAGGTCCGGCTGGGGCAGCGACGAGCAGATCATCCTGCGGCACGACGCCGCGTCCATGACGTCGACTAGCGTCCGCCGGCCGGCCGAGGCCGACGTGGTGGCCGCCAACGGGAACGGCATTGCGATTCTGAAGGAGATTACGGTTCAGGAGTCGTCGCTGGAGGACGGCATGGACTGGGGCCACAATATTTCTGTGAGCCAGAGACGATGATTCTTGGTGCCACATTAATTTATGACTACGGAGCGCAACTGATAATAAATGTATTTGTATGGGTAATGAGGGAAAGGGAAAGGGAAACGGGAACAGGACGATGGATTGGAATCTTACGAGGATATCTGTACGAGTACATTGGTAGACAGGTCATGATTCTCCGCCGCCGTAATGAGGCTATAAAGAGGCGAAATAATGTAACCCAAATAATATTCATCCAACTTCACTTGCTTCTGGATCGGGAGTTACGGCCTAATCGATCTCCTTGTTTGCCTGGTGGTATAAATAGATGGCTATTCATCTCACTACAACCTCTTGATTTGGGTACTGATAAGATCAATATCCAATCATCGTCTGGTATTATAATCTCAGTATCAGGCATGATTAGGTATATTGAATCTCATATAACGATGACTGTCAATGACAAACTATATTGCAGAAAAGCTCAAATTGGATAAGGGGTAAGGGTAGGACTGAGTAGTGACGGGTGACATTCTGCCCACAAGACTAAAGCACTGGCGTACACAAAATCGTCGTCTTCAACACATCTCGCGCCGACGACCCCAACGAAAAAAACCTCATTCCAAATACACCGGTAACCCCTCGACCCCAATATTCATAGTCGGCCCCGAGTAAACCAACCCCCCCTCCCCCCTCGCCAGCCGCAGCCCCGGCAGCCGCCGAAACAGCTTGACAAACACAATCTCGAGCTGCGCCCGCGAGAAGTACTCCGCCTGGCACCGGTGCGGCCCGAACCCGAACCCCAGCGTGTCCTCGGGTCGCATCCCGGGCCGGTGGATATCGAACTTGTCGGGATCCGGGAACTTGTCCCCGTCGCGGTTCGCGGCCTGCACGGCGCAGATGACGCCCTCCCCCTTTTTGAGCAGCTGCCCGCCAATCACCAGGTCCTCTTTCACGGCCCGCCGGCTGTTGAGGCCGGACGCGGTGTGGTAGCGCGTCACCTCGTTGACCAGCTGGCTCGCCAACGCCTCGGGCTGTTGCTTGAAGTCGGCCAGCTGGTCCGGGTGCTGCAGCAGCGTCAGGACCCCGAGGGCGATGCTGTTGATGAGCGCGGCGTTACCCGCGGTCAGGACGACAAAGGCGAGAGTAGCAACTTGCTCCTCGGTGAGGTGGCCGGGCTCCAGCTGCTCTGCCACCAGCTTGCTGATGATGTCATCACCAGGCTTCTGCTGCTGCTCCTGCTGCTGCATCTTCTGCTTGACGAGACCGGCAATGTACTTCTGCAGCTCCAAGTTGGCCGTCTCCGCCGCGTTCCGGCTGGTGCTGTTGCGAATCTCGCTATCCCGCGACAAGCGCTCCACGTCCGCCGCCGGTACGCCGAGGACCCGGTAGATGATGAGCGTCGGGACGTGGACGGCGAACTCCCTGACGAGGTCGACAGGTTCCTGCCGCTTCTCCGCCGCCTCCCGTCCCTTGGCCACAAACCCCTCCAACACCGCGTCCACGACCTCCTCCATCACGGGCCGCCACTTGCGCTCCACCGTGTCCGGCGCGAACTCGTCCTCCAGCATCGCCCGCTGCGCCGCGTGGTCCGGGTCATCCATGTTGACGAAGGTCGGGACCGCCTCCCGCGCCTTGCGGCCGCCCGCGTGGATCTCGGGGTAGCCCGGGGCGCGGCGGTCCGCGCTGAGGTTGGGGCTGGCGAGGGCGTCGCAGCAGTCCCGGTGCTTCGTGAGGAGCCACGCGACCTGGCCGTCGAACAGCCGCACCTGCGAGACGGGGGCTTCCTTGCGAAGTCGGGCGTAGATGGGCGGGGGGTGGTACGTCTCTTCCCGAGCGAACGGGAAGTTGGGTAGGTCTATCATGTTGTTTGTCAGTAACAGTGTAGATGAATTCCATGGTAGGAAGACCGCTTACCATGTGGTGCCATAACGGAAGTTTCGAATTACGGCTAGCGGTGATCTTTGTTTGCTCGTGGAAGCAAGCGGCAGCGGATTTTGAGGCCTTGGGCGTCACCTGTGGTAGGAAAATTTGAGGTATGTTTGCTGTGTGAAGTAGTAAATGTGATTCTATTGATACTCTGTCTGAATCGACGGATCTTCAATTGACGCTTCTTCTGTGGCGGACCACTTCCCTATATACCTTCACGGGGGACTCGAGGCCATGTCCCATCGCCGACCAGGCCACATCCGACAGACCATCTCGCGCACTCTGTTACCATGAAACTGCCGAATGTCGCATGGGATCGTATGACTCCTATATTCATTGTCTCGTGGTTTAGGGTTTGGAATCTTACAAATCCAGACACCTCGCAAATCAAGCAACTCCGCGGAATGGATGCTCAGCACACATCCGTCGCCTCTCCACTCATCCGCTCCGGACCCATTGAATGTGTGTGGTAAATAATACGTCACAAGCACGCATCGGCAGTTGCTTAGAAATCATTGCCCGAGACACGCGTTTTCAAAAGACGTGTCGGTGTCGCGAGGAGGTGCCGAATCATCGCGATTCCCCTAGGCATCAGGCAGCCAGCCAAGCATGCGGAGCCGCTGCCTGCTATCGGCGATAGCATGATCCCACGGGGCCGGGAATGCCGTTGTCCGGACCTTACGTCGATTTCGTATTCGCATTCATTGCGCTCATCAACATGCACTGGATCAAGTCACATACTGCTGAATTAAACAGGTTCATTGAGTATCCCTCGTGGGGCAGCGAGTACATATAAAATAAGTTCAACCATCATTACCATGGAAAAAGTCAACCGTACTAACTCCTACACAATGCTTGAAAACAACCCTAACTTATGCTGTCCATCTTGGATATGATGAAAATGCAGGTTTCCACGACACCATTGATTGCTGCCTCCTCCTTTAAATAAAACATTTTCTCAAGCAAACCCCCAGGGGACCCCTGGTAGGCTTGCCGGCATGCTGGGGGATACCAATATTTCTCCATTAAACGCCGCGCTCGCAACGCAGGGTCGCTTTTCGCGATGCCCACGTCCTCATCATAGGGCCAATGTTTCGCCCATTCCGTATAAGTAATGCCGAGTCATGATACCCGATAGGCTTCGCTTGCCCCAACGCCGTGCCATGACAAGCAGTTCAAACAATAACGACGGGTTCGTAGCGACGAACCGCAAAACAGGAAATGAAATACACCACCGCTCAACTGGCTGGCTGAGAACCTCAGTTGTTATCTTCGGTTTCGGCATCTCGAGTGAGCTCATTGGACTGCAACACGATTCGCTTGCCAAGCTCGCCGACGGGTTTTCCGTCACGGACAGCGCCGAAATCGAGAATCTATCAGGACAAGTCAGTATGCGGGCAAGGCGTAGGAAGTAACAAGGGTAAACATACCTCTACATAGGTCAACTGGTTTCGTTGCACAGCGGCAACGCATCGTCGTTCATCAAATCGTACTTGCCAGACCCCACTAAGGTCGGTAAGCAGGTCTTGGATGCACTCGCCGGTGCGGATGTCCCACATCTTGAGAGTCCTGTCGCTTCCACTGATAACCTTGCGCCCGTCGTGTTGGAAGCAGGTGATGGCACCAGTGTGGGCAGTCAGAGTGGACTGGCATCGTCCGGTAATAGGGTCCCAGATACGCAGCGTCGAGTCAGCGGCGGCAGACACCAGACGCTCATCGCGGAGATCAAGCAGTCCAACGAGGAGGGAATGTCCCTCGAGAGTGTGGAGGCAGCTGCCCGTCTCGAGATCCCAAATCTTGACAAAGCTGTCCATACTGCCCGATATGCACCGGTTGCGTTCCGTATCCAACACCACACTGTACACCTTTTGCGAGTGTCCTTGGAGTACATGAACCGTCTCCCCAGTGCTGATACGCCAGACCCGAACCGTGTTGTCGTAACTGCCACTCACCAGGGTATCGGCGTGGGCAGCGATGGCACGAACCGAGTGGCTATGCCCCTGGAGCGTGCGAATGAAGTAGGGGCAGTCGGCATCGTTGGCAGGAGGGCCAGTCTGGATATACCGTCTAGAACCGGCTTCAGGGAGGCGCCATACTCGCAGCTGGCTGTCGCGCGATCCGGTAATGATCAAGGGTTTAGGGGGCATCATAACAGGCGCGCCGTCCTGGATCTTGCCGGTGTCTTTTGGCATGAGAATCTGCAAGCATCGCACAGTGCTAGTGTGGCCGTAAAAGACCTGCGAACAAAGCCCCTTTTCGATGTCCCAGACACGGACTGAGCGATCGGTAGAGCCAGACACCAATGTGTTGCCCTCGTACTGCAAGGCCCACACACCTCCTTCGTGGCCCTCGAGACGCTTGCGCAATTTTCCGGTCTGGGTGTCATAGACATGGATGAGCTGGTCGTCGCTGCCAGTGATAATCTTGTCTTCGTCGAACTGCAGGCATGTAATGACATGTCGAGGGTGGGCGGGAAAGGCGACGTGGCTAGGCTTGACCTTGCCACTGGTCCAGCTCTTGCGGATCATGAAATGACGTCGGTATAGGGATTTGAAGAGATGCAACTTTCGCAGAGCTGGGATTCCGATATGGGGATCCGGCACGGCCACGGCCGCGGCATTTGCTGCCGAAATGGGTCCCTCAGATTTGTGCATCTTGGGCGACGGTTGGGATTCCTCCTTCTCCTTCTTCAGAAAGTTGTCGCTGATACGTCGCTTGCTGGTTCGGTCACTGATGGTATGGAAGCCCAACCTCTTACGCTTGGTCGCCCGAGACGACTTCGCCTGGGAGGGCGATAATGCGTCAGATTTAGCCGAAGAGCGGAGTTCTGCCTCGCTAGAAGCCATCCGCTTCTGAAGGCTGAAGTCAAGCTCACAGCCCTCGGGTCCAACAGGGTCCTGCCAGCCCCAGCCCTCCCTGACGGCTCTGTCCAACTCACCAGGGGGGAGAGTGAAGCCGTCCCGGTCGAAGAGTTCCTTCCATCCCGTCTCGTCACTGTCGATGATGTTGCGCCAAGTCTTGGACACCTGGCTGGCGCGGCAGCGATCTTGTGAGTCGAGATAGGATATGATGTGGAGCGTCAATTCGCCAGGGAGGTCCTTGAGGATGTCGCACTTGAGTGCGGGGCCAACCACGTCGGCTACCACGTGCAACGTCTTTCTCGGGCATCGACGAAGGAACTGGTAGATCATGAACGACTTCATCTCAGCCGGCATAGCATCAAACGACTCCAGCATCGTGCGACTATCCATGATACCGGATTGGAGAGCATGCGAGCTGGCATGCTGAGGGTTGAGCATTTGAGACCGAAACTCGGCCAAAGCTGATGATGAATGGGCGTATTCCTCGTCGGCCACGTCTTGGCTATCGTCGTGGACAACCACAGACATGCTGTCTTCGTCGCCATCTTCGTCGCGATCGGCGGTGTGGAGCTGGGCAGCCTGGAGGGTGGGAGACAACCGGGGACTAGGCAGGCTCGCATCCTGAGCGGCCAGCGTGTTAATCGGTCGGGGATGTTGCAAAGCACGGATCGACTGTTGCAAGGTCTCGTCGGCATCGGTCAGGGGCTCCGGATCCGCATCCGTAATGGGCGGAGTCGCTACATTGCTGCTGAAGACGGTGTGGGTGTCGCTGCCGGCGGGGCTCGAAATGTCGAAATATTCATGCTGGTGGGCCTGGCTGGGATCAGATTCGGGCGTCTCAAAGGAGTCGAGGTGGCTTCGTCCAAGACGGTGTGGCCTTTCCGGGTACTCTTGCGAAACAGCAGGCCCGGCCAGCTCTGTGGTGTCAGGGGTCACCGGGAAGCCGCTGGCAGGACGCACCGCGGTACCGAGTTCCCTATCGCCGTCCCTACGCGGTCCATTCGCCAACGTTCTCCTCAGTTTGTCGGAGACAGCAGTTGTGAGGCTGGGGCCCTGTGATCTAGCCACCGGCCTCTGAGACTTTTTCCGCACCGAGCCGGACACAATGGGGGAAGCGGAGCGGGTGTCCATCTTATGAGATCTGCGTGTTGCCAATTCCATAGGGGCCTTGGAGGATCGACGGCGAGTCTGGGGAATATCGAGGTCGGGCTCGGTCTTGATGCCATCCTGCATTTGCTCGTCGCCAGTGGCAGTGTGGAAGGACTGGAATGCGATATGTCAGTTGAGGACTTTAAAGGGTCCAGAGTCATAGGAGTTAGTTAGAAACGTACCTCAGTCCCATGTTCGTCGGCACCAGGCCACGACAGGGCGCCATATTTGTCCAGGTCGAAGGAAAACTTGGCCAGCTCGGGTGGCGTGGGTTTCTGGGCGAGCGGGTATTCTTTTGAATCGAGGGTCGCCAAGGACCTCGGCTCCCGAACAAATAATGGTGGGTAGGAGCGCTTCGTGGTGGTGGTGGTGGTGATGGTCTTTGTCTCGATGCATTCGGCCACTTCGAACTTCATTCGGGGGCGAGGCGATAACGAGTCCCCGTCGTCCCAGTTCATGGAAATGGTGGTCTGACTGGAGCGAGGCCGAGAACGCGTTGACTGCTGGGTGGAAGAGGAAGCGACGGCCTGCTGGGCTTCCGTGCCCTCGCTGGGCCTTCGAGGCGTCGATCTCATATTGGGTGTAGGTTGATTGCTGCTTCAAAACATGTGTTGGGAAGTTGGGTCGGCAGAGTCGTTATGGGCTTCGAAGAACGGTGAAGAAAGGTTCAAGGGATGCCAAAGCCCATGCAAATGTCAGGCGGGCGGGCGTACGTGTGTATGTGCGTATTGTATGTGTGCGTGCGTGCCCACTCGGACAAGAATGGGAATGAGACAAATTGTACGTTTGACTCGGTGAACAAGGGCAGCAGTAAGTTGCTGCTGATGGCTGATGGCAGAGACGCAGCCACGGGGGAGATTGGTCGGGCTCGGAGTGTTTAGGACCGGTTGCGAGCTAGTCTTTGCTGTTGCCTTTTTGAGGGAGGACCACCGAGAAGTAGGTAGCTGCTGAGAGAGAGATCTCCGAGAGTAGTCGGAATAGAGAAGAGGATATTCAACCCCAACCAGAAGAAAAACCGAACCGGGTCGTGAATGGAGAGTTGCAGGCTAGGAAACAGACAAGAGGGTAGTAGAAAAAGACGGGTTTGGGGAGAATGGGGTTTGGCCAGACGTTAATCGCGTGTTGTGGTTTCTCACTTTCTGGACCCAGGCGAGGCCAGCGTGCGTAGAGTGGGAATTTACTGCGCTGCGTAGCAGGAGGGAGGTACTTCTAGAGCGGGTGATGGGCGGGTTTAAGTTTAGTGTCAGGCAGGCCCGGCGAAAAGCCAGGACCAACTCCAAAAATCCTGCCTGGTTTCCTGTTTAAACAAGTAACCGCCAGCAAGGCCAGGAAGCCGTTGGGACAGGTGCACCCGCTCGAATGGGCCGGCTAACGAACGGCAAGAAGGTTGTAGGTATGTCGGCTACTCGATGTATGTACAGAACGAGCATGCATCATCTACTGTATGTGGATTCCGACAACAAATGAACAAATGTGAGTTGAGTGACTTGAACCGTCCGAGTCGGCAGGCTAGATGGATGGGACTTTGGGTGCCAGAGGGGCAAGGGGTCGATTTGATTGAGGCGAGGCCGTGGAGCAGTGCAGTAACCAGGTGCAGGTGCAGCGCAGCAGCAGCAGTTTGCAGGCCTTAGCAGCCAGTAAGCAGCAGCGCTGCAGCCGTGAGGGTGAGAGCCGAACAGCACCTAATTGGAGCAGAAATGGGAGGGCTTAGGTAAGGAAACCACAGCCGACTGCACTGCATCTGCTGCTTACATGTACATAGCCTCTCCTGGAAAAGAACATGAGGAAGAAGGCAGCAGGCACCCAGCACCATGTGGTAAGAGCCACCAGACTGGACGAACCGCCACGCCCACTTTGCGCCATTCAATTACCAATGAGACTGGCCAACTGGACGCGTTCGGAGGGAGCAAAGGCCACTACCAAGCAGCCAAGAGAGGCCACATCCACAAATCCTCATCCACCTCCCCTTCCCCTCTCCACTTGCACTAACCTAAAGTCGATCTATCCCTTGCCCGTTCCCACCTTTCCGTCCAAGCAGGGCTGTTGGCGAGCAGGGAGGCAGGCAAGGCTCCTGGCTCCTCTCGGGCTTATGCATCAAACTCCAACATCAACAACTCGTGGTTCATCTTTTATTTGGATATGCCTCGTGTATGTTGACATTATTGCTTCTTGTTATTTCCAAAGGTCCACATGTTGCTGCATCTCTGCATGTCGGCGGTTAGTAGGTGGTGCATTGGCACTTGATGATGCCGGCAAGACATGGATAGCCCCATGCAGTCTGCAGAGAACCCTCCAAGTTAGCCGGCCCTCACGGCAGTAAAAGTAGGTTGTGTACGAGTAGCGAGTAGTCGCAAAAGGATCGTGCGTGCAGCAGTTGGAGAGGTCCCGGTCATATCATGTGAGAATATAAGGTCGGGTGGTGGTGGTCTCTCTCTCTCGTACTAAGAGTAGGTATGTGCATAAGCACGGCTTACATGCCCACTGCAGTCAAGCGATATTGGCCCGTTCAGTTCATCCACACACCATCCCCCTTTCTACAGCCAGCCGTATGGAAGAATGTACGGTTCGGGCCTAGAAACGTAGGCACGTAAGGCGCTCCCTTCGCAGGCAGTTGCAAACAGCGCCGCACGCGAAGCCAAAGGGGGCCGTAAGCTGACAAACGACATCTCAACTCTCGAGATTGGCTCCTGAAACTCCTGCTCGTCCTTGAAACGAGCTTGTTCGTTTTTGGTTGTGTTACATGCACGTGTTTTTTTAAGTGTTGGGTGATGCGCCATGCAGCTGTCACACAATCATTCGGGTTGGGTGTGGTATGTATCGGGGACGGGCTTTGTAACCTACACCTACCTCATACCGACTTGCTCGTTCTTCGTGTTTGCCCATCAATCACTGCATGTGGTTTCTTTCGCTCCGTGCCTGTGACCTGAACTCTCTTGCCGCTGCCCGCGAGGGCCATGACCACTCAGAGCCCTGGAAATGGGACCCGTTGGCGCGTCGGCGGCTGGGTGAATTCGAAAAGGGACAGCATCACCTGTGGATCACTGGGCTTCCATGTCACTCATCAATCTTTTCTGCTGGCTGCAATGGCAGATAAGGGGGGTCGGGTGCGCTAAACTCGGTTCCAACAATGGCCGACCTTCCACTCTTCCCACGGGCCGCACGCGGGGTCAACCTATTCCTTGCCTGTCTCCTGTTTTTTTCGCCTTCACCGCGGTGAGAGGTACCTGGCAGTCTAGCTCCGTACCTAAGACAAGCCCAAAGTCAACCATCTCACAATTCTGAGATGGTTTTGATACAGCCCACCACAGGGAGCGGCGCTGAATGCAAGAAATGCGAAAGTCTGCCTCCCTGCACCTGATTGCTTCCAAGTTGGTTTCTGCACTCCTTTCTTTCTCTTCAAGAAGTTGGGAGGGGGGACTTGGCAGGCGACCGAGGCCGAGCTGTTCTTACCGACATGCCGATATCCCAGAAGAACAGACGGTGAAATCAAACTTGCTTTTGCGCCCTTACCATCTCACCAAAACGTCTCAATCTCAACCCCATCTAGCCCCCCGAATGACCGGAAGTTCTGGAATTCCGGTAGAGTTCAGCCGTATCCTGCATTTTCCAGGAATCAGGAATCATCATCACGATTACCCGAAGTCGATGGTATGCTTAGTAACATGTCTACTGGCGATGCTCAATACATGTAGGTAGTCAGCCGGCAAATGCCGCGCCCGCCTGGCTCATCATAGCGGATGGCCTTTTCTCGAGATGGATCAGGTGACGTGCTGAGCTGATGTACCAGATCATCTACCTATGGCGAAAGCTGCAAAATGGATATCGCGCCAAGAATGGGGTTTTCTTGTCTACCCCATACCGTCATTTTCATCTCGTCAACATCCTCTGTACCCCGCTCGGGACGTCAAGTGGTTCATCGCAAGTGTTTCCAGTACATATCCTCCAAATCAAGTGCAAACGGATGACCCTAGATGACTGATTAAAATGTCTTGGTAACCATCCGTTACAATCCGTTTGTTGCTAGCCGGTCACGTAGGTAGTGAGTGCATCACCCCTGACACTTTTGGCCCTGTGTCACTGACCGACTTGTTCTGGCTCGTGACGAAGGATGGATTAATTTTTTCAAGGCTGATCAATTGCCAAGGCCGCATGTTAGCTCGCGCGAACTAAACTTGGGGGCTCATGCTGTGGGGTCTTTTGCTATTTCAAGCCACGGGTGGTGCCTGTTGACAGCTGAAAACCGGGAGATTGTGTGAACTCTTGTCCAAATTGTCCAAAACAAGGATGACTCTGACTGCGCTGCTTGACTCCTGCCGTATAGTGCTTTGAGCCGAGGGTCATCCGTCTTTTGCCAGTCTGTACAGTCTTTGCAGCTTGAACCTGGTACACAGCTTGGCCTTTTCTGGAACAGTCGGCCGCTGCTTTTCTTTGGGTCCGGGGGTCCCACTGTCCCACGTCTCGGCGCTCTGAACATGCAGAATCGTGGCCGCGATGCCGAGTACAGGCCTCCGCTGCCACCCCGCAGCCCAAGGCCGCCATTGGCAGCATCTTACTCCGGAGATTCCAGACTCACCAGTTTTCCACCGCCGCCCGGGCCACCGCCCCGAAGCTCAGGTTCATCGCCGATACCCTCGGAGGGGCCGCCGCCAGCGCTCCCCCCACGGCCCACGGGTTTCGGCAATGCCTCAACACATGGCGATGGGCCTGGCCGGTCGGCGTCTTGGTCCAGTCTTGCTCCTCCCTGGAACAATAACACGGGAAGGCCGACGACGCTGATGAGTTTCCCGCCACCACCCCTGTCACCCAACAGACCACAATCCCCCTACGGGAATAAGCCTCCGCCTCTGCCTCCCCGCCGCCCTGTGGCCAGACCGGCTGAAGTCGAGGCAACACCACCCAGCACGGCCCCAAGTACTGCAGCGTCATCGCCCCTATTTCCGAGCGCATCGTCGCCTCTGCCTCCTAGCTCCCAGAGTCCTCTCAATCTGACAAGTTTCCCTCCTCCCCCATCTGGACCCCCGCCTCAAATCCCAACCCCGTCAGCGGCTCAGCCAAGAACAAATCTCTCGCCTGAACCTTCAACTTCAAACACTTCACTGCCAAACGTATCGCCACTTAGTAGCAATGTCCACTCCGTCAACGGCTCTTCGGTTTCTTTGGACACCTCAACGCCGGGGGAGGTGCCGCCTCCTTACACCCCATTGCCCGCAACTGAGCCAAGCACTTCGCCAGTGCCAACACCGCCGGTAGCCGCCGTGGTTTCTCCTCCGCCAGAAGAAGGAACCCCGGTATCAAATCCGCAATCTCCCAATGAACTGTCTTTCTTCCCGATGCCGCCGATCAAGACGCCGACCAAGTCGGATGAGCATATCGAGGAACTGCTGGACCAGATGATGGGCCCCGCCATAGAACTCACCGACGCCGATTTGGATACGGTCTCGTCCCCGGTCCATGGCGACGAGACATTGAGGGTCCGGCCACTCTCCAGGCAATCCTTCATTGATTCAGAACCGGAGGCTAGCTCCACCCCAATCGCGCCACTGAAGCCGCCAAAGACACCGCTCAATTCGCAGAGACCGGCATCGGTTTCGCTGTCGTCTTCTGGCCCGCCGCAGATGTCTTCATTCGCGGAGCCTGAGTTCACCACTCTCCCAGGCCAGGACGAGGAGACAGACTCTTTCAGCCGAGCAGGGGCTGGCACGACCCCCGAACCATATAAAACCGCACCTTCGTCCCCTGTACCTGACACTACTACTGCGACTGACACTACTGCGACTGACACTACTGAGACTGACATTACTACTACTGATACATCGCCGGCGCCCTATGAACTATATGGACATGAATTTTATTACCCATTTCCTAGTCATGATCACGGCGTTTCACCAGACCCAGATGGCCAGCCAGACCAAGCAAAGGCATCATCCTCATCCCCAGCGGCGTCCAGGCCGGTAACCACCTGCATCGAAACACCCGTCACGTTCGAAACAACGTGGTACACGCACTTTGCCGCCCCCGAGTTCTTCATCTGCTCGAGGTGCCACGCCGACCACATCGCGTCCTCCCAGTTCCGCGACGCCTTCCACGTCGCCGCGCCCGCCGAGGGCGGCGAGCCCCGCGCGTGCCGCTTCAGCCGCCCGCGCATGAAGGACGACCTGTGGAAGAAGGCCGTCGCGTCCGACTACCTGCAGCCCGTCACGGACTGGATGCAGCACCGCAGCCGCGTCGCCGACTGCAAGGGTTTCGCCGCGGGCGCCAAGGGCAGGGAGGGCGTCAAGTGGTACACGCCCAAGCTGCACCAGTTCCCCTCCTGGTTCGTCGTGTGCGAGGCGTGCTACGAGGACCGCGTCAAGGTGTTCCCGCAGATGGTCTCGTACTTCCGGCCGCACCCGGACGCCCAGCGGCCCGAGGAGGTCTGGAACTGCGACTTTTCGGTCCCTTTCGTCCGGAAGGAGTTCGAGAAGCAGGGGCCCAAGGGCGACTGGTCGACTTTTGTTCGGGAAGCTAGGGCGCGTGCGGAAATGCCGGCCTGTCCTGGACAGGAGACTGCGTACGCGTACGGTAGGCCTTGGTTCCGGCCTGTACATGGGCCGGACTGGCTCCTGCTCTGCGCGGCCTGCTTCCTGGACCGCGTGTTCCACACCACCGACGCCGGCAAATGGGCGCCCGATGAGCAGCTGTCCGCCACGCAGGGACAAGAGGTCCGCTGCCCCATGGCCCAATTCAACATCAGCACGGCCATGTCGCGCGCCGAGGAGCTAAAAGACTCCACCGTGTTCTGGGCCGCCATGAACAAGCTCAGCCAGGAGAAGTTCTGCGACCCCGCGGGCATCAAGGACGGCGTCTGGTACACGCTCCACGGCGTCGGGGCCGACGCGGGGTACCAGGTCTGCAGCTCGTGCTACGTCAGCGTCGCGGAGCCTCTGGGCGTCAGCCAGTTCTTCCGCCGCAAGATCAATATACCGCCCGGGGCCGTCCTGCCTTGCTGCATGAACCCGGCGCACCCGCGGGGGCGCGATTTCTACACCCGGCTGCTCGAGACTTACTATACGCAGTCCCCGACCGCGCTCGCGGCCTACGCTGACGAATATGCCGCGATACCGCCCTGTCCTCGCTACGAGGCAGGTGGCAACAACAATAAGGGGCGCCGCTGGTACGGCTGGAAGGAGTGCACCGTCTGCCCGGAGTGCTACCACGAGTTCGCGCGGAAGCATGAGGCGCTCGCGGGGCTGATGACTCTGAAGGATGACTTGATCGAGAAGGATGGAGAGGACGGCGATGGGGGTGACATGTGCGAGATGTACTCGCCCCGCATGCGCGACTTGTACATCCTCTGCAACGGCACCGAGCAGGCGGTGGCGGATCCGAAGCCGCTGCTCGAGTTCGCGGCGGAGCGGCGCCGGGTCTTTGCTGAGACCTATGCGCGGGTTCGCAAAATGAACCCGGGCGACCGCATGGCGGAGGCGGAGCAGGTGCGCGAGCTGGAGGAGAGGTGGAAGGGTGTTGAGTGAGCGGTGTCTATGGGGAAAGGGGGCAGATTCTGATGAATCCAAGGGGTCGGCGCGCTGGGCTGTGCTTGTCGGCAATCTGATATAGGTTGCAAAGCAGTTAATGAGGTTTTGTATAGCATGCAATACTGTACTATATATATCTGAAATATTTGACAAATGTCACGCCACAACCAATACTTAAGGTTCTTCTACCTCTGCTTCTGTACAGGAAGCAGGCTTGCGGGCCTATGATGGCGCCAGCTCAGTACATCGCCCCCAATGGTAAGTAGATATCAGGGAGCTTTTCCACTTCGGATGAGCGCCAGTGCATGATCACAGTTTCATACAGGCTGGGAAAGCACCCACAGCAGCCATCCAGGCTTAAACCAGCTTACATCAATCTGCTGGTCGCAAATTGTAGTCCGTGGCTGTTCAGGAGCTCTTTTTAGGGGACCGCAGATTCGCCACCGCACGCCTCCTTTGGCGCTAACACTGGGAATAGTAAGGGGCTGTGTGAAGTCGAGCAGAACCTTACGCCTTTTGAGCCTGAACTAGTCCAACGCTACCCGAGACAAGGACCCAGCTGAAACCGACGACGCCCCAAGCCGAACGCCTCGCAACTCAAGAACACCACGGCCCCCTGAAGAAAGTAGCCCGCAGCTTCCGGGCTAATCAAGTATATATATTGCGGTTTCTGGAAAGACGAACTCGCCGCATCTATGCAGCTTTCATATCAAGATACCAGCCTATTGGCCTCGACCTGCCGCATTTGAAACCTGACACATCAAAGCTGAAAGGGCTGAGGCTTCCGTGTGACCTGTCAACTAGCCACGCAAGGGGGTGGCGGGCAACACATTACTACACACAAAGCACACTTCCCCCCATCTCTCGTCGTATCCAGTTTCCCCAGATCTACAATGAGTTCCATCGCCTTACCAAACGAGGTCGGCGCGGCGACACTCGACTTCGCATCACTGCGCAAGCGCATCGTCCAAGGCCAGGTACTGACGCCGGGGGATAGTGGGTACGAGGAGAGCCTGCTGCGGTGGAGCGCTACGTGCGTCAAACGAGCCGTATGTTAGATCCCTTCCTTTGCGCTTTCTTTCTCTGTCTATCACCCCCCTATAGTCTTGCTGCTCACAGCAACCCTCATAATTAGGCCGTGGTAGTCAAACCAGCCGACGCCCAAGAAGCCAGTCAAGCTGTGCAGTTCGCCACCTCCCACGCCCTTCCCCTGGTGGTCCGTGGCGGTGGCCACAGCCCGTCCGGGGCCTCGGCTAGTGAGGGCGGCATGGTGGTGGACCTGGGCCTATTGCGGTCCGTGTCGGTAGATACGTCCAACGAAACAGTCACGTTCGGCGGCGGCTGCCTCTGGGAGGATGTTGACGGTGCCCTCTGGGAGAAGGGGTTTGCGACCGTGGGCGGCACCGTCAGCCATACGGGCGTCGGTGGGCTCGTTCTCGGTGGCGGGTTCGGGCAGCTGACGGGGCGGCACGGGCTGAGCATCGACGTGCTGGTGCGATGCGAGGTAGTCCTGGCCAACGGCGATGTGGTGACGGCCAGCGAGACGGAGAACTCGGACCTGTTCTGGGCGCTTCGCGGCGCGGGCCACAGCTTCGGCGTCGTCACCTCCTTTACGTCGCGCATCTTTCCCCAGGGTATGGTCTGGGGCGGGGTCCTGGTCTTGCCGATCACCGCCCTTCCCAATTTGGTTACTTTCATCAACGAGTTCTGCGACAAGAACGACGGGGACCAAGCCATGATGCCTATGCTCACGTGCCACCCCGCCACCCTCGAGCCCTGCGTGGCCAGTACCATGTTCTTCAACGGCCCCAAAGAAGCCGCCGAGGCGTTCTACGCGCCCCTGCTCAATTTGGACTCGATCATGAACACCACCGCCGTCATCCCCTACCCCGTCGCCAACACCTTCCCGAACCCCAAAGCGCCGCCGGGAAAGCGCTACCTCTTCAGCGGCGCCAACTTCGTCCCGCCCCTCGACCTTGCGTTCGTGCAGAAGGTAAGCGACATGTTCCACGCCGCGCTCGCCCCCGAGGGGAACCGCGAGATGCGGGCCGGCAGCATGGTGGCCTTCGAGCTGATCCCTCATGGTAAGATCAGCGCCGTCGACGGCGCGGCCACGGCCTTTGCGGGGCGCGACGGAAAGGCTTTCAACATGATCATCAACATGGCCTGGCACAGCCCCGAGAAGGACGGCGAGGCGCGGCGCATCTGCTCGGAGCTGACACACTTTCTCAAGGTTCGGGGCTGGCGGGGGGATGAGGCGGGGGATCGTGGGGGGACGTACTTGAACTATCTGAGTAAGTTGTCATCATCGACTATTTACTTTAGAGGGGCCTGGATGAGAACTGACTGAAACAACAACGCAGTCCCGGCAACGGAGGAAGACAGAGTCTTCACCAGGGCAGATCGGGTCTTTGGACCCAACATTCAGCGGTTGCGCGAGCTGAAGGTCAAATACGACCCCAACAACATATTCAAGAAGGCTGTAAACCTTCTCCCTACTGAAAACGGGAATCACGATGGAGAGGCAAATGGGAAGGCGAGTGGACACACAAATGGGCATACCAACGGACATGCAAATGAGCATATAAACGGGCATGCGAATGGAAATACGATTAGGAATGGGAGCGGGTAGATGGATGGCGGGTTTTGATTATCTAAGTGCGCATGATATCAATGCTTGGTCAGCTAGTAAAGGTGTCATTCCCTAGAGTCTGTTGAAATAGACAAACCCTGAGTAATAATAAGATTAAAAAGTAACCCTTCACTAATTCAATATTAAATTTTATATAGGAAAAACAATGATAAAATTGATTAATTATTATACACCTTTTTAGAGAGGGAATTCTGTAAAGGGTTTAAACATGTTTCCATGGATCTTAGACTCGCCATCAGAATCCACCAAGTCCCAGCCGTATTTGTCCATCAATTTCATACAGCCCTTGAAGCCAACGCATGTTGGACTATGACCAGACTGATCGTTCTCCTTGACCATAGTGTTCGCCATTGTCTCGGGCAGCGACTCGAGCCCAATGCGATGTTCCTTGAAAGCCACTAAGAACTTCGATCGCCCCCGTAGTAATTTTCTGGAGGTATCGGCAAGACGGCTCTGAATGTTGTGATAATAGAGAGACGGGTGTTTCGACCAGGTAGCACATGCCATAGGAACTCCCAAGGTTTGGGATCTGGTTTGTCTGAGCCTTTGGATCATCGCAATCACCGATAGATATGGTTTTATAATCCAGGGCCTGCGCCCTTCGAGAATTATAACCCCTGATAAGAGGGGCCCTATGATCGAGGGCCTCAGAACTAGAAACGCTGTGTCTGGGGACGAGTTGAAATGATCAATAACCCGATACAAACGATCGCTTATGCAAAGCTGCGGCCCAAGCCTGCTAGGTCTACACGCAGCAAGAAAGCAGGGACATAGTCGACCTGGATATTGGCCTCGATCCGGCGGCCATTTGACTGATAGTTCGGTATACTCTGCTGCTTCCCGAACGTCCTTGAGAAACTGCAATATCAAGTGCTGATTGACAGTAGAAGGATCCGCGATCAGGTTGATTTCATCGATGATGGGCTGCGTCCTGAGTATGAATGGGATCATATCGCCCTCATCTAATCCCAGAACCTGAAGCAAATGACCACCCAACTCGGCGCAACCGCACCCAGATATCGAACGACAAAATCCAAGCACAGCAAAGAAAAGCTGTTTGCAATTGATGCTGTAATCAGCTTGTAATGCGGCTGGGTCCGTGGTGTCGACATATAGCGAGAGGAGTGCGTACACACGATCTCTAGACTCAGTTGCTTGTGCAAACCCGAATCTCATTAATGCTTGGGTAAAACGATCCGGCCGCTTCTCGTGTCTTTGAGCCATCTCTTGCCTTTCCGAGTCGATGTTTAAGAAGGCATTGAATTTCCTCGGAAAAAAATCATGCCTGATATTAGCCTCGAGACGATCGTCATAACCGGCAAAGGCGGGCGGCACAAGGTCGAAGTAAGCTGCACCCCGAAAGACGGCCATGAATGTTTCCCAGTCATATGACAAGGCACCACAGTGGACTTGTACAGTGTTGGCTAGAATGACCTCTTGCCTAATCCAGGCCCTGTGCCAATATGATCGGCTCACAAGCCGCTTAAAGGTATCGATGGCCTCTGCGCGACGGCCCCCAGAAAGTAAATGCCAGTTCTCTATTAAAGTGAAACACGGTCGAAGGTCATCGTTGAGGGGACCAAGCCAGACATGAACCGTCTGAGCAGACGAATAGATACGATTCATAGAATTGACCTGGTGGCCTTTTTCTTGGTGATCGTCTTGATTAATGCAGATTGCGTCGATCCATATCGGAATGCTCTGGCCGCCGTGTCGTAATGCCTCAAGAGCAAGATAAAGGTTGCCTTGCGCATGGAAACATCTATCGTTTACCATAATTACCTCGCTGACGTTGAAAGAGGAAGTTTCGTCGGAGGGGTCAAAGCTCCAGGTGTATGACAAGGCATCAAATTGAGGTAATGATTTGACCGAGTATTGATGCAATTTGCATCTGATCCATCCGTCTGATCTGGGAAGAATTGTCACCAGTCTGATGTAGCCGGTAGAAGAAATAAGGGGGGAGTATCTGAAACAAGACCGACCAAGGTCAGGCATCGTGGACCAGTGAACTTGATATTTCTGGATAGATGTTTTGGGTGGATTGAAAGCAGTATGTTGGTCGAATGGACAGTGACCGTCCCATGCTAAATGCATGGCCATATTGTACTGTCAATCTACAGCTACACTTTAGGCAATAAGGCAGAATGCCAACGCACTGAGAGGTGCGGTTCACTAGAAACGGGGCGTTGGACGGAGCTCGCATATGCACCCAATAAACCAATGGTGTCTCGGTGTAACCCTTCCAAGTTGACGTACGGAACAGTTGCTTTCCCGAAAATGGAAGTTCTTTGCATAATTGGGCAAGCGATTGGCAAGTAGCAAGCAAAACTCCAGGTGTGCCAAGTATGCTGGGAAAACAAATATGAAAATAAAACCGCAAGGGGCTATGTGGTTGCATCCATTACGAGGTACTCTTAACAACTGATTGGCCATGATGTATTGTGTTGCTTAACGGCACCAGAAATCGGTCAGGGAGCATGTGACACCCACTCATCTTTCACAAACTGCGCGCACCGCTCCGCCACCATGTACGTAGCCGCCATCGTGTGCGCCGCCGGAATGCGCGGAAACACGCTCGCGTCCGCGACCCTAAGGTTGCTGAACCCATGCACCCTTAGCCTGTCATCGACCACGCCCCCCTCCTTCTCCGCAGCCATGCGGCAAGTGCACCCGAGATGCAACACCGACTGCACCGCCCCTGAGCGAACTCATCCAGTGCAGCATCATCGAGGTCCCGCCACTGGCTGATATCCTGTCGCCCTGCTTCGACCCCGGGCCCGTAGAAGAGCGCCGCCTTGTGGCGGTACCCGGACTTGTGCGCGAACTGCTCAGCCAGGTGGAGGGCAAACCGCAGAGCCTTGCGGGCTACGGCGCGATCATGGTCGTCATCCAGAGCGCGGTAGTGGATAAGAGGGCTCTGCTCAGGGTCCGTCCCCGAGGCCAGCTCCACGCGACCCGTCGTCCGCGGCTGCACGAGGCAGGTATAGAAACTGCAGAGCGGCAGGCCCTGGAACCGGTCGAGCACGGTCCCGGCAGGGATCACCATGATCTCGACATCGGGGACGTTCTCCGGTCGGGTGGCGTCGGTGTCATCGGTTTTGGTGTCGTGGAGGTGGTCAGAACTAGAGCCGGGGCCGGATGACTTGACGGTAGATGTTTGCGGGTCGATGTGGGAGGTGTTGACGTAGATGGTGGTGGCGGTCGTGCCCGACTTCAAGATACCCGTCTTGTTCCAGATCCAGAGAAGCACCTGCCAGATGGCGAAGAGAATGTTGCTCTGGAGCCGGTGCAGCGTCTGGGAGAAGGGGATCTTCATCATGATCGGCAGGCCATGATGGTCGCTCAAGTGCGCACCTACTCCCGGGAGGTCTTTGTGCACTGGAATACCAAGCGGCTCGAGCTGCTTCGCGGACCCGATGCCGCTGAGCATAAGAAGCTGCGGGGAGCATACGGCGCCACTGCAGATGATGACTTCCCTCTCGGCTTTGATGAACGTGGAGTCGCTTCCTTTTGACCCGACGGAGCTCACATGTACGCCCCGGACACGTTGCTGCGATGCATCCACTTCCAGCCTAGAGGCGACAACACCAGTGCAGACTGTGAGGTGGTTTCGCCTCTCCAAAGCCGCTTTCTTGGGCAGATACGCGCTATACGCACTATGCCGAGACCCATTCCGATCAATCGTCGCGTCGAGGTAGAAGTAGCCCGAAGGCGGCGCGTCGGGATCGTTGACGTCATTGCCAATCGGCAGCCCCAGGGCCGCGGCCGCCTTGTCGACATGGTCGTACATCTCGAACTGCGGCTCGTGCCTCCTCAGATGCACCGGCCCGCCGCGCCCAAGATACGTGCGACAACCGGAAGACTCCCCGAACACTGCCGCATCCTCGATCTTGCGAAAGAAGGGCTCGACCTTGTCCCAGCTCCAGTCCGGGTGCCCCAGCTCGTCGGCCCACGCGTTGTACATCCCCGGCGCGCCGCGGGTCCAGAGCATCTGGTTGATGCGAGAGGCACCACCCAGGGCCTCGGCCGTGCGCAAGTCCGCGCGACGATGTTTTGCGGTTACCAATCCATCACCGTCCGAGTCGGGCTCAGACGCTCCCCGCCGCCGCCGTTCGGGGGTTCCGACCGCCGCTGTACGAGCTGGAACAGGGATGCGCCGCCCAGCAGGGAGCCCGAGATGAGGGGGATGCGCGACAGCCAGTGGTCGCGGACCCTGCCGCGCTCCAGGACCAGCACCCGCGCGCTGGGGTCCTCGCTTAGCCGCGACGCCACGGCGCACCCCGCGGTGCCGCCGCCGACGATGATGTAGTCGAAGGTCTGGCCTGCGATGTCGCCGAGGGTGCGTTCGGGATAGGAGGGTGAGAATGGCCACATGATGGCGTTGTTAGAGTTGTGGTGGTTGCAAGTGGGCAGGGGATTAGCGGTGGTGCAGCCAGTGATTACTGGTATTTGGGGGGTTTTAGGTGCCCCTCATCATGCAACATCCCACTAAAGCCCGCCCACGCATTTGGCATCATCAAACCTCTCGACACACTACGGGGGACACATCCCAGCCTAATCATGTTGAGAGACGCTCCTTCTCATTCCGAGAGACCCTTCAAGTTGTTAATTTTATCTCATCATGCTTGGAACTATACCAAACCTCCGCCTGCTATCTCATGAATTCCTTCCGTACTCTGCCGCCATTGCGATTAACCCCAGCGATACCTGATCTCTCTTCCCTCTTCACGTCACCACCTCCCTCCGCCGCAGCCGCACCATCAACGGCCCCTTCTCGTACACATCAAACACCCGCTGCCTCGCCACCCAATCCTCCTGACCCGCGACGAGCTCCAGGTCGAAGTTCCACAGCAGCCGCGCGATGAGCAGCCGCATCTCCGCGTTGGCCAGGTTCTTGCCGATGCAGTCGCGGGGCCCGTGCGAGAAGGGCCGGAACCCGCGGCGGTCGTCCGACGCGAACCGGGGATCGTACAGTGGGTGCGCCGCCGGCAGCCACCGCTCGGGGGCGAAGCGTTCGGGGTCGCGGAAATGGCGCGGGTTGTGGCAGGTGGACCAGTTGGTGATGGCGATGATGGTCTGGCGGCTTGTTAGTGGGGCTACTAGAGGGACGGGAGAGGAAGGAATAAAGGGGTAGGAGCGGACGACGATTTCATAGTGATGTTTCAAACGACTTACCCCTTCAGGTACGTATTTCCCATCCAGCATGGCCCCCGGGCACCGCCGTGCCGGGACTGTCGTCGCAGGCGGATAGATCCGCAGCGTCTCTTCGATGCAGGCGTGCAAATATGGCAGTACCGCAGTGGATCGCATGTCGATCTCCTCCTCGGAAGTGAACGCGGTCCGGATCTCATCGACCAGGGTCTTGTACACCTGCGGGTTTCGCGGGAGATGGAAGGTAAAGGCCGACAGGGCCGAAGCCGTAGTTTCGCTGCCGGCCACGATGAGGGAGCGCGCGTTGGTCGTGAGCTCCTCGTGCGTCATCCCCTTCTCGTCACCGGTGTTGTAGCGCAGCACGTACGACATGATGTCCCGGCGCGCGTCGTCTTTCATCGCCATCCGCTTCTCTGCCTTGTGGGCCGAGAGTTTGGCACTTTCCACCCGATTCTTGAGGTTCTGCTTCATGGTGCGGGTCATGAAGAACGGCTTCAGGTACGTGTAGTGCACGAAGAACAACAACTGCCGGCTGCTCTTGACGGTGCTGTAGATGCTCTTGACCCAGGGGTGGTACTTGCTGTTCTCCAGCGAGTTAAATGGGTCGCCGAATGCGAGCTCGCCAATGATGTCGAAGGTCGTGAAGTTGAGCCACCGCACCATGTCCACGGGCGCTCCGGCCTCGGCCTGGTCCTTGAGTCGCGTCATCAGGAGGTCGATGTAGTACTTGATGTACGTCTCCTGCTCCGCGAGGGCCGCCTCGGAGAACGCGTGCGACAAGAGCCGCCGCTGTCGCCGGTGGTCGTCCCGTTCGGCCACCATGATGCCGATGGGCTTCGCGAAGCCGTAGGTCTCGGGGATCTTGGCGTACTCTTCCTGGTCGGGCCGGCGCGCGAAGGCTTCGGGGTAGCCGACGGTCCCCTCCAGGGAGAGGCGATCCGGGGTTACCCGGACAATTGGGCCATACTTCATGTGCAGCTTCAGCAGGTCCTTGGCAAAGGTGCCACGGATGGCATTTTGGTATAGGTAAGGGAAGTAAGTGGCGGCGTATAGTTTGGGTCCCGGAAACTTGGAGAGAGGGTGGAAGAAGACGCGGTAGATGACCAAGACCAATCGGTAGAGAACAACCTGGGAAGCGTTAGTGGCAAATTGATGGATGTTCCGTAATATACTTGAGCTCACAGCGCCAATAAGAAACACTGCCAACGACCCTATGGGCAGATTTGGGATGTCGATAGTACTGAGTACAGCCATGGTGACATGATATGAAAGGCCACTGGAAGATCTCTGGACTAGGCATGAGAACGCCAGGGATCGGGGAGACCTAATATATTTGGATCCTCCCTGGTATGTCCATTAGGACATTCGCTAAACACCGTTGTTTGCAGATCCGGGTAGAAGGCAAAATCGGCTCGAGAGTCCCAACTGCAGTGCCGTGCATTGTCACACCAATTAGAGGCTGGGTGTAGCTTGTAATGTATTGTTACATCGCGTATGTGATGCATTCAGTGAGTATGCAGTAGACAGCAGTCTTCACAGGCAAAATGACGTTTTCATTGCAAGCGAGAAGAGTGTGCAGCATTCTTAGGTGCATGGTCAACGGCGGATTCTGATCGCATATAATTGCTTCTTATCTATGAACAAAGTCAGTGTATTATCCCAATTGCAAGGATGCTGCCGGCAGGATCACTAGACGTCTGCTGTTTATAGATAAATACTAGCAACCAGCTGCTGATGCGATATCCACAGCGGAACAGAATCCTTGACTCAGGGACGTCAGCAGCCCTCCCTGTACAGCTTTGCCCTGCGACATTTGAATGCCGGACCAATACCATTTGAGCACCCCATGCACATACCCCAACTCCGCTGCAGGTCTTTCCTGGGGGGCCCACCCGGACGACCCCAAGAGCCAACGCAAGTCCTTTATCCTCTTTTGAACAGACCGGCGCACATGCTCCCGATGTTGCATTGCATGGAACGCGAAAACACGAAGGTACTGACTGAAGCTCAAAACCATGCTGTGATTTGCTGCTTTTACGGGCTGGCAGAAGGGCAAGAAGCTTTGAAAAGTATATTTCGCATAGCTAGGGTATTCATATTGCAACGTGACCAGCATCTGGAATGCAAGCCACAATAGTATAGCTACGATCTTGAAGAATTGTCTTTCTACTTTTCGATTGTCTTATTGTGACTGGCCTTGATCCAAGTCCTCGCGTTATGTGTCGAAGTCAGAGCCAAGATATCCAAGCAGTGCATATCGTTCACTGAATTGTCTCGAACCACCCAGTCTGCCACGATCAAGTAGGTATATTGGCTAGACTGAGACTACTTCTACTGGTGACGAGTGTTACTTCCCGTGACTGACCGCACAACGAAAGCCTGAGCAAATTCTCAGTATATGTACCGCCAGAAGCGATTGTCCCGTCACATACGACCATATCCTGCTGAATACTAGGGATCCCGTCCGCTCTCCCATATATAAGCAGCAGAGAGCCGAATTAGTACTAGGGTCGGTGACGACCTGGGAATCCTCGGTGTTGTATGTTTTTGCCATTTTTTGACCCCCTTTTTGGTGGGCGCCGAAGACAGTCTTATTGGACTGCAACTCACTATGTAGAGCGAGCTTTCAGAGTGAGATATGAAATTGCAAGCCTGGTTACACTGGAATACCGAGGAAATGGAATAAAAGTCGATTTATTGTTTCTGTAAATATTATCATGTTAAGATCTTCTGGTGTTATGGACTATAACCAATGATTGTTGTTGCTATGTAGGCTGGCTTACCACACAAACGGAGCCGGCATTGCGCACAACTCGGTTTTCATCAATCAGACCACTTAGACGGCCCCAAGGGATCAGGTCACAATGCAAACAGCAAAATGGCTGATAATACCCTTTCATCGATTCACCAGCCCTTGGTTCTACCGTAGCATTAATGGCCTCCCAGCGTGATGCAACAATGACGATATATTCCATGGAGTCAGATTAATAGAGCGAGCAATGGCAGGCGCCCTGGTTACTTGCTAGATCCAATCTCCAAAGGCTTCACACATCCCTTATGAGATAATCCTCACAATCCCTGTGATACGGTTGGCGGCCTCAGCCTGCCTGCCAACCACTTGGGGCTGCTCCTTCGGCCTTTTTGCGAAAGGTAATTTGTTGGAATCCTTGCACACCGAACTCACAAACTGCCTTGTCAGCACCAGGATTGCCAATACATGCAAGGCTTGCTTCGCCACCATGATAATTAGGCTAGATGTCGACCATTTGCATTTGCGCTGCGTTATGCGCAAGCAAATGATACAACTATGAAGGACTTCTGATTTCCTTTGAACCCCTTTGCCCCTATATAGATCGCGATCGCTGCTGTGATGTCCGACCGAACCATGGTATTTCATTGAGAAGAACAGTATTCCCTGACTGATCAGCTTATCCACGCCACTTTTAATCATGACGTCCCCTCCGAATGGGTCGCTTCCAACGGCAATGCCCAAGTCGCCAGCACCGCCACAAGCACTGCCAGCACCACCAGTACAACCAGCACCACCAGTACCATCAGAAGCACCACCGTCAACAACAACACAAGAACAGCTGGCAGTACAACCGGCAGCACGGGACCCAGCACAATTGACAGCACATGATTCAGCGACTGCTAGCCCAGCTCAATCCGGCAAACCGAACACTACACTGAACACCGAAAAGAAAGGGGGACGTTCTACGTATGTGAATAGACGTCACTTAGGGCAATGGAATATGGAGTTATTGATGTGCTTCCTCGTTTTCGCTATACCATTCATAGCATTCGGCACTTTGTTTCCGTACCGCGGCCATCCGTTGCCACAATGGCCTTTCAGAATCACCATAAACTCTCTGCTGGCCGTCTACTCAACGATCCTCAAGGCTGCCATCAGCCTCGTCGTATCAAGCGGCATAGCCCAGCTCCAGTGGTCCTGGCTCGGTTCTGCCTCCCAGCGGCCGCTACATGACGTAGTCCGCTATGATGATGCCGGGAGAGGCCCTTGGGGGGCAATGCGAATCCTATGGGCCCATCGACTGCGGCAGCCTTTGACAGCCCTTGGTGCCCTCATAATGGTCCTTAATATCGGAGTCGATCCATTCACTCAACAAATACTTCGTACAGTCGACTGCAGCGTTCATTTAGATGAGAGACAGGCTTTACTCCCTCGTACGAATCTCTTCGGCGACTTTGAAAACCCAGTTAGCTTGTATAATTCGTATAGCAAGGACCAGTTAGACCTTCGGTCGGCGGTATCTAACGGTATCATGTCTAGCGGCGTCACGCAGACCGCTCAATGCACGACGGGGAACTGCACCTTCCCGACTGCCTTCACAACCCTAGGAATCTGTCACAGATGCCATGACATTTCCGATCGAGTTATAGTGGAAAGCATATGCGTTCCAGCCTTTCCTCTGTGGAGAACTAGGTGGGACCACTGCCCGGTCAACTCGAGCGTGGTGATCAACTCCACGAGATACCACGACGGCGGTTACACGCGTACGACAGTTGCTTGGCCGACTGTGGAGACTTACAACCAGTCAATGCCTAAGACACTACCGCCCATGGAAGTGTTTAGCATGAGTTCCGGCGCGAGTGTATATGATATGACCGCTTACTTCATGGCTGGCGAGACGCTGCATTCGCAAGCCAGAGTTGACCCTTTCACTGGCCGGCCGATAAACGGATGCGAAAAGAAGAAGAACTGGCCATGCGCGGGACATGGCGCGGCCCAATGTACACTGACCTTCTGCGTGAAGGAATATTCTGCCACGGTCGAGGCAGGGCGCACAAAGGAAACATTGTTGTCCCAATCAACCCCAATGGAACTCCCACCACCGAGGTTTCCTTATTTTCCAGATGCGGGTAACATGCCCGCTATCCTCGATTCTTGGTGTGTTGATGTCAATCTTGGTAGAGACCTGGAGCAGCGGGGATACCGTTGGAACCCCCAAGATCGCTGGCAAGCCTTCAACGTATCCAGGGACAACGAAACAGCATCTCCAATACACCCATCCTTGTTCACGAAGGGCTGCCTATTCGCTATCCCTAGCCATGGTGATCTAATCATGAGTATACATGATATATTTGCGGCCTTCGGCTACGTCTTGAAAACACTACCAAACATAGATGGCAGGCTCCGGCCTTTCTCCGACCAGGTGCTTCCGGAAACACAGGAGATTCTGCACGTTTACAACTATGGAAAAGTCGATTTCGAGTGGATAGATAACATCATGGCCAACTTGAGTGAGTCGCTTACGAGATTCATACGCACCCACGGGAACCCAACCTCAAACTACTCGAGTCCTGCCAAGGGTTTGGTCTGGCAGCACACGGTATGTGCGCGCATCGACTGGTGGTGGTCCGCATACCCCATCACTTTGGCAATCAGCACCTTGGTGTTTTTTGCCCTGGTAGTATCTCTTCAAGATCGTGAAACGCCAGTGTGGAAATCATCCCCTCTGGCTTGGATCCTCTGCAGAGCCGAGGAGAATACCCAAGGAGGGCCAACAGATTATGCATCTAGCATGCAGCGGCCTGGGATTGATGAGCTTGAAAAGGTTGCGGAGAACATCAAGGTGTCGCTGAGGACGGATCCTACACAGTGCTATCAAGTAGAGAGCGTGGAGGGGAACGTGAGACGGAGAAAGCCATGTAAGGTGGGAACATCAACGAGTCCTTCGAGTGATGCTACTTAAGGGGGCTGGCTCCTTCTTCATAATTCTGAATTATCGCTGTTCAGCGAGCTTGTTAGCAGTTTTTCCTTTTCTTTTCTTATTGAACGTGAATACACGTTACTCCTACGGAGACGACTGAGGTCATGGCTTGGAGACGGTAGATGATGAACAAAATACTTTACTGGATGCCACATTCGTGATTGTTCGTGATAAACGCTCGCGTGCAAACGACCAGTCTCAGTCTTTTATTGCACTATGCATCTTCCAACAAGTGCAGTAACCATCCGAAATTCCTCTCTATCAGGGCGGGCCTCGATTTTCATCATATCTTTTGCGACTACTGCTGCTGGCCATGATCTGTTCAGAATTTCCCCGTTCAACTCATGCGCCAGCAAACTGCGCAAATGGATCCTCACTCCCGTCCGTATGGCGCCGGTACTCGGACTGATCCGCCACGGACTGCGCCGCATCCTCTCCGTAGACGGCCGTCATGAACGCCAGCATCATGTCCATGCCCGCCGTGATGCCCGAAGACGACCAGATGTTGCCGTCGGTGACCCATCGCGCCTCGAGCACCCAGTTCACCTCCAGGCCTTGGCAGGTGGCCTAAGTCAATGTCAGTTACATGCATTGTCATCCCCGTCGTTTCCGCGATCCAAAGCCGAAAGCGCGAGTTGGGTCTTGATACGAAGAAAGGAGGGGAAAACCATACCCATTTGAATGACTTCTTGTTGGTGGTGGCGCGCTTCCCGTCCAGAAGGCCCGTCTTGGCCACCAGTGCGCTCCCAGTGCACACCGTCAGGAGGTAGCGCAGCTTGGGGTAGATCTTCTTCACATACTCCATGACCGGCGCGATGGCGTCATCGTCCCGGACGCCGGGTCCGCCGGGGACGATGAGGACCTCAATGTCGTCCGGGGCGTCGTCGAAGGTGTGGGTGGGCACGACCCGCTGGCCGCACCCGTCGGCCGGCAGGAGGTTGGACGGGACCGGGTCCATGGTCGCGGCGAGCATCGCGATGCTCAGGGTGTTGAAGCGGGAGTGGGTCGCCAGGAAGTCACAGGGCCCGAAGACGTCGAGGGACTGGAAGCCCGGGAACAGGACCACGCCATATTTCGTAGGGGGCTTGCTATCGGCAGACATGGTGGAGACAGCCGGGGTTTGTGGAGTGGAAAACTAGTTGTTGTGTTGTGAAGTCTAATGCTATTGCGAGAAGAAGGACTTCTAGGAAAGAGGGAGCACTTTATCTTTAAAGTCGCGGGGGAAAAGCTGGTCATTCTACGAGGGATATCCAAGAGGTCGAGAGATGCATTCAATCGCCTGCAAACGAGGGGAATGGCGGGTTCCCGCGACTCACACTGCATACGTAGTTGGGATGATTTGTTGCGCCATTTTGCTTCTGCCGTGGCTGCTGACGATGCAACTGCCCGTTCTCGCCGCTGACTAAACCTTTATGCTGCACCAGCTCGACCAACCCCGCGTTTTGAAAAGGGTCCTCGAAACCACCCGTTAGACAATAATACCGCGACACAATCTGCGACAGAGAATTGGTTTTACTGGCGGTTCAGTGAAAGGAGTCAATGAGGCAATCATGGGTTGATGAAAGTCCCCTATCCTAGAATGTTTGGGGGGGTAACTCCGGGGTAGCTCCAATTGCCGTTGGGCCTAGACTTGTCTGGAACGTCCGTCCCGCCAAATTGACGTCAACCCGCGCGCATTCTCTGCGAGCCTTTGTCCTTGAAGTGGGAAAAGGGGATCGAATTGCACGGGTGGCAGGCCATTACTGATAACTTGCTACCAAACAAGTAAAACTTGTGCAGATGGTCCAAAACCTTTCAACTCTGTAGTTGTTCATCGGCCAGAATTTAGAACCTGGAGAGCCCCGCACTCCGTCGTCCATCCCCTCTACAGTGGACACCTCGGTTGCCGTACATAACCGTAACAATCTTGGGACGATACCTCTGATCAGTGTTGAGACGGCCCGAAACGACATCACCACCTAAAACAAGAATGAAAGCTTATTTCAACGTCATTTTCCAGCTGCTCGTAAGATGGAGTTAAGGGGCATTCATTCAGTTGTTGGATAGCAGCGGGTCTAAGACTGTTGATGCACCGCCCTGGATCTGGAGCTCCAGCTGCCGTCGGGACCAATATGCCCCGGCACCGTTGTTCCCAGCAGAGCAAACCAACAAGACTCTACATCCCGGTAGCAGTACCCCTCACTATGCCGTTTTCGTCAACGTCGCAGCAGGGGGCAGTTGGCGGTTGGATCACCTGATCTTCGTTTCACGATGTTTGTTTTGTCGCTTTCATGCATTAGGGTTACTTTTCTCTCTCTCTTGTCCGATCCATACCAGGCTAGTCTGGTCGACGAAGACCACACCATGCCGAACGCCACATTTTGAGAGGTAGGATGACCCATTCATCTTATACGAAAAGGGGCTTGCTTACACAACATATTAAGCACTTCCTTCAGGGGTTTAGGTCTTGGGCGTTGTGCCCCATGGAAGGACGATAGTATGCTACCATGACCTCCGAGCGAGTTTGGCACTTCCCAGCTCTGATAGCGAATACAGTGGTCGTCGGGGCTGAGAGTCGACGTTGAGATTATGGATGGGACATCAAAGGCGTATTTTCTCAAAGTTCGTACTTCTCCTCCCGCAGCCATTGCGTAGATACACTTGTCTGATAGCCCCTACAGCTCATTGAGCGTGGAGAATGGACACCGATGGCAAAGCGTCATTCCTTGTAAGAGGCTAGGTATCTGGCCACTTTCTCATGTTTACGAGCCCTGGCTATGTCCTCAGCAGTTCCATAGTTACCAGGTGTGGTGAAGCCCTCGTGGCCTCCTGTACTGATTGCTGGGAGACTTTTGTCTGCCCCTTGACTCATTAGCCACTTGATAGCCTCAAGGTTTCCAACTCCGGCCAAGTCATGTAGGGCCAGGATGCCACTCATGGAATCTTGGTCAATGTTGAATCCTAACCCCAGAAAGAATGATGCGCTCTGGAATTGCCCGTTTCGGAGGGAGTTCAAGAATGGATAGTACATGTTCTCAGTAGTGCGAGGTTCGATCTTGCCGTATAGGAGTTGTAGGATCCGTATTTTCCCTCCCTCTGCTGCCACGCTCCTTGCTGATTGTTTTGTGGCCCGAGCCATGGGGTCCGCGCCATGGTCCAGCAGGAGAGAGACGGTTTTGGCGGAACCTTTCAAAACGGCTCTGAATAAAGGGGTTTCACCCTCTTCATTCTTCACATCAACAGTTGCTGAATGTTCTAGCAATGTCTGAGCAACTTCATAGCCGAAGGACGATTTGTCCTCAGCCGCTGAATGCAACAAGTGGCGACCGGAATGCAGCTTCAGGTTTGGACTAGCCCCCTTGTTGAGCAAGGACTTGATTTCGCTGGGCTCCTTCTGTTTCCATGCCCTGGCTAGGTCTGATGATAGGTCTTGCTCCAGTTCCGAGCGCGTAACTGGTCCTTTGACAACATCGGCCCAAGTTGGCTGAGCCAGTGATTCAATTCCACGGCTAAGGGAAGTCAGTAACGCATGCCTGGTTCACGAAGGAGAGGACGGTGGGAGTATGTATCGCCCTACTGCGAATGAAGTCCGGATATCATGTTAACGGTGTTTTGTAGATGGGTGTCGTATCGTTGTACTTTCAAAAGTTGAGTGGTGAAGTAGTCTTTATCCCATACAAATCGTGCGTTTTCCCAGAACCCCAACTTCGATCTCTTCCGTCCTTGGGCTTTGGGAAGCTCCTGTTGAATTTCCTTCAGCGTACCGGTAATCTCGTCGATCGACTTTTGGAAGAGACTCATGGCAGCATCGCGATTCTTCAACTGATCGACTGTCTCTTGAATCCTCTCCATAACCTCGCGAGCCAGCTTAAGCTTGTTCTCAATGTTGTCACATTCGTCCAAGATTTCTTTGACCTCTTTTGGTGCGTTTCTGTATCCGTCATGTAGCTCTTTTAACCCCGTAATGGCTTTGAAGAGTCCCAGCGCTGCCGTAATCGCTGATATTGGATCGAATACCATGTTTGTATCGACCGTTGTTAGGTTGAAGCACGTGTTTGATTGTCCAGGATGGGAATGCGTAGAGTGCAGATGCAAAAGTTTCGAAATGTCAGGCTGAGCGATGCTGGCAAATTGTGGTATGTTCCTGCACGTATTCCACGATTTTCCATATCACCGGCATTGCCCTAAATGCTGACTTACTAGGGACCAACAAAACCCCCTCCCTGCGCCATATAACAGGGGGAGCCACCTCCAGCCACCCTAGCTATAACCGGATAGGTACGGCGAGAGCGGTCTTGGCACCAAACTATGTCACGTAAGCGTACCACTGTTCCCATTCATATACTACTTTGCTGTAAGCCTTACGCCCGAAGTTACACGGAGAGACGGGACGGGCCGTAAGTACAAATGAAGGGCCATCACTTTTAATGTGAAACATATCGCTGGTTTGGTCCATCCTTTCGTCTTTTTAACTTGGATTTAATGTTAGTCATCCCTAGCAAAAACGAAAGACTTGGTTTTTTATATTCCTATCTCCATGAATTCGACCGTAACCTTTTCTTCCTGGGGCTGGTTCCCATTCCACCCGGAGTAATTGTGTTGGTGTGAACCAAAATATAGTCTTCTCGTCTTGTTCGGCCCACGAGGCAATGCTGGACCCCTCATCCCGAATACCCCCTCAGATAATTGGCCACCGCATTGTGCCTACGTGCCCTAGCTATCTCCTCCGCCGTCCCCACGAGCCCGGGCGTCGCGAACACCGGATCGTTCGCCCCGGTAGCCCGGAGATGCCTGTCCGCTCCCTGGCCCAACAACCACTCCACGCCGCTCTGGGCCTTGTCGCGCCCGTCGCCGGCTACCTCGTGCAGCGCGCGCCGTCCGTGGTAGAGTGTGTTGATGTCCAGCCCCATCCCCAGCAGGCACGCCGCGCACTCGAACTTGCGGTGCAGGACGGCGACCACGAAAGGGGGGTACATGGCCTCCATGGTGCGGTGGGCCCTCTTGCCGTAGAGGAGCCGCAAGACGCGGAGGCTGCCCTGCTGTGCCGCTCGGCAGGTCGCGCGCGCGCCTTTTTTGTTGATGGTCAGGGGGTCCGCGCCGTGCTTTAGGAGTAGCGTGACAGCCGGGATGCACTTGGCTTCCACCGCCAGTTGGAGCGGGGTATCGCCGTTCGCATCCTTGACGTCGACGTTTGTGGCCGGGTTCTTCAGCAGAGCCTGCAGAACCTTGGTGTGGAAGTCGGACGGGTCTACGGCGGCGAGGTGAAGCAGGTAGCGTTTCCGGGAGTTGGCGGGGTCTCTCATGTTCGGGTCGGCCCCCTTCTCGAGTAATAGCAACAATGAGGAGGCATGGTTCCTCTTGAACGCCGCGACGATGACTGAGGGGCCATCTGCCACAGGCTTGATCCGGGCGCCGGCATTCAACAGAAGCCGAAGGATGTCATGATTGACGTGGCCGGGCTTGCAGTGCATTGCGAAATGGAGGGGCGTCTCGCCTTTGGTGTCCGTAGCGTTGACATCGGCTCCCAAGGCGACGAGTCTCTTCGTTGGTTCCAACAGCCTATGCTCCGCGGCATAGTGCAGCGCGAGCCGCCCGGCGGATCCTTTGGCCATCAGAGTTGAATAGCTCTCCAACAGTGCAAGGGAAGCATCGCTGCGGCCGTTTTGAAGCGCTACCAGCAGCGGGGCGACACGGTCGTCGTTGGGAATTGTCACGTCAGCTTTGTGTCGCACCAAAGTGCGTATGGACTGGACATCTCCAAGCTTGGCGGCAATGTGTAGAGCGCGGTAGCCTCTGGAGTCGAGCCTCGCGTTGGGAAGGTTCGCGTTGATCGCGGCCCCTTGATGTAATACGGTCGCGACGTCCTTGCTGTTTTGGCGGTTCAGTGCAGCCAGAAGAGCTTTTGCCAACTGCTCTGGTGTCTTTGGCGCCGCAGCCACTGGCTTTGGTGGGTGATTATGTCCATTATTCCTCGGTCTGTGGGTATTCCCCTTTTTTGCCGGTATGTGAGTTGGTTTCTTCGGATGGGCGGCCATTGATGCGCTCTGATTTTGGATGGCAAGTCTTATTGAAAAAGGTGGCAATGAATTTGAGGATGTAAGAAGAGAAATTTTCAGCAACGTTGCATGGAGGGAGAATAGGCTGAATAATTGCAAATACTGCATGGAATCGAAAGGAACTTCTTGCTGCAGTCATCGTTCTTGGCCTTTCGTTGACGGGCGGCAGAAATAGCTAATGGGGGTTGTTGACGACAACCTGCATAACACAGAGATTGGCATCGCGGTTAAGGTAGGAAGAGAACCACATACCCCTCACGTAATCGGAAGCAGGCTGGGACCCAGGGGTCACGTCTTGCATCGGTAATAGCTTGACCTAGAGCTGCACACCATTGAGTGTACCCGTTGGATGATATCGGTGAGAATCACGTACGTAAGATGGTCTAGATAAAAGACAATCCGAATTGATTGTGGTGAAGATCATCGTACAGAGACGGTATCAACAGGACTCGCAACATTCAAGGGGCTACCTAACCGAACTGGACCCTATGTATGCCTTGATCTACACCCGGCCTTGTGTTCACCTTTTGGGGCTGCTAGGGCAAGTCCTTATGTCCCCTTGAGAACCTGGACGCCCTTGACGGACCGGAGGGCTCTGATTTGTGGCGATGCGAATTGACCAGCGTATCCCTCCTTGCCTGGTCCAGCCAAAACATATTCGCGTCCACCGACGCCGTCCGCTGCCGCTCCGTAATGGGATACCGCATATTGACATCCTCCAGCGTCTGGACCAACGCCCGTGCCGCGCTGGGCAGCTTGGTCATCTCGTACGAGTCCTGGCGCTGCTGCGAAGACGTCGAAGCTTTACGCTCAATGCAGCACCCGAGGCGCTGGAACAGGGGGCGCATCAGGGGTAGGCAAGCTAAATACGGGCGGGAGTGGAGCCGCCCACGACTGAGTCAGCCGTCCGAGAAGTAGGTTCAAGGGGCGGGTAAGTACGGGTACCGGGAAGAACCCACCAGTAATGATGCTCAGGTTAATCTCCACCGCGGACCAGAGCGCCGCGTCCGTCTCGAGCCAGAAGACGTCGTCGGATGTCGAATCGTACGTGATGCCCGCCACCATCATCTTGGCCGAAGAGAAGCACACCCTTCAGACGATTTCCGAGATCAGCTTGAGCCAGTGCAGTTACGCAGGAAAGGATGGGGACTTACACGCATCCGAACAGGAAAAGGGCTGTTATGCTGAGCTTCTCCAGCAGTGGGAGATGGAGTTTACGGATCTGCCCTGGAGTCGTTTCGTGTCAGCATTCAGTTCATTGTCCGCTGGCAGAAAAGTCCCACTTACATGCCGGCAGGACCATCAACAGGATGTCGATGATGAGATGGGCGGTCACGGTAGCGAGGAAGAACTTCCCCGTGTCGACGGGGCAGCTGACGGCTTGGACCGAGTGGTTCCATTTCGCCTCGGGCGGGTTGCACTGGAATGTGACGATGAATATCTGTCCAAATCATTGGCGCCCCAGTGGCCGTACTTGATTAGCAGCTTTTTGGGATGTGGAAAAGGGCGATGGAGAAGAACGGCATGGTGCATACTCTACTCAAGAACCAAGATATGGAGCATGCAGCGATGATGACTATGCCCATCCGGCTGTCCAACGCGGGCCCGAAGGCTCGCCAGTACAGCGCCAGGAGGGACAGCTGCGACCCGGCGATGGACACTGTGTAGGCCTGCTCCATAATGAACTGGAAGAGCTCTCGATAGTGATTTGCTATATCGATGGCCATATTGAGGTCTGTCAAGTGAAGACCCAAGCCAAGGTCGAGCCCTGTAAGTCTCTTGGTAAGTCCAAAGAAGCCGGTCGCGGTCAAGGATAGCGGAGTGGAAGGCACTGACATATGTAAGTCGCGATGTCATACGCTAAAGCAGCAACCTGTGCGGGGCAAGCCCCCTAACTTTAGCGACCGGGTATCTGGGATAAAGGACCGCAAATATCCTGCACTTGGGATGATGTCGAATCGTTCCACGTACCCAAGCAAACACGGTCAAATAATCGTCGAACCAAAGGGCCAGTTTCTTCATCCTTCGAGCGATGATGCGCAGGACCAATGCAGCAGTAGCAGCGACGAGCGTGATCGTGACGGCGGCATAGATCTCCGGCTGTCGGCTTTCCATTGTTGGGTGCGCCACACACGAGGGGCTGGCTGTAAAGCCCTCTTTCTCTCTCCGTCAGCTCCGGAGACAACGCTGGATCCTTCGGCGGAGGAATCGGGAATTGGTCGCTACAGCATGTTGCTTGAGACTTGAGCCCGTTGGACCTGGAGACATGCCAAATTTGAAGACGTAGAAATAAATGTTGAAAGAAAGATGGGTGAGCCAGCCAAGAGAGAAGCACCTTGTTGCCGGGCGCCGATCGGCGTCACCCCAACACAAAGATAAGATACACAGAGAACGTAAGCCCAACGGCTGCCGTGTGACAGCCTACCTACGCATTCTAAATCGCATGAGCAACTACAGCGTGCAGGATCTATTGCAATTTGCCGACCGCTCACGTTTTACGGGTGTAATCCCAGCGGCCTCGCACAGAGCTGCGCTGACCCGCGATCGAGTGGAAATCCAAGACACTGCTCGCTTCTTTTTCCATGCTCTACCGCCACCAACCCAGTTTCGTGCGCGCAATCACTTCCAGCATCACATGCAATCTTTCCAAATACGACACGAGGTAGGAGAGGAAGAATTATTCTTTCCTATCTGGCAAGGGGCTGCGTCATCTACTACCCAAGTCGAACAAGTACAGCCGAGCTGTGCCACCACAACCCCCCTCCAGGATGCCATTCCCAAATCCTGTCTTAAACGGCAGGCCTTGCAACAGCCAACCAATCCCACTCCTGAATAGCTACAAGCGAGATTTGACGCGATCAAATCAGTCGCGACTTATGAAATAAAGATAACGTTACTAGAACTTTTAAACCTGCGAATTAGGGGCCGAGCCTGCCACCCAGACCGATATTACACACACGGCGCGTGGCGGCCCCTTGTCAATACTCCCCATCCCCCAACTACTACTTGGTCTGTTTCGGAGGAATCGTCACCAGAATAGCGCAATTAGAGTACTGTGTCTCCGTCATTGCTTCGTTGCCATACGCGGTATACGCCATCTGCAACTCCCCCTTGCCCGGCGCCTTGGTCAACCAATGGATGGGCTCCGTGGCGTACTCGCCGAACCGGGTGTACAGGTAATGAAACTGCCACAGCTCCTCGAGCTGGTCATTGTCTAGGTCCGGCTTGCCGAACTTGTGTCCGACGACCCAACCCGGCGACGGCATCGCCTTGGGCAGCAGCAGCCCCAGCTCATCGTCCCCCCAAATCCCGTATTTTTCGGCATCGGCATCGGGAGGGGGACCGTCGTGATCGGGGTGTTCTTCGTACCATTCCGCGAAGGAGTTGTAGAGGTGCTCGGCGATCTTCAGGACGGGCTTGATCTGCGGGTCGAGCTTCAGGTACTGGAAAATCTCCCAGAGGACCGCGTCGAGGCCCTTGAGCGCGTCCGGGAGGGGCGACTCGGTCTTGTGGTTATGCGCGTAGGCGTGCGAGCACCAGACGCCGATGGTGCCTCCTGATGATTATTCGACATCGTCAGTAATGCGCCAGTTGGTACGATCGGATGACCTGCTTGTCTGCCTGGATTACTTACCTTGACCATTAAAGGGGTCTTGGGACATGGTCCGCTGTATCGTGTCAAACAACGGCAAGTGTGTCGGGTTAAGAGGGTTCGGAGACAGCGAGTGGCCCGTCATGCGCCCGGAGCCGCGGACGGCGAACAGGTTGTAGGTCAGGGTGATTCGGTGACCGCGCGTGACCTCGAGGACCTCGTGCTCGCAATCGCTGTAGAAGGCAGCCCATTGCACGGCGGCATTGCTATTATAGGGTTCGCCCTTCTTTCCGTCGGCTTTGTTGTTGGGGGTGCTCCAGTCGAAGGTCGTCTCTTCGCCCTTGTGACGGACCTTGAGCTGACCGCCCTCGTGCTCGACGGGGAGGCAGACAACAAGGGACCCGAACTGGCCTCGGGACCGCGGCGTGTCGACGTGGGGCTTGAACTTGCCTGACGGCCCAGAGTACACATTGAGCTTGTAGAGTTCGGCTCGGACTCCGCGATGGGTGACAGAGTCGTAGACGCTCGGCAGCAGCACTTGGGCCACCGCATCAATGATGCCCGTGGAGTAAGGGTCGAATGTAGTACAGAATTTGGTTGTGTCCATTTTGCCAGCCTGGCGATAGCTCTCGTCATAAACGTCTTTACCGCCGCGGCCGAAGGTGGCGGGTTGGCAATGTTGGACCAGTCGCTCCAGGTTGGACTGATCTCCGGCCCAAGGGACGATTGGTAGGTTGAGCTTGGCACATAGTGTTGCTGCAATTCTACCATCGCCATCATTCATGTCCCAGCGGATAGTGATGGGGTCGTGTTGCTTTTTCGGTTCGCTTGCGAGATCCGGTGACATGCTCGCAGTTTCGTCCTTCTTCTCCAGTTCGGTTGCGGGACCCGGGGACTTGCTACCAGTTTCCTCTTTCTTCCCCGGTTTTCCGATAGGAAGAGAGCCGCCGCATGCGAAAAGATGGTTCTGCTTTTCGAGGATGAGGCGAAGGCCCTCGAGGAGCTCCTTCCCGGGGCCCTCCAGTTCCGGACCATTGTGCCGGGCGCGCTTGGCTTCTGGCTCTGACGAGGAAGAAGATGAAGATCGAGATGACGGCATATTGATTCAATTTTGTCGTTAGTTAATATGTGCCTTGATGTGGGATACTCCAAGTACTTAATCAGTCCCCGTCGGGCCTTGTAGCGTCATTTATATTATGATAAAAGTTGGCCCAAGGTAAGTCATTATATGTGTACTGAAAGCACGCAATTTTCGGCCAGTTCATGAAAGCGGTGATTCCTGTTGCTGTTAGAATGCCAATTATTTGTGTAATGATGTTCTGGGAGGGAGCAAAATGTTTGGGTTTTGGCAGAAACGCAGTGGCGGCATGGGTGTGCATTCCAGCAGAATGGAACCGTCTTATAACAAAGAATGCCGCCACATACCAATGGTCATTCCTAAAATGGAGGTTTGCGAGATATTACATCCCGGTATGCAAAAGAAGAAACTTATCCTGTCCATGATCCAATTTCACTTTGTATAACATTCGACCATAGCATGAGTAATACTTATTGCCATCCATGATTTTCCATTGTCTTCAAGCCGTCCACGGAATTTCGTGGCAAATCCAACCCGTCATCCGAAGATCTTCGGGTAGGCCAAACGGAGGCAGCAGCCATGAGGCCGGAAACTCCGTGTCCTCCATGACGGCCTGTATGCTTTCGGTCTCTACTCGCGCAACCCCCTCATGCATCGATGACAGGCGACTACTACTGCCTCTCCCCGTCGTGTATCCAGTCTCGGGCTTGCCAGCCTCGGCGGATAACACCGAGTCGTCATTGCTGGATGCTGCCACATCCTCCAGCTCGTGTAAGGTATCTTCCTCTGACGAGGACCGAGCGTAGATCATCAGTTGGGACTCCTCTTCCTGCTGTGGTTGAATAGAGTAAAGCCCGGTCTTGGTCGTCGTGTAGGGATCGTGGGTGCCGTCAGAGGAGACTGGCGTGTAATGTTGCTGCTGATGATCGGGTGGGTGTATTTGTCCTCCAAAGTGACGGTGAGGGGCCTGGCTATGATCCCGTAAGCTTTCCAAACATAGTTCCTTGTGATGCTTCCATGACATTTCCGTCTCCGCTTGGACTATCCTGGCGGCCGCCTGGGTCATCTCCCACGAGTTCAACAGCGCCTCGTGCTTGTTACCGCAGCGGTACATAAGCTTGAGGGCCGACCGCCTGATGATGGGATGCCTGCACTTGACGGCCACGACGAACAAGGTAGTAGTGAAGCAGACATCAAACGAGAACGGCATGTGATCTCCTGACAAATTGTTGGCGCCCGACCCCGCTTCAACGTTGCCGTCCTCCGAGAATGGCGACGTGTCGTGTCCATGAATAGCTCCGCATCTTTCCATGAGCGACACGAATCTGTCGGCGAGAGGGATTATAGACACGAATGAGCCGAGTTGCTCGTCGAACAACGCCTCTTCGCTGTCTTTGCGGGTCGTTGTTGTCAACATGATGCACGTGGCGTGGTAGGTCATTTCCAACTGGCACATCATGCCCTGCGACTGCGGGTCGCCGGGAGCCGACATCTTCACCATGACGAAAGCCGCATACCACTGTTGCAGTCGGCGGAGGAATTGCGAGCGGCCAGAGACATCCTGGCTAGTCCTCATCTTCAGCTCGTGCGTCTTTGTGTGCAGCACCAGGGTGTACTGCCAGATCTCGCTGGCGAATGTGTACAGGCTGTCACGGGCCTGCTTGACCGACAGGAAGGCGGCCGGTGTCTCGTAGAACGCGTTCAGCCCCCTGGGAATGGGCTTTGGCCAAGCGGCACTGTCTGGCAAGCCGAGGAACATGACGACGGCCCCGACTCGGGCGAAGAGCGGCACGATGTGTTGCTTGATCACGTCCAGTTGCGACATAGTGAGCTTGTTTCTGAGCGGGTTGTCGCTGAGAAACCGTCGCCCATTCACGATGCACTCGAAGGCACCTTTTCGGTTCATCTGCATGTACTCTAGGCTGATGAACAGCAAGGTGCTCAGAAGTGGTACCAACGTATCGGCTTTTCCTTGCCGAATGCTGTCCCGGAGCAGGCAGATGGCTTTGTTGTACTGCTCTAGGCCGAATAGCGGTTGTGGGCGTATTTTGGCCGTACTTTGGCGGATCATGCTCTCGTGGAAGCTGCTCAATGCGAACACAGCATGACGGACTGGCGGGTCCGAATGGCAAAACTGGAGGACCAGGTCCGACCAAAAGTCATGGTCGACGGGCCCATACGAGAGCATGGGCGCCGTGACCAGCTGGTAGAACTCGAACGCATGGGCTTCCCCGTCGCTGCTGATGTCGGGAAGGGTACGGAGTGGCCTGGCAATCTGGCCCAAGAGGGGATCGGCCTGGCTCGACTTCCGGTAGCCACCACATGGGCGGCCCGCCTTTATACATCGCATACATTTCGGCCTTGCTTCGTCACACTTGACCTTTCGAGCCCTTCAGACGTGCCTGTGTTAGCTAGCTGCCGGTTTCAGAAATGCTCCTAGATGACACAAGGCGGGGCTTACTTGCAGGTGGCACAACCCGTTCTTACTTTGCTTATTCCCTTCCTTCCTATCCTTTTTCGTGTTGTGGCCGTTATACTTGGTATGGATTGGAACGTTTCTTCCTGCATGATACTTAGTTGGTGTCAAGAGATTCTCCACCCGAGTAAGAATATTGAAATCGATACTGAGGTTGTTACGACTTTGATGCCTAGGGTATAATGGAGGAAACAAGATCGTGCTGTGTGAGGTGATTAATCATTTGTTCTGATCACAGTCTCGACGGTGAACACTATGTGCCCATAGCTGCGGCACAGCTCGAGACTTACCCACTATTATGCCCGGTGGTCATTGCCACACTCCCCTGGCAAGACCACGCAAACTCAGGACCTTGTATTTCCGTTGGAGGAAAGCCACACGAGAGGCAGCTTGGCTACAATGAAACCGAACCATTCCAACGGGATAAGCTTAGAAAGCAGGTAGCCTTGTACGGCCATGAGAGGGACGGATCTACCGCTGCTGGGGTTAGCTAGCACGACGACGCCAGAAATAGAAACCATGCTACATGGACAGAGCTTCAGCGGGTACCCTCTCAAAGTGCATCCCATTGCAACTAAATCAACCCGTCAGAATTGGGGCTGAGAGTGATTATCTCCATGCTATCTTCCCAATGTAACATATTCAGCTTCCTCTATTGCCTCCTCTGGGTATAGCAGGTGCCAAGGGTATCATTGACGCCCCCAGACCAGGAGAAAGACAGCCAATGCGCTCCTGTCGGAAAACTTTCCCCTGTATTGGAGCGCGGCACAGCACCTCTACCCGATTTTTGCTTACCCCATGACGCGTTCTTGGTTCTGTTGTGGCTTATTGCAGTCCAGCTTCAGTGATGGCAGTACCTACGGAGTACTCGTGCCACAACGCACAATTACAGTACATAACACCGGTGCCGGTCCCGGGTACTGCCCAATGTTCCAACAGGGAGCCCCGTCCGTGTGGGACTGAGCCACTGGCCCATGCAGGGCCGACGATATCAAGTTCCTGGGCAAGACAAAGACATTACTGGGAAGCTTTCATGTCCCCGTAGCTAAGCAACGACCATCCTGTCGGGAAAACGATATTGAATTGACTGGTATGGAGTATCTTCCCAATATTACACCGTCAACCCCGCCCCCTTTTTCGCAAGCTGTCAACAAAGACATTTTCCAGGTTCCCACCAACTCTCACAACTTCCGTTCCTGGCTCAGCACGACCCAGCAACCACAGTTCAATCAAAGCCCCACACTGCGCTTCTTCTCATGACCCTGCGCCATCCTGCCTTAGACCTTGGACTGAATGAAGCTGACCGCCGGCGCGACGCTGCCCGTGTAGTCGCTGTGCGCCCCCGTGATGATGAGTGTGCCCTCGCAGACGCGGTCGCCGTCGTTGCAGAAGATGCGCGTCTTGGCCGCGTCGATGGTGGGGACGCGGGCGCCGTCCTGCTGGTTCTGCGTGTCGCCGAACGTGACGGCGGCGGCGACGCGGGCCCGGGCCGCGGCCGTCAGCCGCTCCGCCGCCCGGTGCACCAGGGCCGCGCCCTGCGAGTAGCCCGCGATGACAATCGAGGACGACGGGCACTTGGACGCCACCTGCCCGACCAGCGTCGCCATCTGCTGCGCCTCGTTGGCCGGGGCGCCGCCGCTGTTCAGGTTGCCCAGCAGCGAGGCCGAGTAGGCCACGCCCTGGGCGGCGACGCGGGCGTCGCCCAGGGCCGACTTCAGGGCGTTGGCCAGGGCGGGGCCGGGCATCTCTCCCTGTTGCATTGATTAGTAACGAGCTCATACAGTCTCAAAACGTGTGACGGTGTAAGTCACAACCGGATATAAGGACATACCATGTTGCCGGACTGGCCAGTGCCGCGTGCGAATACGAGTACGACATCGCGGCAACCGCCGTTAGTGAACTCGTTGGCGGTGGTGCCGACGTTGGCACGGATCTCGGCGTCGTAGGCCTGGGCCTTGGCCATCTCCTGCTCGGTCATGTCGATGACGATCGACTTGTCGGCGGCGATCGGGCTGGCGGACACGGAGGCCGCGAGGGCCGCGGTCAGGAGCGAGCGGGTGAACTTCATGGTGACGGTTGGTGGTTTGGATGGGACCTGGAGTGAGTCGTGGGATTCTGGATGTCTTGAAGGGTTGGAAAGAATGGACAAGTCGGTTGGGTAGTTGGACTTTGAGTGAGCGTGGGACAGGCAGGCGAAGAGGGCTGGTGATCAGGAAACCTTCAGATCCAATATCCACGGATGGCGAGGACAGGGCATTTATATTGATGTCCCGTCCCATGTTCTCTCACCGCTTGGGTCCCATTCGTGCACGGGGCTTCCAAATGCTGCCGAAGGGGCCGGTCGGTCTGCAAGGACGGAGGTGGTGGCAGAATCCTCACACACCCTCCGGTCCCGTGAGCGCATGCAGGCCAGCCAGCCAGGCACACACACTGCCGGGCGAGCTGATATCTCAAACGGGTAGGTAATCTACCTCAGCCGCTAAGAAAAGGCACATCCCGGAACGGGGACGTGCCTGGTGCCTGGTCCCTTGCCTCCTCCGCTATTCCAGTGGCCTCTCCGCTGGGCGTCTTGCTCGGGCATGACTCGGTCGCAGACGGCAATTGGTGGTTGGCAATCTCCCAATTCACTATGGAGGGAACACATTGCGTGCGCCTAAAAGTGTGGTAGGTCCGATGGCCTTGGCGACGATACCACCTGCCGCCATACTGTCTGTCTGCGACCCCCCCCAAGGCCACCGCATTCGTCATGACAAAATGAGAGGTAAAGATGCAGATAGCTTCATTCTTTCCGGATCTCTAGGAGTCCGATAATTACTCCACGCCAAGGGTGGGTAACAACAGCCTCCACCACGTGGGCATCAATTCGCGGGCAGTGGTTGCTTTTTGGGAAAGTGCCAGGGCTGCCAAGCTGTAACCCAAACTCTACCGTGTTGCATACAGGGCGGCTTCGCGGCGATCAGCGCCGGGGCTGGGTTGGCAATTTGTCGCTGTAAAACCTACAGCGCCCGAAAGCCGTCTGGGCGCCGTAGCCTCAATGTCGCCGACCACATTCATCAATCAAGGCTATCTAGAACTGTTCTGCACAAATCCCGATAATGTTAGACTGATCTATCGCCATCCTGAAAATCACTTGAGCGCCTTCTTCGTCGAGCTGGAGGATTGCTATCAATCAACGGAATTGCTAGCATGGGCGCTTGGTTGGATTTCCTTCCCCGCCATCAAGCTGGGCGTTCTTCGACATGGGTGGAGCGCGGGGTGAGCCTGCAAGTCTGCAACCACCCCGGATTTGATTCCGAAAAAGGTACCCCAGCGTCGTAATGACCCCAACCTAGCTCACGCCAATGCCCCAAACACTGCAAGTGCTACCAACCGTTGTTGATCACTCGTCGGAGGACTAGCCAGATGGCAGGTAGTCGCTCTTAAGAAGTGTCAACCATGGTAACCATTGATGCAGCTGACAGCACACAGCTAGACCAGAGTGAAATAGTTGAAGTAGCAAACATCAGCAGAGATAAGATAGCCGGTCATGTGCAAGCAATTTGTCCCAATGGTTGGGAATTCCCATGTAGACAGAAGAACAGGGTATCTATGTTTAGTTTTCCGATGCCATCAATGCCGCCTCAATCTGGAACGTGCTCGGAGAAATGGCGGAGGGGCAGCTTGGCGAGCTAAACAACAAATGTGTGTGTGGACAGGTATATACCTGCCTGTTCCGTCCAAGGCGCGAGAATCATAAATATGTAGACCACACGCTGAGAGCGGATCGGATAAGCCATATGAAGCAGGTCCGGCTCTTGCATTGATCATAGCCACTCTACCGCAGCTATTGAGTTACGTAACTTGAAGATGTTCAGTGCCGGAGGAGTTAGATCGTCAGTGCTCGGCCAGACACGGATCTCGGGCAAGGTTACTGTAGGTAGGTCGATGCAAGTTCATCTAGGCAAGTAATCATTTTCAACCTCACCATGTATGTGTATTTGATGGACTTCAGGGATCTCGGTGATGCCCATCATGATGTGCATTCCTGTTGCACTTTGCGTTCCGATGTTGTGAAACTTTGGACGACAGCCACAACAGGCAAGTCGTGTTCGGCTCAAATGCTTCCCCATCAAAGTTGAGTTGGACCAAAATACATGTAGGCAATCAGTCGTAAAGGGTCTTTAATTTTTAATGTGATGTTGTAAGTGACCTATGATGTAGATGCGTCGCTATGCTTCAAACGCCAGTAAATGCCCCTGCACGAGTGACCCGTCGCTAAGAAACAAACCCGGTGGCAACATGAATTTGAAAGACAAAACGTGATGACGATGATGGCCACTTGCTACTTCCTTGAGGGCCATCATCCTACTACCAAATCCTCTTGGCAATCATCTCGTACCGCGTAACCTTCTCCAGCCCATCATCCCCCATCTCCATCTTCTTGGACATCTCGGCCCCCTTGCGGTCGCGCGCCTCCATCCGCTTGAGCCCCTCGGGGTCGTCGGCATATATCATGCGCCTGCGGTCCTCGCCGAGCTCGACGGCGCCAAACCCGCCAATGCGCTTACCGGGCTGGTAGAAGCTCTCGCGCTTGCTGCTGCCCTGGCCCGACGCGAGGGCCTGCTCCCTCATCCGCGTCGCCGCGTACCGGTCCCGCGAGTACCGGAGCAGCGCCATGCCCAGGATCAGCTTGACCACCAGCAGCACCACCCACGCCAGGAAGAAGAAGGTCGCCATAGTCAGCAGAGCGATGGCGTCGTCCGAGGTGAAGACCCAGAACGGCCGTTCCTGAGGTGACGAGTAAGGGTGTCCGTAAACAGCACGACCTAGTGCATTGCGGATTACCGAGTCGAGGTGCTCAAGCGCGGCCATCATAGCGGGAGATGAAGGGGCCGAGGATTCCACCGAGAGGTCGGTCGAGGCAGTAGATGTAGGGATTGGCGGTGGTAAGTGTGTTGACAGGAACATATGGTAGATCTGCACCGATGCCCGAATGAAGAGACATGAGAGAGGTAGTAGCGGGAGTCCAATTCTCCGTGTCAGCGCCGGAGCACCAAAAGCCTACAAATATATTATCAGTCAGTTGAGTCTATAAGTCAAGAATAATATGGAGCGATGTCGTAACGTACGTTGGTATAGTAGTCCTTGCACAAGATATCAAGCATCCGTCGGTAGATGGTAGGCTTGACATTGTTGAACTTGTTGATGTACGCATGCTTGATCCAGTCCACCAGCATCTCGCTACCGATCACGATCAGAAAAGGTGACAGGACTTCGCCCGAGAACATCCACGAGGGGAGGAGGGTAAAGCTGGCTGGTAAGTTCGATGCCGTGTGCACCGGGCCGGGCCCTGAGCCCATTCCATCCGCTTCGCTACCGGCTCCAGGCACAGATAGACCTCCGACTTCCACTATGTTGCGAAGACCAATGATGATGAGAATGATCCACAGCTGGAACCGTTCCACAACATCAGCGCAGGTAAGCTGGAAGAGGTTCTCTTTCTCAATGCGTTTGAAAACGCTGCCCTTGATTTCCACGAACTGGTTCGACATGAGCAGCGAAAGCAGGGCATTGGAGTACGAGTTGACAGCAACGTTGAGCGTGATTACTTGGTAAAACAAGCAGACAGCATGGATCACGTTGTATGCCAGCGTCAACAGGAACATGCCAAATGGCAAAAGGAGCTTGGACCGCCCTGAGCTATTCCTAGACAGAGTCTCGGAGCTAAAGAGGCACTCGAGAATGTCCTGCCCGATCGCCGAGAGCAGACGGTCACCGACCTCGAGAAGGTTGAAAATGACGTAGAGCTTCATGGCGGATTGCGCTCGAATGAAGTGATACATGCGACTCGCGTCCACATTCATCAGAGCAAGCGAGCTGCAGAGGATCACTGCGCCCTGGAGGAGATCGGCCTTGTGGAACGAGGTGAGGTTCGACGGCATCGACTTCGTCCTACGATGTCGGGCTCCCGTTGGCGTGTTCCTCGGCGGGAGAGCATGTTTGGGCGGGTGCAATCCGCCGTTTCCATTCAAGCGCGCCGTCTCCGACATCGAATTGGTCTTAGCATCGATGGAATGGAGATGGTCCCGCGCCCGGCTTCGGCTCCCCTCGGCTTCGCTGGCGGTCCGGCTGTCACCGTCATTGCGAGGGCCTCGGGACGGACTTCGACCCCGGCGGCCCCGCCTCCAAAGACGCCAGATGCCCTGGTAGACATAGCCCACCATCCACTTGACCTCTTTCCAGAACAGGTAAGCCCACCACTTGATAAGGACACCGATAGCGATTACAAACCGTAGAGGAAGCAAGGTGAATGTGTAAAGGAAGGCGTCCAGGCACGCCAAAGCGCCGAAAGTCAAGGCGGATTCGAGGTAAGGAGGCAAGAGCAAAGCATTCAGCAGCCGCTCAAACTTGACGGCACTGGACTCGTAGGGTATGTCCTCAGACTGATGACGATATATGTACAATGGACTAGGTCGAACTCCAGCAAGCTCAAGCTGCAAGTGAGTATGTAGAGACGTAGGAGGAAGAGGTACAGATTCTTGGATCGGGGCGGGAGGCGACAGTTCGGTCTTGTGTCCCCGGTCTCCACGGTCAACATCCGGGGGCGGGGGCGGGGGATCTGGCTTCTGCTTTGTGGAAGGCTTCCGTTGAGGGAGAGAGCCGTGGTTGCTGGACGGACCGAGGTTCAAAGGAGGTGGGCGAGAAGGGTTGAACGAGTTGCGGCGGGCAGAACTGGGCTTCGGGATGACGGGACCTGTATTCGCCATGCGATTGATGGGCGGCGTGGAAAGAGTTCTTGAGCCAACGATCGGCCGTCTAAACTCGGAAGCCATCTGGGGGGCGATTCCAACCGCCTCCGAAAGCGCATGGGGCCGCAGAGGCTCCGGCAGAGTCCTGGTGATAGGGGTCGAGTTTGGTGTCTTGCTCTTCTTCTGTCCGTTCATGGCCAATTGGATGCTGTCTTGGAGCTGCTCGGCCATCGAGGGGCGTGCTGCTGTCTCAACAGCACCAGCCGACATGGGATATTCACCCCCGTTTGGTTTGCGCGGCATGCTGAGGGGTGCTGTCTTGACTGCCTCCTGGTCGTCCCCAGGAACCACAGCGACTGGCAGTGACTCAGGCGAAGCCGCGAGAGCTTGCATTTGGGATGCCGATAATTTTCGAACCCTTTCGCTGGCGCCTTCTTTCTTGCTGGTTGACGGTGCCCGTTTGGGCACCTTGTGGTTTGTCGGGGGTGCCGGGGGGTGCGTGTCGACGTCGGTGTTGTCGGAATTGGACACGGATTCGTTCGTCAAGGCCGCCGCCCTATCAGGTGCATCTTGTTGCTCCTCCATTTTCCGTCCATTTTCTGGGCCGTTGGCTCGAGGGTCGGGTCGTGGGATATGGGTCGTCACTGGGGTAGAGGCCGTGACCTCGAAAGTGGGAAACGGGTCGGTTGGGGGTGGTGTTCGGGACGGCGAAGGGAGCTGCTGCTTTTGGTTTTCTCGTATCGGGCTACGTCCTGCTCTTTCTTCCCATTCCCTTTCGATTTCCCTCTCCCGTTCTTCCTCTCGGCTGCCATTCTCGGCTGCCACGGACGGCGGCATGGCATGGTGGCCATTGATTACTTCCATGGCCGCTGGCATTATCGCAATGAATCGGGCTTCGTCGGCAGCCGCATCTTAGACAGCAACTCGACTGAAAAGTGGGCTATGTCGGTGAAGGTCTCCGCGCAATAATTCAATCAATTGAAAGTGGTCTTGTTGACTCAAGCTGATGCATCATTCCGAATTGGTATCACGTTCCATGAGGCTGACCTCCTTACTTCCATCGTAAACAGAGAGGCCAGCTTTCGATAAGGACCCTGTACGTTACTCAAAATCCTTATCGCTCAGCAGCTTAATGGCCTGCATAAACACAGTGCGCGATGCCTGAGACCCCACTAATGCGCCCGTCAACTGGGCGTTTCACTGGTTCTACTTCGCCCGTTAGTACAGAACCTGGGTCTGACGTCACCCTGTTTGAGGCGTGCCGTTGATGAGATGAGTGCACAATACTGTACTTCACACTGTCCAAGTCAATGGCTTTTGCGTACCTGCATCATCTTGTCTCCCGCCCTCCAAGCGAAGGTTGACTGAGCCAACCAACATGAACATGCTCATCCAACAATGTCCTATCGGAACAGCAGGCCCGTGGGAGTGATACTACATGTATTGTAACCAATTACATCAATTGGGCCATTCTCCAATACCTTGTTATAAGGCAATAACATTTGATCCATATGACTTGTGTCTCGTCCCTTCAATCGATCTCGCGGACTACACCCGTCCATAAGGATTCGACGTCAATTCCAGAGGGTGCCCAGAAGACCACCAGGAGAATGACAAATGGCTTTACCTCTACAAACTGACAGCCGGCCACATATGCTATGGACATCGCCTTGTCTTGTACCGTCTTCGACTCCATGTCATAACGCTAAAGAATATGTAATGAGTTCGCCTTCTAACTTCCAGTCATAATTACCCGTCCATGCCGCGGAAAGAGATGCATGAAACCATCTGCTCTCATAACAATTCACCCCTGCTGTCATTGATGCGCAATGGAAGTATGACGGCTGCACAACCGAACCTACTTTACGTAAACCTCGTCCGGTATGGTTCTACGGCCCTTGCAATACGCATCCTTCTCGAGACAAATATGGCATCTTCAATAGCAAGCAGCCTTTGCCAGGCAGCGCCAACAGGATAAGAATGAATATGTTACTAACTTCCAGGTCGCTCAAGATCGTGTACAGACTACAGCATCACCTAGTCGCCGTCCCGTGGTTAGTCAGGGGCTAGCCAGGGGCAGTTGTCCAGGAGGCGAAAGGGCAAGCTGCGTATGCAAAGCATCAGCATCACGGTATGCTTCTGTCATTGCTTGTCGCGCTGACGCATGCTGTGGAACAACTTATACGTTCACCAAACGACTCTGCGGCAGCCAAAGCACATTGCCGACAGCAACCGCCATGCGCAGTGCAGGAAATGCCACCGCTTCGTCAACAATACGATTGCATGTGGAGATCTGCAGCTATCGAGCCTAAGTTCCGGTATGCGCAATGAACATGTTGCTGCTGTTCACCTTCCACACATCATGAGCTTGCAATGCCATGCGGAAACCACCACATTAGCTCTCGCAGCCATGCTGTGCAGCAGTTTCCTGCAAGTCCAATCCTCCCGTCATCGAGACGCAAGTACTCGAAAGTCTGAAGCTTTGGGATGCCAATCTCGAACTTCAAATAGGACCGTCTTTCGCCCATCTTGGTCTCAGAAAAAAACACTCATCACAACAACTCATCACATCAATCCAGTCGACTTCAGTCACTCGTTCGATCATCACTCGGCTTCCAATCTCTCGCTAGCCCTTCAAACCACCTCCAATCACCTTCAACAAACAGCCTTCGTCACTTCGACAAGTCTTTCCAATCAACTCAACCGCCAACATGCAGATCAAGAACCTCGTCGTCGCCGTCGCCGCGACCGCCACCACCGTCAACGCCGGCGGCTGTGTCCAGCGCAGCCCCCAGGGCGGCTACCCGGTCCAGGCCCCTCCTCCTTACCCGGCCTCCTCCGGCTCTGCTTCCGCCCCTGGTGGCGGTAACGGTGGCAACGGTGGTTACCCTGCCACTACCCCCGCTACTGGCCCCACGCCTTCTGCCTCGATGTCCGCCCCCGGTGCCGGTGCTAGCGGCTCTTCCATGCCCGGTGCGCCCGGTGGTGGTTCTGGTTCCTCGTCCATGCCCGGCGGTGGCGCTGGCGGCTACCCTGCTTCGTCCATGCCCGGCGGCGGTGCTGGTGCTGGTTCATCTTCCATGCCCGGCGGCGGCGCTGGTGCTGGTTCCTCTTCCATGCCCGGCGGCGGTGCTGGTGCTGGTTCCTCTTCCGTGCCCGGCGGCGGCGCTGGTGGCTACCCTGCCTCGTCCATGCCGACTGGCGGTGCCGGCAGCTCGACCACGCCCGGTGCTCCCGGTGGTGGTGCTGGTGCCTCGTCTGTGCCCGGCGGCGGCGCTGGTGGCTACCCGGCCTCATCCGCCCCTGGCGCTGGTGGCGCTAAGCCCAGTGCCTCTGCGCCTGCCGGTGGTGCCGGTGGACCTCCCGGCGCATCCGTGCCTGCTGGCGGTGCCGGCGGATCTCCCGGCGCATCTGTGCCTGCCGGTGGTGCTGGTGGATCTCCCGGTGCCTCTGTGCCCGCTGGTGGTGCGGGTGGATCTCCTGGCGCTTCCGGGCCCGCTGGTGGCAACGGTGGCGGTTACCCCGTCGTCACTCCTACCATGGGTGCTGGTAGCGGTACCAAGACCGGCGGTGGCTCGGGCACTTACCCTACTGGTGGAGCTGGAGGCTCTACCGGTGGCTCTACCGGCGGTGCTGGAGGCTCCACTGGCGGTTCTACTGGTGGTGCCCCTGGCGGTGGCGCTGGTGCTCCCGGCGGTGGCGCTGGTGCTTCCGGTGGTGCTGGTGCTCCCGGTGGTGGCGCTGGTGCCTCCGGTGGTGCTGGTGGCTCTGGCAGCGGCAGCGGCAGCCAGACTGGTGGCGGCTACGGCACCACCCCTCCCGCTACCCAGGTGCCCGTCGCCGCGGCTGCCGGCTACCAGGTCAGCACTATGGCTCTTGCCGGTGTCGCCGCCGGTGCTCTGTACATGGGTCTCATGTAAAGACACCTCGGCATGATATCGCGGTGGATCTTCCCCTCCGCCGCAACGTGGGAATCGGCTTTCACCCACCCTCACACAAATCCTCTCTCCACTACATGATGTCCTGTAGGCGGAGTAGGTCTTTCCTTATCTTCTCTTCTTCATCACCACAATTTTTAATAGATTGTCGTGGTAGCTTTTCAAGATTTCCTCCCCAGGTAGCTTATTAATTAATTACACTTTAAACATTGAGTTATCTTGCTCTTGTTCCATTGTGACTATGTGACGTTACGTTTGCCTGTCAATCATGGATATTTCAGTCTCGCAATCTCGAGCCTGCTCTGTCAAGATGCATAATGACTTGGATGTGCTTCACTTGGGGATTTGGCCTGTTCGTGATGTGGCTTGCATTCTAACAACTGATCATCTGAACTTAAGCAGCCAACACGTGCAGTCCCCTGGAAATGGCGTAGGGCCCAATGCAGCCTTAAGGGGCCGTCCCGTTAGCCTCCCCAAGTAGCAAGCCAGACCAAGCCTCTTCAAGGCTTCAACAGAGCTAACCGTCGATCTTCTGGGGCAAGATGCTAGCGTCATAGACTAGTAGAGGATGTCACCTTGTCGAACAGTGGACATTGAATTGAACGACAGATCGACAGTGTTAGCAAGTACTCCGTACGACAACTAGAGAATTACACCTTGAATTTGTCAGCCGGTTCAAAACCAGACAGTGGTGATGTGACATTTTAATATCCAGTAGCCATTTCAACTCCCATTTTCTTTCCCATTGATATACCCCGCGCAAAAGAAAACGTGGCTGACTTACTAATACCGGCATCCCCACAGGAAGTCCGAGAGGGGTCAGATCGCCGGACATTCCACGACACGTGGGTCACAGGGAGTACATACATTAGTTCTCTCTCATCTCTGCTCTGTTCTGCAGCAGCCCGTCGAATGCATTGTTGTACCTTTCTTGCTCTGCATTATCAGAAGTACAGTAACGCGGAACTTTCCCAGCAGCGACCGGGACGACATCACTATACCACATCCGGGATATCTGCCACCGCGTATCAACTCGATTGGGCTACACTCCAAGAAACCTAACACCTAACGAAGAAAATGGCTGGCCCAGGCGGCAGGTTCTGGATTCACGACAAGCTCTCCACCCCGGCGGTGCACCACCAGAGCTTCAAGGCACTGTGGGAGACAAAATGGAAGCCACTGGTCAGTCACCTCGTTCCAAGTCGAGCATGTCATGACACGATAATAACTAAGATATTTATTGGCAGTGCGATATGGGCGTGTACCCGTTCATGTTCGGCGCCACCAAAGACTTCCAGCCGGTGGTAGATGAGATCATCCAGGTCAGTTCTCGCCTGTCTCTCACATGGTTGGTGATTGCCAAGTGCTGAAACTCGTTACACGGGGTATAGAAGGATCTCAAGGAGCCCTACGACTGGGATGAGTACGCCCAGTGCTTCTTCCCCAAGGCCGAGGAGCTCGTGGCTGAAGCAGCCTCGGCCGAGAAAGCCGGCGACAAGCCGAAAGCATCGGAGCTTTACCTGTGGGTTTATGTAACTACCTGAGCCGCAGATAGGTACTTGACTGACTCCATATAACCATGACAGACGGGCTTCGGCGCTGTACCGGATCGCGCGATTCCCGGCCCCGAGATCTGAGAAGCAGCGCTACGCCTGGGAGATGGGCAAAGACGCCGCCCGAAAGGGCTTAGGGTAGGCAGACCCCCCATCCCCTCCTACCTTGGTAGGGGATGACTGAGTAAAGAGCTAACCAGGAGACACTGTGTAGTCTACACGAGTTCCCCATGCACGAAGTCACCATCCCCCACACCCAACACGCCGGCCCCGGCGACGACCCCACCCTCCCAGCCTTCTACCACCTGCCCCTTGGCGCCTCCGCCACCCAAAAGGTCCCGCTCGTCATCATCTTCACGGGCCTGGACGGGTACCGGACGGAGCTGGCGGTGTGGAAGGAAGGGTGGCGGCAGGTGGGGTGCGCGACGCTGATCGTGGAGATCCCGGGCACGGGCGACAACCCGGGCCTCGCGTCGGACCCGGCGAGCCCCGACCGTGTCTGGAGCTCCATGTTCGACTGGGTCGCCGCGCGGCCGGAGATCGACCAGGCGCGCGTCGTCAACTGGGGCTTCAGCACGGGGGGCTACTACAGCATCCGTCTGGCGCACACGCATGCCGATAAGTTGCGGTGCGCGGTGGCGCTGGGTGGGGGGTGCCATTACATGTTTGACCCTGTCTGGCTCGACAATGCGGATCATCTGGAGTATCCGTTTGAGTAAGTGCTCTTTCCCTCCATCACCACCTGCATCTATTCCTATCAGGAAAGACATATTTTTCACATTACCGACGCTAACCTGCAACAGCCTCGCCCATACCCTTTGCTACAAGTTCGGCTACGGCAAGGACTTCGATCGGTTCAAGAAGGAGGCCATGGACAAGTTCTCCCTCCTCAACGACGGGACGCTCGATAAGCCCTGCGCGAAACTGCTGCTGGTGAACGGCACCGAGGACGAGATCTTCCCCATCGACGACTACCATCTCTGTCTTCAGCACGGTAGCCCCAAGCGAGCTAGGTAGGACGACACCTGATGCCCCTTCAGGAGGAAGCAATTTATATCGTGATTGGTCACTGACATTTCTCTTTCGACCAGATTCATCCGAGATAGGAAACATATGGGGGAACCAGAGTCGTTTATGGTTATCTTGCAGGAGCTGTTTAGCGTGCTTGATATCAAAGGACACCCGGGCAAATTCTTGTCCACGCTTCCATTCCAGCCCAAGTACTGAGCGTTCTGCCACTAGAGCTGTTTCGGTCCCAAGTCTAGAGTTGTCATAGAGTAGCGTAGACACATAAGAGAATGCTAGAATCATGCGCCTTGGTTATTCCTCAAATCCCTTATCCCCTGTTCCCTGGTACTTGTTCGCTATCTGCCACCACATTGTCAGATTATTTTCTCTCTAGCTTACTTTAAGATGGCTGAGTGTATGTGGCCTTTAACATCCGGGAATGAATAGGTGCTTTCTTTGGTAGTCATCACCATGGGTGCAGGGGGTTTACCATTGATCCGCCTTATGCTGCCCATACTCCAGCAGCCAGCTATTGGCAATGACTTTGAACCCCCAGGTATTGTTCGGCGTCCGAAAGATGAGCCCCTCGCGGTTCTTGCCCAAGACGCCTTTCCCTTCCACCTTCTTCAAGAGGTCGTCCAGCGATTGCGCGAAGCTCGACAGCCGCAGACGGCCCACGACCGGCGCATGGGTCAGGCTCAGCTGTTTGCAGAGGTCAAAGGCCTTGTCGGCGCCCATCCAAGCCGCCCGGTCAATGTCGTAGATGCCGAAGACGTAAAAGCGGTGCTGGCCTTCGGCGAAGCCCATGCTGTTGCGCATGATGCTGGATCCGCACAGTTCGCCCTGCACGGCGAGGTTCTTGCCCAGTCGTCTCAGCTTGTTGATGATATCTTGCTGTTTGGCCGCCATCCAAAACACGGACTTTTCGTGCTCGACATAGTCATTCTCGCGGCCGCACACGCCGTACTCGGGCCGCTTTGTGCTGCTGTCGCGGTCTTGTGGGAGAGCGCGGTACAGTTCGGAGCTTTTCCGGACGTGGTAGACGGTCATGGAAAGACCATCCAGCTTCTCGGTGATTTGGAACATCGTGTCACCGAAGCGCTCGAAGAGCCCCGAGATGTTTTGAGCGCGCTCACAGCCTGGCTGCGGAAAGAACGGCGGAGGTCGGCCGTAACTGCCAGCAGCGTCAAAATACACTGAGTCATACTTCTTGACGCCCAGAGTAGCCGTGAAGTCCATCTCTAGTAAGGCTTTGACGGCAATCCCACTATCACCAAACTTGGCATCCAGTTCTTGTTGGGCTTCTCGGATCTCGGAGAAGGCATCCAAGGGGAACACGATGCCCTGGGTGACCCGGCCGTACTTCATGAAGGTCTTAACAACGTAGCCACATTGCCCGTTATAATCTTGGACCTTGTGGGGCTGGCAGTACTCCCAGAAACGCGCCTCGGTGTTGGGCAGGAAGCTGTCGACCTCGAAGTAGACGACCAGCTGCCCGACGTGGTAGTCTTCCTTCATGACAATGACATTCCAGCCGTCGATCTTGGCGACCTCGACGTGCCGATTGCCTTTGATGGGTTGAAGAGCGGCAATGCGACGGACGGAGACGAGCTTTCTGGTTGGACATTGTGAAGGTTGGGATTGTGCAAACGCCGGTGTAGCCATGATGGTGTTCGTCGAGAAGGTGCAGACAGAGCTGTTGCTGGTATGTTGTTGGATTTATTAGTGGGGCCGGGTAGCTGCTTCTCTGGGCCTGGAACAACACCCAATGATGATACCGACAGATTTTAAAATATGTATTGAAGGCAATTGATGTTGCCGATTTGTGTGCATGGGTCAATCAATAAAGCAATCCTATCACATGCCCGCTCGGAGCTGCAAACATGTTGACTTCAATCTAAACTTCAATTCAGTTCAACATAGCGACAAAAAGAAATAAAGTATATGCAAGCACCCCAAGCATGGCGTACGCATCACTTAGCCACACTCATGGTTTCCAAACTATTCAAAAGACTACATACGGTGGATACGTACTTATATAAGAGCATCACCAAAGGAGTCTTCGACCCGCGGTACCAAAGGGGGTAGTAGCATGAGACTACACACTGAACACGGCAGTGCCAGAATAGGTGATAGTATATGAGCATTTATAAGCGAATGTAGAAGTCCAAACAGCCCAGCTGTGTGTCCAACGAGTGATGATTTCCCTTATCCCTTCCGATCCTTTGGTATATAAAAACAGTACTCCCCACTACCTAGTGTGCACCTGACCAACAAGGGTTCCCAAAATGCCACACCACGTACTGGCGTCTCGCAAGTCGGAGACGAGCCCCCGCCCCGTCACTCTGAGCCCCAAGCCCATTTTGTTCTTGTGGAGACCATGTTGACAACTCGGATTGCAGTTAGTCAGTTATAAAGGTGGTAAGGTGTATAGAGGCGTCTGAGGATGAGATGAAGGGACCAGACAGTGAGACTGGCTAGTCGCAATGATGAAATGATATCTACATATACGGTGTATCATTGAATTTGTCACCGGAGGTCACTGCGCGATAGGAAGATGAGGAAGCAACTGTCCAGTGGAGGAAGTAAGTGAAACCTGACCATGATGACCGGCTTTGCTTATACCAACTCGCCGCGTCAGACTCATCTGTCAACATTCAACCGACGTTGCTCTCTAAAGGCCGTTGTCTATATTTCCACATTACAATGTTGTTAGATGTTAGCTGTATTGTGTCTCCAAGATCTGCCGCTGATCGTGAACCGAGAGGGCCCTCGGAAGGATTGGCCAAGCAGTAGTTGAACGCGTCTACAAGAACAGTAGAGGTCGCAACTTGTGGTCCCAGAATATCCGTGACGTGCTAGCATATAGAAGAAATCACCAACAAGTGCCGAAATGACGTAGGAAACGTGAGACTGTAGCCTGGATCATTTCATTGATTCGGACAGGGCCCAAGACGCTGAAGTCGTTTCTTCGCGGCACATAAGGATTGGTGTAAAAGGCTTTAACCAGCAGTTACAGATCGCCATGCGACTGAGGGACACGATGCAACGTAAAACACATAACTCAGGAACCATGCATACTGCATTGTTGCTGACTCTGTTGGTTGTGTTGGCTGGCGGATGCAGGAACAGAACCCGGATCTACACTGTGCAGTGGGCCCGGTGCCGTAAGGCGTCCATCGAGTGCGCTCCTTCACGCACAATGACGTCGGTAGTAGCCTGCCTCAGGAACAATCAAAACAGTCAACGCGGAGTTCAATCCATCTTCCCTTTGTCCAATACACTTGCCTAGTTTCCCTTTGTCCAATACACTTGCCTAGTTGTTTTTGTTTTGTTTGACGAAACCTGTCCACAAACTGCCAAACCAGAAGAAATCAAAATGGTCAATGTTCTGCTCTTTTGCACGGCGGAAGAGGCCAAGCCTGTAAGTCGCTATTTCATTCCTGATTTCATTATCCACGTGCATATCGCATATCTTACTGACTCATATGTGGTAGATGGTCCCCAAGCTTATGAATGTTGGCAAGGAAAACGAGGACTGGATCCCGTATTTCCTGGCTGAGTCTCGTCAGGGCCCTGCGGAGGCACAACAGTTCCGCGATCAACTGGCCGAAGGCGAGTCCTTCGCCAACGACTTCCTCGGCGCCTCGGTCGAGGAGTGCGGCGTCTTCCAGCTCGACCAGCAACGCAACAACAAAAAGATGGAGGGCGATACGATTGTCCTCCTCGACGCCCGCAGCGCCCAGGACCAGACCGTCCTCTTCGGCTACTACGTGCGCCGCGGCGACGCCGACATGCTGCCCAAGGACAAGAAGGGCGACGCCTGGTATACCTTCCGCATCCCTTACAATAAGGTCTTCGCGATGCGCTCGGCCATGCCGCCGTATGGGGACGCCGACGAAACCTGGGGCGTTTACTACCACCGCAAGGAGGAGCTCACCGACGAGCATGGGGTCTTTGACTTTGACAAGGCCGAAGAACTGGTTTGCGAGGGCGAGGGGTTCGTGCCGGGCCTGGGGGATCAAGAAGAGAATGCGTAGGGCGAAGAAGCAGTAGCATGAGTAGCTTCAGACAGTCCCGCGTTTCTCGTCCCACTGTGGCCATGCTACATCATTTCTACCAATGCTGTAAAAATAAGTTACACTTCGGAGAGTCTACTACACGAACATCTTGTGTGTCCGTCCGTTGACTACTGCTGTATGGGTGATGCAGCTGCAAATGGAAATACGTGAAACGTGCCAACCAGGAAAGCGGCGCAATATCACCAGTCCTACGTCTTAAAGCAAGTCCAACGACATTATGGCTGTTAGCCGCTTGCTTCTCCAAAGAAGGCATGAGCACGATTTCTTGCGACTTCTGAAAACCGTATGCCTGAGGACAACTTCCACCTAAAGGGCGGGCAGCAAACGCCACTCCTATGGAGGGGCAACGAAATCGTCGTGAGGACCTTCCCAGACAAATCAACACCAACAAATTCCAGACATTAGAACACCCATAGAACAGTGACAGCCACCAACTCCCTAGTGATTACATTTAAAACCCAACACTTCAACCCAATCAAAGTCGATCCAGTTGAAAAATATAGTTTACAGTCGCCTCCCTGATCCTCATTGGTGCGGCCATCGTCGCAGCCTATCCCATCAACGGACCAGCCGACACCAGCCGCCTGCTATGCAAGCACGCCGATGACCTAATCGTCAACCCCGGGTCAGCTGCCGGCCGCCATTATGCCATTCCGTCAAGGAAGCGCGATGTTAACCCAGTCACCAATCATAGGCAAGGGGCAGGGCACCAACATGGGAATAAGCGCGATGGTAGGTTTCCTACGTTCGGCGGCAAGGTCCGCGAAGGCTTCAGCCAATGTTCCAATTAACGCGGCGCAGCGGCAGCGGGATGACGTACCGATTTGGCCTGAAATCACAGAATCATAACTGGAGCTGAGAGTCCTGTCACAGTCCGTTACATTATGGGACAGGAAACGACATTAAACTAGAGCAGGATATAGGATACTCGAACTAAGAGACGTTGTATCAATTTGGAGAGAGTTCAACTACAGAGTTGATACCATGAACGTTTCCATCTATCTGAAAAGAAGACTTACCTTAGTGACGAAATCTCATCCACGTTTCCTAACTCTACCGCCATCGTCCTGTTACCACACATGCATATTATATTATAATAAAAGAGTTACCTTGGGTTGATACAGGAGAAAATACATCAAGCGTGCCTACCAAGAAAAAGACATGACCTTGTGTTGGTTACTTGGCCTCCCAAGATTGTACAAACGGATATCTCCTGGCTCTTCCCAAGTATTCTACTCTAGCTCGATGACATCCTCTTCGTAATCAAGCTTTCCATAATTCTTTGGACCATCCCTATGCAGGTACCTGTTGTAATAGCAATCGCCAATGAAAATATACCGCCTTTTAAAATTGGGATTGTAGATTTGAGACCAAGATGCAGGTTCGAATTGAACTCGTTTGGGCTGAGTGTACGCATGGCTCTGCCGAATAAGCATCATGGAACTTTCAGTGTCTCCAACATACTGGAGACTGAATGTCTTCATGCCCCCTGACAAAGAGGAATCCCTCAGGTCGTTGTATCGATCTTTCCATCCCGGGTGGAAGGTCTTTCTGGTAATAACCGTATCCCCTGGCCGTGCGTGGCTTGGGACAATCCCTAGGCCGGGCCAAAGCATGTCACCGACCAGAGCCGACTCGTGTGTGAGGGGATCGATGATGCAGACCGAGCGGCCCCGCATGATCCTTTGAACCCTAATTTGCATGTCCTCCAATATCGTAAGTGCGATGGACTCGTCGTAGTTGCCCACGGCGTGCATACCGGCCATCTCCTCGCGGCTCTTTTTATCCTCGTGGTTCAGCTGTAGGTACAGGTTGAACGTCACATAAGACCTGACAGATGCGTCTAATCTTCCAAGACCTGTTGCGTAATCCCAGTTTGATAGATAGTGAGGTAGAACACAAACGGCATCTAGTAACTGCTCCAACAGAGGTTGTTGTTTGGAAGGGGGGAATTCAATTCCAGGGTTATGAGTATGGACCCATCGGAGTAAGTATTCCCAAGTCTTACGGAGCCAGTCCATGACCTGCTCGTCGGTGGGGGATCCTGGGAATGGCTCAAGCATAGCCGCCACTTTGCCCCAGGAAGAGAATCCCTCAGTGAGAACCAGGAGCCTGGCATCCTCGGGGCACGCCTCGACAGTCCGGGAATCTCCTAAGGTTCCGCCAAAGGTTCCCTTAGAGGCTGCGTCGATAAAGCTTTCCTTGCGGTAAACCCAAAGTGAAGTTCGTACTTTGGGCAACCTCCAATCCAGGGCCCAGGAAGGGCCAGATATATCCTCTCCAGTGGATCGGCAAGCAACCATTGCCAGGATCCGGGAGACGTTGGCCGGCTCGATAAGGATAAGCCTGACCAAACCGTCTATATAGATTGCCTGTGTCGACTTTCCATAGTTGACCTCAATCTGGAGCATACAAGTGCCATCATGGGTTTCCATTCCATGATATCCCCCCAAAATCCCATGGGGATAGCTTTTGCACTTTCCCAGATCAATGGCCAGGCCCGCGATGGCGAAGAGGTGGTCTTTCTCGTTGGCGCAGTCCAAGTCATCATAGTCCTCGAGGAGATCCATCAGACCACAGGGGTCGTCATCTCCTCCCGTACCAAAGTACTGCGTCTTCCACCTTACAGACATATTGTACAGGGTCATCTTGTCATGCCTGTACCGGGCCAACCGCTCATCCGAAAGAGCCCGGAACAGCCGCAGCCACGGCATTGTGCTCTGGCCACAAAACAAGGTGATATTCGTGCTATAGACCAGCTCTTGCACCACCCAAAGCCTGTGAAACCAGGGCAGCCTTTGGAGACGTTGAAGTGCTTCGCGGACCTGGGGAAGTGGCCTTTCCCCTCTTGATAACATCTCTAGCCGCCGGAAGCAGTCTGCGCCCTCCTGGCTATTGCCCAGCCATATGAGGACACCTGACGCTTGCTTATAGATCTTGGGCATATACCCAATCTGGACGGCCTTCTCTGCGTCGTTCTCTTGGTCAATGCAGACTGCATCCACCCACAGCCGTCGCACCAGAACATGTTGTCGGAATCTCACGAGTGCATCTCTCAGGTTCGCCGTAATGTACCTCACGGCCTTATCCGGGTTTGCGTCGGTGCTTAGCATCAGTCGCTCTGTGAAACGCGGTTCGCCCCAACAGTATGAGATCGTCTCGTACTCAAAGTTGGTTTCATAGTCGAAATCGGCGTACTCGGTGAAGTTGCTTTCGATGTTGGCATCCACGAGTTTAGCAACAAGTGGAGAAGCGGGATCGATGGACGGCTGTAGTTCTAGGATCCGAATGCTCGACTCCAGTGGTAAAGGTTGGTACGCAAAGGTCGGGAGTGTCTCGTTATCGTCGCCTGAGGTGGTTACCGGCGCCATATTAGCGCTTGCTTCAGTTATGAATAGTATTACTGTATGATCGTTAACTGGACGGTGACAGATGATGTCTGATGGCGGAGCCTGGATGCGATTGATGCCTTTCTAGAGATGGAAGGCATGTCATATTCTAGGTCGCAACCATACCAGCCTGGCCTACCCCTCACCCCTCATCGAACGAATCACGAAGCCCCAAGAGGTAATTACCCTGATATTATAACCCTTATTCGCGACCTATTATATCCACTCGTAGAATTGGACGAGACATTCAGAAGCGCCCTATGTGTTCCCCTAGCCATCAGGTTTTCATGTCATATCAGGTTAAAAATGTTGGGGAATTGTGTATAGTCAAATCAGAGGAGCAACATGAATCTAGTCAAGCATACGCCCCCGTCTCGTCATCTATTGAAACCCTGCTAATCCGTTTTCCCCTCAACCTTCGTCGCCCCCTTGCCCGCCACGCCCAGCCTCTCCTGCACCCGCTCCTTGACCCGCTGCCCAGCCTCCTGCAGCCTCTTCTGCAGCTTCACCAAGCTGACCTCGGGCCCCTCGTCGCGGCCCACGAATCTGCGGACCAGGATGTTGTACAGCCCGCCGAACGCGAGGGCGATGCACGTGCTCGTGAAGATGATGACGTTGTACGGCATGCTGAAGTCGGGCGTGGGCAGGTTGAGCAGCATGCCCGTGGTGCGTAGGTTGCTCATCCGGGCCGCCCTGCCTCCGGTCGAGTTGGAGGGCAGGATGGTGATGACGGCGGCCGCGACGTCGAATCCGCGGTTGGCGTCGGGCGGGTACTCGGTGTAGCGCAGAATGGTCTTCTCGAAATCGTAGGCCATAAACACGGTGCTTCCCGGCGGGATCTTCATCCTGATCTCCAGCTGGGTCCCCCGCTGTCGGTCAAGGAAAGGTCGGTAGTAGATCTCCTTGATGACATCATCATCGTCGCGTAGCGTCTGGCCAGCATCGGAGCCCGTTCTATGGGAGATGCGGGCCTTGAGGGTATGCAAGTAGATGCGCATAAACCACGGCAGGCTTTCCATGTAGACAAACTCGACCTCGGCGTCGGGCGAAGGGTTCGTCAGGATGGCCTGAACACCACCATGCTCTTGGCCATGTCCAGTCAAGCTGCGCTCTGCGTAGAGAAGGGGTGTTGCCGGCTGAACAAACTCATCGGCATCCGTCTTGGGTCGGTCGCCATCGCGAGGCATGAACGGAAGCGCAAGATGAAACTCTTCCTCGTTTGATGGCAGCAGATAGCAACGCTGGTTCTCGTTGCCCGGCTCTTTCACCTCCTGGACATCCATTGACGTGAATACGTCACGGGTATGAGGGGCCTGGATGCAGACCGGCGGGACGTTAGGGTCAGTGAGGGGGCACTTGCCCAGCATGGATTTACCGAATATCTGGTTGAGGGTCCACTCTTGAGCATTGAGGGAGTCGGTAGGAAAGCAGGTGTCATCAGCATGGTAGGCTTGGTGGTATTGCACTTCAGCTCATGGCTAGGGATTGGACGGGGGATGGGGTTATCTGGCAGGTATTAGCTTTCGTTGTCAAATTGGAGCCAAGCTATAGAAATGTCAACTTACCCCTAGGCCGTTTGGATCGTTCAATGTCCAGCACCATGTCAATGGTTTGCTCGATCTGCAAGACGCACTCCTCGCCGGCTGGGCAAACTGGCTTTACGTCGATGGCCATGCTCTGCCAAGAAGCATCGAACAGCTTATGGCCGTCCAACAAGCTCGAGACACCGGCCTTCCCCTTGCACGGCAGTAGCTTCAGGAACGGCGTTAGGTTCTCGGTACAGACCACCTCACGCGGTAGAACACCATGGAGCAGATGCATGTTGGCCATGGTGGTATTGGGATGATCGCCCTCCGGCCGGAACGACATGACGGGTCGTGTAGTACGAGTAGAGTCGATGAAGTTGAGCGAGGCGCAAAAGAGACCCGAGAGGGCATTGGTCAGGGTCAACCACTTGTGGTCCGCCCTGCTTCCTCGTTAGCATCGCTGATATGGATATTCTGGAGTCGGGCATTGCTCACTCCTCGTCCGACTCGGCCTCGAGCCAAGCCCAGAGCTCGACGCCCGTGCCCCCCTCTTTGGTGCCATCCCACGGTCTGGCGCCCCAAGTCTCGGCATCCCACCGACCCAGACTGAACCTCAGGTGCAGCTCTCTCGTGCCCGCATGTTGCAGGATCTGGCCGAGCGACCGCGGGAAGAAGCGGAAGTTGTGCGCCTCGAACTCGGGCAGGCTCGTGTTGGACCGGAAGTTGAAGCTGGCCAGGAGGGAGTTCTGGGGCAGCGGCTTGAGGTTCAATTGCTCATGGTAATCGGCGGCGGGCGCAGCGGAGGAGGAGGCGACAAAAGACACAAGAAACGTCAAGAGGGGTATCAAGGAAGAAAGAGAGAAAGGTTGCATCATGAAGAAGGTGGTGTGCTGCTGTCCATCGGGCAGCTTCTCGTTGCCCCAAACCGTTCGTCTCGAGAAATGTTTCCTGGGATTGGAAGTGCGCCGCTGACCGAACCGAAAGCGACCCAAACAAATTACTTACTAGAACTGACGACGTGGAGGTTGCAGCGACAAGGCTTCGGGCTTGTCAGGCGGTTTCAGCGCCTCAACGCGCTAGATAGCTACCCGCCCTGCAGTAATGGTATCCGCTAATTGGTCCCCGCAATCGTTAAGTGGGAGCTTCGCGAACAAGGGACGGAAGCTTGGGCGCTTTTTTGAACTTTTACTGCTTGCCTGTTGCAGCCATCCAGCCTCGTCGCATTTTCGCATCTTTCAGTCACATCATAGCCATCCCAAACAAGCAGGCTTTGATTTTCACCATTGCTTTAATTCCAGCACTCACAATTCTTAATCACAACCGGCTGATTCTGGCAGTCGATCTACCCAAAGTCAAAGAAACTTCCTTGACATCGACACCGGGACGACAGACACGAGAACTTGTACACCGAAGAAGAAGCGAACAGCCCTCGCCAACCAGGCGCCCACCCCCCGCCGCCCGCCCGAAACCATGGCCGCCGAACAACGCAAGCTGCTCGAGCAGCTGATGGGCAACCCCATGACGACGTCGCGGGGGTCGTACACCCTGACGGACGCCAAAGTGTGCCGCTCGTACCTGGCGGGCACGTGCCCGCACGACCTCTTCACCAACACGAAGCAAGACCTGGGCCCCTGCCCGAAAGTGCACTCGGAGCCGCTCAAGGCCGAGTACGAGGCGCTCGACGGGCCCACGAAGCAGAAGTACGGCTTCGACTGGGACTACATGCGGGACCTGCAAAAGTACATCGACGAGTGCAACCGGCGCATCGACAGCGCGCAGCGCCGGCTCGAGAAGACGCCCGACGAGATCCGGCAGACCAACGTGCTCCTCAAACAAATCGGCGACCTGGCCGCGAGCGTCGACGCCGGCCTGGCCGAGGTTGAGGTCCTCGGCGACATGGGCGAGGTTGGCCGCGCCTACGACGAGTACTTCCGGTCGCGGCAGGCGGTGCAGCAGAAGCTGGAGCGCGAGCGCGAGCTCAAGGCCCTCAGCGACACGTCGGGCCCCAGCGGCCACCAGAAGCTGCAGGTCTGCGACGTCTGCGGCGCGTACCTTAGCAGACTGGACAACGACCGCCGTCTCGCCGACCACTTCTACGGGAAGATGCATCTGGGCTACGCGCAAATGCGCAAGACGTACGAACAGTTCCCCAAGGAGATGAAGGGCCGGTCGCGGCCTGGTGGTGGCGGCGGCGGCGGCATGATGGACGAACCGATGGGCGGACGCGATGACTATGGCGGAGGTGGCGGTGACTTCAGGGGACCTCGAGGCCCGCGCAGGGGCGGCTACGGAGGCGGTGGTGGCGGCGGCGGCGGCCGGGGCCGGGGTTATCGGGGTGGATGGTGAGACTGAGTGCCTAGAGAAGCATCGGTCACACACGTGTAGGATGAAGAAAATATCCAGATATTCAGGCACGCCTTCAGCAGAAAAGGCGGGCAACAGCAGATGGCAAAGACAAGGCGTATGGCGTTTTGGGGAGTTTTCTCGGCAGTAAGTCGATATGTCATTCATCAGACAAAGACACTCCATACTAATAGCAACCAGATTGAGACACTAGATTGAGATATCATCAATCGAGGTCAATCAGTAAGGCAACATTCTATATGGCAAGCCAAGTTGCGTGGTAGCGTAGATCAGACTAGCGCTCAACCCACCTCAGGTGACAGCAAACAAATACCCAAAATATTGAAACATCGCAAATATCGGGCATGGGCCTCAATGTGTTCAGGTCAAATAAGATCGCTGTGGTATAATCTACCCTATACTATATAATTTCGTATCGACATGCTAACATAGCAACATGACCTTGTGAAGCCCACCAAGCCGCTCATCCATTTTCCGTATGCTAGGCCTCCTTAGACCAACCCGTAACAACGCTTATACAAGGTATCAATATTTCGGTTTCTGTCCCCTGCCCAAATTGTAACCACAAGACGAGCTGAGTGATAGGACACAAGTGCCAGTTGCACAGCATCAGTGGTCGAATGCACTGGCCATATCTTCTAGATCCTTGGGCCAGTCCCTCGTCCATTTCATAAACTTATAGTTATCTGGAATCCACCACTTGTTCTCTGGTCTAACGACCGACGGACCGAGAATAGCTTCCGCCCATCTCCACCTCCTGAAGTGTTCTTCCACACACAGATTGTTCGAATTCAGGACGATTGTAGCGAGCGGGACGGGCCGCGGAGCATAGGGGTCAAACCCATCTTCTTGGCCAATCTATGACGTTGTGGAATTCTGGAGGTTAGCCGCGGCCTTATCGTCGTAGGCCTCCATCTCCTCGTCCCATTTGCCAATGGGCGGAGAATTGGGACCTGCCGAGAACACGGGTAGCTCGGGGCGCTCGGCAGGCTTGGTGGTGGTGTCCAGCTTAGGTGGCGCCGCAGTGGATGGTGGCAGAGCCGGGAAGTCTGTTTCCTTGGGCACGGTTTGAGGGGGCGCTGACTTGGTCGAGGTTCCATTCTGGGGGCGCTCGTTCTCACCACGGCCGCCTCGCCCTCCACCTCTAGTGGAGGCTCCGCGTCCTCTGCCGCCACGCCCGCCACGGCCTCGGAACTCGCCGGCGCCGAACTCCCTCGGCCCATTGTCATACCCGTCGTCCCTCTCGTTGAAGCGGCCTCCTTCGTGGCCACCACCGCCACCTCGGCGCTCACCTCTCACGCCCCCGTTAGCGCCGCGGAATCCTCGCCGGTCTTCTGGCTGCTGCTCGGCACCCTTTTCTTGGTCCCAACTGCCCATAGCTTTGAGCTTCCTCACCCGGTTCTTCTCGCGTTCTTCGTCGAGTTTCTTCTGCATCTCCTCACCTCGCTTCTTGCGCTCAGCCTCCTCGGCGCGTCGCTTCCGACGCTCCTCCATTCCCTTTTCGTAGGCGACAGCATGGGACCGCTGATCCTGCTCGGCCTGCTCAAACTTTCGGGTCTTCTCGGCATTGATAAGGCGCATCTTCTCCATCTTGTCGGCAAGCTCGTCAGATGTCAATTTGGTGCGCGGGTTTGCGCCCGAGAGATGCCTGTTGGGCCCGGCCGTGTTGGTGCCATGTGCTGCTGCAGCGGGGCCGGTCGGTGCGTTGGCAGGAGCAGACGATGAGGGCGGCGCTGCCGCAGCTGCCGGATCGGTGGCCGGCGCGGCTGGTTTGGGAGTGGTCGGTTTGGGGGAGCGTTGCTGCTTACGTTGTCGCGGTTGTTGTTGCTGCTGGTTACGCGGTTGACGCTGCTGCTGCTGTGGCTGCTGCTGATGATTCCGCGGGGTAGAGTTGGGCTGCGGTGCATGTCGCGACTGCATCAACGCATTCGGCTTTCTAGGCGCAGGAGCCGCAGGAGCTACTGGTGCCTCGCTGACTGGCGCTGGTTGGACATTCGGGGCCTCTGCTGACTGGTGCGCTGTTCCTGTTGTCGCGGGCACAACGGGAGGCTGAGGAGGTGGTTCGCTGACCGACTCGAATTCATCAGCGAAGAGATCGTCGTCGGTACGTCCGCCGAATTGGTCATCCATTGCTGTGGTGGTGGGGAGGCGAGCAAAGAGATAGAGAGGGTGGTGGTGTCGGATATTGTAGCAACTGCCAGGTAAGATAGCAATAAATACGGCGAAGTGTTAAGCAACCAAAAAGATAAGAGGGATGGTTGACGAGAAAAGAATGTGGTTGCAAGAAAGGGTTGCGATAAAGTTGGATCGAGTGGTTGTGGGATGATGTATGATTTTGGATCTCTGCCATCTGGGATGCAATGCAAACCCCGCGATGCGATGGCATGGGGACAGGTTTACCAACCAATCAGCTTATTAATGGCTGGCAACAAGGGTCATTTGACAGGTTGTTCTTCCTCGACTGTGACTGGACCCCGCCATAGTTTAGGTCCGCAATTTCCCATCAATTGGCAACCATCGTAACCTAGACCATGGATGTCAACCACTCTGTGTCGTGACTTCCGATTATTTGCTCCTATTGACCTCAACTAATGTAGTTCACGTTTTAGCCTCCCATATTTAGCTGTCAAAGACTACCAACTCAACTGGATGTTACATTATTTGCGTAGCCCGCGCCCTGGTGTCCAACCCGTCATTTCTTGAACTGAACACGACACGTATTAGAAACCCCTTCTCAACCTCAACTAGGAGCCACACATCCATAGACTGATATTGGGGCGGTAATGGGACTATTGCTGTCAGGTGGTAGAGTTAACGACCAAAGTACCTACTTAAGTAATGTTGAATCCTTCAAAGCGGGCGCCTAGTGTGAATAGGCGACGTGTGCTCTCCCCACAAGCTTGGTTGGTCATGGCAGGTACGATGCAATGCATACCACCAACAGGAAATATAAATCAGATGTACTTAACCTACTCACTTACATGAACCTACTATCAGAGACCATGGCCGTCTAAACTGTCGGGAGCGGAACTTTCTCGCGTTAGCAGTTGAGCAAGTCGAAACATATCAGTCCGCTCTTGTGACAAAGCAGGCCTATGAGCTACCAACACACGTTTTCTTGGATTGTCAATCGATGCAATGATGCACACCCCCCCCCCCCCCCCCCCCCCCCCCCCCCCATGCTTGAAATACAGGCACCCATCGCCATGGCGGCGCATCGGCGCGATTCGAGGTGAAGAAGGCCGGCTTAGCCACGCTAGTCAATCGGTAGCTCTGCTGCCTTGCAAGCCGTTGTTCGGCCCCAAGCAGAGTATCCGCCTCCGCCGATGAAGCTGTGAAAATCGCTCCGAAGACACGGCAGTAGCGGTTCAGGCTAATGAACATGCACACATGTCGTCATATGTAGATACACCAGTCAATTGGGGGCCATAACAAGTTCGACCAAGCCTCAATATGTGTCCTCGGCCCCTTGGTTCGATAGAGTCCTGAAATCCTATTCCTCGCAACGCAGATGGTAAGAACCAGAAATACGTCACATCAGAGGTAGGGACAATATTTGGGCCGATGATTGACCCCGGCTCTACTCGAAGTCCTAGAAATCCAATATTCTCATCCAACTCTACGAATTTGAGAAGTTCTAACTACGTCAGAACCCTGATCCAAGCCCAAGGTGAGGACCGACCCCACAGGATCCGCTGTAGATAAAAATACATCATTAGTGTGTTGAGGTGTTAGTTACTCCATATGGAATCCCTCCGGCCGATCACTTTTGCGCCGCTTACATGGTGGTTCTGGCTGACATAATGTCCCAGGCCCGCGGCCAATTGCAAGGACCTGCTGATGCGATGTCGTCAGTCAGGAAGGCCGTATACGTCCAATCTGGAACCAACCGCCCAATCTCAGGCTCACAAGTCGCCAGGCTGTATGTAGGACTCAGCCCCAAGAAGCAGCAGGATCCTGTACAGAGGCCGTTTTTCCTTCGTGCCCATACTGTTGGCGACCATGTTTCTTAAATTTGCTTCTTTTCTCTTTCGAGTTTCTGCAAATTCAATCTGGCAGAACTCCGACCCTCCCATTACCCAATCTGCCTCAAAATCTGACCTCAAAACTATATGAAGCTTCTGGCCTTCAACTACGACACAGTGATCTCGCGATAAACCCAAGACCATGTCTGGCGGAGACGGCGTATTTGGCTACCGGCACGGCATCGCCGCTGTTCAGCTTGTCTTGTTCTTCGTAGCGCTGTGTGTCAGCGTTTACTTCAGGCTGGGCCGGCGAAACGGCTGGTTCAGCATCGGCGTCTTCTCCATCTTCCGGGTCGTCGGCGCCGGGTGCATGCTGGGCACCATCACCAACGATGCATCTAGCGTCTGGGCCGGTGTGTTCGTTTGCGAATCTCTGGGCATGGTTCTGATCGTGTTTCTGCTGTTGGAATTCATGGCTCGAGCGTAAGTATCCCTCCTGGAAGAATGCTTTTCAACATGGTCTCTATTGGGCGAAGGCTATAAGCTGCATCATACCTTCGCGAATGGCCTCCTTACCCTATGTAATTCAACTAACGCCAATGTGTAACCAGGAACAACACTGTGCCCACAGTCCATGCGCGCTGGTTCTGGTATCCCCAAGTCATCACCTGGGCAGACATCGGCCTCGCCATCGGCGGTTTCGCCTCCGCGTCCAAGACCGACTCTCTCGACCCGACAAAGTACACCCAGGCCAGCTTCGGCCTCTTCACCGGGCTCTACCTGATCGTGGTCTTCACGTTCTGGCAGTTCTGGCGCGTGCGAAGCACCTTTCCCCGGGACGAGAGGCTGATGCTTCAATGCGCTGGCGTGTGCCTCCCTCTCTTGGCGGTCCGGACGGCGTACTCGCTCGTCTACCAGATTACGGGCGACCGGACGTGGAACGCCGTCAAGGGAAACCCGACACCGTACCTCATCATGACGTTCCTGCCGGAATTGGTTATCATCTATTTGTGCATCGGGGCGGTATTCAAGGTGCAGACGCCGCCTAAAGAGATGAGGAACAAAAAGAATATGCGAGAGCGGCTTCGCGGGTACGCCATGATTGGGTCGCATCAAGGGTCGCAGGAGAACCACGCAGGGCAAACTAGGCCGCAGGCATCTGTCTAGATTGCATCTGCTTTGAATGTCCCCTTTACATTTCGTAACATATAAATACATATTTCGTTCTCATCTAGCATTCCGACCGTCAGGGTGGAAGACTTTCTGAGGGGAACGGTTTGGTCGAAATCAATTGCTGTACAACATACCCCTATTTGGACGTCCATGCGCCCCAAGTTGAATAGGGGTGCCTCGTACACTACTAAATCAACTTCAATATCCATTCAACAGTACAACCTTATCAATGTCTTATCGTGAAAACAGATTTGGTAAAAAGAACCGCTGAGAAAATCAACGGCAAAAGTATAAGTGACAAGAGTGGGATTCGAACCCACGCCAGTTTCCTGACTACGATGCTCGTGAATTCGGATGAATTTCCTGAACGTAGCGCCTTAGACCGCTCGGCCATCTTGCCTTTGTGTGTATGTACTTGTTTGTACGTACATTCTTGGACTTCTCATGGTTCAAATAGGACCTGAAGCCGCAGACTTGGATGGGTTGGCGACGATGAGGCATATCCCGTATAAGCTTGAACTCAACCCTGCTTCAGCCAACTATGCAGTGCCTCTTTGAATACAGCCAGTGTTATAAGCGGAAGCCCTTCATAATGGGTCGTCATACGGTGGCTTGTGGCAGCTGAAAGTCTTGGAGCCGAATGTTGGCAGGTCCCCTCGTTATCTATATGGTGGCGATTGCCAGCGAGTGACAGTGACCACTGACGTTAACTATGTCAGAGAACCTCGGGAACAGTGTTACTACTCAAGACTTTCACCAAAGACTGCTTCTGATCCACTCTGTTTGTCCCGTTTTGGAGAATAATGCAGAAAGAATGACAATCTTTATCTGTTTATTGCACATGCTACCCTCCCCATTATCCGTCTACCATATATGGATGTCGAGAGTGAAGACCATGTTGCCATACATCATCTCGCTCCTGTGGACTAACAATATGCTTATAGACGACCGCTCGATCGCTGTCTGAAGTTAGTGTTATGCCTTATATTGTCACCGGATGTTTTTCCGAGGGTTTCCCTGCGGGCATCCTTTGATCCTTGCAGTATGAGTTTGCCTGTGTTCGGCACGTTGTGGTGGTTAGGTTGCAGCAAGGTTCATTTTAGCCGTAGAACCAGGTAGATATATTATCGGTAGTGACAGAAGTTAGGTTCTAGTAGGCTTTCACTGTGATCATCATCATCATCATCGTAATCACCAGTGCAACGACGATTCACAATTTTCACCCAAAGCCACGGTAGTGAAATATGCCGGGCACTGCCCGGGATCCGACCTATTAACCCAATGTCTTGACTCAAGACACAGCCAGCTACTGTCCCTCTCGAGATGCAGCCTCGCAGAATGAGATACCATGGTCGGAAGCAGCGAGATATTGATCCATATCACGTCGTTCGAAAGATTCGTCAAGATTCCTCAAGCCCTTACCCGCAGTAAAGGCTGGCCTGTGGGAAGCACAGCAGGACTCGACTGCATCTTGTGGTCCCCTCGGCCGGCCGGACTCAGTTTCTCCAAGACGATCAAAACGGCATGGTCACCACGAGCCTGCACATAGTCAATGATGTCGGCACTGACGACCTTGACCAGGCCCTCGGCCTCCATCGTCTCGATCTCCGTCTTGAAGCCACCGGACTCCCAGATGGAGTCTATGATGGTGGCGATGACGACGCCGCCATCCGTCTTCACGATCCGGATGAACTCCCGCAACGCCGGGGAGGGCCCGACGTGTCCATGGGTGAAGGTGCCCGCGCACGTCACGATGTCATAACGATCGTCGGCAATGTCGACCGGCCGTGTCAGGTCGCCCAGGAACAGCTTCTGGTAGACGCCCGTCTTGCCCGCCTCCGTCAACATCGCGGGGGACAAATCCAGGCCATCAATGGACTTGGCGCCGCCACGGGCCAGCACTTCGGCCACCAGACCCGTCCCACACCCAGCGTCCAGGATCGATCCGGTGGCGCTGGAGTCAAAGTTCAGCGCCGCCTTGGCGGTCAGGGTGGGCGCGATGTAGACGTCGGCGGGCAGGTCGGCATTGTAGCTCGCCGCCCATTCCTTGTAGAGGGCCTTGTTGTCCGTGCCGTTGTGGGTGGCGCGGGCCTGCGCGAGATGGGAACCTTCTCCTGTGCGTGTCGACATGTTGATAAATGGGATCTGGGGTGCAAGTTGCTAGGGGTTTGATATTTTCAAGCTGTGCAGGAATCGAGAGAATGGTGCTGGAATGCGGGTGCGTCCTGTATTTCAATTGACTTGACGCGCGAATTTCGCGGATACTTATACGAATCTTGATCCCTTTTCACATGGAAGCTGCCGTTCTTCTGTGACGACATAGTCGAGACTAAGGAAGCAAGCCGCGCGCCCCTTTTGCTATTTCTATCCACTCAGTGACAAGGGGCTCAGAGGTATCCTGGCTTCCGGCGTCGCCAATGGTCAATTCATTTGTGGGAAAACAACACCAACTTTCAGAAGCCATGCAGTCAGCCGTAATGTCGTGATGGACTCCACACCTCGCCCGTGGGGAAGATAAGAAACTTGCTGGCTTGGCGCTCCGAAAGTGTACAACAGGCATGTACACAGCCGCCTGCCTGCCTGGTCGGAGTACGTCCGCCCAGTTACATGGCAGGATGCCCTCAGGGCGCTACCGAGGTAAGTAATTGACTGGTCGACGCATGCCAGCATCCCAACAAACCGGTCTCTCGTCCAATTATGCCGCACAGTACCCGGGCAATTAATACCCTCAGCCTAAGTAGGGGAAACATAACATGTTCTCGGCGCTGAATCGTCCGAGGTGGCCCGTCTCACCATCTGCTGTGTAACCTCAGCCTGGTCCTCTAACCGGATCGATCTGCAAAACCAGTTTTCGCTGCCGTGGGTAGCACGGCAGTAGCAGGATCGGAACCGAGACGGGCTGGGTCCTCTTTTCTGTGATGATTGTTGCCCCGTTGCGCCGAGATCTACGGTCTTGGGGTAGGACTTTGAGGCAAGGGATTGACGATCCATGTATGACGGTAATGAAGTCTCACAAGAAAGCAAGCGGCGGCAATGTTTGGCGTGTGCGACAGTCGATCGGCTGGCATCAAATCTAGGAAGGTGTTTAACCTAGGGGAAACCTCCTACGTGTCGAGATTGTTGGGACCAAGTACTGGACCAAGTACTGGACCAAGGGCGGACGGATGAAGTCGGTCGATGGCACCCCCACGCCCCCTCTCCTTCGCCGTCCCGGTACCCCACTTCTGACCGGTTTGGTTTATTAATTACCGTCTATAATCGCCTTGTTGTTCTCCACTCACATCGGAACCTTCTTTGCATGGTTCCGACCTGACTATTGCTGCCGGGAAGAGGAGTCGGTATGTACGACCATTGCCATTGGGGCTCTAGTTGCTAGTGTCCACTCACACACCCCTGTCAGGCTCGCTTACACCTCGCTTAGCAACCAATGCCAGGACGTCATCGGGTAAGGGGATATCAAGCGCGCGAGCCGCTTAAAGTATTTGCAATTCTTTGCGCGTTATCCGACGCTTAATATCATGGCGTGATTGGCTTGCCCGATCAACAAGTACACTCCGTCTATCTAGCCCCTTTTTGCGGAGATCAAATGATTGGGAAACGCCCTTGGTCGCCGTAATCCACGTTCCCCTCGGCGGTCTCGATCCGATCGCCCCGCGTGCCGAACAGCCGGTCCCAGAGCATGGTCTGCTTCCCGTAGTTGAAGCCCCTCTCCCTCCACCCGGCGCGATGGTGCAGGTCGTGGTCCTCGCCCGTGATCTCGGCGTCGCACCGCCGCAGCAGCCAGCCCAGCGTCGTCGGCGACGTCACGTGGACCCGGACCCCGCCGTGGCCAAAGGTCTCGGTGAAGGCCGCGCACGTGTGCGCCAGCCACAGCTGGTAGAAGTCGGGCGCGCAGCCGCCGCCGGCGAGGGGGACGAGGAGGTACCGGAGGCTGAGGTAGGCGACCAGCGGGATCCCGGCCAGGTCGAGGAGCTCTTGCTCCTCGTCCGCGTACGCGGTCAGCAGGGCGTTGGGCCGTTTCGTGAGGTGGTGCGTCCGGTGGTACTTCCACAGGAAGCCGACCTCGTGCATGGCGCGGTGATACCAGTAGAACCAGAAGTCTAGCACGAGGCCGTAGAGGCCGCTTTTGAGAGGGAGCATGAGCCACCACCAGGCCCCATTGTGAGATGAGAACAGGACGCGTGCCGGGGTCTGATCCGGATCGTAGGTGAACCAAACGGCTATGCCGATACGGCAGAGTGCTGTTTTGGTGAGTGCTGTGAACACCTTGGTCACGCCGACGTCAGGGACCCCGTCGCGGGCATGTGTGCCGTCTAAAAAGCCGTACAGCGTCCCTAGTCGCCGGATGATCTGCATCTCCCGCAGAACGAAAATGTGAAAGAAGACAGAGTAGAGTCCTAAGGCTCCCAATTTCCCCAGCGTCTCGTGCCCGCTGCAGCATAGCCATAGCTGGTGTACAAGGAGAGGAAGGGCTGAGTAGAATAGCACCCAACGGTGGACAGACAAGTGGGAAATATGGGGTATCTTATCGGTCAGTGTGTGTACCGGGACACCCTCGTGCGGTGGAATAGGCTGGATTCGGAGGAGGTGAATGGTCCAATGCTGTAAGCCCCATTTCTCTCTTTTCGCGGACGACCAAGATGCCCGCATGGAGTCTTTTCCGATGATTGGTGCCATGCTACGTAGTTGGTCAATTTGGAGAAATAGACACAACAGGAAAGCTTTCTATGTCGTATTACTCGTTCGTAAACGTTCCATTCTCCCAGCAACACATCCTGCGCCAGCCCTACCCTTTATGTAGAAATGAAACTACGAAACCCGCACCAATGCCTTAGGGTCTACTACAGTTCGTCTGACAGGCCAAGGGTTGACCATAATGTTGATTGGGCCGAATCCACCCTCAATCAAGGTGATATGACTGGTATACGGCGTATGGCTTGGTAATACGGTTTGAAATTGGAAAAAGGAAGTATATGCCATGCAAATGTGGCTGTCCGCGTGGACGCTACAAGTCCAAGTGGCCAATAACTCCCCTGATGGAGGGCGGCAAGTTCGGCGAGCCCATAATGAGTCATGTTCAGCTCTCCTTGGCGTAAGAAAAACCTGCTCCACAGCCGACTCGGGATTGCGCAGTCTTTCTTAACCAGCCGGCAATGATCTGTCGAGGGCATCGCTTCTCAAGATAAAGCTGACACCATTCCGCGAACTTCCAGGAGAGTATGCCCATGCCCATCCCCAGAAAATGCCAAAATAACCGAACTGCCGCCATGACTGAACGCCGTCCTCAAGATGCACGTTCTGGGGACGTGGTCAATAAAGTTGAGACTTTCGGTTCACAAATCCCCTTCGCCGACCCCAGCTGGTGCCAGAATGTGAGTTACAAATCACCATAAGGGTCATACTTGGAATAACCTAACTGATGTCTCATTATACCCACAGTATCATTCCCCATACTACAACGAGACACATGCTGCACTGCGTGCTGAGATTCGCAGCTGGGTTGATGAAGCAATCGAGCCCTTTGTGACGGAATGGGAGGAGAAGAAGGAAGTCCCCCAGGAGGTATACCTGGAAGCCGGACGCCGCGGATATCTTGCTGGTAGGTCATAACCACCTCTTACAGAACGTCACTAAGTACAACGGGTCTTAGGGATACTAGGTGTAAAGTACCCGAGAGAGTACACCAATCATTTCGTCAAAGCAGTCCCCCCAGAGAAGTGGGACGCATTCCACGAGATGATTGTCGCCGATGAGCTTTGCCGGACCGGTTCAGGGGGTTTCGTGTGGAATATGATGGGCGGCTACGGAATCGGCTGTCCACCAGTTATCCGCTTCGGCTCTCAAGCACTCAAAGAACGAGTCCTCCCCCAGCTGCTCGCGGGCGAGAAGCGAATCTGCCTCGCGATTACAGAGCCAGATGTGGGAAGCGATGTCGCCAACTTGCGATGCGAAGCCAGATTATCCGAGGATGGCCACCACTACATAGTCAATGGAGCGAAGAAGTGGATCACGAATGGAATCTGGGCTGATTATTTCACCGTTGCTGTTCGGACAGGTGGCCCGGGAATCAAGGGGATCTCCCTCCTAGTGGTAGAGAGAGAATTGGCTGGTGTTGGCACTCGACGAATCGACTGTCAGGGGGTGTGGTCAAGTGGAACTACATATGTCACATTCGAGGATGTGAAGGTGCCGGTGGGCAATCTCTTGGGCAAGGAGGGAGACGGGTTTAAAAGTAAGTACCGCCCCCGCGCTCTGTCAAGTGTTCTCGTGCTCACGCGTTGCCAGTGATCATGAGCAACTTCAACCACGAACGAATAGGAATCGCCATTCACTGCGTCCGCTACGCCCGAGTTTGCTACGAGGAATCGATCAAGTACGCACATCAACGCGAGACCTTTGGCAAGCGTCTCATAGACCACCCGGTGATACGTACGAAGCTGGCGCACATGATCCGTCAGATCGAGGCGTCACACAGCTGGCTCGAAACCCTCGTGTACCAGAGCCAGAAGATGAACGAAGCGGACTACATGGTCAAGCTCGCGGCCCCCATCGCCAGCTTGAAGGTGCAGAGCACCCTGACGTTCGAGTTTTGCGCTCGGGAGGCGTCCCAGATCTTTGGGGGTCTGAGTTACACCCGGGGTGGCCGGGCCGCGAAGGTCGAACGGCTGTATCGCGACGTGCGCGCGTACTCGATCCCGGGGGGTTCAGAGGAGATTATGTTGGACCTTAGTATACGGCAGAGTATGCACGTTGCGAGAGGAAATGGCATGAAGCTGTAAAGAGAGAAGTCAACCTTACGTATCTACACCTAGAAGGCAGATAACAGCAATGTGCGTGCATGTGGTCAGCTTCCACATTAGGGTCTGGCCAATGGAAGCAGATAAAAAACTTTTCCCCGACCCCTACTGTCTCAGTCATGCATCGCTAGCGCAGTAGTGCTTACCTGCTTAAACATTTCGGCATCTGCAATTCGCTACAGCCGCCGTGTTGCAAATTCTCAGCCACAGAACAAGCCATTCTGCACACACGTTGACAGGATGTCCTTCCCCGCAGTTGGGGCGAGCAGCAACATCTTGATGGGGTTGTCAGCCGTTTTGTCTTGCTCAAAGGCCTTTGACAGCAAGTGCACTTATTGAAAGATCTTTTGCATATCATATTATCTCGAGTCTCTTCCCTTACATCTGTCTAAAACCGTGATTGACTTCGTTCAACATGAGTCGTCGATTCAATGACGAGGCTCCGAGAAGCCAGGACTCACCTCCACCCCCTCTTCCACAACGCGCTGCTACCATGGACTCCCCTCCAAGCCAAAACACAGCAAGCCGTTCACGCCATTTCACCACGAATGGGGGATATGTGCCTTATCCCAATATGGGGGCAATCAACATGTCCGATGAGTCCAGTTACATCAGACCGGTCAGTTCTAACTATCAATCATCAAAAGCGGTCCGTTGAGATCTAAATCTTGACGCTCGTGTAAGCAGGGTACTACCCATGGCGTTTGGGGCGAAGCTACTTCGTACGGAACACTTCCGCATTACCCCATTCCATGGTCCCCGTACGCACAGTACCCGGCACAGCAACCATATGTCTATCTACCAGGCGGTGGTGAAGGAGACCGATTCGCGCCTTCACCCATGATGAATCCAATGAATGCATATCCGTCTCCGGTAACACAGTATCCCGGGCATCCTTCTGATCACCCTCGACGTCATGTCCAGGCTCGTCATGGTACTCGACACCGGACCAAATCAGGAAGAAGGACTAGAAGTGTTAGTGTCATTTCCTCTTCCGTTGATGAAAACAGTGACGAAAGCAGTAGCACATGGTCCGAGACTTCCACCGAAGACTGGGATTCCTCTTCAACGGGGAGTGACGACTACGAAGATGTTGACGGAGTAGAAGGGAAGGTCTTCAGCTTCAGACCCACCAGGGCTTCGCCTGCTGAAGTAGCGTCGGAGAGTGAAACAGACACTGGTGGGGGGCTAAACGACATAGCAACCGCTGACGCCCATAACGCTGAAATGAGGAACGCCAGGGTCGATGACCCACAGCCCAGATCAACCATGCTGAAGACACTAGATGTGTTTGCATCCGATTACACTGGCGACTTCTTCATCGAAGGCACACACTCGGCTAAGCTGAGAACCATACATGACACCAGGAAGCAGCATCATCCCTTGTTTCGATGGATGCATCTGTCACAGCCCATTCTAGACTTAGATGCAATGTCAGCGGAGATGGTGAGGGCCGCAGGTCTCGGCAGCGCCGAGCTCTACGCCCTGGCCAAGCTGTTCACCCAAATCAAGAGAGAAGCTGTCAAAGCACGTCGTACAATCGAGGGAGAGACTGTTCGACATATGGAGCCTATGTCTATCAGAGTCAACATACCTACGGATGACTCTCAATCCGCGGCGCGAGGTACCGAGAACACCCCCGGCCAGAGGTACATGACCTGGGTATGTCTGCCGTATTTCTCCTTGGAGACTTATGGTGGTCCATTATCTGCGACGTCGAACACGCTGTTCCCCATCGAAACTCTGCTACAGAGCCAATACACTCGCACAACAGCAGCCAGGGAAATGCAGCAGGTTCACTACCGCAGCAACCCGACCAGTGGTGATAAATGCTACCACATTGCACAGTTATGGTGCATCATTGTGGACAAGTGTAAGCACCAATCACTTTACTGGTTCTGTCGTTCTCTCTGTCCTTGGAGTCTCTGACTGAAAATGTGCGTTCTCAAGCGTTGCTCGTCACCTGTGGTCGCATGCCCTCATCAACCTTGCGGGAAAACATCATCTCCATATCGCCCGAGCCACCGACCGAGTCTCCCCCTCGCTCTAAGATGCTCTACGTCTCTTATTATGACAATGTTCTGTGGTCCTTCTCTTTAGAAGACTGTTCAACGTGGTTCGTAAGTTCTGGCTCTCTCTAGCAACCAGCTCAGTTGTCTACCCACTGAACTTGAAGCCAGGGGTTCATCAAGCATTTCCACGCTTTTTGGCCACGCCCTATTGGATTCTCTCATCGTGAGAAGGGAGTCACAGAGGAAGACTGGCCCCGCATATTGTATATATGCAAGCATTCGAACAACCCATTGACATTAGCATTGCGATTCAGGTAAGACCTTGATCTGCACCCTTGCTTGTCAAATTTGTTCTGATACACGGATAGCATCCCTCCGTCTCCTAGAGCACCTGGCTCTCTACAACCATTAGAGACGGAAATGTCTCATGTGTCAGAGAAAGCCAGGCAAGGGACTCGCGCATCAGGTAGTTCAACCAGCGCTATGCCCGAGACGGACTCTGAACTATTTCACGTCTTCACCTGGCTTGATGCTGTGCAGCTGGCATCTGAGGACAAATCAGCTGAGCGATCGTTAGTTCAACGGCATCTTGACGAAATTGACGGATATCTCGTGGCTTCAACAAAATTACACGAAAAGTCGGCCTACAAACGCTGCAACCAATCAACACGCCAGATAGTTCACGCATACTTAGAGGGGCAAGGCCAACCTATCGACAACCAAGGTGATGACGAGAAAAGCAAAGACTACTCGCAACGTGTCGATATATACAATGCGGCTGAGATGATCTTCCATTTCTTCCTACCAGGTTCGACAGACGAGGATGTCCCCACAGTCGGCAAGTTTTGGGGTGCTATTCTGAGGCTGGTCGAGGTTTGTCCCCCTTAATTCAACTTAGTATATATACGTAAATGCATTATTGTACATATTCTAACTTGTGAAATAGATGCCACAACCATCTCCTGTTACTTCCGGGGATGGAGATGAGCCACGAGCAAGACCCAGAAGATCGCGTCCGAAAGGCATTGTTTCTCAGGCCGTGGTTTCCCAGGTTCGAACCACACTACGCGGATTATCGCGAATGATTTTGTACTTCCAGGGAATCATGAAGCACGTCCCCGCGGCAGATCGTCGTGCCCTACTGATTCCGGACACACTGGTACTTGCATGGTTGCATCTGCTGATGGCTTTAATCCTGAGCTCAAATGAAATTGAAGGCTGGGAAGAGAACCTGGAGGTGTTCGCAGAGCTTACGCTTAAGGGATCCGGGGATGTCGTGTCTTGCTTGCCCAGGGTCGACTTGAGAAAGCACACTACCATGCAACCATTGCAGCTTGTTTCCTTGCTCGGTCTGAAGCTTTTCCAGGACTCGACGGATGGAAACCAGACCTTGAGCGATAGGTATTCGGAATACATAAAAGACTTGGTAAGCAGCATTTCGTGTTTTGGATACCGACCATCCTACCCGGACGCCACTTGCTTACCACATGCTCTGGAACAGGACAACGAGATTCGCGTAAGCCCAGCCCGTTCACACCAATCTCGAATAAGCTGGCTGAAAGAAGAGATCGCCATCATCATGGATGTTGCGGTAACACAGAGTGCAATCATCTCGGGCCTCCAGTCCCGACCAGCCAGGCCCACGCAGCTGAAACGTGTGGAAGCGGGACTACTGCAAACAGCAGGGCCGAAACACGACAGATCAGAGTACGACGCATTGAATATCACCGCCCACCATCGATCACAATTCCATGCCACTACGCACCGTCATAAATCGCACTCCACCTCTCATTTTGTCAGTCGTCAAGCTGAGCCGGGTATAAGGTCGATCGACCCGGACGACATCTCTAAGCTCTCTCCCACAGACCCCAACGGGTTGCTAGGGCTGCTCCTGGGCGACTGCAAGTATTGGGTTGATAAGAGAACCCGAGAGTGTTCCGAGATGGGGACCGATGCCGCGAGATTGGAAGTCATGGTGAGTATACGCTTCACCGCCGACCGCCGGCCTCACTTCTTTTCTTGTCGGTGTCATACTTACTGATGACCTGCTTTCACGCACATAAAGAACGTCACCCGGATAGACACTACGAAAGACCGGCAAGAGGCCGCCGTCTACGCCTTCACCATGGTAACCATTGTATTCCTGCCGCTCGGAACCATCAGCAGCATCTTCGGCATGAACACGAGCGACATTGCCAACCTTGAGTCGGGCCAGTGGATCTACTGGGCCACGGCCATACCCGTGACCGTGCTCGTCATCGTCATTGGCCTCTGGTGGATGGGCGAGGTACGAAACCTAGTCAACTGGCTTTGGGGCCGTCGCGATGAGCGTTCTGGCACCGACTATCGGCATGTTGCTCTTGCTCCACCCCCTCCTCCTCCCCATCCCCCTCCGGGCCGCATCTATGTACCTGGCCCCCCTCCACCTCCGATGGGACGGCCGCCTGGTGGGATGAGTGCACCGATGAAACCACATATCATAAGAGTCGAGAGATCACACCGGCGATAGGCGATCAGGCACGGGTTGCCTACATAGATGCGAATAGGAAAGCTACTAGAATAGGTCGTGTGGATGAAGTTACGAAATACCAAGATTTTGGAGCCAATCTATCATGATGAGTGGTCAAGTATCGCAGTTGACCTTCCTTCCATGCTGCTAAGTCAGTCGGGAGCAAGGTAGGCCTTGTTGTTGATGCCCTTTTTTTCGACATGAGAGTGGAGTCATCACGACCGAAGTCAGCCTGCGACGCTCATAATCCAGCCCCTGCCCTGAGCTGTGTAAGCGTTGGTCCAAACCGGACTAGCGCGACTTGGCCGAGGTATGTATCCAGCCGCGCTTATCATGGCCTCGGACAATTTGAGATATTAGGGATCAACAGCCTTGAACAACCCCACTGCGAACCGAACGGCTCGGTTATTGTAAACCCCTTGAGTCGAAACCCAAGCCGATCCCCTTGAGACGCAATCTTGTAAAACCATGCCCACAACAACGGCCCAGATCGTGCAAGCGCCGGCGCCCGACCCCGCATCGGTCCACCCCCGCACCGTTTTCCTCGCCGGCACCACCACCGCCGCCAACGACGGGAGCGCTGACTGGCGCGACGTTCTGTGCGAGAAGCTCTCCGCGCACCCCATCACCTTCTTCAACCCGCTGCGGTCCGACTGGGACTCCACCTGGCGCAACGACGCGAACTGCGCCCCCTTCCGCGAGCAGACGCAGTGGGAGCTAGACCGCCAGACGCGCGCCGACCTCGTCGTCGTGTACTTGGGCCCGCACACCGATGCGCCCGTCAGCTTGCTGGAGCTGGGGCTCGTCGCTGGGCTCGCGGCTGGTTCCTCGGGTAACTCTACGACTACTACTACAGGCGACGGGAATGGCGAGACCAAACAGAAGAAGCAGGTGCTCGTCTGTGCACACGAGGGGTACAAGAAAAGGGGTAACGTGCAGTTGCTCTGCCAGAGGTTCGGTATAGAGATGGTGGATACGGCCGAGGACTTCCCTTCTGCTATATTACGCATGCTGGGTCTATGAGATGTTTCTGGCATGGGCTTTGGGCGTCAGATGTCGTCGAATTTAACTTAGACTAGAGCGAATTCTAAGGGCGTTGTAGTAGGTTTGGCTTACCCCTGAAACACTCCCTGAGCCAGCCGGCCTGTGCGTTGGCAGAACCTTCTTCATCTGCAACACCGCCTCCATAGCCGAACGAGAATTGGCAGCGAAGGAACATCACCCCAATTGTGGCTCGCATGATCATGATATCAGTTAAGCAACGACTTTGAGACGTCTACCAGGTCAAATATTTGACTCAGTAAACAGAATCCAATGTGCATGCAATATATCCAAACATGCCGTATTAAATTCACATTTTATTCCAGAACGAGCTTTTTCCGCCCAAACGCCCACCGCTTATCATAAGATCGTCATTTTCCAGTAGGGGCGCGCCTGAAGTAATCATGACTAGCGGAAGACAGCTTGGACTCCATTCCATCAGTTCCAGGAAGCGACAAAAGAAATTGAAACCCCGGATGTCTAAGTATGGTAAAGCTAAATCTCTTGGGAGCTCATATCATCTATCCTCCCTCATGGAGTCATGACGCAATCCACCAGTTGAAAGATGTTGTGCATTTTGCCCCATCCTGCTGGTTGCATTTGTGGTCCCTCTACCACCCCTTCTCCCATGCCAGTACCCTGCGCGTAATTGATATCAGTTTTACTTGCAGAATATAAGTCTATACGACTTCAGGGATTTGGATGACATCATGCTGGAGACATACACCTACCTATCCGTCCGTATATATACTCCAAGAAGGGTGGGATCCAAACCGTGACCGCGACGATCTGGCCAAAGCTCCAGTCGGCCGTGTCCATCATGTGCAACGAGTGTGCAATAGTGAGAAGGGAGAGCTGCATGCCCATGGCCGCCAGGCATATGACCATCACCAACCCAAACACGAAGTCTCTTCGCGTGAACTCCCGAACGGTACGAGAAGGACGTCTTTACTCATTCGCCTTGAGCTCGGAGTACTGTTGGTCGCCCGGCGAAGTGTGGTACCGCACCCTGTCCTTCTCCCGCCACTGCTGAAGCCGACGAAGAACAGGCCGGAGCAGCCCGCTTACATAACCCAGTAACCCGAGCAGGACTGCGGTGGAGAGCGTCCAGATGATTGGCGTTAGGTTTCTGAGCTTGGATGACGCCTCGCGGACCTCATTGAACCCCAGCCTGGTGTTGTCCGGACACACCGTAAGGCCCGAGTAGCCCTTGCACGCTGGAATATCGGACGCCTTGAACATGAACTGCTGGTATACCCTGTAGTCTCTCGGGTCGTTGTGCTGCGGGTTGAACTGGCGATACAGAATCCAATACACAACCGAAGAAAGCGTGTAGGCGGCCGTAGTCAGTAGGGCATGGGGTTTGGTCGATTTCCGGTAATACACCAGAAGCAGGTAGGTGAAGACGACTGGCAAAACGCCATTGGTGGCCAGCGGGATCAGCATGAAGACCACCAGCATGTTCCTCTCGAAGATGCCGTACGCCAGCGCGGCCACCATGAGGGACCCCACAAAATAGCACTGGGACTGATGGAAGTTCTCGAGGAGGTCGAGAGTGGCCTCGAGATTGTCCTTGTCTTTGCGGCGCTCATGGTCATGGTCCGGGTTGGGTCTTCTTTCCGAGGGGGACTTGCGACGCGATAGTGACGCGAACATGAGAAGTGCCCATATCACGACAAGTAACCCGCACTGCATCAGGTATGACACGAAGACCTATCAAAGGACGACTTAGCTTAGAAGGTGGAAAATCGCGCATGAGTGAAACGTACCCCTATTCCCACTACGTCAGCATCGGCGTAGGGAAGCTGGCCGTAGTCGTCCTGGTGGCATAGCTTGTAGATACAGTTGTTGATGGCAGTCACGTTTGGGGCGGTGCTATTCGTGAGGAGCGTCGTGGGCGAGCAGTACTCGTTGTAGCAACTGTGCGGGCCATCCCGGCCCTCCCTGGAGTTTCGGCAAGTCGAAGAGAGGCAATCGGTGACGGCGGCCGTCACGGCCTCGAGTTTTTGCTCAGTGGTGTTCCGAGGCACGTATTTATCTACGACACCGGAGATCTCGGGCGGCAGTTCGTGGTGCAAAGATGCTCTCGCTAAGGCCGGCAAATTGACGCAAGCAGAATATCGCGCTCGCGGGCCGCTTCCGTCGCCGAAGCCGTTGTTTTCGATCATGGAAGAGTAAATCCACTCTGAATCGGTGCAGCTGGCGATGCAGTCACTGCCACGATTCGGGCAGCCGTTTTGCAGCATCGTTGAGAGGGTGCCATGACACACAGGGTCAGTAAAGTTGTTAGCCGTGCAGCACGATAGGGTGTTCGTGAAATTCCCAAGACCAGTACATGCCACCAAGGTTAACGACGAATCCGGGGGTACTGTATTTGTCCACATGGTGGATTTGCAAGAATGGGGTCGGCTTTGTGGTTGGCGAAGAGACGTTCAACAAAACTTATGTATGGCACAGCTCAACATCTATGCGACAAGAAAACTCCAAAAGAAAGAAGATGACTACTATCCCGTCTCAATACTACAATATGATACCACGGAATGACCTTTGGCTAATACGACAGCGTTAAATCAGCATTTCAGATTCAAAGCGCCGCTGATATAGATATGACGTAGCTGGCTGATGTGCGCCTATCTGTCAAACACTTATGCTGCTGTTGATTGGGCCCACGGAAGATGCATAACAAGCCACATCGCCCTCAACGGCGGATCCAAAGCTCGCTTACATCATATTGCTTGATAGGTCTGACCAACAGGAGGGAGAGTATCCCGGAATGGACCTTGGATCTATAAATAGTTCTGTCCAGGTATGCCAGTCAACACTCGCGAGTTACTACATTGCATCTTTTTCATCCGAATAATTCGATAATATGTAGTAGCAGGGCAATGGCAACGTCCTGCCTGTAGTTCTTTCCATTTAGTAACCCTTCTACCGGATGCTATTTTGGATCACCAGGACCGGGGAACTTCGTTCCTCCGGTTGCTCATACCGTTTAAGCTATTTACTGATTATCTGTCTGGCACTGACCACCTGCGTCTTTTTGCTAGTCACTCGTTGAGTAAACGGAAGTGGACAACCCCGTAAGCTACTGCCGACCAGCCTCATCTTTTACTTCTTCTTTTCAACCTCCTTGGCCAGTAGACCCATGGGAGTAACCACCGATCTGTCCAGTGATCGCGATACCGCCCCCAAAACGACCTTAAGTACTCCCTCAGCCGACAGGACGCCTGGCTTGCCGTTCCATGTAGCCGTGTCCACCATGTCACGCGTTCCCTCTCGCTTGTACATCTCGTCCTTCACCTTCATGCCCGCGCGCACCTTCGGGTCGTTGCCGATCTGAAACAGCTGAACCCCAGCCTGGTAAGACGGCGCGTTGACGCGGTCGAGCTCCCGCGCAGCCGCATCCAGCGTGTCATACATAGAATCCTCGATGTGGCCGGCCGTGACGACGATGAGGTTCATCGGGCGCTTGCAGTACCGATTGCTGTGCAGCCGCGTCAGGAAGCTGTAGTCGGTGACGTACTTGGTCAAGATGCCGTCCAGCCGGGCCCCCAGCCTGGCGCGGCCCTGCGGCTTGACCTGGTGGAGGATGCCGGCCACGTTGTCGCTCTGGCGGGGCGAGCCGACGGCGAGGCCGATGCCGCGGTAGCCGCTCTTCTCGATGGAGGAGAAGAGGTGGTGGCCGCGGGGCCGGTGGTTGACGAAGTAGAGGTCGATGCCGTTGGGGTCGCGCTCGCAGCAGACGGGGACGACGGCGCAGACGAGGGCGATGACCTCGTGCCAGTACGGCTGCATCGACTCCGAGTCGTCGATCAGGAAGACGGTGTCGAAGACCTCGAGGAAGGCGAAGGGGTCTTTGTCGTTGCTGACTTGGGTTCGGGTGAGTTCGGGGATTCCCTCACCCAGAGGGTAGGGTGGCTGACTGGGAGAGCTGGCTTCGGATTCGGGCTCCATGGCTGCAAGTTGCTGAATCCTTGTAAATACAACCAATCAGATTCGATCACCTATTTGAGGTGCAGTATGGTGTAGGTTTCCAGGTTTGAAAGTGAAAATGCAATGTTGGAGATTGGTTGTCAATTGAGATCAAATGTGACAGATCGAGGTTTCTTTGTTTCCATTTACTAGGATAGTGTCAACAGTCAGATGAAGGCAGGAATCCTGTAGATCATGTTCCATTCGAAGGGCTGTCGGCAGTGAAATAAAAGTAGACCTGATGTTATTGTTGTTGGCGTAACTGCCTGCCTTCAATCACCGTCTCAAACAATCGGATTGAGGACTGCTTTCTTGTGGAAACGGTACACAGCTCTACATTCACAACGTTGTACGAAGTACACAACCGACTGCTTCACTGATAATACAAACACTACTCTGTACATGGGCACACATAGCTTCTTTAGGTTGATTGTACGTGCAAACATTGCTGTCTGCTTTTCAATACGTGCAGGTCACGTGGAAATTGGGTGTTGGGTCAGTTGGGTTCGCACTTGTTTCGCCCTCTAGCTGTCAGACTCGGCCAAATTGATGACCCGACCAGAAATTGTGCAACAATATAAATTGGACTCCTTTTGGGAGGGCGTTCTTCAGGTTTGACGGCATACCCTTTTAACCATCATATATCCCCTTCAAATGTTCTCAATCACAAGCAGAGCAGCAGTGCTTCCGTCCCGCAGCTGGCACCTGCTGCCCAAATACCAGCAGCATGCATCCTTTTCCTCGTCTAGGCATTTGACCAACAACAGAGACAAGAAATCTCAAGAAGAGGAGCCGCAGCTTCCCGGCTTCAAAGTCAGCGACATCGTGTCGACGAGGCGTGGGCGCATCATTTTCTACAGCGCAGTGACGGCCCTGGCGACCATGGAGAGCCTGACGTGGCTGAATGTTGCGCCCAAGATCTGGGCCAAGAAGCCTGAAGACGAGGGTTGATCTGCTAGTTCCCGAAGGTATTTACAATATCATACATGATCTGAGACTGTTTCATGGACGCTGATACGGTGATAGTGTAGGGGCTTAGGTCCCGCGACTATGTCCCACCTCCTTCCATAGCTTATCTGAGAACACCACGTTTGCTGGCCAGCTCGCTCAACGTCCTTAATCAGGGCGTATTAACATTAATACCATTCATAACCCTTCTCACAGTAGAAAATGTCTTTTAGTTTCAGCCTGTTATCCACAGCTGCATACCGAACACGCTGTGTGCAGTACTGACGTTGTCCTCCGACGATAGTCTTGATTGAGAGTTCATATTTTGGTGTGGGTGATCTGTGCGGTATCAGTGTCTTGTAATCACAGAACGGGTGTGTCTAGACCTACATCATCCCGGAGACCTCGGAGACCTGCTTCCTTCTCCTTGAGTTGGGTTAGAAGTTTGGCATGAAGTTCATCAACATGGCTGAGCACCTTGGCCCAATTCTCAACAAGAAGTTTATGAGTTGCCGATTCAAATCGGAAGAGCGAATCGTAATAAGCACCCGCGCCCCTGTAAGTTGTCTTCCACTCTTTATACAAGCGTTTAATTGCTTGCAGGGTTACATCAATCTGCTTGCGAAAGACGCCAAGAAGCTGGATGATGTTGAACGCCGTCTGGGAGCGCTCGATCGGTCGTTCATCAAGCAAGTCGCACAATTTCGCCGGGTCCTCCAAGTCCTTCCACTATTTGTAGTGAGTGCTGTGTAGATCGAAGGTATCGGAAAGGGGTGGGCATCATTACCTTCAAATCGAGAACTTCATCCACTTTGGTCAAGCAAGCCTCCCACCCGTCGTACCATGCATCCACCTGTGTCCAAACTAGCATCTGAAAAAGTGGAATTCCACCGGTTTCGTCGCTGACTTTGATATCGCGCTCCGACCAATGTTCAGGACTGATGTTAAGGCTCATATGACCAAATTCAGACAGGATGACACCTACCTCCGAAGGGCATGGTTCTTTTATTCTATCATTGCGTTGAAGATACTGGTCTGCTTCGCCCATGGTTGATCGCATTATAACCAATATACGGGTCTCCCGGAATGTCCCGACATCAGGCACGACGACCTTACGACGCTCAAGCAACATCCCAGACCACATCACGGGCTCTAGCTCGGCGGCCTCCGGGTCGTCGACCTTATGGTATGTATGAACAATGAAATGCATATGCATCCATGGGTCCTCATAGGTGCCGAGGGAATAGGAAAGCGGTCGAGTCGTCTCGCCTGGACTTGCTAAACGGCAAAACGCTTGGAGCGAATCCAAACACCACGCCATATCGCGATCGGGGTACTCGGATGTTGCTTTTTTGTCCGGGTTCGACAGCAGGCACATGATACTAGCAATGACAGGGAACGAGATGACCCATGGCCTCCATGAAGTGAAAGACCTGGCCCATGTCAGAAATCCTGTAGTATTGGTTATTGGAACGAGTACATGTGCTCACCAGACTTGTCCTGGAGGTTGGGGGAGAATTCTCCAAGGTAGGAACTTGCGTATGTGTTCTAGTTCTGATGATTTCAGAGCTAGTAATCTCCCGGTCTATAATCGAATTAGAACAAACTCTTGTTGATTACCAAATATGCAAGCCATGGGTACCCACACTCAGTGTATAGACAATATCCGGAACACATTTTCCAGCAATCTCCGCGACATAGTTCACGGCAATCCCTTCGTCGTTCAGGTCTTCGGAGGCCAGCCAGCTGATCATATCGTAGTCCATGTACTTGATATCTTTGAACCGCCGTCCGTATTGTTGTTGGTTCATCTTGTACTTTGCGGTGTCTGGCCAGAAATTGCGTATGACGGTCGCAGCTGCCTCAACGATAGCAGTAGCCTTTTCTGTTGTATAGGGATGCTGGCGAACATGCGCATACAGGACACGAGTTTCGTCGCAATCTGTCTCGTCAAGTCGCAGAGACGCCGACCAAGCCTTTCCGTCGGGGATGATACCTGAAGCAGCATGAAAGTCATTACCAGGGATAGGTCCCATATGCGTGCGTGCGTCTCCCGAGTCCAACAAGTCATGCTGAAGGTGTGTTTGGGGAAGTTTCTCATCAATTAGCACCGAAGCGACCCCGAAGACACTGAGGAACTTCTCCCTCAGACTCAAGAGGTTCTTCTCATTGGGTACAAGAGCTCCCGGGCTCTTATCAGGTTGCTCCGGATCCATGTCGTGATGTATGTGCTGGTCCAGTCTTGTCGTACACCGTCTTGTGTGAGCCAGAGAGTGGTTTATATGGCTCTTTTCGATCCGCAGATGTTTGTATGAAGGGGTTTGGACGAAGCATAAGAGCCATCCTGAAGGTGCGAAGGGTATCAGTCTCAGTTCGTTTAGAGAAGTCAGTACACTCGGCAAACGCAGAGCTTTGTTCTGGAAATCACCGTTTGTCCCTGGGCGACGTCCAACGTTTGCTGGCGTGACATCGTTGATATGTGCACATAGTACATGTTTCTGGATCATTCTTTTTGTGCTTTCGCCCCGAGCCTATGTAAATCTAAGGTGAGCGTAATTCCTCACTGGCTGACTTCATATCTTGTAGGATAATTACTAACCGAATCATTGTTCTCCCAGGAGAGACGGTCAGTGTTTTGAAACTTGATTAGCAACTATGGCTCCGTCTTTATGCTTAGTAAACGTATGGAGGACTACGACATGCATGACCGGGGACTTCACGTCGAATGACTGCATGCCGTCGCAAACGGTCTTGCACAACCCCTGCCACCGAAACTGTCCTTACAGTTTGCTCCCCTTCGTATACGTACCTACTTACTGCTAGTGTATCAGATGCAAGGACTTCTTTCACTATAGTCCAGACGAACGTCTCAATTAAGTAGAGCTGATTCAACTTCTACTATCCATGTAGCTACTGTGTATCTTCATCTATTGAGCAATGTCTATGCTAAGATATGTCAAAGGACATGGCGATCAGGCAGGTTGGTACTTTTCATGGTGATGACCGCATGACCCCGTCTTTTCCATCGAGTTCCTCCGAGACATCCAACTGCATGTTCTACCAGTGAGGTGGGACAACGTTTCTCAACTTAATGTAGCTTGGTGTTCAAGACCACTTCCATAAGCTTCCTGCATTCCCTACTCTTTCCGCTCGTTTACGCTCCTCAGACTTCCGCATCGTAGCCCTCAGCACTCTTATCTCACGGAATGGGCTATCTGTACGCTGTTAGACATCTTGTCACATCGTAGATCCAGAAAGTGTTTATATACTTACATCAGCTCGCAAATTCCGTAGCTTTGCCTCTTTCTCCTTTACTTGTGTTATGAGACTGTCATAACTCTGGTTCATATGGCCCAGCAGCCTGTCCCAGCTCTCATCAAGCGTTTGAGTCACGCGTGACTCGCGGAATCGAGGGGAATCGACTCGGATATTCCCTCCGTACGTTGACTTCCACTCGTCGTGCATACGCTTGAGAGTCCGTGGGGTTAGACCAATCTCCCTGCGGAAGACGCTCAGAGTCTGCAGCATGTTGAAAGCCTCACTGGAGCGATTGCGGCACTCCATCATATCCAAGAGTTTCTTATGGCTGGCAAGATGCTCCCACTGATTAAATACGTCAGTATATGAATAGGTCTTGGCAAACATATGGTGCAATGAGATACCTTCACTTCCAGCATCCGATCCAGGCTATCGATGCAGACTTTCCATTCCTTGAACCAAGTGTCCACCTGGTTCCAAACCAGCATGAGGAAAAGCGCGACTCCCTTGCTTTGACTGTAGCCCACGATGCCACGCTCCCGCCAGCAATGGCCTTCGAGGTTCAAGCGCCTGTGGCCATAGTCAGAGACAATGACAGCCACATCCGAAGGAGACGGCGTATCACTTTCCGAGTCGCCTGTGGCTGTTCGCACCGCAATCCACGCACGGCTCTCCCGGAACGTGCCCACACCGGATACGGTAACGATACGACGGTTAGACAGCATCCCCGGGTCCTTGGGGTGCTCAAACTCGGATCTCCATCGACCTTCGTCAACCATGCAGTACGAATGGGCAATGAAGTGCAAGTACATCCATGTGTCGGCATAGGTGCCAAGGGAGTAGGAGATGGGCGGCTTCGTCTCCTCTGGGTTTTCAAACCGGCAGAAGGCTTGGAGAGAATCGAAGCACCACATCATGTCTCGGTCGGGAGAGTCGGTTGCTGCCAACGACGTTTTGTCTGGATGTGACAAAAGGCACATAATGCCGGCGATCGTCGGGAGAGACATAACCCATGGGCCAGAGGGGTTGAAGGACCTGAAACAAGTTAATGATCCGCCATTTTGTGGTTTGAGTAACTCGACTAGCTTACCAGATTTGGCCCGAAGGCAATAGCGATCGTACAGACGTGTCCGGCGATATGAGGGATGTGATGTCGTCCTCTTGACGATCGGATGACTTGAGAACTAGGACTCGAGACTATATCATAGTTAGGATCACCTCCATTTGATACGAAATTTGGCAAACGACAGATATACCTTCTCTCCCAGATATGGGACGTAAGTCCCGTTTGACGTTTTTGAAATCAGAGTCAGGGCAACCTGTTCATTGTTCAGGTTCTGACAGGCAAGCCAGCTCATCATATCATAACCCATGCTTTCGTGGCTTTCAAATAACGGTCCAACCATCTCTCGATTCATCGTGGAGTCCGATGCATCTGGCCAAAACTGGCGGATAAACATGGCGATGCCGGCTCGGTTACTGGCATTTGAGGCTTTCTCTGTGGTGTTTGGGTTGCCGTGAATGCCTACTCCAGAGTCTCCCTCGTCTAGCCGAAGAGAGGCCAAACATGGGACTTCGTCACGGACCGTACTGGGCGCATGGGGGATGTCGTTACCAGACACGGGACGCAGCAGCTCGCGCTGTAGATTTATGCGCGGAAGGCCTCCATCGACTAGCAGCGGTGCGAATCTGAACACTCCTAGGAATGCTTCTCCCAAGTCAGAAAGGCTCTTCGTGGTTGGCGAGATGGTCCCTGGCCTCTCTGTAGATGAGGGTGAAGCTCTGTTCTCATCCGCGCGCCGAACTCGCTCATCTTGTGGCAGGTCACACATATACCAGGGTGATTCCTCTTCCTCTTTTGGATCCATGTTGGGTTGGTTGATGTGGATTGGTATGGAGGAGGTTTAGGATGCACAGAAGCTGGAAAGGAATTTGGTAAAGAATTTCACTTGAAAATCTCGGGTTTCAGCTATATTAAAGTTGTGCTGTCCGTCTCTGTGTTACGAAGGGCATCTGTTTCTTGCCGGGTTCTTGCATACTTAGGCATGTGTTTGAAATAGAAGCAAATTAGATCGTTTGCCGTTTCTAGTACCTTCTCAATTGATCACCGGAAGAAAATAGGAAGCGCCGAGAATTTTTCTTCGCGGCATCGTATTAATAGGTACGTATCCAACTCTGGCTCCTACGCCGTATCGTATCGGTGAGAGTCCCATCAAGGCTGCGGCTGAATATAGCATGGATTTGGTGGTATCTAATCTGGTTGTAGATCCTTGGAAAATGTCCTTGAGGCTAGGGTTTCCTGTTGCTACTGGCCCGTCGTGGTAGGCTTGCGCGAACGCCGAATAACGCCAGTGTAGACGTTGTACCACCATTGGCCTGTGTATGTGTAACACCATGTTGCTTCGTCGCATCTTCCTTTCAGACCACGTGTCACCCATACCGTTGGAGCCAGCGGGTAGCCACTGTTTCTGGAATCTTTCCGGTTTCTTTCGTCCCAACCGGCCTTCTAACGACACACCAACTACTCACCTTTGGAATAATTCATCTGTTTAGGTCAGTCCGTCCCATACCCAGCGAGGGTAACAAGTCTGCCATGCGTCTAGTAGCAACGGGTCCATCTCTGACTACCGACACGACATTCCACATGTTGACTTTACCCTTCTTCATCTTGTTATTATTGCTCAGCGTACCGGCGCTGGCCCAGTCCGCCACAGTCTGTCCCTTCGAGGGAGGATGGTCTCTCCGAGTGGACGCGAACAACTGTCCCGTCGACGCGCCCGTCAACTGCGGTAAAGGCCTACAGCAGCGCTGCTGTCCGCCCGGCCTCGCTTGCGCGGGGGAAGGGGATTTTTGGGGCAACTATTGCTGCAAGGCCGGCGAGGACTGTACATCCCAGGCGTCGTCTAGTCCTCAGGTACATTGAATCCCCCACTGTCTGACTGCATTGCCGTTACCCTTTTATCGCTTGTCTGAACAAAGACTAACGACGCTATCATGTAACCCAGTGCCCGGATCCGACGTACACGCTATGGGGCGGAAACGGCACCCTCGAGAACGGCGGCTTCTGCTGCGAGCCTGGGTCCAACGGTTTCTACCAGGGTAAAATGGAGGCCGTTGGCTGCACTGCGACGGGGGTGAAGACTCTACCAGAGAGCGAGCACTTCGCGTCGACGGTCCCGACCGTCGCCTGCGTAATGTCCGCGTCGACTTCCTTTCCCTCGACCCCCACCGGCTCGACGCTCACGACGACGACGGCGGCGCCTCCAGCAACGACCTCCTCCTCCCCGCCATCTTCCTCCTCTGCTCTGTCGGGCGGGACCATCGCCGGGATCGCAGTCGGCGCTGTCGGTGTTGTTGGTCTAGCCGCGGGCCTACTATTGCTGTACCAAAGGAGGTGGAAGAGGAACAACAACCGCCACAACGGCGACCATACCGTGGCGGGAGCAGCCGTAGGTTCCGGCAAGCCCGGCATGACGAAGCAACACGAAGGCGGTCCGGACAGCCTCCACTACGATGCCGCTGGCGAGCTGTCTCCGCCGCACCATGAGCAACAGAAGGACGTCTCTGAGCTCAGCGGGGTGCGGTCGCCGACTGAACTGCCGAGCGAACAAATGCGGCACGAGATGGCCAACGGAATGGCGCCGGGGGCCTTTCACGAGATGGGATTACAGGCGTGATGCGTGTGAGAGGTATGCATGTGTTATATTTCGGAAGAAAACCTTGAGGGAATACGTGGAGTATCGTTGGTTGAGTAGCGGATGTCCAGGTGTGATACCGGTACCGGTGGCTGTTGTACAAACTTAGAGTGGCAAGAAGAGCTCAGTAAATAGGTGGTTAGTGTAAGATACTCTTTTGCGATTATCAATAGACTTATATAATCATAAGCAGTGACACATCGACGACTTGTGACGCAGTTATGCCATTACCCGTCTACTTCAACGCGGAAGCTCAAAAACTACCTAAATTTAGGTATTCGTCTCCACATGCTCCAGCCCCGCCTGCTTCTGATGCTGCAGTGCCACATCCGCCAGAGCCGGTTTCAGCATCTCGGCCTTCTCGCGCGAGAACTCGCGCGCTTTGGCGCCGTGCTCGAACAGCAGGTCGAGCTCCGCGTAGGTGAGCCCCCGGGACTCGGGCAGGCGGAACCAGGTCCACACCAAAAAGACGAAGGCGACGCCGGCCCACAGGAAGCCGCCCTTGGCGCCCCAGTTCCAGTCGTTCTTGCCCACCATCAGCGGCATGATGGCGTTGTTGACGAAGACGGCCGTGTTGTAGCTCGCGCGCGCCAGGGCCACCGTCTTGATGCGGAGGCGGGTGCTGGGGATTTCGGCGGCGATGCAGTAGCAGATGGGTCCGAGGGTGAGCTATAAAGGGGAGGGGAGGTCAGTTGAGGTTGGCAAGTACGGGTTCGGGTGTCCATCCAAACTTACCTGGAAGGCGAAGAGCATGATGATGATCAATGCGCCTACGGCCCAGCTCGCCCCTTTGTTGCTTGCCGGGGCGAGTCCGAGACACCCGACCACCGTCAGGACGACGACGATGGCGGTAAGACCCGTCAGGTACAGGGTTCTGCGGCCAAAGCGGGCCATGGTATACCAGGCGATGATACACCCAATGAGGCCAATGGAGCTCTGGACCACCCCGAGATTGAAAGAGTTGCTGGGGTCCAAGCCGGCGTTGGCCATGAACTGGATACCGTATCCCATGAAGGGGACACCACAGAACGCCTGCGTGATGAAGGCCATTGCCGACACCTCAGTACGTCGCAGGTCGCTTCCCTGGAAAAGGTGCCAGTAGTTCGTGCCTGCGCTCATCTCCTTCTCGAACTTGTTGGTGATGACCATCATCTCCACATGTGCGTCCAGGTCGAACTCGACATCAGACTGGGGAGTGATCAGTTTCTGGATGGCGCCTTTGGCTTCGGCAATGCGACCCTGTCGAACCAGCCACCACCTAGTTTTACGTTAGCGTCAGGAAAGTAATGGGCGTCACATGTACGTACGGTGATTCGGGGCAGAGTAAGGTAGCGACGATGATGGGAATTGGCCAAATCCACTGCAATGCAAAGGGAATCCGATAGCCCCATTCAGTCTGAATGTTGAATAGCCCGCGCAAGATACCCGTTGAAAGCAAACCTCCTATTACCCAGCAGATGTTCACCCAAGATGTCATGTACGCTGGTTTGAGCCAAGTCAGCACTTTACAAGTTGATAGTGGAACATCGACGACATACCTCGAAGATGTGTGGGGCAAAGGTCACTATTACCATCCAGTCAGTAAGAGCCACTGTAATGCACAAGGGAAACACTTACGCAGCGTAAGAGATGCTGAGAGTCTGGAAGATGCCCCACGGCAAGCCTTGAATAATACCTCCTGCCAGGAACATCTCCAAGCTTGTTGAGAAGAACGGAATGAAAATCGCGGCAATCATGAAAACCATGGTCGCGATCATTGTCTTCTTGTAGCCGAGCCACTCCGAGATGTACCCATTGATGAAGAGGCCAATAATGCATCCAACCTACGAAATGCTTGATCAATACCAAGTGTCCACGGCGGTAGAGCATAGTTCTGCCAGTATTTGTAGCATACCTGAGTGCCGTTCAAGATGATAGTCTGCCACCGAGCGGATACGAGCCTGCCGCCATCCGAGTCCACCTCATCACCGAACCGGTTCTTGAACGCCGGGAACGGGAAGAAGTTGTTCATCAGCGAGGTGTCGTAGCCCTCCATGATGACGCAGAGGGAGATGATGAAGCTGAAAACGACGGCCTTCCACCAGAACCGGAAGCTCTGGCGGAGGGTCATGTTGTGCTCATTGTCGATGGCGACGTTGGTGTCGTTGGCGGCATTGTGCGCGCTGGTGTTGGCATCGGCCTTCTCGGTCCAGGGGCCTTGGGCCGGCGTATCGGCATGCGCCATGGTGAGAAGAGGCGTGGAATCGCTCCGAAAATGCGAACGGTTAATGAAGCATCGAGTTCCGACAGACCGGTTAACTCGCAACGAAGCAACTGAGAGGAATTATATACAGCAACCTCATTGAGTTTTCAAACATTGGTCTAGGCTCGTGAGCTGACCCAGGTCCCATCTTGGAAGGCCTTGGCCGCGAGCCGGGGTCTGTAGTCTAGCCTCGACATCAAGTCCTGGTAGGAAGTAGAAATCGCAAGCTACATACGCGATTTGCGGGGGAATCGCTAGCTCCCCTGTGGTTGTCGCGGCCCCATGGGGAAACGGTCGTATGCGGATGGGAGCCCAGCCAATCAGTGGTCAGCTTTTACCCCTGTATCTCCGGAGACCAGACGGGCGGGACATTGTGTTCAGATCAGGCCAGCATGGGCAACCTGGAGAATGTTCGACTGGGAAGCCGATGCACAATTTACCGAGCAATTCTGCTTGGTCGAGTTTTCCGCCAGTAATCCGCCCCTACACCTCTAGCAGGATTAGCGCGGCTTGGGCCAAATCTCGCCCTGCAGCATAGACCGGAGCGCCTGCCGTATTGGGCCATGGCCCTGACTGCGATTCGTCGCCGAGCCCACCCTCACACGAGTCAGAACTGCTCTACCCATGTGACGCGAAAAGCCCCGAGGGAGTTTTCCGCCGCTTGTCGGCATGCTGTGCGTGCTTTCATATTCTTTACCCCAAAGTCTGGGGTTTGGTACATGGTGGCCGGCTTGAGATCTGACAACTCATTGCGTCGTTGGCATTGTGTGGTGGTGCAGAGACATTTGACGTTTCTCCACAACCCCAGGTTATCGCGACCCCCTCCCGGTCGTGGCTACTACGAACAAATGTGGAGGTGGGCCAGTAGTTTCTTTTCATGAAAAGGCCGAGGTTTCGATATGCGCAAGCCGTCTGCATGTAATGCTTGCCGGTAAGTGGCTCTCGGTGGAAGCGCACGGCTTAGAGAATAGCGAGGCTAACCGAGCATCAAGAGCCCGACGGCGGAAGTGTATCTTTTCCAGTGGAGCAGATGCGACGACGTGCGAGTATTGTCTGTCTCATGGGCTGCCGTGTACACAGGGGCCGCCCGAGGGAGGGTACTATGCTCGACGCCAATCAAGAAAGCAAAAGCTAGGGGTGGCTCGGTTGATGCCTGCATCTGCCCAGCAGCATTGGCCATGTCGCTGGGGCTCGGATGCGCAACTCACTGTTGAGGAGCTGCCCCCTATACCTGTAAGATTGGAGCTGGTGAAGCTGTATTTCGATTTCATACACGATCAGTTTCACTCGCTCTTCCACAGGCCGACTTTCATGGAGGATGTTGTCAATGACAGAGTGCCAGCCATTGTCCTTTTCGCCATATTTGCCCTCTCTTCCAGGTTCTCTACCCATGAAGCCTTCGGGGGAAACGACCCTCGGGAAAGAGGCGAACGCTTTCGGCTTGCTTGCGAAACCCTTCTAAGCATTCGATGCGTTGGAATTGTTAATATCCAGACCTTCATGCTGCTAGGCGCATATGCCGCTGCCAATGGGGACACGGATGTTGAGAACCTGTACTACAGCTTGGCCGGTCGCATGGCTCTTTCGTTGAATCTCCCAGAGCTGCCGGCAACTACGCTGCTTGAGAGGGAACTAAACCTTCGAGGTAAGAGTCTTTCGTGATGCGTGGAGGTGGAATGTGTCGTCGTTTGCCTGCAAATGTTAACGGATATGAACAGTATGGTGGACTCTGTGTATGGTCGATGTTTGGTCGTCTACAGCAGTGAAGCTACCAAAGATCATGCCGTCGAATCAGAGGCACCCGTTACCGATGGACGAGTTGTCGTTTTTGTCAATTGGCCCTGATAACCAAGCCTTGGTGCCAAGCTCTCCACCCCCGCGCTTCCAGGCCCCTTTACTCGCTGAGATGGTCAAACTCAACTTGGTGCTGGCCAAAGTCATTGAGTTCAACAATCGCTGCGTCGCGGAGCCGCTCGATAGCACGACGTTGGAGACGGGCGTTCATGAGTTGACCTTTGAGCTGGACGATTGGCTCGCGAATCTGCCCGCGCATATGAGGGATGCAGCCCAGAACTTCCATGCGTTCTCGGAGCTGGGACTGGGACGGATGTTTGCCGCTGTCCATCTTGGCTACTACCACTACGGGCAGTTGCTCTGCTACCAGTTCCTAGGGGCGGACGTCGCAGACACCTCGAACACATTCCATCAATACGCCGAGAGATGTAAGAACTATGCTGCCTGCCTCTGCGAGCTGGTCTACCGGTCACTTGCCACGCCCGGCAGCGACGTCAAGTATTCGGCGGTATCGCACATTTTGGTGATCAGCTCTACGGTCCAGATCCACACGCTCCTGTTCTCGGGTGACGAAACGCAAATACGACTGGCCAAGTCTCGTCTTGAACGAAACTTCGAGATACTGCTGCAACTGAAAACGTATTGGTCCAGTGCGGACAGTGCCATGAACCGATTAAAAGTTTTTCACCACACCTGTTTGAGAAGCAGAGAAACGAGCTTCGTCCTGGATCGCTGGCTGCTTCGCTTTTTGGTAGAGTTCGCGGCGCATATGGAGTTTGAGCCAAAGAATAGTGATGCGGGCTATGAGGCCCTGCTGTCGCTGTCGAAGCACTGATCAGGTTTACCAAATCTCTATGTTGGAGATCTTAGGGGTTTCTTGATGAAAGGCCCTGTCGACTTGGACAGGGGTCGCGCTGGAGTGGATCTTGGGGGCAACCCCGCACTGCACTCAGCGCCTGGGGAATCCACCAACCTGCTTCTTAGCGGCGGGAAATAGCGGCATGGCGGCGGTTTTCAATGACCCATATCTGATCTATCCCCTAAAGCACGAAAGCACAGAGACAAGCTGGTCGGTGTGCTGCAAGAAAGCAGCATCGCATCGGAGTCGAGAGTCATGCACCTACTTTCCGTACATGCAGTTGACAGCAGTCCGATGTCGTCTCCACCATGCAGTCTATCATTGATATAAATAGTTCAATCGTGCGACTTCTTATAACTTATTGGAGTTGTCTAGTATACTTAACTGCCAAGGACTGTAAATCATGGGTTGGTCAACGAAAAGGACAGCGTCGCTTGCCGTGTCGCTTGTCGGCGGGGTCGCAGCCATCAATAATGGTCTAGCGATCACACCCCCCATGGGTTGGGTAAGATGCCCCTAACTTGTGCATACCAAAGTATACTGGTTGATGCTGACCTAGACTCTCAAACATTGAAGAACAACTGGAACTCTTTCGGCTGCGACGTGTCCGAGGATCTGCTTCTCAGTACTTCAGAACAACTCGTCAGCTTGGGGCTTCGAGATCTGGGCTATCAGTATGTCGTCTTGGATGACTGCTGGCAGCAGGAGAACGGGAGGGACCAAAACGGCAAGCTGCAGCCGGAGCCCGGCAAGTTCCCGAACGGACTCAAGTCGATATCGGACGGTCTGCACAACCAGGGGCTCAAGTTTGGCATGTATTCGAGTGCCGGCGAGATGACCTGCGCAAGATATGGTATGTACTAGTCTGTCTATGCCCGTACTCATTCACATACTGACAGCTAACAATCCCAGCCGGATCGCTTGACCACGAGGCCGAAGACGCGGAGAGCTTCGCATCCTGGGGTGTCGACATGCTCAAGTACGATAGCTGCTACCACATGGGCCGGATAGGCACGCCGCTCATCTCATTCAACCGCTTCAAAACCATGTCGGACGCCCTCCAAGCCACCGGCCGAAACATCCTCCTCAACCTGTGCAGCTGGGGCGAGGACTTCGTCCACACCTGGGGCATGAGCATCGCCAACTCATGGCGGATCTCAGGCGACATCTACGACGCCTTCACGCGCCCGGACGACCTCTGCGGCTGCGACCCCAACGTCCTGTCGGACCCGTACTGCATCGCCCCCGGCACGCACTGCTCGGTCCTCTTCATCCTCAACCGCGTCGCCGCCATCGCCGACCGCTCCATCCCCGGCGGCTGGAACGACCTGGACATGCTCGAGGTCGGCCAGGGCGGCATGACGGACGAGGAGTACAAGGCGCACTTTTCCCTCTGGGCCGCTCTCAAGTCGCCCCTGTTCTTGGGCAACGACATCCGCGCCATGCCGGCCGCCGCCTACACCATCGTCAACAACCCGGCCATCCTCGCCCTGAGCCAGGACCCGCACGGCCGCTCCGTCACGCGCGTGCGCCGCGACACCAATAAAGACAAAGAGGTAATACCGCCCGACGAGTGGGGCGTGGGCGAGACGCACGTCTGGAGCGGCTACCTCCAGAACGGCGACCAGGCCGTCATCTTCCTCAACGCCGCCGGCGCCGACCTCGACATGGGCTGCTCCCTGTCCGAGATCTTCACCGCGTTCGGCCCGGGCGGCTCCGCGCCCCACGTCCGGTTCGACTGGGCCGTCCACGACCTGTGGGCGCACCGCATGGACTCCCACGTCGCCGAGGCGATCCTCGCGGCCGGCACGGCGGAGGAGCGCGGCGCGCTGCTGCGAAAAGAGAACTGGTACAACGCGACCGAGACGCCTTACGCGGACGGGCTGCGCAACGAGGATCCCCGGTTGTTTGGTGAGAAGGTTGGGGTCGTGGAGGCGGGGGGTGTGCTGCGGGCGTCGGTCCAGAGGCACGCGGCTAAGGTGTTCCGGCTGCGGAGGATAAATAAGGAGGGACAGGAGTTCAAGGGCAAGAGTATCGATCGGGGGGTGAAGGATGAGCTGTAGGAGAGAAGCCGAGCTTGGTTAAGGTGATTGCATACATGTCGACATTTGCCCTGTGCAAGGAGCTTCTTCACGAGGAGCATCGTCAACATTCAATGGAAAATGAGAAATTCATGTTGCTACGCTTCACACTCATGTAAATCCTATCAATATATTCCGACTGAACATGCGCCTACCCTCATTGAGTGCGTCGATGCATCTGCCCCGTGGATTGGTAATTGCGGGGAAGCTCCGACAGCGCAAAAAGATCCACTACCACCGACCGACCCTCCCATTGCCTTCCTCGGGGCGTCACCATCTCCGGCCTCAAACCAAGTGCGATCTCATATTGCGAATCGCTCGAATCCTATTTTCATCCTGCATTACTGGCGTTTTTTTCTCCTGGTTTCAAGCTAAATGAGACACAAGCAAGCAAACCTTAGGATGAAGCCGACCGGTACAAGCTGTTCCTTCTAGCGAACTTTGCCACGGTGTGACTCAACTACACCTTCCGTACTTAGTTACGCTGCCATAAGCTCCGCCAGTTTCTCGAACCCGACCTGATTCTCACGGCATATTTCCAATTTCTGAATTGAACGCATCCTCGCGATTGTCCACGTCTCATCTGGCGAGAGATGGGATTAAATGTGACTGCACCTTCCTTCCCTCGGACTGCCACAATCAACGCCTTCTCATTCCCGTAGGGAACAATCTTTTGATTGACAAGCACATTACTCATACATAAGGCACAGCTTCGTGGCCGTATGACTCTTCCATTCAATTGAACTATCTACCATAAAGTCGTAGATCCGAAGGCGTTCACCTCATTTCATCTCAACTTGTTGTTTCCTCATTTGGTCACCAGTTCGTAGGCGGCAACTGCCTGTGATACGTTCGTCGCATACCCATCAACACCTCATACACCCAACTCCCCGCACATCCGCGAATTCGCAGCCATCATGGGAGGCCAGGTATTCGCAGGCGGCCCCAACCCCCTCTACACCCCGCGCATGCCGCCCGTCATCTACGAGTTCGTCAAGAAAGCGTGCCACGAGAAGCTCCAGCAGATCTTTGAGCAAGTCGCCACGCCCATCGAAGGACCCGAGAAATCAGACTTTGGCGACATCGACTTCCTCGTCCACGGCCGCCGCCAGAACGAAGACACGGAAGAACCGCAGAAGAAGAGCCCCACCACCAGTCCCACTACCACCCCCCAAGAGTGGCACGACGCCGTCCAGTCCGCCCTAGGCGCCCAGCGCCGCTTCTCCCAGCAACCCCACGCCGGCTCCTTCGCGATCCCGTGGCCGACGGGCATCTGCACGGGACTCTACGAGGCGCAAGACGTATGGAGCCCCAAGGACAAGCCGCGCTACATCCAGGTCGACGTGCACGTCTGCGACACACCCCAGACCTTCCGCTGGTCCGTCTTCAAGCAGGACCACGGCGACCTGTGGAACCTGCTCGGCAGCACCATCCGCCCCTACGGCCTGACCGTCGACCACGAGGCCCTGCACCTGCGCATCGCCGAGATCGAGCGGCTCGACAAGAAGAAGGCCAAGGTCCGCCTCAGCTCCGACCCGGACGCCGTCCTGCAGTTTCTTGGATTGGACCGCCAGCGCTGGAAGCAGGGGTTCGCCTCCATGCAGGACACGTACGAGTACGCCGCCACCTGCCGCTTCTTCTGGGTCAAGCCCAAGTCCGAGGGCGGGGACGGGAAGGACGACAAGAAGGGTAAGGAGGAGGAGGACGAAGACCGCATCGGCGGCGAGTTCACCAAGAAGAAGCTCAAGTCCAACGACCGCCAGCGCATGGACAAGCGGCCCATGTTCAGCCGGTGGATCAACCACTTCATCCCCAGCTGCTGCGCCCAGCTCCGCTTCACCGAGCGGCGCATCGACCGCGAAGGCACACTCGAGGAAGCCTTGACGCAGTTCGGCGTGCGCGAGACCTACGACGCGCGCATCCTCGAGTTCCGGCAGAAGCGCCAGGCCGAGACCATGTGGAAGAACGTCATCAAGGCCGCCATCCCGACCGAGGGCATCGACCCCATGTTTCGCGGCTGCGCGGCCAACGGGCTCAAGAAGATCATCCTGCAGGGCGACGAGAGCTACGGCGTGGTTCCGAGCGAGCCGCTCCGGGATGAAGCGACTGGCTTATTTGACGAGGAGGCGGTTCGTCGCTTTACCAAGGCGCACTGGAAGGAGGTCGGCGATATTGGCTTTCAGCGGAACCATGAGCACATGTTAGCGAAAAAGGCGAAACTCAAGAAGGAAGAAGAGGCGAAACTCGAGAAAGAAGAAGAAGCGAAGCAAGCACAGGAGGATTAGGTTCTGGTCAATTAGTAAGCGATGAGTAGATGCTTCGCGAATTGGTAATTTCATGGAACCAGGCCGACGGCGAAGTGTGACAGGTCGGAGCCATGACATTAGATGAGACGGTAAGATGACATGAGTTGATCTGATGAATGTCCGCAAAACGTCGGCCACATAGGTTAGACAGATAGAGAATAACATCACGAGCTTGTCCACAATAAGATTGGTGTCTATTAGAGTGCTGAAACGAAGAGTAACATCAACTCTAGAGCTTAAAGTCGGCGTTGGTCTTCTCCCAGCCGTGGGATGATGGCTCCAAGTTGGCCACTCGGTCAGCCAGCCGCGCCTTGAGAGCCTTGGCTCGATCCGTGCACAGTTCGTACATCGTACTGAGATTGAAAAGCAGTGTCCGCGACGATTGGCCCTCGTCCACGAGGCCTTCGAGGATTTGCCGCCCCTTGAAATCGTTAGCCAGCGCATGGGCGGTTTCAACAAGTGTCCATGTAGACTTACCTCCTGCATCCGGCCAAGGTACAGCAAGCACACTGCCAGATTGACGCCAACCATTTCGTCCTGGATACCCTTCTCCTCGAGAGCAGCTTTCAGCTCCGTCCACTTCTTCAGACCATCCTCGAAGTGACCGTTGGCCATGTCGACAAGGGCCAACACGACCTCTTCGCCAACTTCGCCTCCTTTTCCATCTCTCACGCACCGACAAGCCGCATCAACATCACCCAGATGAAGCCAGAGAAGCGCCTTGGCTGTCGCCAGCTTCCCGTCCTGCGTCTGGTCTCGCAGTGTAGCCATGTGCGCTGCCGCACCGGCCAAGTCTTCCATCTCTATCAAGGCACCGCCGACCTTGACACCGAGCTCCGCGAGGCGGCGCTTCCATAGCTCCAACTCGGTATGTTCGTGCGCCTTGGCTGCTTTGGCAATTTGGAGATGCGCTTCCCGCGCCATATCGTAGTAGCTCATGATGGCCCGGCGCGGATCACCGAAGCCCAGGGTCTGGAGCCGGATGGCGAGGAGACGCAGCTCCCACGGCATCAAGTGCGCGCCCGTCATGGGGTCCAAGTAGTAGACCTGGTTCAGGTCCTCGAGCGCCTTTGCCTCTTGCGCCGCTAACGGCACGGAGTCGATGAGGCACAGGCATGCTAGCCGGATGTAGAGCAGCGAGAAGACACGGGCATAGTCAGTGGGTTCGACGGGAGGGTGAGCTGCCGCGATGGTCGCCGAGACGGGACTGCTAGTCAATGCCTGCACGCTGGCTATCGCCGCGGCGCGGAAGTGCCCATGGGCGAGAAGCTCCGAGATGGGTGTCTCTGGTGTGGGTTGCTTGGCGGTGTTGCGGAACGGCGGTGGGATGGACAGCGGGCTCAGCTGGTGGAATATCTCGGGCCGGAGGAGGTGAGAGAAGTCCCTAATCCCGAGCGGCGCCGTTCCCAATGGCGTCGAAGACCTTGACCTTATGGGGGAGCGTGCAAATGGGGAGCTCGTCCGTGACCCTCTACCGACCTGTGGCGATAGCGCCCGCGATACTTGAGAAACGATGGGCGATTTCAGGGGAGGCGCCCTAGGACGATACTTAGCCCATTTGCCTGCCAAATACCTGGTGCAATAATATGTGGAAAGTATATCAACTTACTCGTCGGCATCTAAGGGACCCTTCGTAGCTGACCGAGGTCGTGCCGCTAGCCATCCAAACATGTCAGTAAGACAGTACACAGGGCGATGGTAATTGCAACGGGGAACGCGACGAAATGGTAGTGTTTGACATTGAAGGGGGAGAGGAAAATCGGCCCTCCTTCTGCCATGTCAAGGCCCTCATATTGGGATGAACGGGCGCAAATGCAGGGACGCAGGTAAGGGAGGAAGGCGTGGTGGCCCTGGTGGTAATAGCTAGCTGTTTGGCAACTTCCCAAACAGCAGCAGCATCCGGCCAAGAATCAGACGCTCTTGCGCTCCATCCCATACCATCACGTGACAGGGGTTATATGATGTTTTGGACACTATGATTCAATCTGACTCACTTCTTGCACCCGACGAAGTTCTCGCATGCCCTTTCGAGCTCGCTCGCTGCTGCTGCTGTTGTTGATCCATTGCGGTTTTGGGGCAGTCGGATTGAGATGTTCAAGCTAAATGAGTAGGGGCGAAAGGACAGGTGACGTCGGCTTAACCTAAAAGACGACCCCCGGACAATTGTCGGCAAAATGCCACCTCGCTAAAAAGGACCCCCAGACGCAGCGGGCCGTTAGCGACCAACCCGCCTAAATGGTTTCTTGGGCGCCGCCATCTTCGAGAAACACCAGCACTGCTTTTCCCTCCTGATCTTCCGGCCAGAACTTCATGCACGCTTCATCGTCCTCGGCCTCGGTTCTCGCATCTCCATTTTCTTTATTCTTTTTCTCCTCCTCTTCGTCTGCCTCCTGCACGAACACCTCGTCCTCCATCATCTTCCTGCACGTCCCGTCCGTCTGCCGCTCGTCGCACGAGAAGACGTCGTTCTCCAGCACGATCCAGCAGCACGTGTGCACCGGGCACTTGTAGCCCTCGTCGTATGGCCAGCAGGCGAGGTCGCAGACGTGGCTTTCGCGCTCGTCGGCGTGGAAGCTGATCTGGTCTGCGTGGAAGCAGTGATGGACGATCTGGGTGTAGCACATGGTGGGGTTAGTGTGTGTATTGTGTCGTCGCTTTGGTCTCTTTCTAGGCAAGTGCTGAAGAGACCCCTTTTGCCCTTCTTTTTGCTCTGTCGCAAATCGCCGGCTACATGGTGCACGTATGTGTATTTATTGGTTTGGTATTGAGCTCTCTTTGTTTCGTATTTCTGCCTTTAAGCCTGTATCGTGCACACAATAGTCACAAAGAGTCTTTTCTTATTTTCACGCGCAGTTACATCAGTGGTTGACCCTTTCTTTGTCACAAATGCGTGGCATCTCAGCCTTCAGACTGGATGCTAAGTCCACCCGCCTTGGGGCGCCATTTCAATCAAGGCAATCCTGGATAATGACCTAAGTAGGACAGGCTATTGCCAACGATTCCAATGATTCGTTATTTGACTATTGAATTACGTATGAGTGTTATGTGCACAGCTTGCCTCAGTGAGATAAGCCGAACCCGTCGGGCAAAGTTATGAGACAAGGAGTGCCTTCACGGTGTAGACATAGGTGCTACGCCGGCTCCAGTGAGCGAGTGTCCGCGTACCTATACCAACGTCAATTTTTAACCCCAGGGTTCCCTCCTTGCCTGTTTTTGTCCATCATCACTTCGTAACAGCATGCGGCCCCTCGAACCCCGCCGGGATCCCCACCTCGCCGTACGCATGCGTCGACACCCGATTCTGCTTCAGCCCGTTCTGGCTGTCGCGGAACTCCGACGTGGTGACGGTGGTGTCGCGCCGTATCATGCCGCTACTAGGCGTCCCGGTCCTGGTCGTCGGCAGGTCGTCTCTCCCACCATCGCTCAGACCCAGCCAGCCGCCGCCGCTGCCGTCCTTCTCTGTGCCTACTCCTCCTCCCCGCCGCTGCTTCCGCCTCCGGCGGTGCCGGCAGAAGAAGAAGAGGGCGATGCCCACCAGCCCTACAAAGGCCACGGCGCCGGCAACGGGGCCTGCGATCATCAGCATGGACGTCGCGGACTCTGGGTCGGCGATCTCGGACGGCTCGCTCTTGCTGGGGGCAAGGGAGCCTTGCGTCGTCCCGCCGGCGCTGCCTCCGCTCTCCGGGACCGGTCTGGCGGTGATGGTGGTGGCGACCAGGGTCGTCAGCGTCTGGGTCTGGGCCAGGGGCACGGTGGTGACGCCGGCTCCCGTCGATAGGTCCGAGGCCGTCGTCGTGATGGCAATGGTAGTAGGCGCCGAAGTCACGATAGTCCTCGTCACTTCCACCAACGTGGTCTGAGGTGGTGACGCTACTACTGGCGGAGGAGGCTGGTTCACTTGGCCGTTACCGTTACCGCCGCCGTTACCACCGCCGTTGCCGCCACCATTTCCGTTCTGCGTCAGCAGCCTCGCGGTATCGATGCCGGGCATGTCCAGGATCTGGTTGGAGGTGGCCGAGAAGGCCGTCTTCAAGTAGCAGTTCTTGAAGCCGAAGCTCTGGCTCGGCTCGAACGAGGCCCCGCCGCAGCGCGGGTTCTTGGCGCAGGCGCGCATGCAGTCCTCGAAGGACAGCTGGAACTGCACGTCGAAGTCGTTGCCGTTCATGACCTTCTTGCAAGTAATCTGGAAGCGCAGGCCGTTGGCCGACTGCGTGGTGCCCGTCCCCAGGGCGTCGCAGCTCGAGCTGGGCTTCTGCAGCATGCCCGCCGCAATGGCCGAGTCGGCGCCCGCCGCCAGCGTCGTGGCGCCCTTGTTGATGGCGGCCTGCAGCACGCACCGCCCGTTGCTGGCCTGGTACACGACGCCGTCGCAGCGCGGGCCGGCGTGGTCGGTGCACAGGTCCACGCAGTCCCCCAGCGACGCCGTCTGCTGGCCCCCGATCTCCTTCCCCACCAGCCGCGAGCCGCACAGCACGTTGTATTGGCGCAGGGTGCCGATCTGGCCCCCGTTTGCGCCGGGGCACGGGGAGCCGGACTGTCGGTTTTCTAGAAGCGCGGGCAGATGCATGGACGAGCGCTTGTCGAGTAGAGGCGGGGGTTGCACGTTCGAATTCATGGACGGTCCCACTTGCTTGCTTGCCGTCGTCGAGATGAGATCAAATGAGATGAGATGGTATTATTAATAGTATGCGCGGCTTGTTCGTAGTTACTCCAGAGCTTTCCTGCCGCCGTATAACACACGGGTAATAAGTATATAATAATGAATGGCAAGGTATTAGATAAGAAATGTCGAATTATTAGGGTTTCGATCCAGCGACAGTGCAACAACAGACGACGAAGTTGGGACGAAGACCGGTTCTTAAGGCCGTGCCGTGTCTTGACAGCATCCATCCGCATTGCCTAGCGGAGGTGGGCGGCCAGGGCGTTTCGACAGGATTATGCAGCGCCTGCCCGACAGGTCGATCGTCGGATCTCAAGGCCGTGGATCGCGTTATGCCATTGACTGCCAACTCCACCCCGACACTCTGCAATTGGGCGGCGGCGTGCTGTCAGTACTGATCTGCGGCAGGGGTCTAGCCAATTGATCGGGCTCGTCAAACGGACTTGAGACGGACGGCAAACTCTTTGCCAATTGACCCGAGAGACGCTATCGCGACCAAGTCATCATCCAGCTTATGCGGCTCAAAGAAACATTCAATCAAGGGAAAGGGTGCAGGTTCTGCCGGTTTGGGTGGTTGCGATGGCTGATTTAGCGGGGCAGTCCCCGTCTCGGTCAGCCCTGCATGGAAACTCTGGGTATTTTGGACTACGGTCCGTGTTTCAACAACTCCATCCAAGCTATTAGCCATTTGGCATCTGCTGCACATAATAGGACCGGCTCAAAGTCCTGACGTCGGGAGAAAGGCTGATTGGGCAGCGGGAGATTTGCCTAGGTTGGCAACGTCGCGGAGTCAATCCACGTGATGGCATTACTATGTCCCAATCTGGTGTTCGATGTGCACGTCATCATGCTTTCGGGGGATCTTGCTTCTCGATCTGCCGTGCTTGTTTCTTACGGCTGCGGTAGCGTCTTTTGGAAAGCCGTTTACGTTGTTTAGTGTCCGGATCTTTGGGCCCTTCCCAATCGTACAGGTCAGGCCTCCCGCGATAGTTCCGGATCCATTCCCACAAATTCGGGTCTCGGTCATCGAACTTGGTCGCGTGCGACCGCAGGCGCTCGAGATATCTGTGATTTGCAGCGGCTCTAAGCCACATACGTAGCTTGTGCGGCTGATACTCGTTCCATATTTCAATCATATCATCAAGTGCATCCGCATCCGATACTCCCAGCTGGTCGTAAGGGCTCTCAGCCGATTCGATCTGGTTCGTGTCCAGGCATGGGTGCGGTTTGGTCCAGGAGGTGCTGAAGTCCAAGAAACGCCCCTTGACAATGTTTGAAGCGTTTATATCCCTGTGCAGTATTCCCAGGCGATGGAGAGTCACCATGTTGTTGGACAGGGTACGTGCTGTCTTGTGGCTGTCAATAGCTGGGACAAGCAACCGTATGTTTAGGTTCGTGTCTGGGCTTGGTCGGGCAAGGCTTTCGAAGTCTATAAACTTTTTGACGAGGGCTTTCAGTGGCTGACCGGCGTGTGCTTTGTGGTAGCACCAGTCGTTTGTCCAACTGTGAGTTGTGTCTTTGGCCCGCAAGGCTGATTGCTGATCTTGATTGAGCATGATATATCCATAGCATGGGACAGCAATGTGTTCCTTGTTTGCTTCTTGAAGTCGTGCATATGCCCTCGCCTCACAGTTGAAGGGGTGCATGTACGTAACTTCGTCTTCTTTGCTGAGCTTCACCTTGAAGAAGGATGCTGGAGTAAAATGATTTCCAAATCTGAACTATACACCCTGAAATTCAGAAACCAGGCAATCAAAGCTTTACAGGTAGGCTGTGGAAATTACGTGGGATACTTACCATTTTCAGAGCATATAACTCATCATCTATCCGTACTTTCCACACATGTGCGTGCACTCCGCTTCCCAGGTATTGAATGAAATCGATTTTTAACGTGCTGTTTTTGCCTTTGAAAGCAGCCAACTTGGGGCCAGGGATAAAGGGGAGCGGTTCCATTTTCAGCATTATTGAAACGTAGTGTGAATGTATAGAATATGAGAGTGTGCTACTTAATATTCCCCTGATGTTGCTTGCTAGGTGTTATTCTAAATGTTTCTCAATTCTACAACTTACCTCTATGGGATTACCCTAAGCCCCATTCCTCATTGCTCCTTTGTCTCACCTGCATCCGGTGTGGACGTTTTCTTTGTTTGCAAGCGGGGCCATGATTCCAATGAACGAATTTCGTCTCTTCTTTGGATTCTCCGGGCTTCGGGGTCTAGGCTCATCATAATGGACGCCCAGATCGCCTTGGCTCCAGACATCTCGTTTTCCTCTGGCAGGCGCCGATGTTCCGGACACCAGGCAAATGTTGCAAGCTGAACTCCCCACCGTTCAGTGCCGTCTTGGTTGTCGATGGTGAAGAATCGGAACATGGTAGCACCTTCCGTCGTCATGGTAAAAGCAAAGCATGTGTTAGCAGCTTTGCAATACATGGCTACTTTGCCCAAATGGATGTGGCCATTCCTTCTATAGTTAGAGGGACTTTTGTAGCAGTTCGGGTCCCACACTACGGTTCTGGCAGTCTCACCTATGACAAAGACAACGTCCGTTGATGGCTTCATACCCGGCATTGACTTGGCAGGTAGGTAGATAGGGAAGTTTGGTCGCTTCAGCGTCTCATCCTCGCCTTCCTGATGCGGAAGACTCACCTTGATGGCTTCCTTTGAGTAAGGGATTCGAAGTTTCAAGACCATTGCATTGTCTGAGGCTTCGCTCAACTGGCTCCTGGTACACTCAATAGAGTGGCTTAGGATGGGTCCGATTACTTTCAGAAAGTAGTCATCGAGGTGTTCCTCAAATACAATAACCGCTGTGTCGTCGAGGGCTTTGAGCGGCTCGGTGAGATGACTTCCCAGGCCAATGGGTTCGTCTAAGATTTTAAAGAAGGCATTGTTGACATTGCCTTCCGTAAAGTCGGACCACTCTTCAATGTCCTTGCGGTCAATCTCGATGAAGTCTTTACCCCAAGTAGTGCCAGGGTGTTTGCTCTCTTGAGCGCTAAAGTCTGGGCGTGTCATGGTGAAGAGATACCTCGAGGTCATGGGACGGTCTTCTTTCGTGCTCCAATTCTCCCAGGTACGCAGTGTGTTCCTAGAGCCTGACATAATGTAGTAGTGTAATGGATGATATGGGTTGTGAATAGTGTTGTGATGGATATAGTAGTTGTAGTTGTTGGTATGCAATAGTCGTCTTGATGGCAGAGAGAAAGTCGAGTCCCATGCAGTGTATATTTATACATAAACAAATTATTGTCAAAGACGGCAGCTGTCACATAACAACCTGTTGTTCTCTGGAGGCGTTGATGTCCAAAGAAAAGGCAACAAAGACCTCTTATCCTGTTCAAAGATTTCGATGCCACAATGGACCGAGCATCCAGACCTTGGGGTTGGCTTTCATGGCCTTATGATCTAGACCAAGCTACACTAATATCTCTTCATCTATCTACTTCTTAGGCGATCCTATCAGAAAGGAGAACAATATTTGGTTGCCAAGTTCAAGTGAAGATGCAATTGAATTTTATGCGGCTCATTGAAGAGTTCCGTGCCCGGGCCCCAATCCTACTGATGCGAAATAAGCTTGTGCCAGTCCAGAACGAGAATGCAGTTACCTAGAACCCCTGAAGAACGGTAAAAGATAGAAGCGCTAGGCTGGCCTAGGAACTCGCCGATTGGCCAGCAAGCCTCCGGAGCTGAGATTCTAGCTCCTCAACCCGCCTAATGAAGACCAGCTCCCGCAACCCCGCAATGATGGGTGATTCTGTCGATGTTCGAGACGTCAAACTCGACTCTGCGGCATGCTCGTACCAACCTATGATGGCCTAGAACATTGGCAGCGATGCACTCCCTTCAATGAACTCTTTTGGTATAAGACTCCTATCCCGCGAAGAGCCGCCTAGTTCCGTGGCCCCTATGTCGCGACAATTGTTGCCAGTATCTGCAACGATGCACTATCCCATTCGCAGCTGTGTCTCTTGTAAGACCCGTAGGGTCCGCTGCGACCGGCAACAGCCAAGCTGCGGCAACTGCTCCCGCGCCCGGGGAACTGGCCAAGACTGCGTGTATCCCACAGGCCGAGGCCGAGCGCCCAAGCGGCGACGGGAACCCAATGGACCTAATACCGTACATGCGCAGCAGCAGCAGCAGATAGCCGATCGCTTGGCGCGCCTCGAAACCATGATCCGGCATGCCGGCCGCCAAGACCAAGGCGAAGCCGCCCCTGACGCTGCGCCGAGCCATCGAGACTCTGCGCCGCACATCGAGCCCTGCGCCGATGTTGCGCTCGACGAGCGTCTCGGTCGGCTCAAGGTTACGGAGACCAATAGCCACTATCTCCACGACGACATGTGGGAAAGCCTTGCGGACGAGTTTGAGGAGCTTCGTGACCTGTTGCTAGGAGATGAGGTCGAGAGCGACGAGGTGCCGACTGCTCCTTTTCAAAATGGAAGTACGGAGACGAGCCCGGCCCCTAACCCTTCCACCGTCCTGTTCGGCCTCGGGGCCCCGGCCGGTTCGCTGCGCGACTCTCACCCGTCGCTGGGACAGGCGGCGGCACTGTTCGCCGCTTTTTGTGAGAATGTGGCCCCGGTGATGCGCATGATGCACCTGCCGACCCTGACTCAACAGTACTGGGACGCCGCGGCGTCACCAGACAAGATGGACCGCAACACGGACGCCCTAGTCTCCGCCATCAACTACGCCGCCATCGCCACCATGAGCGACGAGCAATGCCTCGCCGAGCTAGGCCAAACCCACCAAGACTCCCTAACGCACTACCGCACCGCCGCCGAGCAGTCCCTATCCCGCGCGCACCTGATCAGCACCCGCAGCCCCACCGTCCTCCAAGCGGCCCTCTTCTACACCGAAGCCCTCAAGAACGAGAAAGCGGCCCAGTCCCAGTCGGCGGCCGCCATCCGCTCGCTCGCGGTGCTCGTCCACCACCTCGCCCGCGCCATGGGCCTCCACCGCGACGGCGCCGCCTTCGACCTGCCGCCCTTCGAGGCCGAGATGCGCCGGCGGCTGTGGTGGTACGTCTGCATCCTGGACCACCGGACGGCCGAGGCCTGCGGGGACGAGCACGCGGTGCGTCCGGGTTCGGGGGACGCGCGGATGCCGCTGCATTTGGACGACGCCGATCTCTCTCCAGGGATGGATGCGCTTCCGGCTGAGCGGGAGGGGTTTGCGGAGATGACTTTTTGTTTGGTGCGGTATGAGACTCTGCGGGCGGTCTGGCGTATGGACGGTGATGCGTCTCTGGCCGGGAAGCAAGCGGCGATTAGCGAGCTGGAGGGACGGTTGGAGGACCGGTACTTGAGACACTGTAATCCAGAGATCCCCTTCCAATTCAAGGTGCTTCTCTCGGCACGGATGATAATAAAGCGCCTCTGGTTCGTCGCGCACTGGCCTTCGCGCGAGAAGGACTCCCGGCCTCCAACTCAACAAGGCGAAGCGCCGACGGCCAATGGTAGAGCGACCCGAGACCAGCTCTTCGCCGCCGCCGTCGACCTCCTCGAGTCCGCGGCGGACATCCTGGCGATCCCGGCCATGGCGCCCTGGACGTGGCACGCGCAGACGTACAGCCACTGGCACGCCGTGGCCTTTGTGCTCCACGAGCTGCGGCGCCGGCCGCCTTCTGCGCCCGGGTGCGAGCGGGCTTGGCGGTACGTCTGCGTCGTCTGCGAGGGGTGGCTGGCGGGTGGTGGGTCGACGGCCACTGACCTGGCGCGGCCCATTAGGGGGCTTTGGGAAAAGGTGCGGCGGGAACGCGAGGGTGGGGGCGGGGATGACGACAACGGCAAAAGGGGTGATGTCGGTGCGGTGCCGTTGGGGGGCGATGGGGGTGAGGGAGGCGGGCAAGGTGACTCGTCGGAGTCGTTTGCGGATATGTTTCCACCTGAGTCGGGGGGTTTTGGTGATTTCTCTTACTCGCTTATGGCAGACTACGACATGGGCGAGTACTTACATCTTGAGGGAGATGATCTCTTGGGCACTCTTGACACCGACACTACTTACTCCTAGCCCAGTGCTCTTTATCCCAGCCCCTGGTCTGAAACATATTGTTTAAAAGATTCAGAGACTATTCTAATCTCGATCTTCTTGGGGATACAATTCTCCTTCGGGCATCGACCCATCACCGTCCTGCCCCTCACACTCTACGTCCTCCTCCAAAATAGAGCAGTTAATGTCTGCGCTTTTGCCGTACAGCCAGTACGGCATGCCCATACTGCGTCCCCCCCCCCCGTCCTTTCCCCCCGCCACAAACGTAATGTGCGAGAGAACACTCGGTCGTTCCTGTCTTGGCTATCCAGGTCCAGGGCCAGGGACGCGAGGTTTGGCGCCGTCGTACCGAGGTTCCGGGGCTGTGCGATCGATAAGAGCAGGCGCGGCGGATAAGAGGAATCGGCGTCCCACGGGCCTCCGCCTTCGCGGTTCCACCAGTCGAGGCCGGCGAGTGACTCGGCGTGTGCTTGGAGGATCGGGTCGAGGTCCTGGCTGGGGCCGGGGTCGAGATAGGTCAAATGTTGGAGCGAGGTTTTGGGTATGGCGAGGACCAGCTCCTTCATGTGCGGATAGATAACGGTTAGGGACCGGAGGTTGGGCTCGCGCGGAAGCAGGTGGTTGATCAAGAGCACCGGCGACTCGCCGTAGTCGTAGTCGAATATAGACAATTCCTCAACCGACGAGAAGTCCATGGCGTCCAGCCACAGCTCGAGGTTGGTCTTGGCCCGTCTCTCGGGCGAAAGCAGAGTCGTCAGCTAATACCAGGCTTAGCCCGACGTCATCCAGCCGAGGTAGTGGTCCCACCATTCCAGACTCGGGGGTCGGACGTAACGCAGCTCTGTATAGTAGAATGCATAGCCATTCAGCGACAGCGACCGCGGGCCCGACGGGTATCGGCTGCGCCCCCAGGGGTCGAGCGGCAGGCTCCACCGGTCGGGATGGCCCACGCATCCGACGCTGGCGATCCGATGCTGAGGGTGCTGATGTTGGCGCAAGTTGAAAGCATGTCGTGTATTTTCTTCATAGAATGCAGACGGGGGTGGTCAGCGGCGTGGGGCCTGCCTGCGCCAAGCCTCGGGCGATAAGGCTCAGCAGCGCCAAGACGGAGAAGGACTAGTTCGCCATATCGGTGACGGAAGAGGAGACCGAAGCCGCTTTGGGAGAAAAAGGGACTCAATAGTAAAAGAAAATAGAGTACATCTGGACAGATATGGGACCAAAGGAGGGCGGTTGCCTGATAGTCGGTCGACAAATTAGGGCGGGGTTGCTGTACCTGGAATGTCCGGCAGGGCTTGCTGACATCGAACCTTTATCCCCATGCATCGGTTCCTTACTTCTTAAGGCAGACACTTCGCCTACTTTTGGTGGGCCAGCCTGCATGCAGGATAATTATAGCATGCATATGCATGCAGGTATGGTTCGCGGAAGACAGCCCTAAGGGGCATGGCCCAATAGCAGTTAGGCACGCGTCTCGTACGGTTTCTGATTGGTTGATGTCTTTCTATTGGTCCCCCGTCATTATGGGTACAAGAAGAACGCCCAATCATCGGATTGCATCAACCACGAACCACTGCTTCTTGGTTCGCCATGGCAGGTTGAGTAGATTTCTGACTAGCGGTACCTAGAAAGCTACGGGATGATTTACTCGATCGAGTTAAGCGTTTTATTGCCATGCTTTTTGCGGCGGCGTAGACGATGGCCAGTTTGCCTATAAGGCACACTTACACGTATCACGTCAGCTATATCTATCAGGATGCATACTCTCTTCTTACGTAAGCACTATCACTATATTATTGACCACACTGGTCATGAAGGACCCGCAGGAAGGCTATGTTCTGGTCCAGGTAACGCGGCGCAGGTAGAGAAGCGCAAGTTCTACCAAGAAACTCCAACTAATCCAGGGCTGAGCATGACTATTGGTGTGAAACCAGCCAGGGTAGCCTTGCAGTATAATAACCAATCAGAACCTATGTGAGTGCACGCATACCGTTTGTAGCATTATACTCTCCCAGTCGGCGACGAAACCAAGCACATCTCAGCCTGAGGCCATGCTACATTTCGGGTCTCCTGATCTCTGGAGTTCAGAGCTGAGGCCGAGACTCGGAGTGCCTGGTGCTTCCAAGACTCAATATATTCCATCTCATGATCATGACTGCAGGCCGCTGGTAGCGATGACTATATTACGCCTCTAAGCGACATGCCCACCATCTTCTTCAGTCCATACTGAGCCTATTCGCACCTTGGGACCCAGAATACCCTCATGCAATGTGTCAATTAATTTCGGGCGCGCGCGCTGGAAGGGGCAAGTGAGTGTGGCGTGGTGGTGTCCAGGGCGTTTTGGATGGGTTTATCGTGACCATCTAGACCTCGAGAGACTCATACGATTGGCACGTTACCTGCATGGTCCCGATGTCAGCAGTGACCCACAATCGGGTCAGGTGAAGAAATTGCAATATCTAAAGGGTGTGTGTGTGGTAGGGGGGCCTCGTAAGGGAGGATGAGCCGATGGTATCACAAGAAAAGCGTCATCCACAAGACTTTTCCGTTGGAAAATTCAGAGGTGCCGCGGATCCGGAGATGGGATCAGGACTGGTGAGGATGAGGGATATACTGTTGGTGATATTGTATATATAGCCTCTTGATTCCACGAAGTTGACTCTTTTCAAACCACAGACAGACACGGGCATCTCAAAGCCATTCTATCACTTGTTCTCTCCAGCTTAGCTCTTCCAACCCCTTAGCAATGCACTTTCTTGACAGGTTCTGCCTTGTGGCAGTCCTCTGTACACTGGCCACTTGGTTCAGCCATGTGGGCGCCGCCCCCTTTTCAGTCGAGCTTTTCGAAGAGGAACTTGCCCGTTACAACGTCTCCGATGGTCTAGCCAGACGACAAGGACGTTCACCCCCTCTCCGAATTTTGCCCCTCGGTGCTTCTATCGTCTGGGGCCAGGGCTCGAGCGACCAAAACGGGTACGTAGCAAGCCTATCTACTTGAAGTAAATCCTGACTAACTCGAGAAGATTCCGAAAGCCGCTCAGGGACCAGCTCCGATACCGAGGCTGGGAGGTCAACATGGTCGGGAGCAAGCGGAACGGCAGAATGACTGATAACGTAAGGACATCCCCGCCCGTGCTACTTCGGGGTAAAGCTATTCTAACTTTTCTGCCCAGAACGTCGAAGCCAACCCCGGCGACGTCATCAGCCAAGTCCACGACAAGTCGCGCAACTCGTACGGCTACAAGCCCAACGTGGTCCTGATCAACGCCGGCACCAACGACGCCAACGCCAACAACGGCGGCGGCCTCGACCTCGACCGGGCCGGCGCCCGCATGGAGTCTCTTATTAATGACCTCTGGGGCGCGCCCGGCATGCGCGACACCCTCATCGTCTTGTCAACCGTCCTGCCGACCACGGCGCCGGGTCGCGATTCCCGGGTGGTCATCAACAACCAGTACAAGGCCTTGATCACGCGGCTGCGCAATAACGGCCGGCCCATCGTGCTGGCGGACATGGACTATGTGACTACGGGCGATCTGGTGGACGGGGTGCATCCGAACGATTTTGGGTTTGTCAAGATGGCTAATGTCTGGTGGTAAGCAGTCTTTTTCTTTTTCTTGTTCTCTCTTTGACTTTGGGCTGTGTGGGACTAGTATACTGACGAACTACCCCTATCAGGATCGCCATTGAGCGTGCCTCCAACCAAGGCCTCATTCCACCACCAGCTTCTCTGGAGTGCAGCACCGGCGAAGGGTTCGTGCCCGGCGTCTACGCGGGTGGGCTCACGCAGCGGGGCTCTGGTGTCGGGGACGGCATCTACCAGCACGAGTCCCAGGAGAAGGGCATTGTTCTCTCAGTACAAAGCGGGTTTGATAGAGACCAATGGTTCTTCGCAAGGTAAGTCACGCTTATAATCCCTTATCTGGAAGTTGAACCTTTGTTCTATTTTCGGCCCCAGCATCATTGTGACATTTGGTCATCCTCTCCTCTCCTGAATGGAATCTTGCTAATCAATGTTACCTAGTCTTAATGGCAACGGAAAAGACGATCTCGTGGGATGGTTTGACCGTCCTGATGGCTCCGTCGCATATGGTGTCTGGCAAAACCGGGGCAATTACAACGACGCTTCCTTCGTCAAGATCGAAGATATGAACGTGGCCGACAACTGCCCAGCTAGCGGTGTCTACTTTGTGGATTTGAATGGTCAGTTCTCCATATCCCTGTATTCTGTACTGCTCTTGTTGGATTGGTACTAATTGCAGATGTTGATACAGCTGACGGATACGACGACTTTGTCTGCATTGCCCCAGACGGCAATGCCTTTGCGACCATCAACAACCGGGACGGAACAAGAGACAGACCACCCACTTTCAGGCCCATTGGCTTGCTTAAGCAGAACGTGGGATTCGGTGGCGACCGGGTACGGATGGGGGATATCGACGGCGATGGTCGCTCCGACTACCTGGTCATGGATGATGGAGGCAACATCTTGGCTTGGCGAAACGCTGGTACAGGTAAGTCACAAGTATCCTCTTCTATGCATTCTTTCTGGTATGCTAATAGGCTTTTCTACATATAAGATGACACCCCAAGATATTGGGAAGAGCTCGGACTGAGGTTCCCCGCGAAGGGTATGGGCGACGGCCGCGGGGTGCGGTTCCATGACTTGAATGGAGATGTGAGTCCACTACCTCTTGTCTGCTACTTTGTATCAAAACTTAATTGGGGACTAATCTCGTTGGGCTTAGGGCCGAGACGACTGGCTTTGGGTTGGCAACGTGGGCGAGACTACGACTTGGACCAACGCCCGAAGCTGCGCCAAGGGCCGGCTGGGCGACGGGCTCAACGTCGCCTGGCGCCAGGGTTTCTACCGCGGCGCAAACTCTGGTACCACCCATGGCGGCATGGGCGGTTTTGTCACCCCGACCGAAACGTACCTCCGCGATCGAGTGCATTTTGCGAGGATCCTCGGGGAACCGCAGGACTTTGGGCTGCGGCCTCATCGCGACTACGTCTTCATGCAGCATACAGCGCTTTCGGGTGGACAACACCGGTTCGATATGCGGGTATGGAAGAATACTGGCTCAGGAAGCACCAAGCTTGAAGGTAACTCCCTCATCGCTCCCAGCAAAACTAAGAAACCATCTAACCTGAGTCTCAGCGGACGGAAACAAGTACTGTAACATGAAAGGCTACCGAGACGGCCGCATGGACTACGTCTGGACCCTCTCCAAGGGCGAGATGACCCTCTACCCGAACCTGGGCCGCTCGCAAATCGTGGGCGACGAGTCCCTCTGGGGCCCCAGCGAGGTCATCTTCGACCCGAACCGGCTGATCGGCCGGCCCCTGGACCGCCGCGACCTCCACCTGACCGACTGGGACGGCGACGGCGCCTGCGACATCGTCTGGACCGACCCGGACAACAACAACCGCGTCCAGGTCTGGCTGAACCGGTACCCCGCCACCGGCGCCTGGAACTGGCAGCACGACGCCAACCCGGCCCCGGCCCTCGAGTGCGCCCAGCGCCGGGGGCTGGGGATACACGACCTCGCGGTCCGGTTCGCAGACCTGACGGGCAACAAGCGGGGCGACTATCTTTGTCTGGAAAAGGACGGCCGCGCCACCGGCTTCGTCCACCAGGACGGCGGCGGCTGGGAGAACGTGGGGCAGATCAAGTTCGCGGAGCCCGAACTGCGGGACCGCGCCGACCTGCGCTGGGCCGACATCAACGGGGACGGGCGCGGGGCCGACATGGTCTGGACCGACAAGTTCACGGGGGACAGCTTCGTGTGGTACAACCGGGGGCGCAGCAACCCGGCCGAGACGTCCGGGTCCTCGTTCCGCTGGGAGCGCATGGTCGACCGCGTGTTCGAGAACACGGTCGCGGGGACGTGCATGTACTACCCGGACCTCGACGGGGACGGCAGGGCCGACAAGCACAATATCAAGGGGACCTACACCAACGAGGCCGAGACTTGGTTTAACCGGTGCGGACTGCCCGACGTGACGGGGGATGATGGGCCGATTACGAACCCCAACTTCCCGATCCCGGAGGTGCCTAACCAGTGATGGCTGGTCAGGGGAAATCGCGATGGCATATGAAATGATTTCCTATGTGCATTCACCCGCGTTGGACTTGCTTTTCCAATCTCACATGGCAATATTTTCCACCGAAGCAAAAGCTTTCCTTGAGTAATAACCTTTTCTACAAGCAATACTGCATAAGCAGCTAGGATTAATAATTGTTAATATACACGTGTTTTCTGAACTAGCTTATATTCAATATTGCAACTAGCCTGCTTCGATGTGGTCTAGTAGATACAAAAAGAATTAATGTCTCCATACGAGCGTCGGAACCACATGGTCGGTTTTGATCGTCGTACAATAGCAAGTCGGGCTAATCAGTACCATAAGCAACTGGATCGCTGCGACCCAGTGCCAGTATATTGGATACTAGTCGTCGAACTTTGAAATACACAAACCACATCATAAATCAACGTCAACTCCAGCTATCACTTGCATCGCCGTACAAAAGTACATCAACGGCTGTGGCACAGTCTCAAAGCATATCACGAGAGAGTGGTATCTTTATGCCCTGTTGATTTACTCCAAGTCTTGAACACCTCCGCCTGTCTAAAGACATGTCCTCCCACTTGGCATGGAAGCTGCATGTGTGTAGCCTTACGCCTCAAGGATCAATATTAGTACATGGGGAAGTATGTCAAGATCGTTGCTTAGTCATTACGTTAACCACATGTGTGTAGTTACCTTCATGCAACGATACGTGCCAGGGTACTGAACACGGTTTCTCTCAGCTCGTCTCGTACCGTCGTAGACCGCCGGCCGATACCACTGCACGACCTTCTCTCGGCCGCAGGTATCCCGATACGGCATCTCGGTCGACTCGTGGAAGAAGTTGCTGTTGTGGTCCGAATTGCCTTGATCGCAATCCCACTCTGATCACCATGGAATTGGAGTATGCGACTCTGCCAACTGCGCTAATGATGATGGTTGAAGACACGCCCAATGCGAACCTATCAATTCTCCCACACCACAGTACCGTATGCTACGTAGCAAAAGTTCCTCCGAAAATGGTCAAGGCGGCCGAGCCATCTTCTCCGCCTAATAAGGATGCTGATCATTGGTTTATCCGCAGAGCCTCATGTGGGTCTACCAAAGACAGCGCACGTTAAGGCGGGATCACCTTGAGAAGGTTTGCTCCTTTCCAGGTTTGTTCCTTTTTCTGGCGCTGGCCTAGGCTGGCGGTGATCTCGATACCACTAAAAGTTGGAAGATTAGTAACTCGAAAGTTGTGAGTCTTGGACGTACTGATGGATGAACTGAGAGCGAGCTTAATGCCATGATGGCCAATGATCTGCAGGTCTTCGAGGTATACACATCCACCTCGAACTGCATCAAGTGGTATGATGAGGGAGTCAACATAGAAACGAGTCGAAGTTAAAGAGCCACTAGGCAGGGTATATCGTGGAATGGGATCCGCCTCATGTCAGCATATGCTTTTCCTCCTTCCCCTCCAAGGAATTGTCATGTGTAAGTCTTGTTATAGCAGTCATATAAAAGTTTACATCGTGTTTGGCGAAGGCATTAGTCGCAGGTATCGTGCTCGAATCTGCGTACGTGTTCTCAACATCTCGAATCGTTCCCGGCAATGCTCCGTCGTGCAAGCCAGGACCAGATCTGGGGGCTTATGTCCCGCATGTTGCGATTGACTGCCTGGTTAGGTACCGCCTTGTGTAGTGGATGGGTGGTGGCCAGTTGACGATGGGTACAAGCCTCACGCATACTCGATACCTATCATGACCTAAAGTGGAGGAGTAGCTATCCCATCGGCAGCTGCTCCATCTGTTACTCCATCTCCACCAGTTATTCCAGACTCATTAGGTTACTCTGGTGGTTCCAGGTCTGGGTCAGTGTATCGCAACCATGGCGATGGTGCTCTTGATGGCATAAGCTTCTCGGCGGCGGTGGTTACTCCAGTTCCAGTAACTGTAATGCTGCCGCACCCTTTGGCGATACCAAAGTAGGTGTTTCCAGAGTGAGGGTGCACTGGAAGGTGAGCAACTGCCCTGTAAACGCCACCTCTGGTGGAAGTAAGTTCCCTCCACCCCCTCTACAGGTGCCTTTCTCCGTTACCTTTGCCTGGCGAGCCTTCCGTTACAAGCCCCCGGAGCGGTAATAGTCCCCTACCGTACTGACAACTGCGAGGAAGCCGCACTGCTTGCACTGCACTGCACTGAAACTCATACCCCCATTACGGTCGCACCAGTACAGTCCATTCATCCTTCCTCGCATCAACTTCATCAGTTCTTGGCTGTTCATCCATTAATCCATCAAACCCCATCGCATTTCATCATCTCCATCATCTCCATCAATCAAGACAACATCTCGTCCTTTGCTAGAGCTCATCGTCCATCAATTGCCATCTCGCATACATTACCCTGCATTCTAGCCTTCATCCAGTTCCACCATGGCTTCGAGAACGAAAAGGATGCCACGCTCCTCAGCGCGAAAGGGCCCAAAGATGTCTCTCGCAGAGACAGAGGATTCAATCGTTGCGAACCCTGACTCCCGGAGCAGCCCTGCTGAGTCCTCGTCGTCGTACAAGCCGTCACCTGATCCGTCAGACCCGCCATCGAGCGCTACTCTACCATCGAGCGCGCCTCCCTCGACTCCTGCCAAGGCCTCCAAGGCCTCCAAGGCCTCTTCTCACCCGTACACCAGCACTATCTACCAAGTGAACGGCAACGAAGCTGTCCCTGAGTGGGATCAGTACATCTCGTCACTGCGTTCCAGAGAATCCATCTTTGGAGCTCTGCGCGGCACGGTCTCGGAACGCTACAGCGAAATCCAGGCCAACACCGCCCGACGAGAGCGACTCCGATGGCTGGACGAGGAGACTATCCGAGTGCTCCTCGAGATTGCAAGCCAGAAACACCAGGAGACCTGCGACGACCCCGGTAAAATGATTTCCCCAGACTGTCTCCAAAAGGCCGACGCAAAGCTCGTCAGAAACGGCCTGGGCGAGATCCTTCGCCACCGCGAGTACTTCCGACTCGACCCCCCCTCCAAGGGCGCACTGGAAGTCGGCTTTACTCGCGCCCGCTTCCGAGGGGGCGTAGAGGTCAAGTCGATCATCAACTTGAACTACCTGTATCCGTACATGAGCTACCAGCCTGGCGAGTATCTCCTCCAACTGATGGACTTTAAAGAAGCCACGGACCGCCAGAAGCACATTGGCGTCCGGATGGAGCCGTACACGGAGATAGACTCCATGTTTAGTCTGCATGATGATATCCTCGTAAGTGATCCCCCTCCAATCCCTTCCTTCCTATTGCAGTGGTCAGTCTCCTCGGTCCAGTGGTTACTTGTCACCCTGGTGCTTCGGGGGCTGATGCGCGTCGTTCATTCCCTCCCCCCTCACGAAATCCCGTTTGATCCTGAAAAGGTATCCCAGTCGAAAGTCGGAGAGCAATCGACTTTTTGGTGTTTACTCCTTCCTGATCCAGTGTTTATTCCACGTTATCCAAGTGCCTGGTGAGGGAAGGAGTAATTGATTATTCGAGGGATTTGTATTATTCACTGAGTTCAGTCCAAGAGTAAACCTTTACTAACCACAAGAGTCGATAGGTACCCGACGGAATAGTCCCTTTCAAGCCGGAAGAGGACCTGGAACGCCTCAACAGCATCTCGCAGGCTATCCTGCAGACTGTCATAGCCATTCTCGGCTTCAAGCCTGGTGCCACCGATTTCGTCCCGCGGACACTTCGTACCCTGTTCGAGGCGTCAAGCGTGCCGGCCGAAGGATGGGCGGACCTCGTGGCAGCGTGGGATGCCAAGTTCGGGAAGGTCTCTGGCCTTCCCAAGTACATCCAGGATTCCGTGGCCGAGTCTCACACCAAGTTGAGCGAGGCCGCTTGGCTGATCCTGAGACTCCGAGGCCCAGATGGACTGGACGATTACTCTGCGGAACGAGACTCCCGCTTCGACGCGATGGAGCAGCTCATCTGCTGGATGACTGGAAGTTCGTTCGAGGAGCTTGCGGACCAGCACCTCAAGCAGCTCGGCGCAGAAGCCGTGGAGTGCTTGAAGGATGGTAAGAACGAAGAAGTCCTGGTATATTCGTCTGGGTCCTGGCCCAAGGATTACAAGGTAAGCAAGCATTGTCTCGTCATTTTTCTCGATGCCTGCCTGTTATCTCCCTCCTTTTTTTTCGTTGTCTCTTTTTTCGAGTGGGATTTATCAGGAAGACAAAATGTCTTTTCTGCCCCCTGGCCAAGCCTAGGAACAATATTCCGTATTGGGCCACTTGCAAGCATATTACATGTGATTGGGCAAATCCAAGTGGGGTCCCTGCTGGGCCCTTTTTTCTCACAGGCTCACTTGTCAATCAATTGCACCACTCGAATCGGACCCCGGAGCTTCTGTTGATCCCAGCGGTTCAATTCCTAGCTCAATGAATTTTGATGCAAGCTCTCTTTGAACCGGCAGCGAGCTAACCAATTCGTCTTGTGCAGGACATCCACAGCTTCTACCGAACGAACTCGGGCTTCCCACAACCTGCGCCTTTGGACTTGGACCGCCTCGACACGTTCCGACTTGCGGCCTTGCGCATCATCGACAACGAAGAGCAAGTGGAGGCCATACGGTCCGACGTCACCCGGCAGCTTTTCGAGCTAAACTTCCTACACGAAGGCGACGACGGAAAGGTGGACGATACCCCCGCGACGGCAACCGTTGCAGCCGAAGAAGAGCCACAACTCCCGCCTCCAGCAGTAGCAGAGACTCCTCGCAAGAAGCGTGGCCGGCCGCCCAAGAAGCAAGGCGATCCCAAGGCCCCTTACAACAGAAAGAAGCAGAAGCTGAACCCGGCCAATTCGTCACAACCTTGATCGCATCATTGCCTAGCACCCAGTCGTCAAATCGTTCACCATGGCGACCTCCACACTACGCAGTCTTTTCTCGACCCTGTCGCTGTCCTCCCACACCCCCGCGACCTCGACCTCGATCCGCAATGGCTTTGTTTCCGGCGCTAGATTACCTACCACCACATCAATTGCTTTGACCCCGCAACGGCGCTCGTTTTCGTTCACGTCGGCCGCCCCGGCCAAGGCGGACAAGTCCTCGAAGAAGAAGCGCAAGAAGGGCAAGGGCGACGAGCCCGACCCGCGCATCCAGAACCTGAAAGTCTCCAACCCCCGCAAAGTCCCCGCGCCCCTCCGATTCGCTCGCAACCGCGCGCTGCGGCACTGGACCATCCACCGAGCTTGGCTCTTGTTTCAACGGAAGGAGCGGGAGCGGGAGGAGAAGGAGCTTGCACGGTAAGAATGACGACACCTCCCAAATCCGTGGCTTGAACGCTCCCATACTGACTGATTGTGTCCTCCAGACTGTACAAATCCATGCACTCGGCGTGCGAGGAGCTGCGCCAGACCTCGGGCCCCGGCCTCCTGGAAGAGGGCTACCTGTACCGCCTGGCGATGGAGAAGAAGGGCGTCTTCAAGCACCACAACTTCCCCATGGAGTACGCCCGTCCACAGGTCGAGACCCCGGCCCGCGAGGCGTGGAATCACGGATGGACACGTTAATTGCTGCACCTCTCTTTACGGCATGGTTCAATTGTACTTTACTCTCGACTTTTACGTGTACAGAAGAAGCGCTTAGATTTATACATACTCAAGAGAAATGACCACAATCCCCGATGAATCCCCTGTGAACGTATCCGAACAATTGGTTACGCGTGAAGTGTTATGGGGTATCTCCATGGCGAGAACGCTGCTCTTTGGTATGATGCATACTTTCCGTGGATAATTAGGCAAGAGACAAGCTTGTGATATTAAGCCCCATCGTCAAAACAGCTGGCGATGCTACACTGCAGTCGCGGACGGACGTTATGACGGTATAAACGATCAGTGGGGATAACTCGGGACTGAGAGACCACGACAAGAGCTTACAGCGCTTTCCCCATGAAGGGGTTAGCAAGCAACTGGCAATGACGCATGGAACCAAATCAAAAGGCATCGATCATTTGGAAAAGTATATGTCTTGTTGATTACGCTGATAGATCCAGACATATAATATCAATGTATTTGCCTCTCTGCATTCCAATGCGCGCCCGCAGCCTTTTCCTGTCGTATGATTATCCAGCCACGTTCGTTCATGATGTGCAAATCCTCATCCCTCCCCTCCTTTCCATATGCAAACAAGAAGAAAAAAACAACAGAATGTGCCTTGGCAATTTGTCCCCAAATAGTTTCTTTTCTCTTGCCCCCTGTATACGCCGGATTATGCGCCCTCCTCTTCCTCCCCCAATTCCCCGGTTGATGTCGTCGTCGTCTACCATCATGAGTCAAAAGAGAGCCGGCATAATCCACCCTTCGCACATGGGACATTTTGTTGAATAGGTAGGTGCAAAAGTGCTGGCTGAAAATTCATGTCTGGTATTATTACAAAAAGAGTTCTGCCTCCTCAAAAGTCGTAAAGATCGGAAGAAGAGAGGTTTCGCTCAATCTTTTGCGTGTGGTATGGGTAGGTGATGTCTGCTGGCATCTGCAATACACACGGTTCGGGGGGTATGTCGCTCGCTCGAAGTAGTTTGAATGTTCGTAGTAGGCATAGGTATCGTGCGCCGATGGTCCATGTGGTTTGTGCTGTAATTACTGGGACGTCTCTTCGGAGCCATTCCTGAGCCCGCCTCCCGGTTCCCTAAAACCCTCTCTTGTATCTCTCTTTCCCGGTTACGTGCAGTTTCTCGCGGGGCGGCGGTTCTCATAACACGACGCAGCAGCCTGCGCCCTCGCCCTTCTCGAACGTGAGCAGCGCCGCGCGCGTGGCGGCCTCGAAGACGTCGTCCACGCCCTCGCCGCTCAAGCTGGAACACTCGAGGTACTTGCGCGCGCCCACCTCTTGGGCAATGGCCTCGCCTTGCCGCTCTGCGACGAACTTGAGGCTCTTTTTGCGCATCTCCTCGATGGCTACGGGGTCGTCTCGCAGGTCCTTCTTCAAGCCAACCAGGATGATGGGCACGTCGGGGCAGCGTTCGGTCGCCTCTTCTATCCACTGCGCGGGTGAAGTTTGTTTTGTCAGCCTTTAGAGCACATCTGTGGTTGTGCTACGGGGCTGGGAGAAGACGGGGTTGTAACGTGACTCGAGCCATGGATGTAACTAACCTTGTGCTTCACGTTGTCCAGGGAATCCGGCGAGTCGATCGAGAAGCCTATCAGGATGACATGTGCTTTTGAGTAGGCCAGCGGCCGCAGCCTCTCATAATCTTCCTGTCCTGCCGTATCCCATAATGCTAATTGTACCGACTTGCCGTCTACTCTGCAGTCTGTTACGTAGTTTTCGAAGACCGTAGGAATCTGTTCGGGGGAGATACGCGATTAGACTTGCATGCAACTGGAAAAGTCGTTTGGCGGAGTGCATCTCGGGTGCGCGGGTTGTTCGGACGATTTTGTTGGATGGAGAACGGGACTTACATAGTGCTGCGTGACTGTTAGCAATGATGATACCAAATGCGGGACGGGGGGCTGAATCGCGCAACTTACTGTAGGGAAATATCCAAGAGTGAAAACACTCAGCAGAGACGTCTTTCCGCAGGCGCCATCGCCTATGATGACCAACTTTCTATAGAGGGTGTGAATAACGAGTCAGCTCGGCAGCTCCTCCAATTAAGCGGCGGCATGAGATGGACAAGGACCGCGTGAGCCGAGACGAAAAAAGATCGGCAGGGACCCAAGACACATGACAAGAGGGGGGAGGGAGAGAGAGAGATCTCATGGGTTGGGATTGAAAGTGGTGGTCCGGCTGCATCGAAACGGCATTGCACCTTTTTCGTGATCATCGCGGACGGGCACGACGTTGGATGAATACAGGCGTGTCCGTGATGCAGAAACAACAACAAGAGCGCGCGCGCAACCCTGCGAGAGCCGCTACTGACGATGGAGAATGGGGAGGCAGGCAGAGAGACATGGGCTTATTCTTCAACGAACGGGCGGGCGGACACTCCCAACGAACACCTCAATTCACTCGAGCGCAACACCAACAAAAAAAAGGTCTTACCTGCGAATGACATTACCCGGATTTGCATTTGCCATGGCTATGGACTCTAGGAATGCGCGGGAACACGAAATAAGAGAAGGACGAAAGAAACAATACACCCAGCAGATTGGAAAGTCCAAAAAGATAGGTTTATCCCAGTGACGATGGGGGGAGGGTCCGCTTGTTTGCGAGAGTCGATCGTAGTCTGCCCAAGTTGCAGCTCGGATGGAGAAAAAGCGACGGGTACGGCTTTATGGGACCGCCTTTGCGGTGCTGCTGGGTTTGCTGGTGCTGGCACTGGCTGGCAATCTGGCTGGCTACCCGGAAATCGAGCGACCAAGGCGAGCGAACGAAAAGGCAGGCGAGTTGGAAGCTCTCCAGTGGGCTCGAGGCCTCCACGGCGGGATGCTAAGATTTGGAAGGACCCGATAGTTTTCAGTAGCTGCAGCGCGTTATTGCGTAATTGGTCGAGGCCCAAGGTCGTGGAGTGGCAGAGAGGTTGTATGTAGTTCGTCTCGGGAACAGGAATCTGTCGGAATCGAAGGAAGTTCTCGTTCTGCCTTGGCTTGGGTGCCACGGGGAGGGAGAAAGGTAATATTTGGGCGTCGGCGAGGTGGAAAGAGGATTCCAAGGGAAGATGGGAACTAATATTATTTTATTCCTCTCTCTCAATTCTTCTTTTTTTTCTTGATTATTATGATTACGCTCCAAGGAAGAAGGGGGTAAAATAAATTGGGCAAGGGACCTTTTTGGGTTATCCTTGACCCTGACTGCCAGACTTGGAATACGAGCGTGCGTGCGAGTCCTGCCAGATGGAACCGGCCTAAGCATGTTCGGTCTGGCGATCAATTGGACGTCGAACCCCCCCACCTTCCAGAACTGAACCGAACCCCCAGTATGAGGAATACTGTCCGGTCTTTCAATGTTATGCGCTGCGCCGCAGCCGCAGGGCAGTCAGTGAGCGACGGATTGGGAGTGGGATGTGTGTTTAATACATTGATCCTTAATACGATACGGGCGGCCAGACAACACAGCAGCAGCAGCAGCAGCAGCAACAGCACAATGCAAGACTGACGTGCCGCGGCTGTTTATTCATTGATTACATGCGCTCATAGCTGGAGATACATCAATGTATCCACCTTTCCCTCCCGTCCCTGAAAAAGTACATCCAGGCAATATGACCTTTTCGTTTCTCTGCCCGAATGTTTGGACGCAAAAGGAAACTTGTACGAACAAGGAGATGACAACTGCGATGCGTTGGCGGGCTTACATGTGCTGACAGTTCCTCCGGCCAATCCCGCCCAGGAGCGCATCCATGGCCTTGGGCCCGACGCATCTACAACTTTCTCTGCCTTATGTACCTTGATGGGTGCAGGCGTAATGCTGAGTGTCCAGATGTTTCCAGGCTTGTCCAGCAGTCTAATGCAAGCATGTACTTGTGCAAACACTTCGATTTCAAATTCCTAATGTTGGATATCAAGATAGCAATGGATATGATAACGCAAGCCCACCCCAGATCAGGTTTACATACACTGTATCTCTCTCCCCTTGGTTTCAGCTCCGTGGGGTCTTTGTCCGGGCTAGATGACGAATACTCGCTTGTATGTTTCTTCTGCAGTCCTTCATATAAGATACCTAGTCAATGAGCGGCAGGCCTCTTCTGTTGTTCTCTCAAACCGTCCCTGATCCGCGACTTGATCGCCCGGCTGAACAGATAGACGCAAAGCGACGGGCGACGGGAGAATACGGCGCCCTCCAGTCGCATGCAGCAGATGATGCAGCATTTGAGGCTGTGAAGCGCTAAGCTGGCCAGCCCCACCTGCTGTCAACAAGACCCCGGTCAGGCCGTCGGTCTATCCATGCATCTAGGCTCCGCCGGGGGGCGGCTCCATCCCATCAGATCTTCAACCACAACTGCCGTTGCTTGTCCCCCTGAAAATATCACGATCGAGACCGTGAATCAACAGAGGCGGTGGCACACGGATCTGATAGATGCGTGGCCTCATCCCTCCAGATGAGAGAGAGAATCGGACAGATCCGTGGCCGGTTTTGCCCCTGGAAGAGGCCGGATCTTCACCGACGCCCATCACCAGATTGATGGGCTCAAAATGTCTTCAAGGTTTCACTACGTACCTGCCTATCCGTACCTACCGCGGATATCTCGTTCGGGTTTTGGATCGAGTCTTTATATACCCAATCTCATTTCCGATGTCGGTACTATTTATGGCAACAAGAATCTTCCTGAAGTCAATTACCAATCTGGCTGGGCCTGCCTGCCTGCTGAAGAAGGAATCACGGCAAATGGAGTTACGGGGCCAGCTCCTCCCTTTCATAACCCTGAATTCATTGCTCATATGATGTGCCCACTGTAGGCAGGCAGACCTCAGCCGAGGCCCCTGTGCGTGCCAGTCTTCGCGCCCAACGTTGATTTAATGGCACAGACCATTCATTAGTGTCCGGCGAGCCGGCTTTCGACGGCTACGTGTATTGAGTTTTGGATGTCTAAATTCTGTCAGTCCTCAAAAAGAAGACAAGCTTCTCGGGCTTGTCAGGGGATCGGTAGCCGCTGTAACGACAGCACTTTCGTAATCAACACCGCTGGGCTGCTATACCCCAACAGCCACTTACTTCATAACGAACTCGAATAAAGGTAAACATTGAGTGTTGGCCTACCCAGGTGCCGGTTTCCAGCCTTGCGAGGAATGGCAGGGGGGCAGAACGCTTGTTCATAAAAGGGTAGGCGGATGGATGGACATGTTTACCTGGCCGAATGCCTTTCAACGGCTACGTTGCCCCTTTCATTGTTCGCACATGTACTAGAGGCTCGAAGAAGTTTACGCTGCTATACCAACCCCTTAATTCACCATTTCGCATGCTGGTCTGCCGGATTTCGGCATACAGGCTCAGTGCCTCCCTGATTGCTAGAAAGGAAGAAAGAAAGAAAGGTAAGGGGTCGTTCCCTAGACCAATCACATCTACGTAGTCTGCGCGGGTATCACGGCCTGGGTTTGAAAGTTGGCGTCGTCGCGAAGAGCAGTTGAGGAATGAGGGGCGCGGAACGAGGCAAAAGTTAAAACCTGTCAAGACCAGGATGGACGGCAATGATCTGACTAGATTAATATTCAGCAACTGGTGATACGCACCTGGCTGATGAGGCAAGCTTAGCCAGAGCATGGGAATCACTGGCCCTACTCTCAGAGAAAGATGACCGGCTGTGAGCATGTAAGTGGTTTAGCACTTGCGGAGCTTGACGCGCAGCTGAAGGTAGCGAGTGAGTGTGTAATAGAATTCTGGTCGCAGCTACTCTACCTGAAGCAGATAGAGTAGAGTGTAATGATTATAAGTCACATTTGTGTTGACAAGTAAAAACCCCAGTAGATCATCATCGTAAACATAGTGGCGAATGTGTGTGATGTTGAGTGGTTGGTTTCAATAGGCGTTGAGGCCAAGAAGATACCTAGATTTTCGGGCCTGCCTCTCTGGGGCCCCCAGCCAGGCACAATGCGGGTGAGCCTTTTAAATATGGGGGGCCACAACATCCCCCAACCTGAAGAGTCACGTGCGGCTGACTGCAGAACACCCAACTCGACGGATTACATAACGGCGGCAATGTCACCTACCGGACTAAGCGGCTGCTCATTGCTCAGATCAATTGATTGATGGCAGGCGCACAGAAATCCCATCTGCACACAAATAGTGCTACCTACCTGCTCCTGTCCAGGTGAGGCTGGGGCTTGGCTTTGAGTTTCTAGTGGAGGGCAAAAATGGCAAGAGAGCAGGTAGTCGTCGGGCCGAGTGTCTGAGTTCAATATGACGAATGGCTTCGCAGAGGCATCGTTTCAGAAACCCTCAAATAGATATACCTCCGTCGTAGATACCATACCAGCCAAACATGCCAGTTGATTAACGGGGTAATCAAAGCCCATTGCAGTGGGCTGACACACACCTATATACTTGCGAGGTGTGAGTGTGGATAAATTTGTCCGGATAGCATTGAAGAGTGACCACAAATGAACAGCCATTGCAACATAGCGTAACCACAAACTCTGCCTTCATTGGGAGGAAAGTCTGAGGGGAGGAGGTGTTGCGCAACCATAAGCTCAAGCTGGCTGTCCTGTCAACTGGGGGTTGCTAGAAGTCAGTCCACCGCCAACAAACAAACTGCATTCATTGATCCAGCAGCAGCGCAGGCAAGGTACATGACACATATTGTCCAACACACATACATACACACACACAGTCAACAGAACGGCCGTTTCTCCGCTCCTTCGTTTATTATTATTGCATTGCTTCTTATTATTGTTGTTGACGCAAGCCTGCAACTTGCCGCTGTTGCGCCTCCCATCTTGTCTCGTTTGTTCCCTTCCGGATCGGACCAACGTTTTGTCGTCGCCCATCCGCGTATGTACTCTTTTTAGCTTACCTTACAGAGCGGGTGCCCCCCCAAGAAATTGAATCCAAGACCTGGGCTGCACCACTACTTTGCTGGTTACAACACTAGAGTTCCGGGGAGGGGCTAAAGCACGGCACGACCAAGAACACCAACGAACGAACAGAACACACACTCACTCCCTCTCTGACTGACAACCCACGAACCAACCCGCAACAGCTGACGATTGCCCGCCACCGCAGCTGTGCCTTTCCTTCCTTCGCACCGGCCGAACAAGGATTGTTGATCGCGTCGCTGACCTGTCAATCGAAAGCCCGATTTCTCTAGTGCTACCTGCCCCCAGATTGCATTATCGGACCTGCAACGACCGCCCGACCCCCCGTCGCTCTGTTTGCCCATATGTCAACGCTCTCATGACTTGGAAACACCGTTGCGTCATAACCTAGAAGGCCCGCCATTTACAACACCTTCGCCTCCATCACATCCATCTTGCTCGACCCCCCTTCATCCTTTGTCGGGCCTCAAGCTGTCCTGGGTTGACGTGATGCCTGCCAATAACCGCCAGCCGGTCGTGCAGGCTGCAGCCCCAGCCCCGAAGGCTCCCACGGCAAAATCAAAGTACACAAATAAGGACGGTACCAAGACTATCACTGTGCCCAAATCATCGTCGTCGACGCCGCCCGCTCAACCGTCTCCGACCACGACCTCGTCATCGAAGGGTGGCGCCCCTACGAATATGAGCGCTGACCCAACACCCGGTCAGGCCGACTCGGCCCCAACCGTCAACAAGAAGAAGCAAAAGCGCCGCGCGAAACTCGCTGCCAAGGCAGCCGCCGCTGCTGAGGCTGCTGAGGCCGAGGATGGACATGCCCCGAATGGTCTTCCCAGCCCAGCATCAACAAACAGCGCACCGCTTCCCCAGGTTCCTGCGACCGGCTCCCCTCAGGCGAAGTCGAGGCATAATCACCAACAGCCCGCGCCCGCGAACCATGAGCTTTCCGCCGAGAGCAACAACCCCGAGTATTGGGATGATGAAACCGAAAGTGACGAGGAGCATCATCTGCATTCTTACAACGGGGCAGCGTTTCCGGGCGAATTCATGCCAATGGCTCCGAGGTCAAGTCAAAGAAGTCCAAAAAGAAGAAGAAGCAGAAGATCACCTCCCCCGTCAATGTCATAACTAACGAGTTGGAACGACGCTCTTCCGGCATATCGCGCGAGAAGATCTGGAACACGTCATCGCAAGAAGAGCGCGAGCGCATCAAGCAGTTCTGGTTAGGTTTGGGCGAGGATGAGCGCAAGTCTCTCGTCAAGGTCGAGAAAGACGCCGTGCTCAAGAAGATGAAGGAACAACAGAAGCATACATGCAGCTGTACGGTATGCGGGCGCAAACGAACGGCAATAGAGGAAGAGCTCGAGGGCCTGTACGATGCTTACTATGAGGAGCTCGAGTCCTTCGCCAACCAACCTCATCACCACCCGGACGGGCCGCCCATGCTAGGAAACCCGACGAGACGGATCGACCAGATGGCAGGATTGGTACCCCCGCGTGGTCTACCGTCGAGTTATCCCAACCACCATCCGTCACGGGGACGAATAGTCGAGCACGTGGATCACGACGAAGACGAGGAGGACGACGACATCGACGAGTACAGTGACGAAGAAGACGATCTCGAAGACGACGAAGATGACGAGCCGGAGCCCGAGGACCTTCCCCAAGACACTTCCCACGATGCGCAGGATGCTCTCAGCTTCTTCAATTTCGGCCAATCTCTGACGGTTCAGGGTATGACATCCTTCCTGTGCTGCAGCTCCAAAGCGAAGTATTTAGAAGTAACAATTCTAGGTGGCATTTTAACTGTTGCGGACGACCTCTTGAAGAACGACGGCCGCAAGTTTATCGAGATGATGGAGCAGCTTGCTGAGCGACGCATGGCAAGGGAAGAGGATGCGCGGGATCACTACGCGGGCGCATACGGACACTCGGTCAACGGCGCTCCGATTCCCAACTCCCACAACCATCCCCCGCCCGACGACGAAGAGTACGACGAGGAGGATGAGGAAGAGGACGACTATGAGTCGGGGGAAGAGGAGTATGACGAAGAAGAGGTAGACGACTAATCTGACCTTGTTGGCCTTGGGTCTACTAAGCTAAATTATATTGGCAGGATACCATGACCGAGGAACAACGTATGGAAGAAGGCCGTCGCATGTTCCAGATATTCGCAGCCCGGATGTTTGAACAGAGGGTCTTGACTGCGTACAAGGAGAAGGTGGCCAAGGAGCGTCAACAAAAACTCCTGGAAGAACTCGAGGACGAAAGCCGAGCCGAATCGCTTCGAAAGGCGAAGAAGGCCAAGGAGGCTCAGAAGCGCAAAGACAAAGCCGCGCAGAAGAAGCAAGCTCTGGCCGAGGAGAAAGCACGCAAAGAGGCCGAGAAGGCAGCCGAGGAAGCCCAACGCCTGGCCGACGCTCAGCGCCGACAAGATGAGGCCAAAGCAAAGGCCGAAGAGAAGCGCAGGAAGAAGGAGCTGCAAAAGAAGGCCGAGGAGGAGGAACGACTGCGTAAGGAGGCCGAGCGGCAACGGCGAGCTCACGAACTGAAGGAAAGGCAAGCCGAGCAAGAGCGAAAGGCTCGGGAGGCTAAGGAGCGCGAGAAGAAACTCAAGCATGAGCAGAGCGTGAAAGAGAAGGAGGCGCGCGAGCTTAAGGAGCGCGAAACCCGGGAGCGTCGTGAGAAGCACGAAAAGGACAAGCGCGAGAAGGAGCAGCGGGCAGCTCAAGCGAAAGCAGATCGTGACGCCAAGGAGAAGCAAAAACAGGAGGAAAAGGCAGCCCAGAAAGCAGCTGCTCTGGCGGTGCCCGTCCCCACAGCACCGGCCAAGAAGCACCAAGCTGTTTCCGCGGTACCAGCACTCCCTCAGCATCCTCCGGCAAACCACGCCTCGCCTCAGATTTCCGTTGCTACGCCTGCCTTGCCGAAAGCCCCGACGCCCATGAAGCCACGTTCAGTATCGCAAGAGGTGACAAGGTCGATGTCGCAAGCGTCTCTGTCCGGATCTGGTCCCCAGAGCGTTTCGCCGCACAACCAGACCCCGCTCCACAGCAGCCCCGGTCAGAATGGCTCCCTCAACAAGACGCCGTCCTCGGGCCCTCCAGGCCTCGGCCCTCATGGGACTCCGACATCACCACTGCACTCGGGCATCAAGAGCCCGCCGGGTCTCAGCCATTCGCCTTTTGCTGGCATGCCACCTATGAACATGCACCACCCCCCAGGCATACCGCCGATGGGCCCAGGCTTCGGCCAGCTGCACAACCCTGTGTTTCCACCCATGGGCGGCAATTTCCGGCCACCTCCCGGCAGTATGCCGTTGCCACCGCCAGGTTTCGGGTCGCCGATGGGTCGTGGCTTTCCCGTACCACATGCACCCCCCGGGTTTCAGCACAGCGACTCCCTGTCTGGTCTGAGCCATGCGTTCTCGCTGCCTACGGATATACCACCTGGACAACCTTCGCCACACTCCCGTCAAGCATCCGCCAGCTTCGAACCTGGCTCCTTGGAGATGAGGAACTCGCCGCTCCAGCCAATCAGCCGACCAACTCCGATTGGAAGACCTGCCAGTATAGTACATGGGCAACGACCGAACGACCGTTTCAGTCTCGACGAAGAAGTTAACAATCACTTGGGCAGCAGTGCGTTGCTGGATGACTCTGACGAACCTCTGGGCGAACCCATCCCTCAGCGACGCAGCACAACGGCAGCGCCCGGTGTCCGACCGCCATTTACTGCAGCTCCGTTCCCGGATCCAATCTTCGGCTCATCGCCTCTGAGTCACGGATGGGGCGGTCCTCACCTCTTCTCTCCGCCTCCAGGCTTTGGGAGCACGGCGGGCTTTGGGAGTACGCCATGGCCGCCAAATCCGGCATTCGGGGCACCTCCACCTGGCATGCGACCTGCGCAACCTCGTTCGGTAGCTGTCCGGCTAATGCTCTGCCGCGCCTGCAAAGAGCTTGAGAACAACGCTGCAGATGCCCACGGTTACATTGGACTGTCAGCCCTGAAAGGTCATGTGGACTCGATCAACACTAGTGATCCTATCTCCCAGTCTGAGTTGCTGGACATGTGCGAGACCGAAGGAAACAACCAGAATGGAGGCGGTACTTTTGACATCAAGCAAGACGACGTTTCCGGCAAGGTTTCTGTCCGATTTGATCCTAGTTCTGGCGGGTCTGGGCCTTCTGGTTCGCGCAATGTGGGCGCGCCTGGCGAGATCGGTAGCCCCGTCGCCGGCTTGGGTTCCGCAGGTCTGTTTGGCAGCCGCTGATGGCGAGCGGAGAGATAATCTCAAGAACATGACTCTATTCAGGTCGTCTGTCTTTTCCCTGGGCTCGGGGTAGTCAGTTGCATTCTCAGATGAGTCTATGGCTTACCCATACCACATCTTCCTCGCTTGCTTGGAGTTCGAGAAGCCGCACTGGGTGAAGCAGTTGCGTTGTTTTTCAACTCCGGGCATGTCGGGCTTTTATTGATTTTTCTATCACAACCCTGCATATTACCTACAATGAATTGTTTGGCAGACCCTTTGCGGTCCATGAGCGCGTTTGGGGGATAATTTTCACTGCAAAGTATGATATGCAGTCGTAGTCTTGACCTCACTCAACCCCCCCTTGTTTATTTTTACTCTCTCTACCCAGGCCGCAGGGGAAGATGCCTGGACAAGAGAACAATTCGAACAGGGCATTTTCCCCGGGTTGCCTCTGAGCAGGGGGCGGCTACTAAGCGAGAGATTATGAATAGAGGAAGAGAGACATGTTGTTGATGCGCAAAGACTACGTACGATCGAGACCGTTTTCGTTGTGAATGTGAATGTGAATGTGAACTAATGCTTCAAACAAACCACACATCTCGTAGAGTTGATCTATGAATATGAGGCTTGGCATATAATATGCAATGGCCTACTATTACTACGCCACATGCAAATAATTCCAGCTTAACTGCGTAGATGCATGTGAAATCCCGTAAACCCCGGGCCCCGGTTTTTCTGTGTTGAATCTGCCTACCTACTTACTCAATCGCAGACACCGGCACGCACCCGGGGTGGGTTGCGGAGAGAGGTGGAGTAAGTAGGCGAACTCGAGTCGATGCGGTTCCTTGCTAGGGAGTAACCCGGAAGCGTTTTACCAGGGAGTTCCCTTCTCGGGGCTGGTAGGTGCTGGTTCTAAAGTCGACATCAAGCCTTGGACGAGGAAGGTCTATATCACTCAGACTTTGGTCAAGAGGCATGTATGTGGAATTGTATCTTCAAGAGGTTGGTTACGTGATGATCAAAATCAAGCGTGGCAAATCGAAGAAGCCAGGGGGCCTTTGTGTGTTTGTGGGAATTCTGTACAATTGCTGTATAAACAAACATCGCGTACAATGGTATTCAAGTATAGTATCCTTTCCGATTCTATGATTATGGTTTCCGTTCCCCATGGCCGTCGTCCCCACCGATCTCGGCCTCCCTGTAAAGCGTTTCTTTTTTCGTTCCAAGGAAAAAAAAATCACCCCTGGGATGCCGTAGCATACCAAGGGCTGAGACATGGCACCAAAGCCAAGAGCCGTGTTCTTTCTCCCCGTCGTCTCCCTTGCTTCAAAGTGGCTGGGTTCCATTCCCCTCCTGCCCGAAGGCTAATAAATGAGGGGAGTAGCAGCCGCCACCTTCTACGACTGTGCAGTTTTTGTTTCAATGTTCGGGTAGCTTGGTCCAGCTTTGCGACTTCTAGCCGGCAAAGGGGTTGGGGCCGTCGCCCTGGGCGGCGGTGCGCTGGCTGGCGCTCCGGGTCGTCTCGCGCACCGAGGGGCCCGAGGAGACGGCGTTGGCCTTGGCGATGGCGGCGGCCTCGGACTTGGCGCGGGCGCGCTTGGCGTCGCGCTTGTCCTTGCAGCAGAGGAAGAAGAGGGTGGCGACGGTGACGGCGAGGACGACGGCGAGGAAGATGGAGACGACGGCGCCGCCCGTCGTCATCGCGTCCTTGCGGTACATGCAGATGTTGTTGCCCGAGTTGTCCGTCATGCACATGTTGCCCTGCGCGCACACGAGCGTCTTGGTCGTCGTCTTGACGCACTCGTTGATGTGGTCCGTCTTGCACGAGCTGATCTCCATGTCGCTCTCGGTCGAGCAGGGCGAGGGCGAGGGCTCGGCCCCGGCGGTGGTGGCGGCCTCGCGGAGGTAGAGCTCGGGGGCTTGAGTCAGGGGGGTGGGCTCTGCAGCGGCAACCAACCAGATTCATTATTAGCTTTGTTTTCTTTTTGTTTGTTCCATCTCTTGGCCCAGGTTTCGTTTGGTTTGGGTTTTGGGTTAGGGTTGGTGGTGGCAGCTGTCAGTCAGATTGTACTCACGGGGAAGGGGGTCAATGCCACGACGCTTCAGGTCCGCGTCGGAACCAAAGTGCGAGTCGCACCAGGCGATGAGGGAGTGCGTCTCGCGCTTGGACTCGTCGGGCGTGCAGCCGGCGTCGACCAGGCATTGCTCGACGATGCTGGACGAGTCCAGCTTGGGCACGCTCTCCAGGCAGCCCCGGAGGAGGGACCGATCCAGGTCACCGCATTTTGTTTTTTGTGCCAGGTCCACGCTCTTGATCTGAAGGCAGGCCGATTGGGCAATGGTGGCCGAGGCGAGCGACGGCAGGAGGGAGAGCACGGCGGCCGGCAAGGAGGAACGCATGGTGAGAAGCGTGTGTGTGGTTTTTGGGGGAGGTACTGTTTGTCGGGGTTCGGAGGAGATGCTGCAAGGTACTCGTAGTTTTCCCTTGCTCGATCAATCTCGCGTTTGCGTGGTAGGTTGCTGGGTGCGGTGAAACACGGTACCAAGGTTTTCCGCTCTTCGCTCTCGACGATTCAGGACGGTCGAATGGGGTGTGAGAGTGCGATGTCAGCTGTACTACGACTTGACAATGGAATTATCCGCCTGTATGCCCCAATGCAGCGAGGTTAAGAGAGATTGTGTTGTAGGAGAAGGGTTACCAGGAGGACAAGTTTATTTGTGGAGAGGAGGAATGGAAGAGGAAGAACGACGCTGAGCTCAGCCGAAATGAATTGGATGGCAGATGTTTGCTGGCTGCTTGGTGCTGGCTTTGCTGGTCGTGGTGCTGGTGCTGGTGCTAAGCAGGCAAATGCTGATGGGTTTCGGGTCGGTCCAACAGAGCAGTGCTGGTCCTGGTCCCCGTTCCAGTCCAATCCAGTGCAGTCCCTACAGGTTGCATTTCAAGCAGCAGTCCCCATGCAGGTCTTGGATCCTTGAGGGGGGACCTGTACTGCAAGAATACCTATAGGCAGGCTGGCTTCAGGAGAAGGCTTTTTCTTCCTGCGGCTGCGATTGGCTGACGATCCTAGCTGGTTCCCGTCCTTTTGACAACTACCCTGCTCCATCTCAACCCCATCCCATATTGGGGCTAAGCCATCTGTAGGCTCGTGCGGGCGCTGCTAATTGGGTCTATTCCTCCTGCAGGCTCCGCCGGTCCAGCAGATGCTGTGGATCGTCTCCTTGGGATCTAGCCGGAAATGAGGCAGTGCTTGTTCGCTGTGTCGCCGCTCCTTATGAACAACCAGCAACCAGCGAAAAGCCGCAAGATTGCGATGGGGAACTCTTTTGGGCTTTTTCTTGGGAGGATCATCCGCAAAAAAACAACAACAGTCCAATCTCTGCTTTGGCTTATTTTTAGAAGCTTGTTGTTGCTCGTATATTTTCATGAAGCCCTCAAGTCTACCTGTGTGACCCAATTGTCTCTGGCCATGTGTAATGCCCTGAACGCGTTGAAGAATGATCATCGTCGCCATTGAACAGAATAGGGGTGTAGTGTTTTAAGCCATGGGGATTCCCCAGTTAACCTTCCGTGGCAGCATGGCGCCGGGAAGGCCATCTTTTTCAGCCATGTTTTGGCCCTAGCCCAGCTCTGGGCTAGACCGCGACTTTGCAATCAGCAACTGGCGGCGCTAAGTCGGGGGTCGGGGAGATAGGCAGATAGGGGGTCGCAGCGAGGCGTACTCCATCCCTGAAGGTGGAGTTTGCTTGGGAAAAAGGCTGTGGCTGAGTCCGTGAGCTGTGAAAAAGACAAGCTTTTTCCGTATGGCGGTTAGGAAAGCTGTCGGTTGCATGCGCATGCACACAGCCTCTTTTCCGCTGTTCTGCGGTGAGCGAGTAGGTTAGCCACCAAATCCATTTGACATCCATCAGATTACCAGTAATACATATACCGTTCCTCACTCGCCCGCATACACAGAACAAGATTCCTGTACGGGTTTTGCTTGTCAGTTGCTGCAGCGCGGGTAATGGTTCGTACAAAGCAGTAAGGAGCTGTGAACGCACAGAGCCGACAATCCGTGGAGTCGTTCATCTGGACTTGCTTGTTTGCTACACATGCGTACAATTCATATGTAAGTCATATGTATATAAGCCAAAAGGCGTTTCATTTCTTGACCCGGTATATGGGAAGAAACAGGGTATATGCTCCAGTGGCTGCCAGGCCGGTTGTGATCAGTCTGAATGCACGCACCAATCTGGCACATAGGTAGGGATGGCAATCTTAGAATCTGCATTATAGATGTCGATTCTTGATCGAGTTCTTGGAGATATGATTTGCTCAGTTACCAAAGGCCAATCAGGTTGTAGATACCAGTGTCGAAGCTCTGGTTTTTGGCCGTAGTTAAGCGGGCACCCACACACGTGATAATGCCAAAAGGCCTCCAGCTCCAGATGGAGGTTGCGCGGGCAGCCTAGGAATCATCATACGTCATCAGCGTGCGATGCAGCAACGTGCCTACGTCGTCCCAGTTTCGAACTCTTGTTAAAAGAAGACCTCAAGCACCCTCACGCCAGTTTTGTACTTCATCTTCAACAACTCATCATCAAGTATCTACACTACCTACGTCCCGCAAAAGAGAACTGTCGCCTAACAGACCAAACCAAACCACCGTCAAAATGCCTCTCGTCGTTCCCGGAATCTCCTCCACCTCTGGTGACAAGACCGAGGAATGGACCAACAAGCTGGTCGGAAAGAAGGTGTCTGATGATGCCCACAGCGAGGTCGTAAGTTTACATACCCTGTCTCTCTTGGCTATCACCCATCCTACCAAGACAGCCCGCAGGCCTAACTTTCGGTGATACAGAACTTCTGCAAGAAGGATCTCCCCCAGGAGTGCCGCGTCATTGAGCCCGGCATGATGGTCACTAAGGATTTCAAGCCGGAGCGCCTCAATGTCCACGTGAAGGAGGATGGCACCGTCAGCCACGTCGTGCACGGCTAAACGACATTTATACCCATGGAGGAAGTCGAAGGTGCACGTCGGGAACTGCATTTACTCGCCCTCTGCGACTTACTCGATGAGGGATGGCGTCCTAGCATTCACCACGGCAGAGCCAACTATAGTTTGGTAGTACTTTAGTAGTCGACCTCGACGACGAGCAATGAGAATACGAAACCCATGATCATATAGTTATTACTGCTTTTCTTTTATCCTAATCTATCTGAGAGCTTCCCATGCAAGTAAAGGAGCGCCTCCTGTCGAGATCTTGTATCTCTCTAGCGGGCGCGGAATGAGGCCGCTGCTCTGTGTGCCCCTCCCCAAGCGTCCAGGATTGCGGGGCAGGTCGTTCCAGGTGCCCCTCCATTGAACTTTGGGAGCTTCCATGCCACTATCCTAATCGACATACAACATCTCTGTACATACACCCAACACACCACGCGACGCGACCGTAGAGATCTCGTCAATTGCCGCCAACATGTTCAAGAAAGAGTAAGATCTGCCCTCCTCTTGCCTTCTACCCCCTGGAATCTCCACTTTACAGCTCGAGAACCGTTCAGCTAACGTTTGGAATTCTCTTCCCGCGCCGACAGACTCCCCACAGCGCCGAAATCCAAGCTAAAGTCGAGCGTCCAGCGCGCGCTGCGCCAGTCCCTCACGACGACGTACCCGCTCCTGAACAATGTGATCGACGAGCTGCTGCCCAAGAAGGGCTCGCTGGAGGCCATGAAGCTGCCGGACCGCTGCACGCTGTACGTGCTCGAGGGCGAGCCGCTCTTCTTCCAGCACGACAAGTCGGACGTGCTGCTGCCGCACCTCAAGCTCGTCCACCGCTTCCCCAACTGCTTCCCCAGCATACGCATCGACCGCGGCGCCATCCGCTTCGTCCTCAGCGGCGCCACCCTCATGGCGCCCGGCCTCACGAGCCCCGGCGGCCGCCTGCCGAGCGGTAAGGGAGGCGAGCCCGAGGGCCTCGACGAGGACGGCTGCTGGACTCGCGAGCTTGAGAAGGGCGAGCCTGTTGTTGTCACGGCCGAGGGAAAGCTCGAGGCGTGCGCCGTGGGCATCTTGGTCGAGAGCACCAAGATCGTCAAGGAGAAGGGCAAGGGGCCCGTCATTGAGGAGGCGCACTGTCTGGGCGACGGCCTGTGGAAGCTGGGCACGGAATAAAGGAGATCTTGTCGCGACAACATTATACGAGGCTCCCTCAACTTCACGACGAGAACATGAGGATGGATGGAATGGGCACTGGTATCAACTTAGGCCTGGAAAGAAGGCGGGCTCGCTCCGGGTGAGGGCCGAAGGTGGTCAACTGGTCTCAGCAGCATGACCGGAACCAGCAGATGCCACCATCTCAACTCTACCACGGTCTTCTATGCACAGTTCCCCAGGAAGCAATTTTGCAGGCGTATCGAAGGGAAGCATGGTATTAGGGGTTCATGTCACGAAACGACCAGATCAGATATCCATAGCAAATGCTTAATGACATCAAAAGCGACTGTTGACTGTTTGTCCACGATCTTGGAATTCCCTACTGTGTCATGTCCTACACTGGATCCAATTTGCAAATCGTACGATGGCCCACCACTAGGTACGAGTCCTGAGATAGGCTATGGTGTATCTGAGGCTGCGTGCCTAACTTACAGCAGTGCCCAAGGTTTAACACCTAATGCCATACAGCAGGCCTTTGGGGGGTCGGATTAAACTCGGTGGTCACGTGAATTCTTGCAACAACCTTCATGGTGGAAGCCATATGGCATTGCCCAGACTGCTTTTTCTGGACCCCTTTCGTCTCAAATTAGACTGAGACAAGTCGCTGCTTCCAAGTCCTTTCAGGGACTGAGAGGGGCTCTGTATCATGCGGTTGAGCTCCAAGCCCAGGATCTCGATCCAGAAAGATATAAAAGGTCATCCAAGAGCGTCGTCATCGACCGCAAAGGTAAAGTCTTCACAAGTCTTATCGTTCTCGTACTTGGTGTAAGCAAGGCGCCAGGGGTGCATGTATTGTGTAATGTCATCGTGCTCATGGCATGTTAAGTAGCCCAATACTCGTAGTAGATGAGCCAGACGATTGGCGTGACCCTACGAACCTTGTGACACTCCTTGTACAGAACCCGATGCCTTTCGGAAATTCTTCGGCGAAGTTGCGAGAACTCACAATGAACAGTGGAATTCTTCGGCGAAGTTGTGAGAAATCACAATGAACAGTGAAGTTCTTCGGCGAATTTGTGAGAAATCACAATGAACAGTGGTTGTTCTGGAGATTGGTCAGTTGCCGTGTGAGACTGTGATTCAACTGGGTAGGGAAAGTCCCAGTGGCACTCACACGGCCAGTCCTCCTCAACCTCTCTTGAACCTCGGAATGCGCAGTTAACCAATATCTCTCCTCACACCCGCTAGAAGAACCCCGAGGACTGTCACTACCATAAGCTCCACGAGACACGGACCGTCCAGCGCGCTCGATGATGAGGAGACCGCGGGCAGCCCTTGTGCCCCGATCCATCACTACTGGGTCCGTGCGCCAATGTGTTATCACCTTATGTCAGCTTCAATTACGTCGAAAAAAGATATAGTGGCCGTGAGTGAGTCCACGTGAGGCGGAACATGAAGCCCAAGAGATGGGTCTCAAGCACGTGCCGGTAAATGGGTATTATCGACTGCACGGCATCGCCACAAGCCAAGAGGAGCTACTCCAACGTGCCGAGGGCGTCGGCATCTTTGGAAAGCCGCCGGAGGGTCTTTGTCATCTTCTTCCGCTCCCGCTTCAGCTTCCTCTTCCGCTTCGGCTTCGCTACTGGGTCCGTGCGCAACAGTAATATTTCTTTATAACAATGTCGATTCGATGTTGGCTGGATCACCTGGAGCCGACCAGGATCATCCGGGATGGCTCGGTCTCCGATCATGGGGACGTCTTGGTTCACCATCTGGGGAGGTTGCTGGCCTCCAAGCCGGCGTCGGAATCCGGCGAAGGATTGCTCCATAGTATCCTGGAGTTGCTCAAGAACTGAAGCATTTGCCTCCTCGTCCGGTCGGGCATCAGGCTCTCTAGCTCTCAACAGTCGACCAGTGACAGCATGACGGGCCAGATCAACAATGATCAACGTCGAACAAAGAATACCACAGTGGCGCACGGACCCGGTAGCGCTGGTAGTATGTAAGTAGAGGAACAAGGTGGCTGACAAGTTCGCTTGCTCAACAGGTCTCGATGATTAAAGCCCTTAAGCTCAACATGCTCTTCCAAATCGACGCACCCAGGTCCATCAAGTGCTAGATCCTTCCCTTAGTATGGATAAAGCATACAATGAAACACAGGGGTTCTCATGGGAGCGGCTGGACGGTGACGAAAAAAATCGTGAGGGGCGAAGCCACGATAGCCTGTAAGGTGTTGCGCTTTCTGCCTCTGTTGTTCTGAGGGTCGAGACAGGTGAACCTCGGGATGGGTCGCCATCGGTAGCCTGCTCTCTGGCGTCGCCTTGGTACCGGCTGGATACATCTTGGTAATGTTTGGCCAGTGTTGCAGATCAACCAACCAACTAACCATCGTACCGATGGTTGGTTGATAGAAATGAGCTCTTGGTTGGTTGACGTGAATATTGGTGTATTTGGTTGATATATACCACCAAAATCGTCAACCAACCAACCACCTGACGGTGATTGGTTGATAAAATCAGGCTCTTGGTTGGTTGATCAAAATATTGGTTGAAATGGTTGGTTTACCTGCAACACTGTGTTTGGCCTTGTTCAAATGGCTTCCGCGGACTGGCATCTGTACACGTAATCTTTAGTCATTCTGAGATACGTAGTGGTTGAGACTGTTTAATTTGGTGAGCACTCACCGCTGTAAATGATGCCGCATGTACATTTCCCTTACATCCAATGTCAGCTGGGATAGAGCCTGATATGTCAGGAGTCACGAGATGGACCCACCGGTTGAAGCAGCCAGCCATGGACTGTATGTTTCAATGGGCAGAGGGCGACCCATGGTGCCATGCAACAGTTTCTTGTCGCCAGGGGGTGCGTGGAGGATGCCGTAGGGCGTACGCCCGGGGCGCAGAAATCCTGAGGGCAGCAGCAATGAAGGTAAGAAAGGAGCGACAGGTATAGCAGTCTGGAGATCGAACGAAACTTGCAAAACTAGTAACACCGGTCAGTTCGTTGTACTGTGAAATGGTGATTCGACTTAGGGAAGAATACATATTGAAATACTCGCGTGACCAAAACTCCCAAGCCCCTTACCTTCTCTCATGGCTGTCTCGTAATCAAGGTCGCGTCAAGGGGCATGGGGACCCTATTGTCAAACTGATACCTTAGAATGTTGCGCAAGGATCATATACGCTGAGCCAACACTTATCCAGCCGTATGGCCACGCTCGACCCCTCTCCCGTAATGATAGTATTCAGATAGAAGAGATGGTGAATGAGTTCACTCAACAGCTTTCAATCATCAAAGCTCTAGGTGCCATAGTGAAACACCTGGCATGAAGACTTTTGATTTTCCGTCTAACGCCTCATCGTAGTACAGGTGCAGTGCACACACGGTGTGATGATGCCTTGTACGTGGGTTGCGTACAGCTTCTCCATGGCCCTAAGCGGACACCATCCCACAACACTTGGGGACAATGCCAAGGAAACACTGGCCACTTTTTTGCCGAATCTGAGGATACCCCGTAGGTCCTTCTTAGCAATGGTGCCTATGATGTCTCTGGTGTCCGCCTTGATCTCAACGAAGTAGCGATTCGATGCGCTCAATCCTCCCGTAGGAAGACCACCCACAGACAAGTTGCCTTGATCCTTCAAATTTATGACACAAGTGTCACCGGTGTTCTGGACGTTCTCTACGGCCGTAGCAACAATCGTACAAGACCTCTTTGCCGACCTTGTGAGTACAATTGTCAGTGAAGCGATCTCGTTGAGACTCTCGAAGTTGGATCCTCGTGCGTCCTGTTCCGTGGTCACCAACGACCTGGGGTATCCATGGACGAGCTTGGGAATGCACAGTCGCAAACACTCGACTCCCAATGACCCCCGAGTGAATCGAGCGCTTTCATCGTGTGCGTGGCGTGAAGATCGCCAAGTTCCAAGATCTGTACGAGTTGCACTCGCGTCTGATGTTCTCTCGAATGGACGACCCAACCGTCGCTATCTTGAGCCCGGAGAATCGTCTGTGCAAGGCCCAAGGCAAAATGGCGAGTTGGGCGTTTGGGACGGGTGGACAGGCTGGGGGCCCTTTCACCTCAGCCTACTCTGGCGCGCGTGGAGAAAGAGGAGTCCGGCAAGGGGACCATCGCGTTCCCCCTCAAGTATCGCCATGTAGTACCGCTGCCGAGGTTCCCGCGTCGCAGTGCATGATCTGCGCAAAAGCCGTTGACTGACTTCTCGAGCCGCCCTTCGACCAAGAAATATAGTAGAAGAGGCGCGGGCATCCGATGGACGTGCTCGCGACACCGTTCTCAGCAAAGCCAGTGACGACAGCCCGGTAAGCTCCTGTCAGCGGAGAGCAGGTCTCATGCCTGTTGTGAAAGGAATTTGGAAGCAGTGCTGTATGCAAGCAAGGGGCGGCCCGGAGGGATGGCAGAAGCAGTAAAGGTAGAGTTCGGTCGAGTCTGTGTCGGTAGCATCGGTCGGCAGGGGCTCTCGAATGTTGTTGACTAAGAGATCTCGGCGTGGGCCTTCGGCTTGGGACTCCCACATATTCTCACAGCTCAGTGGTTGTTACTATAAGAAGCACGACACGTTAGTGATGATCCTCAATCTCGAGTTCTTCTCTGACCCCTAATCAAACCTTAGAATGTAACCGACAGTCGCGAAACGCTCGTGTTAGCAAGAAGGAGTTATACGTCGACTGTTCCTGACGGCCCTTACACAGCCTGACTGAGTCCTGTCAACCATGGATGTCAATCTACCAACCAAGTAAACCAGCATCCTCATCAACCGATCGAGGAGGTTCTTAGCAACCAACCTCCGTACCGAGGTTAGTTTGTTGGTTGGTTGACACTCTTTCTGTCAACAACTGCAAAGTACGGACCTCACGTCAGGTCTATTCCTTTGCTCTGCATCTGAAAAGGTTCTGTACTTCAGACTTGCTAGCGCTACCAATCAACTCTCAAAAGCAGCGTTGGTGGTATTGAGAAATAGCGCCAGAATCTGCCAGGCGAGGAGGTCTTTATAGGAGGGCAGCCTGGTTCCAGTCGTCGCCCGCAGCGAGAGCAGCATCCTCGTCAAGGGGCGCGGGTAAGAGGGGAGGAGGAAGAGGACGCCAGGTTTGCTTTGTTCTGTTCGGAGTGTAAAGGTGTTGACAGGGATTGGAGACGGGATCCAACACGATATGTACAGGAGACCTACTAATACACTTACCATGCCAATTCTACATAGTAGGTCTAAGAGGCCAACGGTTGGTAACGTACGGACTCATGACATACCTGTCTTTAGGTGCATACTTGAAAAATGTCTGTATTGCGGTCTTGCGAGGGTTCGATGAGCCAACACGAAAGAAGTCACGAATCTCTTTGGCTAGCCACATCGACTAGCCACATCAACCGGTGTTGGCGCATCATACCGGCTGGTAGTCATGTTATTGGTCAATATGGTTGGCTAGGGAGACTCGTGATGTTTCTTGGTGTTGAAAGGCGGTTGTCGGCGCCGGAAAGCCTGGATTACCGAAAGTCTTCAAGTACGCGCCCAAGAACAGGCGTGGCGTAAACTGACGTAGAATCCGTGCCTTACGGTTGCTGACATGCTCTTATACCCGCTATGTAAGACTGGCGTAGTAAGTGTAGTAGGTCTCATGTACAACACTTGAGAAATCCATTGTTAGTCTAGTTTTGAAAAACAATCTCAGATTACGTGACTTAGTCGGTGGAGGGGGGATCTGAAGGGCCATACTTACGCGCGAACAGCCGGTCTCAGGGCCAGATACGTTGTGAACGTGTGATGTAGGTAGCCGGCGACGGGAGGGAGTCCTTGTAAGGGGCGGGTGATAAGCTCTCGTAGATAGTCAAGACGCTGACTTGACAACGTCGTCCTTTGGCCCAGATAGGGGGAGAGGGGCGGGTTGGTTCAGTTGATTAGGGCGCTGGTTCCCTCGCTGTGACAGTCCTAGCCAGGACGGAAGGGCGTCCCAGCGAGGGTTATTGTTGTTGTATTGTTTCACGTCGGTGGGGAGCTGCCGCAAGGCGGTCGTTTGCGAGCCTCTTAGGGGGCATATGGACGTGCTATGCTATTCCGAGGAGTGTAGATAGATATCAGAATCGCGACCTTAGTTATGAATCGTCGGCAGAGGAGCGCAACGGGAGGTCACTGCAAGTTCGATGTAGCGTGCGCTACCCCTTCGTCCGTCCTGGCGAGGGGAGCTGGCGGTCGGAGATGTAGTGGCTTCGATGTGGACAGTGATGTGTCCCTTTCACCAGCTGGCTGATGCTTTTCGGGGTGTAGGCATAAGCTAGAAGCTTCAGGCTGTGTTTGCTTTTCGTCAGCAGCTGAAATTATTGGTAGAATACGCTTACATATCAGCCGGCTTATTTCAGCCCAGCTTATCGGACTAGCATCAGCGGCTGAAGCTCTCGTCGACCGATCGACGTCACTGCGGCTCCCTTCGTGTGGTGTTGAAATAGATACAACGTTCATTCGGAGCGTCAAGGGACGAGCGCGAGCAATCCCACACTCACACAACTCCCCTCGAATAAGTAGGCTTCTTGAAAATAAGCGCTAATCAACCCCGGCTACTCGAATAAGCTGGAGACAACGATCAGCCGGCTGAAGTGTACATCGACTAAAGACGAAGCAGCTTGAAGACAGAAACACTGCTCAAGTATGTGGCTTGCGAGGCGGTTTGCGATTATTCCATAAAACGTCAGCCAAAGTCAGCCAGCTGATGAAAAGAAAACACACCTTAGCGGCGTATTCATATAACTTCACGAGTTGAATCTTCGAATATGAGCTTTTCCAGCTTTTCGTCTCGTTGAGACAGACTAATAGAATCACCGGATCCTAGCTGGGTCGAATAGTGCATCTAGAAGCTGCTGAACCGGCTGAGGGAGGTCGATTGGTGTAGGTGTGGTGTTGCTTGCGTACGGTCTCCTCCTTCCTTCAGATTGCTTAATTCTTTCTTCGGCTGGTGTGCGTTACAATTGGTGAGTGTGGTTTTGCTCATGCTCGTTCCTCGACGCTTCTCCACGGTCCAGATGAACGCTGTCTGTATTTCAACGTCCGTACGGAGCGGGCCGTGGCGGCGATTTTTATCGTCAACAAGGGCTCAAAGGGGTCTTTTGAGGGTCGGAAAATATCGAGAAGCTGGCTGAGAACCGGGTGGTTTAATCAGCTAATGTACATGGAAATTGACCGATTAGCTGTCAGCTGGCTGGGAAAGGAGACACATCCCAAGACTGGCGTCGACGAAGGAGGGAGTACCTGTTGAGGGGCTGGCGTTAACGGGACCAGCTAGTAAGTTCAACACCCTGTCAACGCCCCCCCCCCCTCACTATAAAACCCTTTTATTTTAAAGCTTTATATTAAAATAGATAAAATAGCTATAATAATAATTTAAAATATATTAAAAGGAATATTATTTATAAAATTATATAAATTAAATTAAAGTTTAAAATAATAAAATTATTTATATTTATTTTAAAATGATATAAAGGTATATATTAATATTATAAATTTAATTTATATAATTCTTTAAATTTAAAAGAATTTAAAATTTAAAAAATCGTTTAATATTTTTTTAATTTTTATTTTTAAATATAAATATTATTTTTAAATTATCGTTTTATTTTATTTTATAATATAATAAATAAAATCGTTTTAAATATAATTTAAATATAATAGAATAATTTAAATATTATATTTTAAAATATATAAAATATAATTAATTAGTATTAATTTTAATATTTTATTTATATTTTATTATATTTTTTATAGTTTTTAAATAAAGAAACTTATAACTTTTTAAAATAAATACTTTTATTATTAATTTATAATAATAAAAAGCGGTTTTATTAACGTTTTTATTAAATATAATATTTAATTTAAAATAAAAAGTATTTTATTTTAAAAATAAGAATTTTAATTTTTTATTAATAAAAATATAAAGAAAATATAAAATTATTTTATTTTAAAGCTTTAAAATGTATTTTTAAAATTTTAATTATTATATTTACGTTAATATAAAATATAATATTATATAAATATAAAATATTAATTTTTAAATATTTTATTTAAATAATTATAATTTTATTTATTTAAATTTATTTTTAATATATATTATATATAATATAAATAGTAAGGAATAAATAAATAATAATATAAATTAATAATAATTTTATTTTAAAATAAATAAATATTTTAAATAATAAAATTAAAAAAAATTAAATTTTTAATAATAATAAATAATAAATATGAAGCCCTTTTTTATTATAATTTTCGATTATAACTATTTATTATCCCTTATAATATAAGGTTTAAAGTAAACCCGGGGTTTATAATAATATTATATTTAATTATCGAGAAAAAAATTATTTATTTATATTATATAAATTTAAAATTTATTAGAAATTATTTATATTAAATAATAAAGTTTTTAAAATTAATATATAAATATTAATTTTATATAAATTTTTAAAAAAAGCTTTTAAAAATAAGTATAAATTTTCGTAATAAATATTTTTTAAAATTTATAATTAATTTTTCTATTTTATTATATATATATATATATATATATTATTATTTATTACTTTAATTTTTATATATTATTAAATATATATAACTATTTAAATTTTAATATTTATTTATATATTATAATAAATATTAATATTAATAACGACGTTATATTATACGCGTTTATAAAAAATGCTTTTAATAATTTTAAAAAAGTTACTTTATTAATTATATATTATAACGCTTTAAAATTAAAATATTTTATTAAATTTATTAATTTATTAAAATTAAAATATCTTAATATCGTTAAAACTATTAATAATATAATATTTTAAAAATCGAAATAAGAAATAATTTTATATTTATATTTTTTTTTATCGTTTAATAAAAAATAAAAACGAAAAAGGAAATCGGGAAAAATAATAATCGATTCTTTCGTAATTTCGATAATAAATATCGCGTTTTTATAAAATTAAAAAAAATCGTATAAATATAAAAAAAAAGGCCGCGTTAATTCTTAATTATTATTTAAAAATTCGTTATAACGAAATAATAAAATAAATAATATCGAAACGTTAATAAGCGAGAAATAAAATAAGATTAATAAATAATTCTTTAATAAATATATTATTATCGATTTATTATTAATCGATTATTATATAATTAATTAATTTATATATTTATTTAATTTAATTTATTATATAAAAAATAATAAGTTTTATATAAATTTTCTTTTTAATATAAATAATAAATTAACGTCTTTTATAAAACGGATTATAATTTTATTAAAATTATAAAATTATATTTTATATTATAAAATAAAAATAAATATAAAAAATATTTTAAATAAATTTTTAATTTAAAAATATATTTACTTTAAGTTTATAATTATAATATTTAAACGAAAAAAGGAAAAAGAATTTTAATTATTTAATTATTAATTTTTAAAAGAAATTACTTTTAATATTAAAAAGTAATTTAAAAAAAGAAATATAAAAAATATAATAATATATAAATTCATATTAAAATAATAAATAGTATAATATAAAAATACTTTTTTAAAAACAATTAAAATTAAAACTATAAAACTATAATAATAAATATTATAATAAATCCTATTTAATTTAATAAGTTTTATTTTAAAAAATAGTTTTTATTAAATAAAACGCCGTTTAAATTATAATAAAACTTACTTTATAATATATTTATATCTATTTTATTTATTCTATTTAATTGTTTTAAAATATAAGGGTTTCGCGGTGAGAGGGGGGGGGGGCGTTGAGGGGAGGGGGCGTTGACAGGGTGTTGAACTTAACGGGTGTTGGCGTATACGATCGTAACCTTCGCTACAATTTATTAGCAGGCCGGAGGGTCGACGCGCCGGAGTGTTGCTAGTATCAGCTTATTGGTCCTGGTAATGGCTCACCGCCTCGTCGGCCGGTAATGGCTGACCATATCGGCCGGCGAAGCACATCGGTGCTGGTGGTTCATCACTACATCGACGTTCGTGATGGCTTGAAAGGTGACGTGGCGGGTCGATACCAGTGACGGATGTGGTGATGTTTTCGCCATTGCGGCCCGCCATTGACTGGCATATCAAACCACTGGCGACCCTGCAGCATTGAAACTTTCTCGAATACGCACGCAAGAATAGAGAAGTGATCAACCTAATATGGACTTGTTAGCAGCTGCACTCCACGGAATTCATGCCACACCTGGTCTTGGGTATGTACTTACATCAAGACTTCTGATGCCTACTTCAAGCTTGCCGGCGTCGACAACCACCCCTGTCATCCCTGTCGAAGTCATCGTCATCACAGCTGCTGCGCTTCCAGATCTGGTCGCTAGTGAAGGTGGACGCTAATCAGCTGTCGAAGCCGGGTATGACAGGTATGACGGAGCCGCTGCCAGCGTAGTCGGTAGTCTGGTAGATAATAGCTAGCCACCAGGGCAAGTGGTTAAACTGCCTTGCCGGAAGTAAGCCGATCTTGACTCACGTCGAAGGGAAATCGGCGACAACAGGACCGGCACATCCAGCTTTGAGTGTGTTGTTTGAAAGTAACCGAGAGACGAATGCGCGGACCGAGAGTTTCTTCTTCTTTTCGAAATGTTATTTGAGAGTTATTACCTCTCGGGAAGGCTTTGCCCCCCTCACTATGTGAGAGAGGGTTTTCCCTCCCTTCCCTCGCCGACCAGGAGGCAGTGAGTTTCATGTATTCGATAGTTGCCCTGATAGCCATTGAGAGTTTTTGGCTTCTCACAGGTAGAGATCGATATTAAATCCAAAAGCAGGTAATAACCAGCGAGGTTGTTAGCTTGATGCTCTTCTGGCAAAGGGGCGGGGGCTATAGCACCCACTGGGGTAGTTCGCAGGCGGGCGAGTCAGGTACGGGCGAAAAGAAGCCGTCAGAAAATGCGCAAGCCGTCGTCGATAATTACGCTTCCCTAGAGCCCATCAACGATAGGCGACTGTTGGACGAGCAACCTCAAGTGATGAGGCGGGACAGGGCTGAGGAAGGGTAGGAGGGAAACCGTTCAACTCGTTCGCGGGAGCCTTGACAGGGTGGCAGGGATGGGCTCTGCTTCTGCCTTGCTTGCCTGCGGATGACCTTTTGGCTAGGACTCGGGTTGTTGCATTTGGTCCTCGCCGACGTAGGGGTATGCAACGATGAGTGCTGGTCATCCTCCTCCTCGTCCTTGTCGCCATTGTAGTCCTTGTGGCACCTGTACATGTGTCTGTTCTCGTCCTTATCGTAGTGGCTGCGGCGGCGGAAGAAACTGCTCCTCAACGCCAGAAAACATCACGAGTCTCTTGGCGTACCGCATCGGCCGGCGTGGACGCACCATATCAACCGGAGTCGTCGTATGCACCATTCCCACCCACCCCAAAACACGGCGTTGTCAACCTCATGAAGAAACCAGTCGCAGAGGTGAAGGCCCACGAGATGCTGAGTAAAGGTTCGGGTTCAGGTCGGATAACGGTTCAGGTTCGGGTTCCGGCTTGCGATCAGGGTTCGGGTTACGGTTGCGGTTCGGGTTCGGGCTACGATCAGGTTCGGACTTGCGATCAGGGTTCGGGTTACGGTTACGGTTACGGTTACGGTTCGGGTTAAACCCGAACCCGAACCGTAACCCGAACCCTGATCGCAATTCAGGAACAATCGTCACATCCCTCTGAACCTGTAGCCTACATGGTCCGTGCGCGACCTGCAGTGTGTATAATCCGTGCGTTGTCTATAGCGGCTGTGGTCCGTGCGTCACCTGCAGCTTATACACGGTCAGTTCCAGGCTAGCCGGCGATATAGTCCATGAACAACTTCTCTTGGCAGGGCTATTCCCGCCGTCTACTGCTGTGTCTAAGTACAGGCTCATTTGGGTAACAGGAGGGATTGTTTCTGTTGATTCTTGATCCTCGTCGTGATCGAAAGACCTGATTGACACGGTGTCGTAGTCACACTTCGGGAACGTCACAGCCATCCCAGTCCTCCATGCCCTTGTCTCGAGGGTCTGGCATGTCCGAGGACTCGATCGGTGGTTTTTACTAGTCGGATGTGTCGGTAGGGGTCTGTTGGCGGTTGCTGCTAGTCGAATGTGTCGGTATCGTTGGCTTGTTGGCTTGTTCACTCGCTTATCCTGCTCGTGAAACGATGAGGTCAGTAGACTGCTTTTTTCTTAAGGTATCATGGTGAGAGGGAAGTAGCCTTTTATCCCGTACCTTGCTGTTGACTGGCTCGAATGTTACAGTCGATACTCGGGACGCTAGCGTCTCTTGTTCACCTCGTGAAATGCTATCGTCAGTGAGCTGTATTCCCGAGGGGCCATGGTGAGGGGGAAGTGACTTTTCACCCCCGTACTGGTCTTTCTTCTGACTGCCTTGGACGATATAGTCGATACTCGGAACGCTAGCGTCTCTGGTCCTGCCTGTGAAACGTTATCGTCAGTGAGATGTGTTCTGGAGGGGTTATGGTGAGGGGGAAATGATTTTGCATCTTGTGCTGACCTTGCCATCGCCTGGCTTGACCAGCCCCGGAGCTCACGTGAAATTCACGATAGGGGCAAAAAGCACATCGATACGGAGACCTTGCTACAATGCCTTTTGTGCCTCCGGTTTTGTGCATCTTCCGGGAGCTTTGAGCAGTGTTTTGTTTTTGGATGGAATCATTTGTTGCAGTTACTTGGATCATCATCGGAGGAGAAGGATTGGCTTGGAGGAACGAGGGGTAGATTGCTTTGTCAATGCATCGGCCCGGCAGTGCATTCATTTGACGATTTCTTTCACTTCGTGTCAACATCGTGAACAGCAACGGCAAGATGATTTGTTTCTCATCAAGGGACACCACAACATTGAATTTCTAGCACATATAGCGGGCCAAAGCTCAACCACCTTACCCCTCCGGTAACGACAGCAAGTCAAGTAGCAATTTGCATGGACCTTTGGCAGCCACTAGGACCTGCGCAGCAGCAAAGAAACCCCTCCCCAGGTTTCAGCGATGTATAATAGCGGAATAGACAGCTCGGAGGCAAGCGAGGCGCCTGTTTCGTACCTACTGCCGACAAACTTTTAGCGAAAAATTTCCCCGATAGCTAAAGAAGGCCGAAAAAGGCTGACAAACTCGCCGAGAAATCTGGATTTCTTCGGATTTCTTCGGCGAATTTTCGCGATTCGAATTAGTTTAAGGTCACTGCCGCCATTGCAATTAGAAAACTACTGTCAGATGCCAAATGTTGCTTCATTAATGTTCGCCCCGATCGCCCATTTGAGGCGTGGCGAAAATTCTATCTTGCAAGAAACCCCCTACGAAAGTTTCAACTGTAACGCCCCTGAGAAACCCTTTGCAAACAATTCCATCCGTGACCCAGCACACACAACGAAACGACCAAACAACACACCCTAGTTGGAGGGACGGAACAGAGACACGTCGTCGACTCCCAGGAACATCCGCTCCCAGACGTTGCCGGGGACGGTGTTGTTGGTGAGCCATGAGTTGACGAACATGGAGGCGGTTCCCACACGGCGGACCAGGTCGTCGTCCAACTGCGACTGGAAGGTGCCCCAGGCGCGGGCGGGGCAGTGGAGGGCGATCAGGTTGGCGAACGCGCGCTCCGGGAACTTCTTGTTCTGGATGTTCGAGTCCTTGTACGCGATGTAGGTCTCGTTGATATCGAGGATGTAGAGCTTGTCGATATCTCCCCGAGTGAGGAAGTTGGGGATGGTCTTCCAGGTGACCAGGCGGTTGAAATAGCGCGTCATGGTCAAGTACAGGCGGTCGGTGATGTAGTCCTGTGCGGCCCGGTAGTCGGCCAGGGCCAAGGCACGCACAAGGACAGGGCCGGCAGAGGTTGCGAAGCAGTACTGGTCCTCTGGCAGCTTCGTGACGCCATACATGGCCAGGAACAGGACCAGGTGCGCCTGGAATTCGAACTCGCTGTTGGTCTCTGAATCCAGCTCGTACAGGACCGTGTAGTGCTTCTCCTGAGCCTCCTTGAGAGGCAGCTGGAAAGCCTTCTCCCAGACCTTGCAGCCGGCCAGGACCTCCTTGTGGATGTTGAGTACCTTGCCGCCGACGGCAAAGGTTACGATCTCCCTGCGGACGGAAACCGTTAGCTAAATTTCTCGCTAGGAAGCGCGCAAAAAGCTACGCCATTCTTATGCCGTTGGACAGTCGGCGACGCCAGTCTTCGCCGTGTCAAATCAAATCTTCCGACCTAGTCGGCGACGCCCTCCAACACTCTGTGACTTACTTGCGGGACATGGCCATGTTGTCGCCGATCTTGTAATCCTTGAAGACGTGGGTGTTGACAGCGTAGAATTGGTCGGCATCCAGGGGTCGCTCAGGCGTGGGCTTGACACGCATAGCAGCGTCCGAGTCCGAGAAGTACTTCTAGAGTCATGGATAAAATATGTCAGCGACCAAGTCCTAGTGCTGGAATGGAATAGGTTGGAGAGAGCAGTCTCGAGTATGCCCAGGTATATGTACTCGGGGTGGATGGTGAAGATATATCGGGAAAAGCTGCCCAGGATATATGGTCCGAGCGCCCAAGCGTACATGGTCCGAGCGCGAGAATATAGCTGGCTAGATGATCCGAGCGCGACTATATAGTCTGGCATATGGTCCGAGCGCGACTATACGATCTGCCACAGGGTCCGTGCGCGACTATATAGTCGGCTATATGGTCCGTGCGCGGGAAAGTGCCGATAGAGTAGGTCCGTGCGTTCGATATATGAGATGTAGGTACTTACAGCGGCAGACATTGTGAATCTGGCAGGGGATGTGCAGATGGCGAGTCTTGGACTAGTCCTGGTGTTTGTCTCGTCAGCAATTGTCAATGGCCACAAAACCACCGCAACAAAGGGTTCAGGCAGAAGAAGAATCACAGTGTGGAGGAATGTCAGCTGGTTTTTTGGTTGAAGTCGGAGGCTGCTGTGAGGCTGACGAAAGGAGAAGACAAGATGCTGTCAGAGGCTTTCTTAAGGCTGACGAAAGGAGGGGACAAGGTGTGGTTGGAGTCTGTCTCGGGGCTGACGAAAGGAGAGGACAATATACGGTTGGAGATTGTCACGGATCGACGAAAGGGGTGGACAAGATATTGGTGGAGATTGTCACGAATCGACGAAAGGGGTAGACAAGATATCGGTAGAGATTGTCACGAATCGACGAAAGGGGCGGACAAGATATCGGTGGAGGCTGCGTCGAAACTGACGAAAGGAGGTGACAAGATACCGGCTTAGGCTGCCCTGAGTCTGACGAAAGGAGGAGACAGGATTCCGGGGCCGGAAAAGAAATCACGGGCCAAAGAAATGATGGTTGGTGATTTCAACAAACGAAAAAAACAAAGTGCAGCGGTGACTTGTGAGCGCCAGAAGCTGACGGAACTCTCCCGAAAGGGGCAAACAGGGCTCCGGGGCAAGAGCGCTTTGCGGAAAGGAGGAAAGAGCAAGGCAGATGAACAAAAAGGCAACTTACCGAATAGATATGCTGATCACCTTGCTTGGAGTGATCTGGCGGCTTGGGTTGCGTGTGAGCAGGTGAATATTTCGGTGACAGGCGGGAAGAGATGGAATTCCAAGTCCAAGTAGCGTTATGGCGGAGATATATGTATACTCGGCGAAGGAGTGATGAATACTCGGCGGAAAAGGATGGATAGAGTTGATGGTCAAGACTAACGAAAGTCAACGAGAGTTGATGAAAGTTGATGGCGGTTGATTGAGGGAGAACAATCAAATCTTGGCAACTTGTGGTGGAGAGGATGGATAAAACTGGGGTGCAGAGGAAGGATGGAGGTTGGTGAAAGGAAAAGGGCCCAGTTCCGCAAATATATTTGATGGTGAGATTGCGCAGGCGGCGTGTGACAAGTTGGATATTGCGGTGGAAAAGCGGAAGGTGTGGAGCCTTGAGCTAGGATAGCGTTGCAAGGAAGGAACCTTCACGTTCCGCTCAGGTTGGGAACAGAAACAGTCAGACTTACCGACTATATCGTCGAATATACCACGACTATATCGTCGAATATACCACGACTATATCGTCGAATATACTATATGGAGAGTTGCCTATCGTACGTAGGATCGTGAACAATTGGGTATGGCCAGCTGGATATTGCAATGAAAAAGCGGAAGGTGCGAGAGAGCGTTGCAGGGAAGGAACCTAAGCGGAACGTGAAGGTGCGGAAAAGAAACAGTTAAACTTACCGACTATATCGTCGAATATACCATTAGTTAAACTTACCGACTATATCGTCGAATATACCATATGGATAGTCGACTATCGAATGTAGGATCGTGAACAATTGGGTTTAGCCAGCTGGATATTGCAATGGAAAAGCGGAAGGTGCAGAGCCGTAAGCTGGGAGAGCAATGCAGGGAAGGAACCTGAGCGGAACGTGAAGGTGCGGAAACGAAACAGTCAAGCTTACCGACTATATCTGGTGGGGAGTGGCCTATCGTACGTAGGATCGTGAACAATTGGGTGTGGCGGTTTGCCGGAAATGGAGATGCAGGACCTGGAGGAGGAGAAGTGTGAGCTTGATAAAAAGGGAAGTTGCGTCAGGAATGGAGAGATAGTTAAAATAGGGATAGGGAAAACAGTCAAAGTTACCGACTATATCGTCGAATATACCATATGGATAGTGACTATCGTACGTAGGATCGTGAACTTGGGTGTGGCGGTTGCCGGAAATGGAGACGCAGCACCTGGAGGAGGAACTGTTGGTATCACCAGCTCAGGAGCTACCAGTACTGCCAAAAGGGGTGTCACGTGTGCAGCACTAGGTCCTTCGTAAGAAGAACCTGATGGACCACATCACAGTAGATAGGATATACATCATGAATATACTACACCAGAGCCCAATCTACTAGGTACGATCGTAGTACAGCCCATTCAACAGGAACAGAAGTGTGAGCTTGGTAAAAAGGGAAGTTGGGTTAGAAAGGGAGGAATGGTTAAAAGAGGGATGCTAATGTTATCGACTATATCGCTAAATATACTATATGGATAGTCGACTATCGTACGTAGGATCGTGAAAAATTGGATATGGCGGTTGCCGGAAATGGAGACGAGGATCTTACGCAAGAGGGAAAGTGTGATCTTGGTAAAAAGGAAATTCAGATATGGGAGGGACAGTCAAAGTTGCCGGCTATATCGACGACTATATCGACGACTATATCATATGGACAGTCGTTTATCGTACGTGTGATCGTGGAACAATTAGGCATGGCGGTTGCCGGAAATGGAGGAAATTCGGATAAGGAAGGAGGGATGGTTGAAAGAGGAATAGGGAAAACAGTCAGAGTTGCCGACTATTTCGACGACTATATTATATGGATACTGCACTATCGTACGTGTGATCGTGAACAATTGGGTATGGCAGTTGCCGGAAATGGAGATGCAGGATCTGACGCATGACGCAAGAAGGAAAGTGTGAGCTTGGTGAAAAGGAAATTCGGATAAGGAAGGGGCAATGGGCAAGGGACGGAGGGGGGAAGCAGCCAAACCTACCGAGTATAACTATTGGGATGCCGACTATCGTGGACAGGATCGTGAACAGCTGGTATGACGGTGCCGGAAATGGAGACGCAGGATGTGACTCAAGACAAGTGCGAGCTTGGTGAAAAGGAGAATTAGATAAGGAAGGAGGGGAAAACCAGTCAAACTTACCGAGTATAACTGTTGGGATGTTGACTATCGTAAGTAGGATCGTGAACAGCTGGCCGGAGCTTGACCGGAGGTGAGTCCGGAGGTAAACGCGGAAGGGGCACGGAGGGGCACGGGGGTGAGCCGAAAGGGGAACGGGAGTAATTCGGAAGGGGCACGGGGCAAGCGCGGAAGGGGCACGGGGGTGAACCGAAAGGGGCACGGAGGTAAACGCGGAAGGGGCACGGGGGGAAACTGAAGGGACGGGGGTAAACGCGGAAGGGGCACGGCGCACGGGGGAAGCTGGAAGGGGCATAGGGCGAGCAAAAAGGTGCACGGAATTGAGCCGGAAGGGGCACGGGGGTGAACCGGAAGGTAACCGGAAGGTGCATATTAAACAAGTATCACGAGAGAGGCAATGCATGGTTGTATTGTAAGAAGTACTAGTGTATTACCGAAGGGATGTTGCCATACTAATAGATGAGAGGGATCCCGAGCCTCCGACGTGACGTACCAGTACACAGCGTACGTGCTTGCACTGCAACAGTACACGGGGGTGAGCCCGGGAAATGCACAGGGGTAGACCCGGACGATGGACGGAGCTTGGCCGGAGCTTGGCCGGAGGTGATCCAGGAGGCAAAACCGGAAGGTACACGGAGACAAACCCGAATGTGCCGGAGACATGACCCTAGAGGTGGCCGACGGTGACCAGAGGCGGCCAGAGAGGCGTGATATTCACAATGTGTAGGGATGAGTAGTTCACTCTAGTAAAAGGGCAGGTGTGGGTGTTTATTGTTTTGCCCCAAATGCATATACAAAAGGGATGGGTGCAGCCGAGTATTGAAAGGGGTGCTGAAAGTTCATTGTCAGTCAGGCCTCAATCTACAGAGTGGCAGCTGCAGATTTTATTGCACCCAGAAAGGCGAGGGCGACTAATCATACAATGGAAGACAGAGACGAGATGTGGGATCACAGGCTGAGAGAGATTCGTAGTTAGAGAGGCGAATCTAGTTTAGTTAAGCGAACGCGAAGATCAATCAAAGATCAATCAAGCGACGTCGAAGAAGATTTAAGCGGCAGTGAAGTTGAGTCAAGCGACCGTAAAGATCAACCAAGCGGGCGCGAAGAAAGGAAATAATAAAGCTGGCTGGTTTTGCCTACGAACAGCTGGATGTAAGGGGGCAGCGACTGTACGATTTTGGTTACCAGAAGCGAGGTCGGAATGCTCGTGATGTGGGTAGATTGGCACTGAGATCTACGAAGCAAGGCACCCGGCATCATTGAACCCACAGTGTGTCATCTGCGGCAGCATTTCATTGGGAAACAGGGGCGGGTGCAGGTGTCGTTGTACCAGGGGCGGTTGTGGCCGAGTAGATGATGGGGGTAACTAGAGGCGAGGATGGACATTTACCGTGGACAGATCATGACTTCGTATCACGAGAGGGACAGATAGAGATCTACATTAGTGCGCTGATGCTTGGGCGAGGGCTTCCGTAGCCGTTTCTAACAGTATTGTCTCGGTAGCAGTCAATAAGACAGAATTGGTGGCGGAATGGGGATGGGGAGCAGGTAGCGAGGAACGAGAAGGGTGCCGGCGACGACGAGAGGAAGGTTGGCATTGGCGGGGAGGACTGGCGTCGACAAGGAGAAGGAGAGTGGGAGTCCGGGCAGTAGGTGTTGAGAAAGATAGGGGGGGAAAGGTTGTTGGCCCATACTAGCATCATGAACGACAACCAGGCATGCGGCGGTACTCTTGGATCACCACGCCGTGGGGGGTCTACCCGAAGACCGCGTCCGCCGTGAAGAGCGAGAGCACCATTTTCTAGTCTCGCACTGTGAGCTGCAGGACACTGGCGACGATGAGGGGAGGACGATGACTGTTTAGGAGGGAAAAGGAACTGGCGTCGATGAGGGCGGCTGGCCGAAGTATTGTACACCAACTCCCAGAGCGAAGCGACCTGGACAGTATGATCGTAACGAAAAGGACGGGTTCGGTCGAGTACAAGGAGTGGGCAGCATCATGTCTACCATGAAGCGGTTGCCAATGACGGCAACCTAGTAGGAATGCGTGACATTGGTCTGGGGGCTTGTGTCTTGAAGTAGATCATGATCTAGTCTTTGCAGCCTGGCTTGGTGCAGAGAGATGGGACCGCGGCGGCGGCGGCGGCGGCGGCATGGTTTAGCCACATGGCTTAAGTAGGGAGCTTCGTATCCTGCGAAAGGGGCACCGACTAGGTGTATAATAGTAATTGCCAGAGGCAAGGCTGAGCCTTTGCGATATGGGATGGTTGGTACTTGGATCTACGAAAGGCCGTGGATCGGTATCTAGATCAAGGCGCCACAGGGGCAAGTGAAAGGACAGTTAGCGATGTAATTACCGAGAAGAGCGGGCACAGTCGACAGGTATTTGGTACGGAAGCATCAAGCGCCAATAGAAAGTATGGAGTGATGGACAGAAGGACAGTAGTTACCAAGGGCGAGGCTGAATGCTCACGATGTGTTTGGATCGGTGCCTTGAGTGTACGAAAGAGGCGGGTGGGAACAGGTATTATCGGACCAAGAGGGCGGGCGCGGCGTCTTGGTAGTGTCCGTCACGGTGGCGAGACCAGCCGCTACTGCTGGGGTCATCCCACCCGACGAGGGGCCGAATATTGCATCAGGGCGGGTGCTCCATTCCTCCAGGATGTGCCAGAAGGCGAAGGGTAGATCGATCATCGGAGTTTTAGGAGGTTTTTGTTTTTTGTCTGGCGCATGGCCTCAGGTTGCCAAGTGGCTATCATCTCCAAAAGCGTCCAGTCGAAAAGGGGAGTCGACGACAAGGGCGAGGCAGATGCGGTGAGCCAGTAATGGGGAGAGTTGTTGATCATCGTTGTGTTGGCGGAGAGCGGAATTAGGGGCGAGCCGGGGGATACCTGTTCGAGATGTGTCAATCATCTATTGGAAATTGGGTAGATTGGAGACGCGAAACTGACCTTTCGAACCCTGCTCAGGGGGGCAGTTTGCAAGCGGCGTGTATGATGGCAGGTCATTTGTAGAGCAGGTGGCTAAGCAATAGCATCTTCCAATGGGCCGTTGCAAATTGTCTTGTGTGAAAAAGCCCAGTCAAAACAATTGCTATCATGTCAACAACGTTGGGGCCGGGAGCGGGTGCTCAAGAGAGGGGCGAATGCTGGGATATTACACTCAAACAAACACACCATGGAGGTATGAGCGTACAGATTTTAGAAGCTGTCTGCCAGTTGCTGCTACATGGGCTTGTAGTACCAGCTTGGGAAGGGATAGTATTTCGTGCATTCTAGGAGGCTCCCCAGTGGATGTATGGGGGTGGCAATTACCAGCAACTACGAAAGAGGGGCCAAGGGAAGCCAATCAGTCAAGAAGGAGGATGCCGAAAGGCAGGAAACGTTAATGTTGTATTCAGCGGCGTGGATGCAGCCGGGCTTTTATTGATTGCAGGAGGAAAATGCAGGAGGTACTTCATACGTGGAATGGCAGATGTGGACAATTAATGCGTGTCACGAATAGCATGTGTGTTGCGAAACAGTGTTATGGAGGACACAAATGTATTGGTTATTGAATAAGCTACACGGTAGACTCGTAATCCGGCTCAGAGAGGGAGGGGCGAGGAAGCCAGTATTGTACAATCATCTGGTCAGGGGTTGGAAGGGGCGAGTGCAGACGGTATTATAGATTGGGTATTTGCATTTCGATTCGTTGAGGATCACGTGCTCTGTGAAGCTATTAGGGAGGGATGGCGTATCTGGTACGCATTGATGTATGCTGGAATCGGAATATCTCGGTGGAGTGGGTATCTTGTTCGAGTCCATGGGTACAACTTGTAGGAAGGAAAGGGAAGGGTTCGTTAGGATCGTTCGTTTCGAATGGTGTGTCTCGAATGTTATCTCGTACATCTTTGCCTTCACATGGTCTGGCCGTCACTGATCACGTGAGTGAGATTGAGCGTAGATAGGGTCGGATCGGGGGTAAGGAAGCTTGAATAGCACCCAGGGAGTCGACAGCGGTGGGATTGGCGTGGGAAAATGGGCGGCAGACGAAGGTACCGTACTGGAAGCAAGGGGTGTTGTTAGCCAAAAAAGTTAAGCAAATAAAAAAGATTATTTCAGGGTTTTCACGTTACCTGGAGCAGATAATGCAGGCTGTGAATATTCAAGACATGGAGGTGTCTGATTCCATGGAAAATAACAGCCTCAACAACTGTGCCTCATCATGACCTTGCCGGGTCCAAGGGGTGACTGTAGGCGTGGAGTATTGTGTGGCGGAAGAAGGAAAAGAACTTGTTCGTCATGAAAATCGGTTAGCAGGCGTGAATGGTACTCAGGGAATGTTTCTGGGTGTATCAGTCAAGCTGTTGTTGATCTCGAACCGAGTTGGGGCAATATCGAACACGGATGGGTGCCTGCGCATCGGATTCAGGTCGAAAGGAGTGAGATTGTTGTTGACCCTGTGTTTCTAGCCAAAGACTCATGCGTTAGTAGTGTCATTTGCAAAGTGGCCATTTGGGAATGGTATGTGAAATAACATCACCTGTATTGTGGCAGTATGATAGGCCTGTAAGAAAGGCATGGGAGCATGGTGCTGTTGGAGACGCGGAAAATCCTTTGTCGTCTGGCTTGCGTGGTTGTTGGTTCGAAAGGGGCGAGGACAGGTTTTACCGACTGTCTTTGTAGAGGAGCAGGGGCTATATCGCATGTTCTTTGTTTTCGGTCAAGGGCTTAATTGAACGCTTCGTATATGGTATCATTTCGAGGAGGTGGAGGTCTTGTAGGTGCGACTCGAGAGGCTGAGAAAAGACTGCTCAGGCTTGGCGCCGGAAGGGGCGAGGGGGAAACTGTAATTTGCATCTTTTGGTGCTGAAAGACAATCTCGTCGGTGCCTGTCTTTGGTTTCTGCTTCGCGCGTAGCGTTGCATTGAATTGGATCTACTGAGATGGCAGAAATTGGAACAGATAGGTACAGATGAGCATTTGATTGCAAGAGGATGTTTCCAAACTGAAAAGAACGGGGACAAGCTTGTATTCCGGCACCTTCTAGAATCCAGTGCTCTCCTTGTACTGACAATCACTGATGGAGCCGGGAGTTTGCATGTGGGCCATTCGTTGTGGGCTGATTACTCGGCGAGTCTGTTGATTTGCAATATGATGAAATGCACCGAGCAGATATAAGTTGAAAAGGGTAAAAGGGACCAAGACCTCACGCAGTGACGGCTTGTTTCGAGCTGGTTTGATACACAAGCCAAAACCCTGCCATGTCAGAAGAGAGGGTGAACTCAAGCCCCCGAATGCTCTGAGTCTGAAGGATATGACTGTGCCTTGAAGTTCATGAGTGGCCGGTCATCTGATACAAGGGCATTCTGCGCATTCGACGTTGCTCCGAAAGGGATGGACTACAGGAAAGCAAAGACTATTCATCGAATTGTGTATGCGGGGTTGCGGATGAAGTGGTTGGTAAATTCAAAAGTCTTTGCATGTGTACTGGAAGATGAACATGGCGCCTTGGGCTGTATGTGCGAGACCCGATATAATTATGGACTTCTGGTGTGCGATTGTGTATCAGTGTTGTACCTTCTGTTGACAGTCTCAACTATTATCGGGTTAAAAAGAAAGGGGCGAGCGTACCATATGTGATGTTCGTATCATGGAACAGTTGGGCCCATCTGACCTGCTTGGAGGACTGACATATGCACAAGACGGATCTGGGAGCGAGTAGAAACTATGTATAGTACCAAAAGTACGTTATGCTTATGTAGCTTTGATATTGAAGATGGTTTCATGGATATAACTCAACAGTTGACAGAATATGAACGGGAGATAGCAAATATTCTTCGACGAATACCCAACATCGCACTTCTTTCTTCGGTTTTTTTTTTCGATTCATATCAAGGCCCCCCGGCAGAAATAAAAGACCCACAAAGAGCAGGTTACCTTGACACATGTGGCATTGGTATCTGTTTCTGTATTTCACATTCATTTCTACCTGGGGGAGGAAACCCACAAAACTCTTAAAGGGCATAGATATTGCTGGAGGTAAGGCTTTCCTTTTTGGCTGAGTCAACTGGGGATAAATATCGAATCGAAGTTCAGAAAACAACATACCCACCAGTAGGACCATGTAGTGTTAGCACTTCTGGAAGCAAGAAGCATTTGGGAGTGTCCGGGTCCAAGGTCCAGGTCTTGCCTCAGGGGCTGGAACCGCAAAGTATGCCATGCATCTAGATTGGCAGCAGCCTTCTGAGTGAATAGTCCCTCAGTTTCTGAGCTGATATGTTCACTTTTGTAGACCCCCTCTGGCCATGTAGTGACACTTGTCCCGCGCATATATCACTTTTCGTAAGATGGATAGTCCCTGTCTTCTCAATGTTGGCTGTCTGGGGGAAGGTGGCACATTAGCTTGTCGATGATCTTGAAAGTCACAATCAAGGGCGGCAGAAAAAATCACCAGAGAGACTCAGTAGAGATGCTCCAAATACAGGGTACACCCCGTCATCGGTATATCCGCCGATATGGTGACCATTGGAACATTACGATCCCGGTATTCTGGCACATGCCAGAGCTATGACATTTGGTGGTTTTAGGTGCACATAACAGGATTCGCTCCTGAAAAGACACGAAATACATTGGTAGAAGCTTGTGTATCTAGTAATATGTTGGTACTGATGATTACCTAGTGTACTTGAGGACCCATTAGATATGTTGGCCATGTTGTTTGCGAGTGTCGTCTCGTAGATGGCCTGCTTGACCCCTGAATCTTGCAAGGAATGGGTCAGAAGCCAATGCCTCCCTCATCTTACCAGTCTCTATGTCCTTGAAGCGTAATGCGGGCGATTTGTAGTTCTAATATTCACAAGTGAAGTTTAGTTGGCGAAGCAAGGCTGGAGTTCCTCGTACAGCCGCCTCATAGGTAAGCGGTGGAAAAAGGAATCTTTGAGCTGGAGGAGTTCGTCACCGTACAGCCGATCTTGGTCGCAACAGCCCATGCAGGCTCCACAAGCCCCCCGCCACGGGATCCGGAGCTGCCGGGGGTGAGATAAGTTGGGAATTGCGGGGACGATCGAGGTGTTGATGGGAGATGCACTTGCATTCTCCACACGAAGCGCGCGCTGGCCCATCTGTCACGAGCTTGCTGGAGGCATAAGGTCGAGTGTAAGTAAGAGGGCGGTTTGAAGATATATACTCGACGAAGAATCCGGTGCCGATATGGGAAAGATGAACGGGAGCTAGTGCAGAGCCGATGGTGTCGCTAGGGCTCACTCCTAAGGTGCATATATGTATTTCCGCAATTCGTGTGGCGAGCGAAGAATTAGTGATTGCGACGACCAGTAGGATATGAAGCACGAAGAACCAAGAACCCCGCCCGAGTCGGAGAATGCCAGCCCCTCAAAATGACATGCGACTCAAGATGTCAAGTGTGGTCGATAGCGAGGAAGGTATTGTGCAGTGTCATGGCGTCGATGCAATGCAACCTCGCCAAACGCGACCGAGATCTTTGGGTGCAGGTCTAAGGTGCAGGTGGGTGGATGTTGGGTGTTCGTCCCACGATCTCCTGGTCGCGTTCGGGTTGAACATAAGAGTGCGAGAGACCCCTGTCCGACCGAAGAAAAAGAAAAGGAAAAGGAAGGATTTCGTGGGGCTGGCAGATTCCACGTGCACTACTCCGTAGCTGCCACCATTTGGCAAATGACTCTCGTTGATGAGTGTGTGTCGACTCTGTCGAGCGCTACTGCTTGCTGCTTGCTGTGAGTATTGCAGGTTAAAGTAGGAACAAACAGCGTGGATGCCAGGGCCAGTCATGTTAGGTGGTAGGCAATCTTATTAGCGTTGGCTCGCTGATTGCGCTTCAGGCAACCCGTCTGTCTGCTAGGCGGCTAGGCTTGCTAGGGGCTGCCCTATTTCAAAGCAGTTCTTCTCCCGCTCTCGGGGTCTCGGTTCACGACTCGCCTGCATGTATGAACATCCCATAATTACTGGTTTTTCTCTTGATTCTATTCGTATACTTGTGCCGTTGTGCCGGAAGATCTCGTACGGGCAATTCGGTTCCATAAACCACATTGGACTGCCTGCTTGCTTCGTTTGCATTGTGAGAAGCGCTAATACTCAATCTCTTGTCTTGTCTCTGCTATCACCGAAGCACCAGTATTTCTGTTTGTAAACAGCAACCCCTGTTTGTCCACTGAACCTCATAACGCCGAGGTCCGTTTCCTCCACCGTCATCTCACCACATTCCTGGCTGGGATCTCCGGGAAAATTTCAACCGTGGGAAAGTGCTGTTGCAATGAGCTCGAAAATTCCGAATTGACGCTTTCTGATGTGCTTTTCCTTCTCGTCAACCGAGTCCAACTACCATTCTTTGCACTGCCGACTACGGGCGATAACTGCAGCAAGCTAGGAGAGCTTGCTCTCACAGCCCCCCGGCATCATGCCGGAAAAGCCACTGACGGTAGCCACCTACGCTGCTGGTGCCTCTCTCGCCGCCATCACGCTGGTCTACGTCTTTGCTCCGACCTACCTGATCGACAACGAGCCTAATACCACAAAGAAGAAGGGCGTTGTCGGCTTGACGAACCCAGCCAACGATTGCTTCATCAACTCCGTGCTCCAGGCCCTGGCTGGCCTAACCGACCTCCGTGTCTACCTCATTCGCGAAACGCACAGGCGGAATATCGACGAGCCCTGGGTGTACCGACAGATCGTCAAAGACCCTGCGCAAAACCCGACACCCGATTGGAAGACGGAGGGGCTACAAACCGGCTTGGTCACCAAGGGCCTGAAGGAAATCCTCGATGCGCTCAACGAACGACCGATCTACAAAAAGACCATCTCGGCTACCGGCTTCGTCAAGGTCCTCGAGGTCGCATTCAAGCAGCGCATTAGCAGGCAGCAGCAGGATGCCCAAGAGTTCCTCCAGGTCGTGGCCGAGAGGCTATGCGACGAATACCATGCTGGGAAAACAGCAAGGCGCATTGCGCGGGAGAGCGGAGGACTCGAACGCTCGGTCACCAACAACAGCGCGGCGCCTGTAGATGGCTCGGCTGTAGAAGAGCGACTGGCGGGACTCGCAGTCGGCGGCGACGACGAACCCAGCGAGCCCTCAGAACGGCCGACGGCCTCGACGACCTCCCCCGAGCAAACTGACACAGCGACTGACGAGACTGCTGTGGAAGATGACGAAGAGGAGGGTTTCCCCCTGGAGGGCAAGTATGAGTGTCAGATTGAATGCCAGACATGTCATTTCAAGCCGAAACCGACAACTAGCGAATTCTGCTCGCTAACTCTCAGTGTGCCACGAACAAGCTCCACGACGCTCAACGCGTGTCTGGATCTGACGTTCAAGACGGAATACGTGGATGACTTCAAGTGTGAAAAGTGCCGCCTGGTCCATGCCAAAGAGGTTTTGGAAGCTGAGTTGGCCAAGTCTACATCGGAGAGCTTCAAAACAGAAACGCGTTCGCAGATTGAGAAGTTGCAACACGCGATTGACACAGACCCCGAAAAACCACCGGCAGACGTTGTATTACCGGACAATAAGTACGCCCCGCAGCGCAGGATTGCGAGACACACACGCCTCACCAGCTTCCCCAAGATTATGGCCATTCATCTATCGCGGTCAATCTATGATGCGAGCATGTCCACCAAGAACTCGGCCAAGGTCGCCTTCCCCGAACAGCTGGGGATGGGTGGAATTCTCGATCAGAAGAAGTACAAACTTCTCGGTATAGTCTCTCACAAGGGCAGCCATAACAGTGGCCACTACGAGTCCTTCCGGAGACAGAATGTCGCCACGCCCTTCTCGACACCACATGCTTTCCAACCCTCCCACGCTTTCACAAAATCGGCCCAGCCGAGCCCGATGACTACGCCGCAAATAGCAACACCGCAAATTCGTGCTATCCAAAAGGCCGAGGGGGAAAGTCCTACGACATCAACCCCTGACTTGCTATCCCCCACATCAGGGACAAGTTCTTCAAACCCATCCGTTGAAACGTTACCTCGCGAAGCGGGAGAGCCGGCCCCGCGATCATCGCCCAGCTCTGGCAGTCAAAAGTCTGCGAAGCGCACCCTACCTCTGGCAAGCGCCGTCGCGACTCTGATACCATGAGCATCAAGTCTGTCGCCGCATCGGCCAAATCAACACTCTCCAGGATATCGCAGTCCGCGCGCAACAGCCGGACTGGGAGCCCCGCCGGAAAGCGGGCGACAAACGAGTCGGCTGCCAGCACGACCGTCGCCCCGACGGCGACCCAGCAATCCAGCACCACCTCGAAGTCCGTGATGGGGAGGCGGCGCAAACAGGCCGAGCGCTGGTGGCGCATCAGCGACGAGAAGATCAAGGAGGCCAAGACGAGCGACGTGCTGGGCATGCAGAGAGAAGTATACCTCTTGTTCTACGAGCTCGAGCGCGAGGGCGGCTGCGGCGGCCCGGCACCGGCACCTACGGAGCCCTAGGATGGTTCTGTTGAGCGACGAATCAAGGGCCGTCTTCGCAACGACCTGGACGGGAAGTTCAACGACATTAACGTGTTACCCTGCCCGCGACGGATTCGAAAAAGGCTAAGGCGCGTCTCGTGGCATATTCGAGAGGGCTGCTCATATACGTGGGCTTGGATCAAGCGGTGGGCGCGCCGGTTCTGGGATGAGGCGATCTTGGGCTACCCTCCGCCCATGGCCGGGCTCTCTTTCTTGGATGAGATGGAGGCAGGCTTATTGGCAGCTGAAGGCGGCGCTAGGAGTCGGCAGGCAAGTGGAAGTAGTGGTGGCCTTTTTGAGGAGTCGTTGTCCTGAGGCCCCTTTCCGTTCGCGAGGGGAGGCGCATACATGGCGCTGCCCAAGGTCTCACTCAGCGGCTGCTTGTTATCGAACTACATACTTTGGAGGGGTTTCACATCACCATGGCACACACACACACATATTTGGCGTTCGCGAGAGATCAGCATTTTCTGTCAGGGGTTAGGAAAACATTACTTTCCACAGCGTGGTTAGGATACTGTGCATATTATTTCTACACCACCTGAGCGGTGCGGCGGCTGGCGTTTTAGACTAGAGCAGCATCACATCCCGTACATACATACACAAACCCGGCTCTGGAACTCGGAGAGGCATTAGACAGAAGCCCAATGTCCATACTATACCATCACACCATTTGCATTTGCATTGCCTTGCCATATACTCCAAATCGTGACATCGGTTCTCGGTTGCCGAATGAACCCTCCACGAAAACCAAATAGCCGTAGTTGATTGCTTTCGGGACACATCGCGACTTTACCCCACCAGCCGGAGGATTGTCCGAGGTTATGTCGGGACACCGGCTATCCTGATGAGGTTCGTGGTTGGAGACATTACGTTTAGCATCCCGGGTTTGAACGGCTCTTCTCTTGGGCTACGAAAAGGGGAAAGCAGAGCACACACTTTTCGCAGTGACGGAAGGAGCGCGAGGCGTGTAGAAAGAGGCAAAGAAGCGCCAGCAAATCGGGTTGCCGTAGCAAGCTATAGCTGGCCCATCGGTGACGCTATCGCCAATGTCCGACTGGAGCAAAACTGCAACTAGTCTGGGTACCCAGCCCACAGTGATTACATACATCTGTACATCGAAAAGCGAAAAGGGTAAGCTATCTGCACGGTGAACTGTGTTGCATGCAAGGCCTGTGGCTGATAAGGCTGCTAGCTGAAGATGGGACGCTGGGAGGCTGGATCTGGATCGACGATGGGCTCAATTGCTTGTAATAGCCAGTTGATCATGTCATGGTGGTACGGTGGGCAGGCCCCTCGCGCGTGTTTCCGTGGGCTCAGGTCTGATTGCCGAGAAACAGCATGTTCGGCCCAGCGACCAACAGAAATCTCGGCGGGGGGTCCACGGGATGGAGCGTCTAGAATTCCCTGTCAGCATTAGCTAAACGAGAGGTGGGAGGCGGGAGCGAGGAGAAAGAGGCGCACGCAGCAGCAGCAGGTGGGCAGGGGTCAGGGTAGTGCTGGATAGCTCTGCTTCCTCGAGCGTTCCAAACTGAAAGCTCCAAAAAGAAGGGCCGCTATGACGACTGACCGACCCCACGCCTCCCAGATGGGACTTCCTCTTTTACCCCTCCAAGCCGCCCAAAACAACCCAGAACCGTACGAGAGCTGTGAGAATAGGTCCTTTTACCTGGCCAGAATATTACCGACTGGCCTTCAACTCGGTAATATTTCGAAATTTTCTCTCGGACATGAGGCATCTATGGGCGTCTGAAAGCTTCTCCGTGTAACCATAGAAGAAATTGCCTCACTGGTCCGCCGTGATCGGCTGACTCGAGTCGTCCCCCTTGAACGTGTTGATGTAAGTCGCGCATTTCTCAACGTAGGTAGGTAGGTACTTGCTTCGTTGGTTGGTGCCAGGTATTGATGGCCTTTTTGGCATTGACTTTTTTGCATTGACGTACTACGTACCCCGCCATCCTGTCACTCAAGACAAAAGGAGCCGGGCAACACAGGTCCGGGCCTTCTTGAACTTTGGTGGGACACACAACGATACCTGAAGCACGTTGTTCAATGATCTTGCTCGACTCTCTCAACACTTGCATACCGGACCGGACATTCGCACACTGTGGGAAAGCCCAATCACAAAGGCAGCTTAGGTGCCAAGCCAAGTAGAAAGCCACTTCACGAGGCTTGACGATTCGCTCCGGGGCCGACTTCCCTTTCTTACTGTACCGTAGACCAACCATGCAGACACAAGGTCCAGGAGGGGTCCTGGGCCCAGGTCCCTGACAGGGACAAATGGCAAGCCTCCAAGAAGGCTCTGATGTAACCTGCACAAACAACTGTACCTGCTCCGGACCTGCTACCAGCCATTGAATTGATGCATCATGTAATGTACCGCAGGTCGCACGCCCCAAAGGTGCTGGGTGCAGTCGAGAGTCTCAAAGCAGTAGCGTCAGGGTGGCTTCCACCTGGGACCCCTCCATCGATGCCGGTACGATGCACACACCCCTGCGAGAATAAACCGGTCGTCGGTCTGTTGTACCAATAGGAGTAACCGTAAATGCCAATCAGCGGTACAAGCCAGGATAGCAGTTGCATTTGTCGGGATATATTCTCCTAGAGTATATCCAGAGAGAAGTTGCCGATGCATGTACCCCGAGCGAGCAGCTCCGTACGAAGTTGAGAAATTCTCCATCGATGACATCGCTGTGTCAAATTGAACGGATAAGTAGACAGTGCAGCAGATAAGTACCGTTTGGCGGCAGTGGCTGTCTGTTCGGTCTGTCCGTCTGTCCTGTCTCCAGGTGAGATCGGCCTAATACGCTGGCGACCGACTTGTTCGATGTCCAGGACCTTAGTACCAAGCAATTGACGACAAGGAGGCCCGAATATGGTGGGGTGGTTTGGTGGCTCCACGAGTAGTACATACACTTGTACAGTAAGGTAAAGAAGGGTTGGCAGCTGGCTAAACTGTGCTTTGCCCATTGGCAGCACCGATGTATTGTGATTATTCCATTTACTCCCAATTACGACAGCAGAGTAAACAAAATTCTATTCAACCTCCGTATAGTCCGATATAGTTATTCAACTGGTGTAATAAGTAGCTTTCGATATGGATGTCCAATACTTGACCGGTTATTCGTCGCAGGGGCTCGGTGGGTGGCATGGTGTTTGGAGGAGCTGAGGTGGGAAACCCAGCTATCGATATGACGATGAGCCCTCCTTCCTCTTTAGCTTCCATTCGACTCCGTTTGGTTTTGTCGGCCTCGTTTCATGGACAAGCACAACTCTCAACTCTGCGTGTGTCTGCCAACCCCTCCTTACCAAAACCTAAAATCGTCAAGGCCAGCTGCTACCTCCGTTACCCAAATCATAAAGCTCATAAGCTACCTCCGAAATCTCCCTCTGAATTTTCCATCCTACCTATTTAATCTTTCTCACTTCCTCACTCCTCCATTCCCACTCCAACATTCCCAACCTCTACCAACATCAATACATATAACCAACAAGATGGGTGCTCAAGCTGTCCTTTCGCGTAAGACCGGTGTTATCTACGGCGATGACGTCCTGGCTCTGTTCAAGCACGCTCGCGAGAACAAGTATGCCATCCCGGCCATCAACTGCACATCCTCTTCCACCGTGGTAGCTTCCCTCGAGGCTGCCCGCGATGCCAAGTCCCATCGTCCTGCAGGTCTCGAACGGTGGTGCCGCTTACTTCGCCGGTAAGGGTGTCGACAACAAGGACCAGTTCGCCTCCATCCAGGGTTCCATTGCCGCTGCCCACTACATCCGCGCCATTGCCCCCGCCTACGGCATTCCCGTAAGTTCCATCCGGTTTCCTCTGCGACTGGGGAACACGCATAGCTAACAGTGATGTCACAGTCGTTCTCCACACCGACCACTGCGCCAAGAAGCTGCTGCCTGGTTGGACGGCATGCTCGACGCCGACGAGAAGTTCTTCAAGGAGACCGGCGAGCCCCTGTTCTCTTCCCACATGATCGATCTGTCCGAGGAGCCCGTCGACTGGAACGTCGAGACCACCGCCAAGTACCTGGCCCGTGCCGCTCCCATGAAGCAGTGGCTCGAGATGGAGATTGGTATCACCGGTGGTGAGGAGGACGGTGTCAACAACGAGGATGTTGACAACAACTCCCTCTACACCCACCCGAGGACATCTGGAACATCTACAAGACCCTCGAGCCCGTCTCCCCCTACTTCTCCATTGCCGCTGGCTTCGGTAACGTCCACGGTGTCTACAAGCCTGGCAACGTCAAGCTGCAGCCCGAGCTCCTCGGAAAGCACCAGAAGTACGTCGTCGAGAAGCTCGAGAAGAAGGCCGACCGACAAGCCCGTCTTCTTCGTCTTCCACGGTGGCTCCGGCTCCGAGAAGTCCGACTACCTCACCGCCATCAGCCACGGTGTCGTCAAGGTCAACATGGACACCGACATGCAGTTCGCCTACCTGGCCGGTATCCGTGACTACGTCCTCAACAAGAAGGACTACGTCCTGACCATGGTCGGCAACCCCGACGGCGCTGACAAGCCCAACAAGAAGTTCTTCGACCCTCGTGTCTGGGTCCGTGAGGGTGAGAAGACCATGTCTCAGCGCGTGGCCGTGGCCCTCCAGGACTTCAACACTGCCAACCAGATCTAGATCTTTCATGTCAATGTACGTTCCCACGGCTTGGGTGGGCAAAAGCTTCGACCCCCGTGTCTGGGTCCGTGAGGGGGCCAGGGCGAGAAGACCATGAGCAAGAGCAAGCATGTCTTCTCCCTCTCGCCCTTCATGATTATGTATGGAAAAGGGATTAGGCGTTAATATAGATACCTTGATAAACTTAAATATGTTCTGTCCGAACAAACTTTGTCCCCGTCGTTCCATTGACATCATCCCCTATGCTGATATTCGATTCCATCATTGTTTTGACGTACCTGGAATTTATTTTGATATTACGCCATTGGGCCTATTACGCCACTGGGACCTATTATGCCATTGGTTGGTGCCTATGCCACTGGAATGGATGGGGTCTGGTGTCCATCCTTTTATGGGAGTTAACATCCGCAAGTGTGGTAGTTGGGAAGCTCCAGTTAGCCAGAAGCTGCCAATGGGTTTTTTCGATCCCAGAAGAATCGCATCCGTTGGTACTTTTTTGAGGGTTTCGGAGTCATTGGGTATAATGACTCTATTTCAAGCTTATATTCTCAAGGATATCATGCTCTTTGTGAGTATTTTGTTTCTGCTAGCTTTGGCTGGTATCAGACCGAAAGCTAAATCAGAAACCAGAAAAATGAAAGAAGCCCAGCACGCCCTCTCCCGCAAGACCGGTGCCATCTACAGTGATGTATATGGCGTCAATGACATCCTTGCTCCGGCCAACCCGCTCGCCTCTCCACAAGACCGGTGTCATCTATGGTAATGATGTCCTTGCTCTTGTCAAGCACGCCCCCTCTGCAAGACCGGTGCATCTACGGCGTAAGTACTTGCTATGTTCTATTACACATGCTGCCGGACCAAAAGCCGTAGCATACGCGCTGAGCCAAAAGCCGGCGGCCAACTGATGGATTAATCGGTATATCATGGTGTGTCTTGCCAGAACCAACTTTTCCTTTCCACGCACGCCCGACGTCCTTGCTCTCTTTACGCACGCCCTCTCCCGTAAGATTGGGAACCCATACCATGTATTCTCTGATGAGCACGACTGCGTGGTCATGAGTACCAACGAGAGCTGTCTGTACGTATATGTTAACCTTGACGGAACTGTAGCAGCTGGGGTAGTATCACGCAAATACATCAAACCTCATGAGTCAACGGAAAAATGCTTAATGGCGATGCCTCCTTATACCGATGCTTATGAACATCATACTGCTCTGCTCGAAGCCATCAGGGGGTTATTGCCCGCTCGCGTATAATGTCCGACGAAACCTTTCAGCAGTCCTTGCCTGCCTTCTGATCTAGAGGATCTTGTTGAAGTTGTCGTTGTTGGGCCACATCTTGTCGGGGGGCATGGGGGCAAACTTGGGATGGGCCAGCTGTCCAGCTGGATCGCCGGGTCATTCATGGAGTAGCCGCCGGGCAGCTTGATGGTGTCGCTCGGGGCCGGTCCGGTGTACGAGCTCTGGACATCGACGTGGGCGCACTGGGGAAAAGTCAGTCATATACAAATGTAGGGGTGGATGGGTTTGGGCACATACCTGCATGAAACTGCTTGGCCTTGTAGGGCGGGTGCACGGCCATCTGCTCGATGCGCATCAGGTACTGGCCCTTGGGGATCTCGGCCGGCAGCTTGAAGGTGAACTGGCTCCGGTCCCGCGTCAGCCAGCCCTGGTCCGTGCCGTCCCAGGGGTCCTTGGTCCCGAGCTGGTAGACCTTGAACCAGTCGCCCTCGCCCTTGTACTTGCTGACGTCGCCGCCGGGGGCCAGCGACATGTGGACCTGGGAAGGGGCAATGTGAGTCAGACATGAACGCACACACAGAGAGACAGAGAGACCACTTACAGTGACGGGCCCCGGGTGGTAGATCTTGGTGGCGAGGTTGGTCTGGAAGCCGACCGTGTCCTGGCCTGCCACGACCTTGGCCGCCTTGGTCTTGGCCATGTGGTTCTCGGCGCCCTTGTTGCAGCGGAGGTTGGTGCTGTGAGGATGGCGCCGTCGTCCCACGACGGCTGGAAGCCGTTGTTGTGCTCGCGCACGTACTCGAACTCCTTGGTGACCTGGCCGTTGAGGATGAAGGACGGGAAGAGGTAGTGCGCCGCCGACAGGGGGGAGAACCGCGAGGGCGAGCAGGTGGAGGTTCTTCTGCATCTTGGCGGGTGGGTTGGCGGTGGTTGGGGTGCAGATGAAGACGAAGGTGGCGAGAAAGGGTGTTGCTTAGGGCGTGCTTGAGTGGCTTATAACGAAGGCAAGCTATGTTCGACTGGTCTGATGATCTGTCGCGAAAGAGTGTATTGGTAGGTAGCTTGTTGCTGCCCGGTGAAACGAATGATTTGGTTGGCTGTCCTTAGCTGAGGATGAGGAGAAACAAGAGTTCTTCGTTGAGCGCGTGGTCTGCCTTATATACAGGTACGGTTGCACTTGTCCGGCGGTGCGTCCGATGAGCCATGCCGGTCGAAGACGACATCGCGATTCCGGGATATGGATGCGCTCTTGATTGGAAAAAGGGGGGCCGGTTCAGTATTATAAGGCGTCACGCCGGCTAGCTACCCTGGTTCACTGTGTGGTTCGTCCCTACTCGCGTTCGGCGATGACAGAATGACACATCTTAACATGTTCGCTATTGCCATAGGGCTCATGAGTTGATCCATGACTTTCGCACTCTAGCTGGAGAAACTTTCGTCAATTCCCGGGTCCGTTGGCAGGGAGTCTTGTCCACCGGCAGGTCAGGTGCATCATGCGATTTGTTTCAGACCCATACCGCCAAGCCAAGAAACTTCAGGAAACATGCCAAATATAGAGAGATCAGGATTGAGAAGTCAACAATTTACGCGAAACAAAGAGCTGCATCCCAGCTGCCGTTTATACAGCAGCCAAGTGCCCTGCCCGACGTCCGCTGCCAAGCCCGACCGATGCACCATCTTGAGCAGGCCCCTCCACCCACCTGCGTTATCAGCGCTGTCATTCAGTTGTTACCTGCCACTCGCCACTTACAAGTCATGCCATCGCTTCCCAACCCCAGGTTAATCCTCAACTTTTTCATATGCTAAGTATTTCGATCTCCCTCATCCCTTATCGCGGCCTCTTTATCGTCTACCTAGCTTGTTTCGAATGTACCATGCGATTCTTCTGACCATATTACAATCCAGGTGACATCCAGGGCCGGCCCTACAACATCAACGAACGAAAGCATTGAAGGAAGGCATGATGGTTCTTATCCTCCGCGAACGAGGTACCGATACCACGTGCCTGCCACTCTTGCCTTGTTTCCGCTGCACCATATTACAATCCAGGTGACATCCAGGGCCGGCCCTACAACATCAACGAACGAAAGCATTGAAGGAAGGCATGATGGTTCTTATCCTCCGCGAACGAGTACCGATACCACGTGCCTGCCACTCTTGCCTATGCCCTCGAGCATAACTCAAGATAGGATTCTCAGGCAAAAAAAGCGTTCTCAGTAACAAGACCCAAGTTCGAACAAAGAGGGCGTGTTGGCGTAGACAGCCGAAAGATTGACTGGCTTTGTCTCCCATCTGAACAATGCTATTGTGTGAACAAGACAGCACATAACATTCCCATTCCAGAAGCATGATAACAGTACGCTTGTTGTCGCGGCCTCTTGGGTATATTAAGAGAAGAAGTAGGACGATGAGAAGAACATTCGCACGCCCCTACGCAAAGGAGAGGAACCTTACTCACCCACCTACGAAATCCAAAGACCTTCTCGACGACACCAACAACATGCCTGCCACGCTCTGGTTAGTACGACACGCCGAAGGGCTCCATAACGCCTGAAGGACTGGGACCTTCCTGACCGGTCTTGACCGACCTCGGCGAGATCCAGGCGCGAAACTTCTACGAGACCCACGGCCAGAAGATGGACGGCAAGGTCGCGGCGATCATCGCCTCGCCGTCGAAGCGGACCATCCAGACGGCCCGGCTGTGCTTCGCCGGCCCCGTCGCCCAAGGTAAGCGCATATCCTCGACCCGGACCTGAGGAGTGTACCCCTGAGCCGCCAAACACGTGCAACATCCCCAGCCACCAATACGAGCTACTGGAGATGTTTGGGAATGAGATCTCCGTCGTCAACCTGTCCTCGGACGAGTACATGGACCGCGGGCCCAAGAGCCGTACCGCGACACCAGGTCCGCCTGGAGCGCCCGCATGGCGCGGGCGCGCGAGTCGCTCTTCCGGGTCGCCGACGCGCTCGGCGACGACGAGATCATCGCCGTGGTGTCCCACTTCCACACCCTGCGCTGGCTGGTCGGCAGCGGCGGCGGCGAGGAGCTCACGCACTGGCACAACTGCGAGGTGAAGCCCTACCGGTTCCAAGCCGACCCCTTCATCCCCGGGCAGCGGCACTACCTCGTCCACAGCCCCTCGCACATCCCCATCCCCTGCACCGCCCACCTCCCGCCCATGCCCACGCCCGCGCAGCAGTCGTCCCCGCTCTTCGATCCGAACGGCCCCCATCTCCCCCCGCCTGCGCAGCGTGCTGGCGCACCGGTACGACGAGGAGCACGGCCGCGGCGCCTACGAGGCCCAGATGCGGCTCCAGTGGGCGAACCGGCCCCGCGAGGACTACGCGGTCGCGGCCGCGCCCCCGGAGCGCCGCTTCCTCTACAACATCGACCTGCTCACCCTCTCGCGCGGCTGCGCGCGCGGCAGATGCAGCGCTTCGCTCAGATGCACCCGAATGACCACGAGTTCATGGACGTCAACCTGCGGCAGGCCGCGGTCATTGCGCCCGACGCCTGGTGGACCGCCTCGGAGGAGGAGGCCGAGTGGCCCGCCGAGTGGAAGATTGGCGGGGAGCACATGGACGCTTACATGGAGGCTTTCCACGCGGGTGGCGGCTGCTGTTTCCCTATGTGTAAGTAGAAAAAGTACGTGTGCAGGAGGTAAGTGAGCGTGCGTGCTGCTTTTGCGAGGCGCTACGCTAACGTAGAACTCCGACTGGACTGTGCTTGCTTCTCGTGCTTTCGCCAATGCCCATGCTACCAATACATGCAGGTGCACTTTAGATACAAGTAAGTATTTAACAAACAGAGTAATGGAAAATGAATTGGAATTCCTGAGATAGTAAACAAACAAAAAGTTGGGTTTGCCATAATGCTTTGACAGATGCTGCGCGTGTGAGTGACCTATGTGCTAGCAAATATATACTACGGTAACGCAACCGGTTTTCAACAAGCAATACTAGCTTGTGTAGTGTAGTGGCTATCACTCCAGATTCTGATTCTCCATCACCATTCTGGCAACCCCTGTTCGATCCAGGGCACGAGCTCAATGAGTTTCTTTTTTTGTCTTTTTCCCTCCATCGCTTATCCATTCTTCATAGTCTGCAAAGAGTCCTCTTTGAGCGCTTAGTCTTCGATATTCTCTAAAAAGAGTATATTCGGACAAAGAGTTCTATTTTTGTCATCTGTACGGATACAAAGTCGAAATCAATTTTCTCGGTTTCCACCAGTGACAAGAGAGGCCGGAGCTATGTACCCGCGCCTTGTGGCTGCAGAGCGCGCTACTTCGAAATTTTCGACAGGGGTTTGCCGACAGTGGACAACGTGAGGGGGCCGCTACCACCAAACCCATCGTTCGCCCTGAACTGCTGCTGCGGCCACTGGATACCACCACCGAATCCCACACCATGACCTCATCGCGCAACGGAATTTCTGCTGAAAATGCTCAAGATGTACGGAGTAATCAATTAATAGACGTGCTAAGCGACGCGACTTCCACCACTCTAATGGTATTGCCAATCTCCTCTCTCCTCTCCTTGTCCCTCTGCTCTGCTTTCCTAACGATTACAACCAAAAAAGCGATATACTGAAAAACGAAGTTGCGATGTGGCCTTTCACCCCCTAGAGTTTTGTGAATGCCCCCCTTGCTTGCCTGCCCGCCCTGCCGCTATGCCCCCCGAAAATTCAAAAATCCAAAAAATGCCCATACATAGTCTCCCGGTTTCTCTCCCCTTTTTGCTGTCCCAGCAAAAACAAAATCCGTTCAATCTCCCATATGCAGTATAAACAACGGGGTGGGTATAACAACGCCTTAGGTCCATGCGGAAATGCCAAAAACAAAATTCGAAAATGTCAAAAGGGAAAAGAATTCGCAACGCAATATATGCAACGCAATCATGTCGTCTCTCTCTCGCGCGCGCCGACGCTTCTCGGGCAGGTCTCGCTCTTCTTCTCTCCATGCATGCGAGTAAGGAAGTAAAGAAGTAAGTAGTGTGTATGTCGCTCGCTGTGTGTGTGTTCGCTCTATTGTCGTTGTCGTTATATCGTCATTTAAATGATGAAGGTTGGGTTGGGTTGGTGGGTGATGGTGCTTTGGTTTGGTTTGACCCTTCACGCGCGCCCAAACAGCCACCCCAGCTTGCGCCCGCCCTCCTTCTCCGGCACGTCGTCGTCGAGGTCGAGGCGGTACCGGCGCACGCTGCCCGAGTCGTCGTCGAAGCGCAGCCGCCGGTTCTCCTTGGGGATGAAGCAGTCGGGCACGACGTGCCGCAGCATCCAGCCCTTGACGCCCTGGCTCGCGGCGTCGATGGCCGCGTACTCGAGCCGCCGCGTGTGGTCGCTGGTCCAGTAGTGCGTCGTCTGCGGCGGCGGCGGGTAGACTGTCCCGGTCATCTCGTCGTCGTCGTCGTCGTCTTCATCTTCTTCATCGACGTGGTCGGCGTCTTCTTCTTCTTCATCGTCCGGGTCGGGGAAATGGTAGTACGAGACGGACTGCTGCTGCGAGCTGGGCCGGCACAGCCCGTATCCACTCGTGTACCCCGTGCGCGAGGCAGGGGTGGAGCGAGTTGCCCGGTGAATGGAAGGTCGCGTGCCGGGCCTCGCGTGATGAGAGGAAGAAGACGTTGAAGAAGATGTCATGGAGGTGCGACGGCTAGAGACCTGGGACCCGCCCGACTTGGACCCGGACGGGATCGACTCATAGCCCGAATCCTGTCGTCGCATGGGCATGGTGAAAACGGGACGTTCTTCCATGTCGAGGGCGGCTTGGTCTGAACTGCTGTGTTCTTGGGGCTGGCCGGCTCGAACTGCCCGAGTTGTTGAAAGCTGTGATAGCTCACGTCGGAGGCGGCGTTGCTTGTTCGAGATCCTGACCGGTGCAGGCTGGCATCACGATAATGGACCATTGTGCTGGGAAATTGTGGTTCTTATGCTCTGGTTGTGTACGACCTCCGGATGTCTCACTCGCAGGCAGCGGCTCGTTGTAGCAGAAGTAGTACGGCTTGAGCTTGAACGACCGTCTTTTTTGACTTCTTCTCTTGAACCTTCCAGAAGTCCCGACAAAGAAAAGTCGACAGGTCCAATTGACTCTTGGTTTAAGGCAGGACCCGAGTTTGCGGCTCGACTAGCTATATAAAGGAGCTCAGGGACAAAGATGGTTGCTGCGGTGGGAAAACTATTGGTCCCAGGGCGAGCAGGACGGAGCCGTTATGGAGTTGCGGTCTGTGTCGACGAGCCAGGTTCACGAGACGCACCGATGGGGGGGTTCGATCTTAATTTCCAGAAAACGGTACGCCGGCTGCAGAGTGGGTACACGAGAATATAATTGACGTATGCAGTGAGACGGGCACGATCGGTAGAGTGGAAGGGGGAGGGTAGTTCAGACGATAATCTGCAGGAAAGGGATCAAATGCCATTGGCACACAGGCGCATTAGGGCTGGTTCGCAAATGCAAATGCACGATGGTAAATGTGGTTTGCAAGAGGTCGGCATGCAGGAGTAGTGCTAGGCCGGAGCACTATTTCCCCTCTTCAACCAGGTCTTCAACCAGGATGGTCCGCGGATGGGACGATTCGAATGAATGCTGACAACTATTGGTGTGCGCGGGCCAGTAGCGGGAACTCCCTCTTCTTCCCTCTATTATCCTTTGATTTTCCCGTCTGCTGAGCAAGGCCCGGCGAGAGTGCCGGAAAGTCTAATGCTCGGTGCCGGACCGATAGAAGTCTGACTCCCCTGGTCACAAATCTGGTGATCAAGGATGTAATCGCAGGGTCGGCTTCTTCCTCTTCTAAAGGGAGAATATAAGTCGGTGAGCTGAGTTTTCTGACCCTAGAGAAGGGTGCTAGCCGATCGTGAATGACCCCCCGAATTCGAGGCGAGCCACAAATCCGGGAATTTGCACCCCCAACTTTTGTTGAGCGAAAGGCGGTCTGCCGTCGCTTGTCCCAAATGAGGCCTAGGAATTGCAAGAATCGTGACCCCGCTTGAGAAGGCTTGAGAGCAGGGCAAATCTCTCCCCACGTTGCACTGGCGCCGTTGCTCTGAATAGGATAGGGAGGGGCCGCTGCAGTGGGGACGGGCGCTAGATAACCGCTGGATCTCTGTGGTGATACGCAATGTTACCGGTATTTGGGGATAGGGTATTTCCGACAAGAGACAGGAGGGACAACCAGTTGGCCAGGCCGTTGTTGATGAGATTGATTTGTCGACAATAAATAAGTTTGCAGATGAGATTCCAGATCTTGGAGATTGATTTGTATATAAGGTCAATATCGTCTGAAGCCCTCACCCAGACGATGGGGAAATCCGGTCGATTGGGCTACCAATTCTTTGACGATCCCCTTGCATGAAGACGCACGAGGGCCGGACGGGATGCTGTCACTGGTTACAGTGTGGTGGAGTGGGAGGGCAGGCCTAACCACTCAGGTCGACGCCCGATGTCGCTGACAGGCCCAGCGGTAGCGCGCACAGATGCAAATAGCAGCGACCAGTCCACTTGGCAACGACTATTGAGAATTTGGAGACCGAAACCCGCGAGAAAGAGGGGGATGGATATACGGCTCAGGAGGCAATAGGGTCAAATAATGTCTCCTCCAAAAAAAGAGAAGGCGCGCGGAAGGCGAGCAAGAAGGAGGCTTTTAAGTGGACGCCGTCAATCTCGCGGAAAGAGGAACCACAAGACTAAATGGGCATATGCTGTCGGCGCGTTGATGCTGGGTGCATTGTCATCTGCTGCTTTTAGGGGACGCGGTCGTGTTTCGAGTAGAGCACGAACTTGACTTGACTTTTGGAGCTGAGGATCAAAAAGAAGGCGAGGCATGAATGCATGCCAGGCGTCAGTGTTCGCAAGCCCTCGTCTTCACATGCTTCGCGCCGACTAACTTACGTACCCAAGACACAGCGCCCAGCCAGGCCGATTTGCTTTTTCTTTTGCTGTGCGGCGCTGTGCGCTGGTTGGCAGGCGGCTGGTGGCCATTCTCAGATCTGCCCACCCACCGGGAGCCACGCTAGCGCATCATCTGGCCAGAAGTGTACAACCTGCTCTCTGGAGGTGGCGTCTAGACTGGCTGGGCCTGTCACCAAGGCCGCCCGCCGGTCCAATGGTCGCCTGTCGCGTTGTCGTTGTGAAACTCGGTGTCAGAACGTTATTCCCATGGGGGGTTGCATTGCGCTCTAGCCCTTCCCCGAAAGAATTCGTGAAGAAAAGGAAGGGTTACATCTGACCGATTGCCACATGCTGCCGAGGGGCTGCTTCGTGCTTCGTGCTCGTGTGTCCTGCTCTTGTGCTGCTGCTAAACATGTCCCGCCGTTGTCGGCCCTGCACAGCAATAAAGAGTGTATAGTTATCCGTACTAGTATGTAGATATATTCCGCGTGATCAGTTGCTCTTGGTAGTCATGCATGTCTTGGATGAACGAGGTGGTTAGGACGGGAGTCAAATGACTAGCGGGGAGAGGAATCCTCCCCGATTTGCTGATAGAGTTCGCAAGCTATTTGGAGCACGATCTTAGCGCAAGACCTCTTCTCTTCGTTTAGCTGATGCCTGCCTTTGTCGCTGCCCAGCTGACGTGGGTGCATGTAGAGTTCGCGCGAATGGGCTATATCTCTGGCTGTAAGCAACTATCCCCAGCCTTGGCGGCGAGGGCATGCATTGCGCATTCATATGTAGTCGTTGCTTTTCGGTTCTTGCTGAATCGGGAAGGGGAAGTCTGGGCATTGATGCCGCCCAATAAATGGGAAGGCTGCTGGCTGCTGCTTCCACCATCAAGAGGAGCCGAACGGCAGACGGGCACTGGTGCCAAGCCGGCCTTATCACTTATCTAGCCCCGTCACCAGATAAAAATGGTGGGCAGGAGGGGTATTGGTTAGGACTGATGATCGGGACCGAGTTTACTGAGTTGAGATGCGGTTTGGAGGACGCCCAGCGGCCCAGCAGCAACAACCAGAAATCGAACTCCAGTTGTCGCTGCCCACGTGTGGTCATGGGACGAGGGACGTACGTAGATCGGCAGCTTCAAGTCGCATCCCCCGAAGCGAAGACTACTTGTGCATACTCCATACATGCAATGCCATGCAGGGCAGTCCACCTATCAAGATGCACTCGTCGCAATTCGCTTAGATATTATCAAAAAGGTTGAAGAATGGACGCCCATTACAGCTGATGCCAAAAACATCGACTGAAGCCTTCTATGCACAGACTCGAGGCGGCAGAACCCAAATACCCCGGGCCGTCCCTGATGCTTGAGTGTAAGCTGACTTCGCAGATGTCATCCCTACACTACTTGACATTGCTCCACCAGGTCAACCCATCACACTCTAATACCTAAACAGCAGATCAGGGACTTTTGCACATTTACATCGGCTACGCTTAAGATTGCCTTTCTCTGCCTCGGAGGCTACTTGCATTACTGATCGTCCTTGGCTTTTCTGGTTGAGCCTTCGCCTTCTTTGCCATTGGCTCCGGTATGCGACATGCAATTGACTCTCCTTTCCCTTGTCGGTCGCTCTGGCATCGTATGATGATGGACTTCTGACGGCATCCGGATATACCCACATACCACTTTGAGGAGTGCCAGCTCCGACGACGGTTTTGCTTTACATGTTGTTAGTTGCTTGCAAAGCGACGGCGCGTCTATGAATAGGTGGCCAGAATCAGCTCCTTACTTCCTTATGCTAATCACGCCCTCTAGGTGGTAAAGCGTGCAACCCTAGCCTGTCAGGGACTCGACCCCACGGTTTTCTAGAACCCGACTAGCATGCCCCAGGACCCTTCCTTTTTCTCCCCCTTGAATTACTGGGCAAACATCAACTCTGGCCCACCACGCTTACTATGTATTTGCTTTAATATATCAAAGGAGCCTGTGGGGAGCAAACCAGTGCTCCAGACTGACTGACTGACGACTGAACGGACGACAATGCCGGGTTTTCTTCATTCGGCAAAGTTTGCGTCAAAGGGACGTACGATGTCTCTGAATGCATACGAGGCCACGACGACCTCGAGGCTGCCGATCCTGTCGGATCCGGACGGGCATGGTACCTCATTGGCTTCTCTCCTCCCTCGCCTGCCGTTCTATGTCGAGGGTCAGTTGACGAGACAGAGGGGGGAGGCCAAGACCGGCGTTGACAGAATCTCAGCGTAAAGTCAATGTAACATAGTCGTCATTCGCCGATCAGGCCCGGACGTTGCGATTTCTTCTCTTCTTATCGTCCGTTGCAGCGCAGCAATGCGACAGGGGTTGAAGGGTGAGTCGAACTTGTCTCTGAATCTCCAACCTTTGAGAGACAGAGAGACAGTGGGCGGCGGGGGTGGCGGGTTTGATTGATTGAAGGATGGAGTGCCCTCGTTCGTTCGGCGAACTTCGAAACCACGCGGAATTGAATCCGTACAGTAAGCGTCATGGGCGCGGCTGCGCCTTATTGAGTATTGCGATTTCATTAATTCTCGTTCATCTGGAGTCGGCCTAGGGCGATCAAAGAAAAAAAAAGATTGCAGGGAATATGGAAAACCCGAAGGACGGTGGTGCCGCAGAGGCCCAGCCAGCCGGTCGGGCTAGGGTGTTTAGAGTGCTTTTGAGGGTGCAGCTGCAGGCCAATGCTCGTGTTGTCCACTGACGTGGCTAGTGGCGGACCAATGAGCTGTCGAGGGTTCCTTTTCCCAGGGCCCTGCCACCGTCCGTCCCTTATGCCAGTCTGCATACACGATAAGGTGAAACCCGGTTTTGTTCTCTCTCGCTCTCCAAAAGCCCTTAAGCTGATGACCATGGATGCTATCCGAATCTTTGTGCAACTGTATCCGCTCTGTTGATTCGCCGGCGGGGCAAACAATCTGATGTGTCATGGTGGCTGTGCCTTCTGCCCCCCGGAGCCAGCGCTGGGAGGAGGGGAAAAGAGACGGGTGTTTGAGGTGGTTGATAGCTCCGGGTGGTCAAAAATAGACGGCAATGCGGGAGGGAGACAGCGACCCACCACACTCCATGCGGTGAACCGATGGAGGAGGGGAGGGTCGGTCGGTCATCCTGGGAGGTTCGCCAAAAAGGGCTGGGTTGGTGTCAGTCGGTTTCATGGTGGAGGCTGCAGCTGCTGTAGTTGGGTATTAATGAGCTGGCATCGGACTCACTGCCTCTCCCGCAGGCTGCATGCATACTCACACACACACACACACACTTTACTTATTCCTCGAGATCGGAAAACAGGAGCCTCTCTCTACTACATCTTCTGCTTCTTCGTCCCTCCTTCTGAGCCCGCAGATAATGTGCCTGTGGTAGCTGAGTCGAGATTAGGTTGACTCAAAGTCGGTCCCTTTCACTCACACCCTCCCCGAGACGGAGATGAACATTAATCTTAACATGATCTCTCGCTTATTATTATAATACATAACCAACCAAGACCAAATACTTATTATTACTTATACAATCGTTCGCCATGATCATTCCTACAGCCGGCCTTCGACCAAGAGACGCCTCGGGTCCGGACAGCCGCCGAAACCTGATCATCATCTCCACCGTCCTCGGCAGCGCCCTGATCCTGGCCTCGATACTGACGGGCCTGCTGCTGTGGAGCCGGCGGCGGCAGCGGAAGCTGGCGGGCTACCGGGAGGCGTGCCTGCGCGACCCGAACCTGACGTGGGACGACTACGAGCGGCGGCGGAAGCTGAGCCGCTCCATCCTGATCTGGGAGGAGGAGGTGCAGCGGGACATCATCCTGCGCAAGACGCTGCAGAGCCGGACTTCGCTCAACACCAACCCAACAGCCCAACAACCTCGGACGCCCCAGTCCGCAGCCAACACAAACAACAAGACGAATAACACAAACACAAACACGCGGCAGCCCCGGAGGATGCGGTCGCAGTCGTGGCACCCCAGCATGACGACCAAGCCCGAGACGTCCGACTACTACCTCGAGCCGATGACGGCGGACGAGCACCGCGACGGCTTCGTGCAGGAGTGGCGGGACATCGAGGCCTCGCTGGAGCAGACGTGGCAGATCCTGACGGGGAAGCGGCATCCCTCGACCGACTCCGGGCGGCGGCCGCTGCTCAGCAGACAGAGCCTGGACGGTGACGAGGCCGCGCCGACGCGGCCGCCCACGGCCCTCCTCCGCCAGCCGTCGCTGTGGGCCCACCCGGCCTTCCGGGGGCTGGTGCGCTCGAGCACGAAGCACTCGAGCTTGCCCGCCACCGTGGGCAGGCCGTAGTGATCATCATCAGTAGTATTTTCTTTTCACCCATGGCTGGGGGTAACAACAACAAGAAGAGAGCATGGAGTAAAAACAAAAACGGATCAGGCGGCCGTGTAGCCGGGACTACACAAACAACAACAACAACATCTTCAGGAGTTCATCGGGGCCGGGGGCATAAGCAAGCATTTTGGGAAATCGGAAATGAATGGGATGGGCGGCATGGAATTGGGGGGCAAAGCGAGCGAGCGAGCGGGCGGCGTTTCCCGGGGATGCGGATAATGTTTTATACCCCCTTATTACTTACTTACATAAAAGCTAGTCATGTGCCTTTTCGGCCTGTCAGCTTCTCGGCCACACACACACCTTACGAGAACAAAGACACACTCCTTGAATGCAATCAATTCAAACATACTTACCTATATCTGGCTTGGCCTGTGTCAGGTGGGACAATCTGGGGAAGCAACGCAAGCTTAGGCTTACAGTGAATGACCTTCTGCCTCTATCCGTTGATTTGGCCGAGATGACCACTTGTAAATGTTTGATTCTAGCCCATATTGCTGCTTGGAAGCGTTCGAGGTTCCTTGGACACACCAATTGTGCTGGAAGTGACCTTAACCGTCAAGCCTTTGAATATTATCTACTTAAAAGGGCCCAAAGGGGTGGAAAGTCAAAGTACTGGAGCATGTCATTCGTCGTCTTGGCTTCTCCTCGGTTCACCTTCGCTTTTGTGGTAGCTCTCAATCTTACAAGCCGTCCAAGATGACAACAAGGGCTAGGTCCTCTAGTCCTAAGCCGGGGGATGCCGTGATGCTGTCGAGTCTGCGCCACATCACCATTAGCAAAGTGTATTTCCCTCATTTACATCGGCTTCTTCGGGTAGTTGGACATCTTTCATCCCAATGTCATATTGGCCTCGCCTCCAAAAGTCATATGGTAAGTTGTTCCTTGGTCATATGCCGGCATCGGGTAGCCCCTGAGTGCGGCCGCACTCGGCTACTGCCCCTGGACCATCTTCTTGAGAGGCATTAAAGCGGCTACAAATTATGCTTTCTGTACCTAGAAGGGATTGGCTTTTGAGCTTGAGAAAATTCTCGGAATCGATCAATGGCTGGATCCACGGGATTGGCTGCAACAAATGCTCAATATTCCTAGGTAGTACCATTTCCAGAAGAATCCTGGGGTGCAAGTGATGAGCAGTTGTTTCACTATATGATAATAAATTTTCTACGGCAAGTTCTTATTGTTTAGGAACATGACAGTTGTTTTGGCGAGGGGAAAGGGTGCCAATATGCTCTAAACCCGTCATGCTTGGGTTTTCATAGCATTTGAGATGGCTAGCTTGCAGCAAGGAGCTCTGTTTTTTGAATTTATTATTTTGAGGTAGCCTGCTCTTTGTGAGTCTTTTGAAAGAAGATGCCAACCGCATCAGAGGTAATTGCAGTGACAACCCTTGACAAACCACAACTAATTACACGACATTCTGTCAACTTGGTGACACCAAAAGAGGCGCTGTGCTCGGGCACGCAACCACAGCATAGCTTCATTTGCGGTGAAGTTGATGCTGTCGTCATGGACATGATCGTTTCATCTCCTTTGAATTTCGGGTAATGAAAAACCACCATCCGGTGGACTTTGGCATTCCTGAAATCTAGTGCAATACTAACATACTCAGCAACCTTCTAGGCCACACAAGCTTACGTGCTGCGTGGGAAAGATCGCGTAATCCCCCAAGATGAGCAACAAGCCAGTTTCCAGTGGCGCGTTCGACTACGACTACGAGGCCAGAGAAAGGGGCCGCCGAGGGCTAGCCAGCCGCCTAGCAAGACCGACCGCGACCTTCGAACGTTCCGAGTCCCTCTGGTTGCAGCTATAAAGGATATCCTTCCTCCTCCCTCATACTTGGAAATATTCCTATCCTCATCACACAACTACCATCATCATCACCAGTCACTCCTTCCACCACACTCTTTTGGCAAGTTTGTCATTCAAGTCAGCTCACCCAGTCCTACCTGATCCAGTCTCACAGACACTCTCTCAACTCAGACCGAAAACCCGTCACACTCCTTCTTTCCATTCCACCAGCCAAGATGAAGACCAACGCCGTCGTCGCCGCCATCCTCCTCGGAGCCGCCCCCTTCGTCGCCGCCACCGGCGCCGCCTACGGCGAGCAGCAGAAGCAGGACTCGTACGGCGCCCAGCCCGCCGCCTCCGTCACGCCCGCCTCCGTCGCCGCCCCCGCCCCCACCCCCTCCAGCACCCAGGCCTCCTCGCCTGCCCAGGGTCAGGACACCTACGGCCAGCAGCCCGCCAGCAGCAGCAGCAGCAGCAGTCGTCGCCCGCCCAGGGTTCCTACGGCGGCCAGCAGCAGCCTGCCTCGTCCATCTCGGGCTCCTCGCCTGTCCAGGGCGCCTACCCCGGCGGCAACGTCGGCGTCCAGATCCCCAACATCGTCGGCGGCATCGTCAAGGGCGCCCTCCCCATCGTCGGCGGCGCCGTCAAGGGGGCCCTGCCCTACGTCGACGGCGCCGTTAAGGGTGCGCTTCCCTACGTCGGCGGCGCCGTCAAGGCCGGCGTCGATGGCATCGTCGCCCCCGTCGTCGGCACCGCCCTCACCGTCGGCAAGGGCGTCCTCGGCCAGGTCGGCGCCAAGATCGGCGCCGACATCAACGGCAACGGCTACGCCGGCGCCCAGGGCCAGGGCCAGGGCCAGGGCGGTGTTGGCTTCAGCGTCGGTCTCCCCGGCGTCGTCGGCGCGGGCGTGCACGCCGGTCTGCCCGGCGGCGTCAGCGTCGGCGCGGGCGTGCCCGTCGCTGGTGTTGGTGCGGGGGCCAAGGTCGGCTTGGACGGTGTCGGGGCCGGAGCCCACGTCCCTGGCTTCGATGTCGGCGCCAACGCCGGCTGGAATGGCGTCGGCGCCAAGGTCAACACTCCCCTTGGCGGTGTCAATGCCGGCGTCTCGCCCAGTGCCGGTGTTTCCGTCGGCGTCTCGCCCAGTGCTGGCGGCTCCGTCTCTGTCGGTGGCTCTTCGCCCAGTGTTGGTGGATCCGTCTCCGTTGGCGGCTCCTCGCCCAGTGTTGGCGGCTCCGTCTCGGTCGGCGCTGGCGGCAATGGCCAGACTGGCCCTTACAAGCGCGCCCATGTCCGCGACTTTGGCAGCTCCGAGGCTGCTGAGAACTAGACTGTTCTTTCAGTCGAGGTAAGCACCCGCCCAGCAGGAACCATACAAAGCGTCGCTTCGCTCAACGCTCTTCTTGCCCCTTTTGCTATACCTCCTCCGCCTTCGACGTACAGTTACTAATCTGAGTATTTCTTCTAGGTACGATGGGATCTACGCAAGAGTTCGCTTCTGTGAAGAATCCCTTCTTTACGATTACAATGTTTGGTCTGTTTGAGAGTTACATGGGCAAGACTGGTGCTGGGGTTGCGATGGGTTCTGCTACTACTTTCTTCCTCTGAGGGCAGAGAGAGAGGGCTTGGGAAAAACAAAATACAATGGGTCGGGGAAAACTGGGTGTTCTGTCGGTTTACGGAGTTTTTGCTTTCGGGGATACTATTCTTATCAGGCTGCCACCACAGCCGGAAAAGTTCTTCACAGATGCGAAAGCTCTGTCAGTGTCAGTCACTTTCGGGAAAGGGGGTTGTTGCTGTCGGAGTGATCTGCTAGCGACACCCACTCTCCTTTGGGGGGGCCTGATTCTGTTTTGCCCATCATAGAAGACAGTTAATGCGATGATGATGGTATTGTTTAATCTAACATATCGTGTCTTGCTTTCTTGTGACCCATGCTCACCATCGGACCTTCACCAAGGAATACATTTTGACAAGGGAGACTCGCCAAGGGGTGGAGTACCATGGTGCCAGCAGAGCCGCAGCCGACACCGGTGATAACTTGGACACCAACTCGAGTCGCGGTAGGAAATGTCATCTGGTCATCGTTTTAGCTGGACATCACTAGCAGGTCTGTCTCTGTCCCATGCATAGGCACGCGAACCGGCATTTCAGAGTACCTAGCTATCGGGTTTCATGAGAGCCGTGGTTGGATATGTCTCCAATTTCATTTTTTCGGCCGACTGCGACAAACGTCTGACTCGCACGAAAACCGATGGAGCGTCGGAAGAATCAACGCCTTGATGAAATGCTTGGTGCCTTCGGTAATTACCAAAAGACGAAGCTGTTCGGCTCAGGCTGATGGGGTAGATTACATTAATCCTGACTCGCGTGACAGGGCTCGGCGCGGACCGCGCCATCCTCTTACCGCTTGTAATCCAGGATCCGAAACAGATCCAGCTACCAGGAAGGCCCGGGCCGTTACATCGGGACGATTCGACAATCTCCACCACTCACAGCCGAGCCTCGAAGCGCAATATGATCATCGGGACTGGGTGAAGAGGATTCTTCTATAAAAGGACGTCATCCGTCCGGCAATCAGTGCACTCCTCTCTTCACCATCATCTTCTACAAGCTTCGTCGACATATGTACACGCTCCTGCAGAGCTTTTCCAACTTCAGTACGACCATCGACACATTCATTCCCCTTCTTCGTCTCAAACGCTCACACCTGTCCGTCCGCCGCCTCCTTCATTCAAGATGCAGTTCTCTATTGTTTTTCTGCTCCAGCTGGGCGCCTGCGCCTCGGCTCTTGCCCTTCCCATGGTCAAGGAGGGCACCGCCGATATGACCGTCGTCCACAACAGCCCTCGCGAGCTTAAGGAGGTCGTCGCCGATATGACCGTCGTCCACAACAGCCCTCGCGAGCTCAAGGAGGTCCAGGCCTGAGGAGGCCGTAGCCCACAACACGGTGGTTCACAATAGCCCCCTAAACTGTAGCTTACCTCGCCAGCCTTTCTAATACTCATGTATCTCATCGATCTTTCAACCACCCTCTTCTCCCTGTGAGCACTTTAGTCAGTTAGCTACTTGGGTGAATTCAATAGCAGTCTGTATCGCCTTCTTTACCATGTGCTTCTCGTTTAGCAGTTTACGAGTTCATCAAGACTTCTGGAATATCTCATGTTATATACCCTAGTACATAAATCTCCTCTGATTTTCGAATGATAGGATTTTCATAGCCTTGTACTTGGCACCACTTGTGAAATGGCTTCGGAGCCGGAGCGATTCGACAAGGCTACCTGAGTAAGGATTACGGCGCACCTCGACGTTGTGGGCCTCGCCTGGTAGTTTCCCGTATTGTAGAGTCCCATAGGTCCGTGGCTGTGGCCCAACGCATCATCACCTCGAAGCTTGGCGTGTCTAGACAATTGTAGATCATCTCCGCCAACCGTGTGGACTCAGAAATCTGGAGATCGGTTTTTTTTTAAGCAATGCCAAGCGACGGAACTCCCGGATTTGGCGTTATTATAAGTAACACGAGTAATAAAAGAAGAATGAACGCGGAATAGTGTTACACTTCTTAATCTAGAGTGTACTGAGCTAACGCACAGACATATAGACATAACAGGGGTCAAAAAGGATCGAAAACATACAACACCGAGGATTCCCAGGTCGTCACCGACCCTAGTACTAATTCGGCTCTCTGCTGCTTATATATGGGAGAGCGGACGGGATCCCTAGTATTCAGCAGGATATGGTCGTATGTGGTGATTATGCGACATCTGTTGGTATATGACTAGGGAGCTGAACGCTCATGGCGAAGAAAGTAGCCGGCAAGGAGCTTGAATGCGGAAGTTCCAATCACCCCACTGGACCGCCGGCTATGACCTACTCGCAACGCAACGGGAAGGCGAATAGCTTGGTAAGTGGCAAGGGCGCGAGGTCGAGCTAGTTGAACAGGGTTTTCGAAGGCATCTTGGGCTGCTACAAAGGCAGCATGTGATGGGACTTTATTTTCTGATCTGTATCGATACCCTAGGACAGACTATACAGATACTCAAGATTATCAAATCATACTCAGTATACGGGATATATCCTGGGATATACCCTGACAGCTCTCGACGGCGGGAAAGGGAGGAAAGAAAGGGAGGAAAACCCCCTGCGCCCTCATCACCATGTCATATGACCCATCGGCCCACGCTGGACTTAGCACGTAACCCATCCTCGCCATCACATATGATTGCAAGCATCCCCCTCCCCCTCCCCCTCCTGCCCCTGCCCCGTCATACTCTTATGCGCCCACCGCTGGTGGTACACCGTCCACCGCCACCCATTCCACTCAATCTCCGACACCACCGCGCCGTCGAACCCGAGCCCCAGCAGCCTGCGCCGGTACGCCGCCGTCTTGGGCCCCTGGAGGTACCAGCGCCGCCGCCCGCAGCCCGCGCAGAGCCCCTCGCCGCTGGCCCAGTCCTCCCCTTTCGCGAACCGCGGCACCGCGAAGGCGTCCTGCCCTCCCGGTCCATCAGCGCCAGGAACGCGTACACGGCGCGCGTGAGGGCGCAATCCGCGGTTCTTGGGGGGACCGGCATGGAGGCCGCGGCGCCAGCCTCCTGCCACGGCGGCATGCGCGCCGCGATGGGACAGAGACACACCGTCCCCGCGGGGATCTGGTCGCTGACCGGGTTCTCGGGCGCGCCGAAATCGCACTCGACCCTTACTTCATCCTCCTCCCCCTCGCCGCCCGGGACGACGGTAAACACCGTATCCGCCCAAACAGTCTGCGTGCACGCCAGCGCCCGGGCGCTGGCATGATAAAAGTCGACCTGGTGATTAATAGCCAGCCGGCGGACGAGGCGGGCGTCGGCGCCGAGGTCCTGCAGCCAGCGCTCGAGGTAGAGGGCGTCCCAGGGCTCCTGGGCCCAGAGGCCGACGCGCAGCAGATGGTCGCCCAAGTACAAAGTCAGGGCCTCGCGGCGCAGCTGCCGGCAGGTCTGCGCGACGGCGGGGGTCCAGAAGCGCGGGCGCGCCGAGGCGGGCATGCGGTAGCGGCGGAAGGAGGACGGGTACTGGGGCGGCGTCGCGGGGAGGAGGTGGGCGTAGATGGCGTTCCGGAGCTCGAGGGGAAGCTTGGTGATTAGGGGGCAGGGGTTGCCGCTGCTGCCACTATTACTGCCATCGTGCTGGCGCGGAATGATGATTAAGGGGGCATTAGCTGCTGCTAGCTCGGGCTGTGCAGGAGCAGCTGCGGCTGAGGATGGACATTGCTCATCGTGGGTAGTCGTATTAGTAGGATGGACGGTCATATCCGCCATGCCTTTCCCAGAAACATTGTTTCCTACATAGTGCGCGTGGAATGGGGACATTCGCGTCTACTTATTAAATACTTTACCAGATGCAGAACAGTTCAGCCGCAACGTAGCGCGCTGGGTACAGACAAAGTCATGCGTTGTTGAGTCACTAGGATCATCCATCACGCGCGAGCAAAACAGGGGGCTCCGCCGTTGGCGCGGGCCTACCGTCTGGGCTAAGGCAAGACATCAATGCATAAATTTGGTCAATCTTACTACTTTTTCTTTGACAGCTGATATATGTACCATGGAAAATGGAAATTCGACGCGACCGGGGCGGCCATTTGCAGACTGTGCACGCGATCGACAAGACAAGACAGGACCCATAAGATGAGGCTGACAGCAACGGCGATTGCTGATTGGGTGCATGGCAAAAGTCAACATCGCCGTCCTTCCGAGAGACTCGTCAAGTTCCGGGGTATTTCTCGCCTTGATCCCACTATGAATGACAGCGGCCCAACATTAGCATCTGACCCAATCTCCTTCGTTTCTGCGACAACAGCATTGTGAAGTAGCGATTGCTTACATGTTCCACGATGCACCCGGCATCCCATCGGTACCTGTCGACAATCTCGCCACTCATGCTGTTCTGGTAGTGCAGCCAGCTCATCGGGCTGTCGAACGTCGTGCCGAGAACCGTGATCTGTGTGTTAGGCCAGATGGGGCCGAGGACGTCCAGCGCCGGTCCAGGGCCGTCGCCACTCGCGAACGGGTTGTGGTTCTGCGTACACGATTCTTCGTATTAGTCCATAGCTCTATCAATGACACGAGACGTTTTCCATCAATCGCTATAACATACCCTATAGGAGGCAGCGATGTACTCAAACGCCTCGGTCAGGTTCTTGGTGACCAAGAAGGCATTGGCGAACTTGTCGAACCGGGCCCGAGTCTCCTCGACGCTCGGGGCGGGCGTCATGGCCACGCAGGGCGGGGGCGTCACCACCGCAGCGGGCCGGACGTCCTCCTCCAGCACCACTCTGCTGGGAAGCTCGGAGGATGCGTCGGGGGTGCTCCTGGTCGGCGCCGCCGAGACCATCTCGATGGCGCCCAGGAGCCCCGCTAGGAGCGCGACGATGCGGACACTGACCATTGTGTGTGTGCGTGCGATGGACAGACAAGTAGTTGCTTTTGATCGCTGGGCCGACCGACCGGTGGAAAACAAGACGACTGGTGAAGAGGTCGGGAATAAGAGGACATCTGAGTGTTTCAATCGCCTCTCCAGGCAAAGTATCTTCCTTATATCGCCATGTTACGTTGTTTGGCCAAGAAACATGCCACCCTTATCAATTTGCAGAGTCTCTAAGAGGTAAGGAAGCCGTCTTGCTGGGATTGGTTCGGCACTTGGGAAATGTCGCAACGCCGCCGATCGTCCAAATGGAATTCCCCGCGGGGGTTCGCCATTACCCGGTTTTCCCGCCTTGGAATTCGTGGCGCTGGCTTGGCTTTTGCGAAAGGAACCTTCCCCCCCTTAGGCGGTATATATATCTCGAGGAATATTGGTGCATGCAGGAGTTCGTTCTGTTTCCAGGTTTGGAGGCGAGCGAGGTCTTGCGGTTGCCGAGGATGCATGGGTAGATGATACGCTGCGGGTTTGGATGATGGTGCGATGACGTCGGTGAGCGATACATCATTAAGGGCGCTGCTCGTCGAGTGCCTCAAAGGAGGATATCATGGTCGCAACACCGACAGCATGTATATATCAGGCAGTGCTCTGGAATGGATCAAACAATACAGCCCGTTTTGCCAGGAGAGAAAACATAGAAGATAGAAGGTGCCTAGATAGAAATCAAGCTCACGCAAATAAGGTAGCGGCAAAGAGCCTACCAACCAACGCACGTACCCAACCAACACCTACGTACTTACTCACGCACCCCACGAAATGCAAGATGGACGCAACACACAACTTTGTACTTCATACTCAAATTTTTGTATTTAGTGATGGATTATACCATAAGGTTTCGATCCCATGCCCTTTGCCCGACTCCGGTTTTCCTCATTTTATAACACCACCCCTTTCTCCGAGACCTCGATACCGCCCCCTACCCCGCGCCCCGACGCGGGCAGCTTCACGTGCGGCGCCAGCAGGAGCATGTAGCAAGAATGCAGCCGCCGGGGCGCCGCGAACAGAAAACTGCCTCCCCTACGCACCTGACGCGCCTCTTCCTCGCGCTCCTCCTCCGCCGTCATCGTCGTCGTAGTAGTAGTAACCGTAGCCGCAGTAGCCGTCTTCTCGTTCACCAGCTCCTGTTCCTCCCACCGCGGCAGCTGCATCGAAACAGCCTGCCGGTCCTCGATGGCGACCCAGCCCTCGACGCGGCGCGCGGCCCCCAGCAGCCAGGCGGCGGCGCGGCCGCGGTGGCAGTGGGGCTCCATGGCGTCGCAGCCCTCGCGCTGCCACATGGTGAGGGCGTTGGAGAGGGACATGGCGCCGACGAACCAGCCGAAGAGCATCATGTAGAAGTAGGAGGCGGCGCTGCTGAAGACGACGGCGCGCAGCAGCGAGACCGTCTGCCAAAGGCCATCCAAGCTGGCAGAAGAAGTAGTAGAAGGGGCCTCGTAGTGGCGGACCAGCTCGGCCGCGTCCTGCAGCACGGTCGGCAGGAAGAACCACAGGTTCAGCACGCTCAGGCTGACCCACATGGCGCTCGCGATCAGGAAGGCCGCCGCGTACACGGTGCAGCGGCCGTGGGTGATGACGAGCAGGGCCGACAGCGAGTGCAGCACCACGATGAAGCAGCAGCTGTAGTAGAAGATGTCGTCGAGGAGCGTCATTTTGACCGGGCTTATACAAGTGTGCGTGGCCAGTATGTGTTGTGTATATATAGATCGTTATACAAGTAAATGTATATGTTTCGGGGTGTGTATGTGTGTGCACGACACGGTATGAAGTGATATGGATCAAAGAAAAGAGATATACGCGAAATATATGCTGGGTATCGTTGTTGCTGTTGATGTTGTTTCCCGTTTTCCGACCACTTGTTGCTCCTGTGGTGGTTCCTGACCCGACAGACACACTGGGCGAAATAGGAAGAAAAGAACCCGAAATAAGGGGAGATGAGGTATACGAAGAACCAGAAAAAGAAGAAGGGAGACTATGAGATTAGATTGAAGACAACATTGACGATCGATCCGGATCCCGACTTTATTTGGACAGACGGACCCAAGAGAAGAAGAAGACGACGGAGTGCCGTTCGAAAGCAAGGTCGAAGATCCAAGTGTAGCTTTGGTGGAGTGTGGGCTGAAACACCCTTACGAATGCTGTTTCGAGGCCCATGTTTTTCGTGCTTGATTAGCGCAACGTTGATGAGGACGTAGTTTGGTGTCACCTAAAGAGAGCTAAAGAGCCTTGGAGCAGCTTGGAGCCAGGCGACGAAAGGCCGCTACAGTACGCTACTGTAAGTGGGCGGGGGCTTGGCAGATCTCTCTTTCGGCAGCCAGCCCCCCGCCCCATTCAAGCATTGTGCCCCAGGGGAAAGAAGGAAAGTCGTTCGAGGGGCATTTGTCGGCCCCTTTCGTCATGCTCTTGGCTCTCTCCAATAACCCCCGTCCCCATGCGTTGGCTGCTTACATACGAGGTCTGCACTGTTACTATGCGAACCCGGAGTCGAATCCTTGGTGGTTTATTTGAAATATTGGCAAGAGCTAGCGGCCGGCCCGCTTGGGTTCGTGAACGAGGGGGGCAGGGGGGAGGGAGGTTTATTGTCAATTGTCAATCTGAGCTGATCCAACGTCACCGGCACAAGGGAGATCGACACGACCCCAGCAAAAGAGGGAACTCAATTGGCGTCTTTGCACATCTTCATCAGTCATCCCCTGCTCATTGTGCGAGTCAGGTTTTCGCGGTTCAAGGTTTTGGATTCGTGGTTTCTTGGCTTGGAAAGTAAAAAGAACAACAAAAGAAGTATATCTCGGAAATAAAACAAAAATAAAAATAAAAAATCGGTAATGTACGCCTGTTTTCCGTAGTTGCACCCACCCATGCACAGAACAGAGACAGGTCGTATGACACAAAATACAGACATCGAAGGGAAGAAGAAGCAGAAGTAAAAGAAGAAGAAGAAAGCGTAAGTTCGTCAAAGCGTTAGCGTCATTCCCTTTTCCACCTTATTCATCGTCGTCGTCCGGCCGGCACACCCTTAATCCATCATCCGCCCTCCCTTCCCCCAACTCAATCGCACTCGTCGCAGCCCGCCTGGAACCCCTTCTGCTCGTCGAGGTGCAGCCGGTAGTCGCCGCGCACAAAGGCGGCCAGGAGGTTGTTCTCGTAGCCCAGGATGCCCTCCATGGACTTGCCGATGCGGCGCGCCTCCTCGAGCGACACGACGCCCGCCATCTCGTTGCGGTCGTTGCGGCAGTGGCTCGACGCCGACGAGTGGCTGCCCGCGAGCGCCCCGAGCGCCGTCCAGCTCAGCCGCTTGCCCTTGCGCGACACCTCGCGCACCGCCTTGGCCAGCGCCGACAGCTCCCGCATCTCGCTGATGTCCCGCTCGATCTTGCACACCTCGCCCAGGGCCCCCGCGCGCGGGTTGCCGTCCGGGAACAGGGCGTCCAGGTAGTCGTCCATGGTGAACCGGCCCCCGCTCGAGAACCACGACTTGGACCGCCGGCGGCGCGAGCCCTGCGATTGCAGCCCGTAGACGGCGCCCACCACGCGGCCCTCCATGCGCTGCCGCACGCCCAGGAACACGCCGACCCTGGCGAAGGGGTCGTCCTCGAAGGCGTAGTGGTTGACGATGGGGTATTCCGGGAAGTCTTCGCAGTTGCAGTTGTGGCCTTCGTGGCCGTTGTGGCTTCCCAGAGGTAGGGTCATTTCCGGCATGGCGGATCCGAATGTGTAGACGTTGAACTTTCCCAGCTGCTGTCCGGGCGGGAGGTCGGCACAGAGGCGCGACATGACCCATGCCATATCCAGTGCCCCTGTGTTGTGGACGAGAATGTTCATCTGCTTCGATCGCAGCTTGACGCAGTTGGCGCGAACGTGATTGTACACGGCCGTCGAGGTCGGCGTAGGGACTTGCAGAGTCCGTTGCAGAAATCTCGAGAGCATGTCCAGCGGGAAGCCGAGCCGGTAGGGTAGAAAGGTGTGCATGTCGTGGTTGAAAAGTTCCGTTAATCTAGGCAACGTCTTCTTGCGGAGGTGGTCTTCGCTCCATTCCATGCCGCCGACCACGGCCCAGGTGTAATGCTCCCATCCTTCCTCTTTCTCTTCGTCCGCCCCGTTCCAGCGGCAGACGAAAGTGCGATCCTCACTGTTGACGATCTGAATCAAGGACCAGATCAGGCTGCACTCGATCAGGAGCAGAGGCAAGACGAAGAAACCGGGCATCAGGAGCCACATTGGGATAGCTGTCAGTAGGAACTGCAACTCCAGTAGTGAAAGGACCAAGTAGAGGAAGATCTCCCTGTGCTCCTTCCAACTCATCTGCCCCCTTCTCCGGCTCAGCGAAGTCGCGAAGGCGGCAAAGATCTGGGACACTGCGCGCATGCAGTGCATCGCGTCCGTCCTCAGCAGGGGCCAAAGTGAATGCTCGTGCGTCAGAGGGACGGACCCCGTGGCCCCGTCCATCAGCGGCAGGATGTAGCTGATGCTCATGGCCGACTGCTGGTCCCGCGTAGGGGAAAAGGGCCCGAGGGAGGATCTCGGCGACCCCATCGAGGACGACGTCGTCGTCCGCACGAGCCACGGCATAGCGGTCATCCCGGGGAGCGGTTCGAACTGCGCAGAGTTGCTGGTGGGAGAAGACGAGAGAGACGAATGACGTGAGTGGGTTTCCTTCCCCAGATGTCTGGGACGAAGCGTGACGGTAGGCGTTAGTGTGTCGAACGACATTCCAGAGCGAGCGTTAATGACCGGAAGCAGCGACCAGGATGTGGTTTCGCAGGCCGGCATTCCTCCCCTTGAAATAGCCATCCGTCAAGACTTGGGCGTAAACATAAACAGACAGGGTGAAATTGAGAGGCGCCCGTTGCTGGTCAAAACGGCTGCGCCAGTGAAACTCTATTGTCCATCTGAAGATAGCCCGCGGCAGTTTCACGACGAAAGCAAACAGCAGGTCGGGCGCCAGCCCTCTTAGCGGCTTGCGGGACGCAATCTGGCAACGGATAACCCGAGTCATCACAGTTTTCGTTTCCTTGGCCATGGGATCTCTTGCCGAAGCGTGTCAATGACGCTGCTTGTCGGCATTTCAGACTGTTTGCTAGAACGCAGTTAGCAACTGCTCACCGGTAGTATCAACTCACCATATATTATGTTTCGCCTTCTAAAGATACCACCGCAATTTGAGATAGGCACCCGGTAGTTCAGGAGCTTCCGACAGCCGGCTATCAATCTTTTTTTCGGTTACCTATGCTTTGCCCAACAGAGAGGCCAAGCCAACCGTTTCAAGGGCGAACACACACGAGCCCCCAAGCCACATTTCGCCCTTCGGAAGTGCCTTCTTATCATAGGGGGCTGATTCGGTACCATTTGGATACTCTAGCAAGTCACTTATCTGGCGGCGCGCATACACAAGGAGGTGCAGCCTCCATGTAGGTATGAAGTATAAGCCAAAGTCGTCGAGTTAAATGGGTACATGCTACAGATAGCGGCATTTTCTCGTCGGCGGTCTTTGCGGCGTCTGTTGGACAGCACGCTCCCGAAACATGTTTCCCGAGGTTCCCGATATGGCCACAAAAGAGGTTTTGACTGCAGCCGCCAATAAAAGGATATCGATAATGTGTATCGGTCGTCGCAGCAAGCCTGGTCAGGGGGTCACGTAACTTGCGAGTCTCGGCTGGCTGGTAGTCCCAGTAATAATATCTGATGCTCTATCAAGCGTCGTGGTTGAAATCAGAAATGACTTTTCCTCGAACATCGAACTTGAAGTTGTATTCCGCGTCCCCGATGCATTCGTTGATTCAAAGCCGGGTACTATCGGCAAACGTAGAAGAAAAAATGAACAGAGTCCCGAGACCACCAAGTTTTTCTCCCAGGCTCTCATTGACAGCGTTGCATTGCGAAAGTTATGGCGAGAATATAACAAACAACAACGGCAGATGTGTTAGGCGATTTGTGTTAGGCGATGTGGTCCGATAGCAGGCTCCGGTCGCCCTTGCCCAATAGCAGTGCTTTGTCAACCTACTGCCCTATCGTGTTGGCTAAGGGCCAAGGCCAAAATCAACAAGGCTAGAAGATTCTAATCGCCCGACTCTATCAATGCTCAGTCCCTAAATGATTCCGGGTGTCAGTGTAGCAATCAAACAACGATTTCTGGACTTCGTTGCGACGGTTGGATGTGACCTACCTCCTTTCTAGCTCAGGTGACGGACGCTGCGCTGTGATGGTGGATAAGATGGCCAGCACTGAACCAACCCAACAGCGCCTCGGCTTCGGCAGACAGAAAAGCAGGGCTACTTACGGTTACGGTACATACAAGCTTCGCCAGTCTGTTTACCACGCGAGGAGATCCAAGCTCGGTGTCATGGCCACGAGGGCGAAAGTTCGAATCTGTTTACCTCCGACCATACCAGGTTGTGCTTGGCATGCTAAATAATAGATTGTTGTTGCTTTTAGCCTGTGGTTGGATGATCTGGAGAGGTGCAGGCAGTTTGTCGTATTGGAGCTCGGAGGGGGGCAGAGCAGGCTCCCCACGGCCTAAATTTAGTGGGCTACCATATCGACTTGGGGCAGTTGGGGCCCCTGATATACCGCACACAGTTCCCATGTAACCCCCCACGACTCTGGGCCGGCCACCAATCAATCATTGTGATGTCAGCCAACAAGGGTGGCAATGGAATCGTACCTATTCGCGCAGAGACAAAAAGGCGAATACAACGAATACCTCCCTTGCATACTGTTGTGATGCCACATGGTGTTACTGGCGGGGCAAATGGAAAGCACATTCCTTGGACCCCGATCCGGTCGTTTGATGTTAGGGGAAGCAATGTCTCTAATTAAGCACCCATCCCTCAGCCCTCAGCCCGTGTCTCTTCAGCTCGTCACACGTAATAATGAACACGTTTTCTATCTTTGGCATCAGCTTGCAAACCTAGAAATTTCGACACCTTTACGACATCATTGACCATTTGCCATCTTATCTACCGATACTCAACTGCTTTGTTGCAACATCAGACCAGTCCCAGAAACAATGAAGTGGATCAACACCATCATCTCGCTAGCCTTCACGGCCAAGGCCCTCATGGCATCCCCCATCATGCACCACCGCGCAGGAGGAATCGAAGTGTACCGGCTCACGGTCTCCGGGTAAGCAGCACATCCTCCCTGAACGAGCTCCTTCCCGCTCACGTGACACGTTAATAAGACTGACAACCGTGCGCGCGGCAAACAGCAGCGGGAACCGGGAACTAGACGGCCAAGTGCTGCGCATGAAGGCCAACAAGATCGGCGTCTACGGCGGCGGGGACAACTACATGACGGTGCAGGTGTACCCGGCCTCGAGCCAGAAGGCCGGCTGCAGCACCCTGCACACCTACCCCATCGGCATCGTGGACCACGCCATTGCCGTCACGGGCGAGGGCGCCTTCCGCGACTTTGTCGACGTCACCATGCCGGCCGGCCTGAGCGCCACCGACAGCAACACCAACTGGAACTCCTTCCAGATGGTTGAGGACAGCCTGAAGCTCGACATGGGCGGGCAGTGGGTGGCCTTCCCGGATCCCGACAATGGCTGGAATGTCAAGTGGTTCGATGGTAAGTCCGGTCCCAACAACGCAGGAGCAACATGCAAATAAAGGAGTATGTATGTATGCTAACGATCATGGATGCAGGCAAAAGCACAGTCAACCAAAACTTCCTACCGATCACCATCAAATACACCAAAGTGAACAACTAGAGCCCGGTGGAATCTCAGCACCCTGTTCTATGTCTATACGCCCTTCTTTGCGGCAAACGATGAATGACAACAACGGCTAGGACTGCGAAGAAGTGTCCTAGGACTGCGAAGAAGTGTCTGCAAACCCTTTCAAAGTGGAATTTGCTGTCATCCTCTCACTTCTTTGCTTGGGTTGGGAGAAGAGCAACAGGGTCACGTGGAGGGTTTCTACTTGTATTGTGCACAACGATTTGCTCAAGTAATTTCCTTAGGAGGAATATCAATGATGTTCACACAAGAATGATTCAGTTCTCTTCGGCGTCAGTCGCCGATGAGACCCGGTTGGTATCCAAAACATGTAGTTTCGGGATGATCGTCTTTCTCCAACAAAAGGTAAACTTGCCTGGCCTTATGTTGAACAGACAGGGTTAAGAAATTCGTCTTCGTCTAGAACATCAAGATTGAGCTGTTTCCATAGCACAGTTCAGCCAACTGAACATTAACAAGGTAGATTCCCACATCCGTCGTATAATCGAGAACCCCGTATCGTTCATCACAGATGGCAGGATCTCTGCAGTGCTATTTCAAGTACCATAATCGGTACAAGTGTGAACGATTTTCTTGAGGCTTCAAGGCTTACGATCTTGGCCGGAAGACCAGAGAGCGTTTGATAATCTGCGAGGATTCACAGCAGGCTATACGTCAGGGCTGCCCATACCACCGCACACAGTACAAGGGAGTTCTAGTTGTGCCCAGTGATGATTTCCTCCCCCTCCAGGTTTTTCAGATATCGCCGCCATCTGAGACTCCACCTGCGTTTCAATTCCGTTCCGTGTGGTCTTTGAGGGACTCTAGCGTTCTGCCTCTCCAGATATTCGATAGTACTATAGACATACACGTATAGACGACTAAAAAGGTCATCACAAGGTCCTAGAAAGCCAGATGAACCAGAGGTGCTTGCATTGTGACTTGTACCAAGTACTCCAAGTACTGTACCAGAGCGCAGGCCACGATGTATGCGGGTCACTACAGGTCGCCGTCGCTAGCACCTGCTCGCTTACAGTGAGCTTTAAGCGGGTACCACAGGCAACGATGGCATTGAACGCATGTGGCATTGAACGCATGTAGCATTGAACGCAAGTGCCTTGCAATGCAAGAACAAAAATAAAAATCCGCAGGTGGCAGGTGCACACTTTCTTCTCACTTGTGAAAATCAAAAAAATCCCCCACCTAGTCTGCGGTTCCTCAAACCACCCAGATCTCTTGATACTTCCCGCATCCCCAACCATCAACAGATCACAACAAGCCTTCCTGCCTCGATCTAATACGACGGCTGGAACGCTATTGGGAAGTCACAACTGATCGTTCTGCTGTTTCTCAGAGCGCACAAGATTCGTATTATCTCCTGCACCCCATCCATCAACATTTCTCGGCAAGCCTTTCGGCCTTGATCTAATACGCCGGCCGGAACGCTTTGAGAAGTCCTACCTGATCATTCTGCGGTTTCTCAAACCACCCAGACCTCTTGATATTTTCTGCACCCCCAACCATTAACAGATTCCGGCAAGACCTCCTGCCTTGATCTAATACGCCGGCTGAAACCCTATTGGGAAGTCATACCTGATCAGTTTGTGAGTTCTCAGAGCATTCAGGTCTCGCATTGTTTCCTGCACCCCCAACCATCAATAAATCACGACAAGCCTTCCGGCCTTGATCTAATACGCCGGCTTGAACGCTTTGGCAAGTCATACCTGATCATCTTGCGTTTTCTCAGAGCACTCAAGACACGTATTGTTTCCTTGTAACCCCAAGCTTCACCAGGTCACGTGGACCCCTCCTGTCTACACCAACAACAGACGGAACTCCCTGAGACGCTACAGTAGCGTTCGGCGGCTGAACAAGAAGTAAGTCGATATTCCGAGTCCTTTTTTTTTGTTCCTTCGTACTGATGGATACATAAAAGGCTTTCTTGCCTTCTTTTGTCACCACACTCCTCCCAAGTACCCTTCGTACCCTTCGTCAATAACGGACGGAACGCCTTGAGCACTACCTACATCTTGCGATCCCCGGATGAACAAGCAGCAAGTCAATATCCTGAGCCTCTTTTTCTGTTCCTTCATTTTTCTGTTCCTTCATACTGATGGATACATGAAAGGTCTTGTTACTTTCTTGGCCATCACACTTCTCCCAAGTACCCTTCATCAACAACAGACGGAACGCCTTTAGACGCTACATTAGCGATCCCCGGGTGAAAAAGCAGTAAGTCAATATTCCGAGCCTTTCTTTTTATTCCTTCATACTGATGGATACATGAAAGGTCTTTTACCTTCTTGGCCATCACACTTCTCCCAAACACCCCAAACTCCCAATATTTCCGGTTCTCCGAACCATCAACAGGTCAAAGCCAGCCCTCCTGCCTTCCTCAACAGCGGTTGAAACGCTTTGAGAAGTCATACCTCTCGATCCGGAATTAGCAACCAGTAAGTTGGCATTCCGAGACTTTGTCCTTTTCTTTTCCGTATATGCTGATGGGTTGGGTACTTGAAAGGACTCGCCTTGTAGCCAATCTGTTCCGCAACGTCATGGATGTCCGCACCAAACGAAAGGAGGCCGCTGAGCGCGCCTCGGTCATGACAATGGCCACCACCACCTTCAACGACCACCTCCCCGCGATGACCCCCGAGTCGGACCCCGAGCTGCGCAGCCGCTGCAACTTCTGCGAGAAGCCCGGCAAGGACCGCTGCGGAGGTTGCAAGAGCGCCCGCTACTGCTCCCGCGAGTGCCAGGTCAAGGACCACCCCCTCCACAAGCTGCTCTGCAAGAGCTACGCCGGCTTCAGCGACGCCCAGCGCCCCTCCGCCGACCATGTCCGCGCCATCCTGTTCCCTGCCACCGAGCAGAAGCCCAAGCTCGTCTGGTGCAAGCAGAAGGTCGTCAACGGCAAGACCACCGTCCACGCCGACGAGCACATCGGCCTCTACCGCGAGACCTTCAGCGTCCTGAGCATCAACCGCAACCTCAACCTCCTCGGCCACGCCCCCACCGGCCACGGCCTCGTCGCCTTCCTCGAGTCCAATTCCCCCGTCCTCGGCTGCCCCATGAACAAGAGCTACATGGCCCTCGGCGCGCCCGGCCACATGATGGCCCGCTTCGGCGACATCCTGTTCCTCAGCACCAAGCCCGACCCCGCCCCCGAGCACGCGGGCAAGAACGTCGTCCTGGACGACGCCGACCTGCGCGACTTCCGCCACGCCCTCGACTGCCTGCAGCTGCACGAGATGAACTTCGCCGCCGGCCCGCCCGACCGCCTCGCCACGCTGGCCGAAAAAGTCGACACGGTGCCCGCCCTGCTGATCCACGGCGACGGCGCCCTGGCGCGCTGGACCGCGAACTTCGCCGGCCCGCAGCAGCAGGCGCAGCGCATGCAGCACCTCGTCACGCGCATCCACGTGCCCAAGTTCCGCGGCGACAGGCACGGCATCGAGCAGGACCACGCCGTGGGCCCGCGCAAGCTCGGCCTCGAGTGGTTCCTGCGCTGCTACAACGCCGAGGCCCACGGCTGGGCCAAGCCGGACCTGAACCCGGGCACGATGCGCAACGTCGATGCGCGCCACCTGTACTACGTCAGCCCCACCTTCCACGTCTACCGCAACGAGAAGAACAAGGTCGCGTTCCCCCCGGTCCCCGACCTCGACCGCCTGCGCCCCTGGGTCGGCTCCGTCCTGCTGTTCGAGAAGAGCGGCGGCCTCATCTATCCCGAGCACGTCGAGGCCATGAACCTGTTCCTCGACAGCATCGCCCACTTCAACCCGCGCCGCTACGGCTGGGACGACACCACGGACGACCACCCGCTCTATGTCAACAAGACGGAGCACGGCAAGGAGGCGGCCGCCGAGGCCTTCAAGAAGTTCTTCGCCGACTTCAAGCAGGAGCGGGCGGCCCGGGGCTTGCGGGTCGACCACCTGGTCTGCCCCTACCAGGTCCGGGGCGGCGGTGACCCCGGCAAGGTCATGGCCGCCACCTTCGCGGACAAGCTGGAGCGGGGCTACAAGGCGGTCGATGAACGCATGGCCAAGCTGAAGAAGAAGAAGGAGCGTGCCCGTGGTCAGGAGTCCTGATTGGTGTTTTCTCCATCGTGGTTCCCATAGCGTTCAATGATGAACGCAGCTGGATAAGGAAGCAAACGAGGTTCATACTAGATAGTTCAGACTGAATTCAGAACTGGTTTGCGATGGAATTGTGCAAAATTGAATGCGTAATAGTGTGAACATGGGTTGAAGCAACGTTCTATTGGTATCATATCTAGTAGTCTATGCGTAGTCCATTCATCATCCCAGCCCCTGTAAAATCAAAACGCCGATGATGTACTAGTAGTCGTAGTAGTAGAGAAGAGTGTGTTCGATAAAGTAAGTCATGATGGAGACGGAAGAGAAGAATCTTAAGCCGACTCGTTGACGAGGACGTAGCGGTAGCGGGGCTTGCCGGCCTCGAGGTCCTGGATGGCCTGGTTGGCCTCGTTCATGGGCCGGACCTGAATCATGCCCTTGAGGTTGTTCTTGGAGACGAGCTCGAACATCTCGCGCAGGTCGTTGGGCGAGCCGATCAGGGAGCCGGTGAAGCTCTGGCGGCCGAAGACGACCGAGGGGGCCGCCAGCTTGAAGGGGCCGTCGTCGGGGATGCCGACCTGGACGAACTTGCCGTCGCGCTTCAGCAGGGTGAAGTAGTCGTCGACGGGGGACTGTGGGGTTTGCCATGTTAGTTAAAGTTCTATCTATCTTTCAAAGACAAGAAGGGAGGGAAACTCACGTCGGCGGAAGCGACCGTGGAGATGATGAGGTCGAGGCTGCGGGCGTGCTTGGCGGTCCAGTTGGGGTCGTCGAGGGTGGCGATGTAGTCATCAGCACCGAGGCCGAGGACCTCCTGGCGCTTGTTCTCGCGGCGGGAGATGCCGACGACGCGGTCGGCGCCCATGGCCTTGGCGAAGATGACGCCGTAGTGGCCGAGGCCGCCGACGCCGACGATGCCGACGCTCTTGCCGGGGCGGACGTCGTGGAACTTGAGGGGCGCGTAGACGGTGACGCCGCCGCACAGCATGGGCGCCGCCTCGGCCGACTCGACGTTGTCGGGGATGCGCACGGCGAAGTGGGCGGGGGCGCGGTGGTGCGTGGCGTAGCCGCCCTGGGCCTTGCCGCCGTTGAAGTGCGGCGCGGGCGCGCTGTAGGTGTACACCATCTTGGGGCAGTAGTTCTCCTCCTGGGCGTCGCAGTCGCCGCAGCGGCCGAACCGGCTGAGGCACGAGTCGCCCTGCGCGCCGACGCCGACGCGGTCGCCCACCTTGAGCCCGTTCTTGACCTCCTTGCCGGCCCGCACCACGACGCCGACGATCTCGTGGCCGACGGTGATGGGGTAGGGCGTCGCGCCCCAGCCGCTGCGCAGGACGTGCAGGTCGCTGCCGCACATGCCGCAGTGCGTCACCCGGATGTCGACGTCGGTCTCCTCCCACGCCTTGGGCTCGAACTCCTCCCACCTCATGTTGCCGTCGGCCGAGCTGACATCGTGGGCTTGCCAGCCCTCAAACTTGTAATCCTGAGCAGTAGCCATGTTGTGTGTGTGTGTGAAGTTGGAAAAAGAAAGGAGCAGGTTGGTTTGGTTGGAGAAATTAGTTGGAGTTTGGAGATGTAGACGACAGGTTGAAAGAAGCCAGCTCGATTGTTCCGTCAGGGGAGTCCTAAGAAAGCAAGCAAGCAGGCATGGCCTATATAGGCGACTCGGAAGTCGTCATCTGACCGCCACCATCCAGACACTGCAGAGCAGCCATGGGTATAGAGGGTCCCAGTATGGGGCTTGCATACTCATTTTTCACGAATCGTTACGAGTATGCCCTGCGAAGTCGTTGGATTCTTGGAAGAACGCGAGTGCCGAAACGGGTATCATCCATCACACTGGAGATTGCGGAAGGGTGACGAGAAGCTAGCGGCACGCATATGCACACCTATCCCCACGTGCTTCCCTCTTCTTCCCGGGCCAACCGTGCCTCTGCTGTCTCGCCAGCCTATGGAATGCCAGCCTGAGAGCCGTTGGGTCGCATTCCCGCTGGCACATGCCGTCCCTGGACCCTGCGAGCCTACTTGCCAGTTCTCGTGAGTGAATTCTCCCCCCGTAGCCCCCCCAAGGTTTTCTTCCAAGCCGGGCCGATGTCTCTATCAGATCCGTGCTTGCGTGTTACACCATCGGCGGGTCGGACAGCAGGAAAAGCGGGTTCCAGCGGGCTCTGCTTCTGTGCTTTTCGGCTTCTGGGCGCGGCAAGAACCCATCTTTCAAGCTTTATCGGAGCTAAGACGTTATCGCCATCGGCCGAAAATTTTCAAACGCAGGCGAAGAGGACTTTCATCAGCTTCAGACCTTGCAGAACCCGGGCCTGGTCGTGGCCACGCTTTCATCTCCGAAATAATTCCTGCTTTCTAACTGCTTTCTCACCCTATTGATCCACCACTCTCGGACAATATGTGACGCAATGTCTGGATAAGGGCTTGTGCTTTGGCGCTTGGCTAACGCAAACCGTGTCTAGGAGGCCGACAATCCGATGTTCCCGCCCGTTCCCGTGTTGACGACATGGATTAGGTAGTGCCTGGGAAGAGGCATCAAACCAATGCGACAACTCACAGGTACGGTACGTCGGCTAATCCCAAGTGCAGTACTATACCTACTAGCTGCCGAAGCTAAGCTAATATATCTTTGAGCCTCAACCCGACTTCACCGCTTCGTCGCTCCCCTCGTGAAAGGTTTGCCTTTCGTTCTTACCTGAGTCGCCTCGACGCCCGCCTCGCTATCCAGAGTCTTGGCACAGCCAGCGTGGGTTTTTGACAGTTGGGCCCCAGAAGTAATTTTGACCCACCGGCGAAATCTCCTCCGAGATCGTAGTGCAACTATATCTGGAGAACCATGACCAACTGACTCGGTGGGCCTCCGCGGTGAAAAGAGTCCGGCAAAGATATGCCGTTTGCTGATCTACACATTCCCGCCCGAAAGCGAAAGGGGAAAGGGTAAATGCTTCGTGTCTTCCGGTCTAGCTGCCGCAGTCAAATACCGAGCAAGCCTGACAGCCCGGCGACCTGGCTCGCGCCGTGTTTGCCGAGAGAAAGTCCGGGGTTTGCGACATGTGCAGTTCCCGAAAAAGGGGCCGGATGGCGAAAGACCATAGGTAGTTGCACCCACCGACCCGAGCATCGAGGAATCCAAAACGCTACCCCAACATCCGTCATATCGGAAATCGCATGCCAGACGAGACAGGATTGGCCATGGCGTCCAGCTAGCGTGAACGGAGAGTCGCTAAAAATAGGGCATGTCCAAGAGCATCGTACGATTATCTACAGATCCGGATCTTACTCCATGTATGATCCACCCACCGTGAACTACAGCTCTTGGTCGACATCAAATATGGTTATATACTGCCTGCCGGGGACTTCGTGCTTCTTTCAAACCCAGTTAGCTAGGTAGATTACCAAATCCCGATGTACAGGTTCACCGCAAGCTCCTGGTCATAAAAAGATCGAGGACCCGATTGGCGAGACCGTCCTTGATCCACCCACCTCCTAGCTGTGCTGCTAAAGGCTACCGTTCACAAAAGATGCCGGGGCTCCCGGTTTGGAGCAACATTGCCGCTGCTCTCCAACTGCAGCCTATGAGACTAGAAGACTGCTCATGGTTGCGACCTGTTGGTCACGCCTGGACGCGAGAAACCTGTTGAAGTCCGTCTCGGTCTAGCACGTCCAGGCCTTAGCAAAGAAACGGCCTGGCCGTTACTTCCTTCTCCGACATTATCGGACAGAGGATCCAAGGAGTCTCTGGTGGGACTACATGGGGAGAGAGCTCTCAAGGGGAAGGTTTCTTCTTGCCTTCTTATGACCTTGATGCGCCAGGGGTCATCATACCGTACGCAGTTGAAACAATCGTCTCCTTCTTTCGAGCTCGTCTTGGCAGTGTCTCGGAACCTGGACACAGTTATTTTACACACACACACATGTATATATATATCGATTCTTTACACCCTTTCCTGCTAATATTGATCCCAGAGCAGTTGATATATCCAATGCGTCTTGAAGTGGTCAGATAAGCAACAGGATCGTTTTGATTATAAAACGATCTCCAGCTCGGTCATGGTCGTTCCAATCCTCCTTTCCACTAGTCGTGAAGCGACGTTGCGAAGGGGTACAGGGCAATGCGACGCGAGATCAATCGACTAATGCTACTTAGTGAGAATGCCCCTCACTCTTCAGTTTCGGACCATGCTGCCAACTTGTCAAACTTGCGGCACTTGTGCAGCGCCTCGAAGTCAGGCGATTCGCCGAGTGTGGTGGCAGGATCGACAATGGCCAAAAAGGGTGAGACGTCCCCGGCACACATGAGGTTGAGCCTGATAGTTTCGATACAATGGTCGACGTGTAGGCGCCATTTAGAGGATGAGCCGCGGAATGGTACCTCATCGCCTGAATCATATTCGTCAGGGTAGATATACTAACGAACCAGGTTCTGCTTTTCCAAATCAGTGTCCGTACAAAGATAATAAAAGAAGAAACGGTTTGCCTACTAGACAATGAAGTTGATGGCATACCTCACTGAACCCGGTGATCCCACCTCCTTGCTCGTTCAGAAGATGACGCCAAGGCCCATCGACAGATTTGTTCAGCGCTGGGAGTCTATCAAAAGTCCAGATGGAGGATGTAAGGCTATTCCTCGCCCACGCCGCCAGCCGTCCCGGGTTCGACCCCAGCCAGGCCCATGAAACCAACGGCGGCCGCCGCCACGGCAAACAGACACCCTGCAGCAAGGTAAGGAAGCCCAATCCAAGACCCGCCCCAGTCCAGACCGGTCCGGAAGCAGGCGGCCAGGAGCGGCCCCGCCACCAGGACCCCCGCCGTCTCGAAGATGCTCACCGCCGTATAGAGCATGCCCGCACGGTGCTGCCCGACGAGGGACGCCAGCAAGCTCCGGACGAGAGAGTTGTAGCCTGCGCCCAGCGCGAAGACGGCCAGGCCGCAGGCCATGGCGACGGAGGGTGCTGCGAGGCCGATCAGGAAGGCACCCACGGCTAGCAGCATGGCGCTGGCCCAGGCCAGTAGCAGGTTGGAGCGCTGCACCGAGTACGACCTTCGGTGGACTAGGGCGTAGCTGGCTGAGGGGATGAGGATGGTGAGGAGGGCGAGGTTGAGAGCGGCTCGGATCGAGAGCAGGAGGCTCGCCTGGAAGGGTTTTGGCTCGTTTAGTTCACGACATTCTTGAAGTGGTATACTGAGCACACGTACTTTGGACCATGACCAATGGTATCGTCTAGTGACATACTGCAGCAAAATCTCCTGTGCAAAACGGCCGAGCGTCGTGAGGAGAAAAGTGCAGAGCAGGACCGCTACTTTCCAGTTTCCCCACGTAAGCCACCACATGGCCTCGCCCAGCTTCTTCGTCTCTTGTCGTACCGTCTCAAGCCATGACACTGGTGGCTGTTGAGACTCCGGGGTCTGACTGCTGCGGGGTTTCCTAGACAAGGTCTCGGGAAGGAAGACGGTAATGATAGTGGCTACGACTAAGCAGCCCAGGCCGAGGTAAATCGGTAGCCACAGGCTCCTCTCCATGAGAAGATAGCCGAGGGGGCTCGCAATGAGCTCGCCGCCCATCACGGCAGCGGCAAGATAAGAGAAAGTAGTGGGCCTGAAGAGGGCGAAGTCAGCCGAGTTGCCCGTAGAGGAAAACCGGATGGGGGTATGTGTTACCTCTGTTCTTCACTGACGATGTCGGCAGCGATGGTGAAGACCATGGCGTTGAAGACGGCGGGGCCGCCGCCAATGAAGGTGAAGAAGGCCGAAGCCCACGCTGCACGAGGAGGAAAAACATCCGGCAACGAGCCTGACCGTGTCAGTTATACGACGTATCATGCCGTGTTCGTAGGTAGGTAGGTACGTGGTACATACAGACCAGGACGACGAAGCCACTCGCAAGCGTGATGCCAATCAGCGAGAGACGGAGCACCAGCTCACGACCGCGTCGGTCGGCGAGGAAGCCATAGGGGACGGCGGTCAGCAGGCTCGGGATGTAATCCAGGGTGCTCTGCCAGCCCCTGATGAGGGACAGCTCGGTCTGCACGTCGTTTCCCTTGCATCGCGGGTCGCTAGGGGCCGGGGCTGGGACCGGAGTGGGTGGCGGGTGCAAGGCACGGCAAATGTTCTTCTCCAGAACTTGGGTGAGGGGAATGGTGGCGAGATAAGCCCCTAGCTCGAGAAGAAGTATCAGAAGCATGCAGGTAGCAACCAGCCCGAGACGCTTCCGCAACGGCGTAGGTCCTGGCCCTGGCTCTGGTTCTGGCTCTGGCTCTGGCGGAGACCCATGGCGCGCGTCTTCTGGCAGAATGAGGGGGACGCGTTCTGTGTCCGTGGCATTGGTGGCGGCGCTGTCGTCGTCGTTGGTTCCAGACATTGTCCTGCAGACAAGTTGAACGCAGGTAGGTAGTACTAGAGTTGAATGAGGGGAAGAGTCAGCATAGCAGCTGTAAAACACGTGCTCGAAGGTCCCGGCCTCTCCCTTGTTCGCTTGCACGGGCATGTTACACCTATTCTACAATTTCGACGCGCAGCCGGTGCATGCGCGCACGAGCCAATACAGCAAGGGGTGTGGTCGAAACTTGCGAGCGTAGGCTGATCGAAGACGACCTGGAAGTCCTCAGTATCATATGTATTTTGCTTCTTCTATCACATGGTCGGACTGTGGAGTAAACAGTGTCTGGCCCAGGGGTATTCATTGCTCAGTGGTGTATCATGTCTATCTAACTAACTATTTTCCTGTATAACTCTTGTATATATGGAAAACGGTCCAAATCCAGGAAGCCCATTGCTATGTCGCCTTCTTCTTATTGCTCTTTTCGCAGTCTTAATATCACTAATATTATCGGCTTCGGTATTTATGACAGCCAATTCGTCCGGGTACCAGATGCCGCCTCCTCTTTAGACTCATTGCTGACACACCAATAGAGGTGCGAAGAGCAACCGAAGCCCTTCAAGATCTCTTTTACAGGGCTCATTTCCCCTTCGTTCCCGCGAACTCTTCAGCAAAGGTGATATGAATATGCGCCACCCGTTCCAGGTGCGAGATACTCAGCGTCTCCTTCTTGAACGCCGCCAGGCTGCCGGCCGTCTTGACGATATTCTTGATCTGGCGCCCGTTGAGCTCGAGGTACGCAAACGACATGAGATCCGCCTCCCGGACCGCGGCGCCGGCGCGGTCGCAGAACTGCCGCCAGATGGCCCCGCGGGACGCCACGGGCAGGGGCGGGAACTGGAGGGGCACGTGGATGCGGCTCTTGAAGGCGTCGTCGAAGGAGGCGACGCGGTTCGTGGTGAGAAACAAAATGCCCGTGTAGTACTCGAGCAGTCGCAGGAACACGGCGACGAGGGCGTTGCGCTGGAGGTCCTGCAGGGTCCGGCGCTCGAGGAAGACGTCGGCCTCGTCGATCAGCAGGACCGCGTTCCAGGTGCTGGCCAGGTCCATGATGGACGCCAGCTTGGCGTCGAGGGCGGTGCTGTCGGTGCCCAGGTCGCCCGAGGAGACGTTGTAGAGGGGGCGCTGGACGCACTCGGCGACGCATTCCGCCGTTAGTGTTTTTCCTATAATCACCACATCGCAATCAGTATACAAATCACTTCTGAACCCTCCATGTTCTTTCTTCGTTGGGTTCCAGTTCTAAATGGGATTAACTTACCAACTCCAGGGGGGCCAGATAGAACAAATACCAGGCCTTGCCCTTTCCCCTTCACGATATCGTCGAAGGCAACTCGGCCCTGCTGGCTTTCCTCGGCATGGTTCGACACCAAGGCCTGTATGCTCTCCTTGGAGATCGGGTCCAGGACCAGCTGATCGAAGCAGTCCGTGTTCCACTCGATCTCGGAGATCTCGTCGACGAAGAACTCCAGGAACAGCTGGTGCGTGAAGGCGTAGCCGCGAACGGTGGCGTTGGCCAGGATGGCCTCCTTAGCTGTTAGTTTGTGGCCGTAATCGAGGGAGCTCGGGGTGTGGGCGTCGTCACTAAAGCTCTCTGCGGCCTCCTTTTTCTCGGTGGAGCCCAAGGGCGTTACGGCAAAGGTTTCCATAGGGTTGAGTCGGTGGTACGTTTTGCAGTCGACCATGACGCGCTCCTTGATGTGAAATCTTTCGTAGCCGATCTTCGACGGCTTGATGGCCATACCGCTATACTGAACGTGCCTCTGCCCCGCCAGCTCCTCAAAGCGACGGCCCCGCGCCAGCAAGACCCGCAGAATCCGGTCCCTGTCGGAGTGCAGGGCCAGGGGCACCACGTCGAGGTCCTGGAGCCGGCGCGTCCCCTCGAACTTGGGGATCTGGAGCCGCGCCTCGCGGGCCCCGAACCGCTCGCCGTCGTAGTCGACGTACTCGCCGCTCAGCATCAGCGAGGGCTGCTCCGCGTTGTCGTTGTAGGAGGCGTTGGTGATCCTGTACGCGCGCGGCTGGCCGAGAGTCGGGGCGTACGCCAGCGTGCCGGGCTTGAAGACGGTCCAGAGGTGCTCGTAGGTGATGTGCTTGGAGTCGCCCTTGGTCGCGCGGCGGTACGCCTTCCACTCGTCCTCGAGGGACTCGTCGATCCACTCGAGTAGGAGTTTCAGGTGGCCGAGCGACTCGGCGTCGTTCTTGAAGCGCTTCTTGCCTTCGGCGACTAGTTCGGATCGGTAGTGGAATAGGCATTTGGCGGGCAGGGTGATCTCGGCGTCGTTCTGCGCGTCGATGGGCTCGTTGGGGTAGTTGCCGATGACGTCCTCCAGCAACTCTTTCAGGGGCTGGGGGTTGACGTGTAGACGAGTACACTTGATGTCGCCCTCTGGGTAATAGTGCCTGGTCTCGCACAGGGCGTATCGCTGCCACCAGTCGAGTTGCGTCTTCTTGTCTTCTTCGACGGCTGTGGGCTCGGAGTAGTACTTTCTGCCAACATCGTCATACTTCTTCTCCAGGTACTTGACACCCATCCGCATCTTATGCTCGGTGTCTTCAGTGATGGTGCTCTCACTAGCGTCCTTAAAGAGGGGGAAGTCGTCGGAAAAGAAACTAGCATCTGCTTCTTCGTCTTGGTTGAGCTCGCGGCCGAGAGCCCGAGCCTCCTTTTCGACCTCGGCAGCTACCAGGGAGGGCATTGCGGTGAAATATGCGAAGGGGTTGCTCAAGTGGTTGGGGGTTGGCGATCCCAATGTAGAAGTCCTGGTGGTTGAGCTGTCGTGGTGAGGTGCTCGTTAAAGATACTCGATACCTAAAGGTTGGTTGAGAGTAACAACTGATCAAATAGAGAATGACTGTTTCCCTCAAACTTTGTCCACCACCAAGAACTTCTGTCCTGTTTTATAAGGCTTGCGGTGTGCTGTAGCGGTGTGCCCGGGGGACCAAAGAGTGCCAAAGCTCATTAAAAGGCAGCAATACGATAGTGAGTCAACCCCGTTTTGAGCCAATCACTAGGTGAATTCTTGCACCGAAGTGCTTCCAATTTCACTGCCTAAGACTCTACCAGGGGACGGGGGTGCACAGTGTTTTGAGCCAGTAGGCACCCGAATTCCGGGCAATCTCATTGGCCACCCAAGCATTTGGTGTGCTGCCTGGTGAGAGATTCTGCTGAAGCTCAGCGCCCAAAATTCGGGACAGAACCAAGTGCCACTTGATGGCTTAGAGACTCTGTTGTTATTTGTTTACCAAATATAAAGTTCACGTATAGGTCTATCGTAAGTATCGAGTGCGATTATGCCAAAAATTAGGAACCAATTCTGTAATATCTGATTGGATGCATAGCCTACATTGCGGCACGTGCGTATCCATTCAGCCCAACGCACGGTCCCATGGGTTTCCAGACTGGCACTGGTGCTTTCATCTCTGGACAGGCTTGAACATAGTCAAGTCATGTGAAGACGAGAAAGACCCCCTGTGAGCGTCTTGAAGCACTATCGAGAACTCGATGACCACCCGTTTCCCTTACCACAGTCGTAACCATGCTCACTGCCTCAGGTACCATCTGGTGTATTGCCCTTCAGCAAAGACATCCTGTAACTGGCTTGGAACCCCAAGCGGTACTCCGGGCTCTGGTAGTAAGAATAAGCATGAAGGTGAACTAGCCACGTGACCAGCTTTATTCTGATCCTCTCTGCCTTTTCGAGCGATACGATACGACAATATCTTACGGTTCTTGATTGTGAAGACATTAGTGCGACGAGCGTACGATGCTGAGGAAAGCTCTGCCCTCACATGAGGTAGCGAGACGTGGAAGTATTCTTATGACTTGGCAGAGACGAAAAGGGAATGTTATTTCCCCATCTCATAGCAAGGGGGCTTCAATCTGCTCGGCCTGGATCGATCGTGATATACCGCGCGGGGTTTTTCTCATCCATCTTGACCTGCTCTGTTGACGTATTGTCAAAACACTGAAGTCATAATCAGGGTATGTGGTGAAGCGGTATGCTTACTAAGGCGAGATCTTCTAATGTCTCAAGACATGATTGGTTGATCCTGCACACGATCCCTGGCTGCCTGGATGTTGGAACCCGTCAAACGTCAAACGCCAATCGGTCAGCCAAGCCTCTAGGAATGACGTATCCGCAATCCGGGGTTTGTCGCAAACGGCACCTAGCCAATCTCCGCGCCAATCTAACTGCTGCACGCGACCTTCAACCGCGACCTGTGTGCTGTGGTAAACAGAAACCGGTTGTTGGCTCGACAAACTGAAGATCGAGATCCCATAGATCCTAGTTCTGAGGTTTGATGCAACTGTCGGAGGGTGTGGTCGCACAGGCCAGCCATCGCTTCCCGAGCAAACATTGGCAACCTAAAGATGATGAAGAAGGCAAGCAACAGCGACGTCATTTTATAGATAGATACAGAGCATATAGGAAACCGCGAGTTTAAGAAGAGCAGATGCCCCTATAAGTTCATTCCCTTTTGCCGTACCACTTCAATCTAGACATCTTCATCTTCTCACGCAGTTGAACCAACAACCCAAACCACCACATCTACTTCTTCGCCTACGCAAGCACACTCGCAGCAACACCAATATAATCACCATGGACTCCGCCGGCGCCAAGTCTACCGTCTCCCGCGACATGGAGGAGCTCACGCAGGGCAAGGAAGAGATCTCCCACAGCGTCCAGGGCCACAAGGCCAACCTTGCCAACCCCAGTACGTCATGCACCACCACTTATGTATCCGGGGCTCTCCTCTCTAACAGAGTGCGCGCAATACAGACACCAGCGAGAAGTCCAAGGACAACAGCCGCAAGGTCATCGACTCGCTCGGAGGCGATGCCGCACACTACGGCGACGAGGACCAGCCCCGCACCAAGACCGCCGCCCAGGAGATTGATGGCAGCCGCGCCATGTTGAAGTAAACATTTGACGACTGCGATAGGGGCCAGCAAGAGGACGACTTGATGAACAAATGATCTGTAATATTAGCGAAGCAAGCAATGAGAGACCAAACGAATCATTTACCACCTACGTAACACATTCTCTTCTGATTCCTGCTAGGAATTACCACCAAATGTGACTGTACTCCCATCCACTTCGAGCAATCTTGACTTCTGGTGTCTTCTCCTTATCAATAAAACCCCGTCTCCTCATCCGTCATAGCAGCCCCATAGTCCTATGGCATGCACTTCTTCGCGAACCCCCCCACCACCTCATTGAACCTCTCGCTCTCCTCCCAAAACATCCAGTGCCCGCTCTCAAACACCACCCACTCCGCCGCCCCCTCCCTCCCCCCATTCCCCTTCCGGACCCGCCTTACCGTCTCCTCCATCCCCTCGAGCGGGAAGCACCCCGTGCGCCGGCCCGCCAGCACGAGCGACGGCACCCGGATCCCCTCGATGGCCTCGCGGTGGTCGTACCGCGTATGGTCCGCCAGCAGCCGCGCCAGCCAGACCCCGTCGCACTTCCGGCTCTCCCCCACGAAGAAAGCCTCGTCGGCCTCCCTTTGCTCGGTGCTGATTTTGTTTTTGTCGTCCTTGTCGTCCGGCCGGGCCCGGTACCCCAAACACCCCTCCACCAGCCCCCGGTGCGCCGCGTCCGGCGTCTCGATCCAGGCCCGCTGCGCCGCCAGCATGGTCGCCTCGTCGTAGCATCCCAGATGGGCCCTATCGGGCCCCCATTCGCTGGCATTTCGCACAAAGGCCGGCACCCGGTCCTGCAGCGGCGCCTGGTCCACGAACACGAACCCGCCGAAGCCGTGCTGGCCAAACAGCTCGACGTACGTCCACATGACCGCCGCCCCGATCGAGCACCCGACCGGGACGACCAGGGGCTCCACGCCCCTCTCGGACGGATTCGTCGTCGCGCTAATAGCCCGATGCAGATGGGCGACCAGGTCTCGCACATCGGCCGCGAGGCGCGCGACGTGGTAGCCGCCCTGCGGCTTGCCCGATTCGCCGTGCCCCCTGAGGTCCGGGGCCACGACCCAGAAGTCGCGGGCCAGGGCCTCGAAGTTGCGGGCGAAGTAGGCCGAGCTGCCGCTGAAGCCGTGCAGCAGCAGCAGGATTTTGCAGTAGCGGGGGTCGCTCTCGGGCGAGGTGGGGCCATTGGGGGCCGGCAGCGGCAGCGAGGACTGGAAGGCCAGGCTGCAGCCGTCGTTGGCTTCGCACGAGAGGTACTGCATTGTGTGATGGATGGAGTTTTGCTACTTCGTCTTTTGGGTGAGTCTACTGCGGATTGCAGCTCATTGCTGTTTGTAGTTGGGTGCTTTTTATATGTTTTACCCTAACCTCGGCGAGCTGCGTCAATTTACTCAAAAATCGTCCGTTACTCTGCAACTTGACGTAGGTTCCAGCCAAGAGTCAATCAATCATGCGGGCTCATACGATGGACCAAACCGCATCAAAATAGAGCAAACCGACTACATTTTGAATGGTTGCTGATTTGGCGTGTAGGTACATGTAGTTTACACCGACTCCAATACTATCATCATCTGGAGGCGTTTTCGTTATGGTACATCACACATCTCCCCCGAATTGACTTATTGTTTCCACAGAGGCATTGGCCCTTTTTTTTACCCCTTATATAGATACATACATACAAGTAGTACAACCGTTCAATAACGGGTTTAAGCCTCGCCCTTCCAGTGCTTCAGCTCTCTGCTCTTGGGAACAGACAACGGGCCGTCCTGGAGATCTCTCTTCCTGAACTCAGCCTCGATCAGCTTGAACCGTCCCAGCGCCTTGTCCTTGTGGCCTCGAGTGACCCGCTTGGGCGAGAATGCCACGTTGGGCAGACCGACGAGATCCTGCTTCTTGGTCTTGATCTCCTGAGAGAAGGTCTTGGGCTTGGGCGGCTTTTGCAGCGTGGCCAGGAGGCCGCGTGCCGTGGCGATGTCGGCGAGCTTCTGATCGGGGACGACCTGGCCGGTGAGTTGCATGACGCGCTTGATGACCTGTAGTCAATTGGTTAGCAGACATCAACTTGTATTCTTTGTGCTGGTGCAACTTACGGAGAACTTCAACCGCGCATCCTGCAGCGAAGCACCCTTCCAGCTCTGGTCGGCCTGCTGCTTCCAGGCAAGCGCCTCGGCGGCCGAAGGCAGGGTATATGTGATATCCGTGTTTGTCTGGATCTCGTCGACCAACAATTCGTCGGCCACGGCGTGCAGGTCGCCCGTGACGGTAGCGCTGCCCTCGGTGTCGACCCGGACGTCCAAGGCCAGCACGGCATCGTGCTGCTCCTTATCCTGCAGCCCCCAGCGCTCCGTCAGCTGCTCCTCCCGGCCCAACTGCTTCATGACCAGGGCCTCCGTCAGCGCCCGGCGCACCGCGGCCTCCAGCAGCACCGGCTCCTGCACCTTCTGCTTGGGCGTGAAGCCCACGAAGTCGCTCGTCTCGGGCCAGTGCTCCGGGTCGTCCCACCAGTTCCCCAGACGTCCTATCGAGTCGAGCCCCTCGGCCGTCGTCGCGGGCGTGTACAGGGTGTCGGTGATTTCGTCGGGACGTTCTGCCACCGAGGGCCGCGGGGGCGGCACGAACACCCTCTGTGGCGATTGCTCGAGGTCTAACGCTTCCACCTCGACCCTCTCCTCTTCCAGCACCTCCTCGACGACGTTGGTTTCGGGCGCCACCGGTGCTTCTTCAACATTGCCGCTGCCGAGAGACCTCGGAAGCGTATCAGGCTGCCTGGACGAGTAGAATCGTAATGTGTTGATTTGGACGGTGGCCGGTGCGGGAGATGGCTTCGCAGTGCGCTGGACACAGAGTGGCGCAAGCGGTCGGGGTGTGGTCGAGGCCAATCGGGCGCCCGAGGGCTTGCTTAATCTCGATATCCGACGCATTTTGGGTAGATTGCGCTCAGAAAGTTGGGGTGCGAGCCGCAACAATTGTGTCTTTTGAGGATCTCGACTGGCCCGAATTAGATCCAAGCAACTTTTTTGGGCCAGGATTCCCGCCTCTCTCAATGGTCGGAGACCGGAGGTGGCTCGAACCCCAAGCTTGAGCCACAATCAGTGCTAACAACCTCTAGGTGCTCTGTGGCTAAGCTACTTCAGCGGTCTTGGCTCTAAGACCAGCGACGACAAGGATGGCCTAAAGTTATCACAATCGACAAATGCGCCTTCAATGTTACCGCTCCTGCGCTGATATCGAGTTGTACTTGCGCACAAGATGAAGCATCTCCGGATACTATTTCTCCTCTTGGGAGTCCTATTATCCCAAGCGATCGCAAAGTGTAAGCCTGCCGCCTCGAGCCATCCAATCCCATCTACCTATCAACCCAGAAGAACAAGGACTAACAACCTGATGCTTCTCGCCCGCATTTACAGCCGCCCCAACCTTCTGCAAATGCACCTGCTTCAAAAACAGCACCATCGTCCCCCTAGGCCCGAAAGACGCCTCGGACACGACCCCCTCGCACGCCAAACCCCCACCCGAAACCGGCAACAGCCACAACAACCTCTTCCTGCGCTCCCTGAACCCCTTCACCACCGACGACCCTACCGCGCACCATAACCAGCTGTCCGCCCGCGCCGCCTCGGCCTCGTGCGCCCAATGCACCCGCAAGTTCTGCCTCGACTACGGCTTCCCCTTCTGCAAGAAGGCCGAGGAGAAGGACGTCGTCACCATGTGCTTCCAGCGCGACAGCCGCAAGGACCAGATCATCGTCTGGGGCTTCATCTTCGGCACGCTCGGCCTGCTGGGCTGGGCCGGCGTCCGGCGCGCCACCGAGATGCGCGAGGCCAAGCTGAAGGTGGCCGCCGCCGGCGGGATAGGGCTCCCCGGAGGCGGCAGCGCGCAGAATAGGGGCAACTATGTGCCGGTCGAGATACGATGAGAATGATGATACTCGTGGGCCCGCGCTCGGATGGTTTGGTAATTGTTTACACGGCGCGAGGCGGAGTTTGCAAGGCGTTTTGGGTGTTTATATATCAAGATCGGAGCAATACCAATTTCTGTAAGCGCTTGAAGTGGCAAACTGGTCTTATACAGTCCATGGCCCAAAGTAAAGGGGTTCTCTATCCTATGCGTGGCAGTACGACAGCGTAAGTTCGTGTCTTCGACACGGAGAACAGCCTATGTTGAATATGTCCCAAAGCAGACCAGAACGCCGTTCATCTAACCCCTGAATCAGATCAACATGTGCATAGTCCGTTTTCAGCTCCAACTTGCTTGCGTAAATGCCCCCAACGCTCATGCAACACACATTCGCCTTTTACATTTTATTCATGTTCTACAACGTCTTAAATTCGTATGCATCATATCAAGCGCTTAATCTTCCTCCAGAGGGGTGGCTCGGGCCGACTCTTCGGTGCTGGCAGGCACGCCGTTCTTCTCTCTGCGAGTCCGGACAGCATCGGCCAGGTCTTCCAGCACGGTGACGGTAGTCTCCCAGTCGATGCAAGCATCGGTGATACTGACACCCTTCTTGAGCGCGGCGGGTCCTTCGGCGGGGACCTTCTGGGTGCCCTCGTTGATGTTGGACTCGATCATCACACCAATGATGGCCTTCTCTCCCTCCCGGAGCTGATCGCCAATGGTCTTGGCAACCTTGGGCTGGTTGCGGTGGTCCTTGTTGGAGTTGCCTACGATATGTCAGTTTTGTGCGACCATCGGCAACGGGTGAGATTTCAGCTTACCGTGCGAGCAGTCGATCATGATCGCCTGCTTTTGGCCCTTCTTGATGAGGGTCTCCTTGGCAGCTTGGACGTTGTCCTTGTCGAAGTTGGTACCCTTGCTTCCTCCGCGAAGGATGACGAATCCGTGCTCGTTGCCCTTTGTGCGCGTGATAGCCGCCAGTCCTTGCTTGGTAACACCCATGAAGTGGTGCTTGGAGGCGGCCGCGCCAATAGCGTCGATCGCCACGCCGAGGTTGCCGTCGGTGCCGTTCTTGAAGCCGACGGGGAAGGACAGGCCGGAGGCCAGCTCACGGTGGAGCTGGGACTCGGTCGTGCGGGCGCCAATGGCTCCCACCGAGATCAGGTCGGCCAAGAACTGGGAGAGATGGTGTCGAGCATTTCGCTGGCGATGGGCATGCCGTTCGCCGTCAGGTCGCGGAACATCTGGCGCGACACGCGGAGACCCTTGTTGATCTTGAAGCTCTGGTCGATGTCGGGGTCGTTGATCAGACCCTTCCAGCCGACAGTGGTACGGGGCTTCTCGAGGTATGCGCGCATGATGATGCACAGGTCGTTCGACAGCTTTTCGGACAGGGCCTTGAGCTTGGCGGCGTACTCGTGGGCCATGGCGGGGTCGTGGATGGAGCAGGGGCCGACGACGACCAAGAGTCTGTCGCTGCGGCCCATGACGATGGCGGCCGCGTCGCGGCGACCCTTGACAACGGTCTGCAGAGCACCATCTGTCATTGGGATCTCGTCCATGAGGAGAGCGGGCTGGATCAAGGGATCCTGTCCCAGGACTAGAGAAGCAGCAGTCATTAGCATAACGGTCTTATGCAAAGGCGCAGGCAAAGCTACTCTCTCTTGGAGGATCGCCATTATACGTAGGTTTGTGCTCAAGAAACCCAGTACTGTCCCAGTATACACCTGATGGCGCAGAGTGACGCGATAACATGCCCAAACGACACGACCATGCGCAATGGGAGAATTCCGTACGTACCTCGAGTGTCGTCTACGACGACGGGTGCCATTTCTGCGCTAGGCATGGTGAAGACGAATTGTTCTGACAACCGGCCTTATGTGTGGTATTGGCCAGTAAAGATACTGGGAAGCGGAAGTCTCGGTGACGAGTGTCGGACACGGATTCGGGTGGGCTGACAGACGCAAGTCGGGTCAGGATCTCTGGCGTTGTGTGGGTGGTTACGGAGGAAGGTTTGCAAGATCAAAGAGTCGAAGGCTAGAAATTGCAGTTGAATGGAGTATACAAGACAACCGGGAACGCAGTGGATGTGACTCAGAAGAATGACAAGAAGGGAGCCGATATAGTGCAGCGTGTAAGTACGGGTAGCAAAGAAATACTTTTATTCCTTGCGCCCTACACGAAGTGTGGTGGGGTCAAAATCGTACCAGAGAGTCTGGATTTTCGGAGAGCTTAGGAGCTCCAACCTCGAATTAGAAAGCCTGGAATGCACACGATTCGTGGCCAATGGCGCTACTGGTATTGTCAAGTTGCTCAGATCCATTAACTTACCATCGAAGGGCCCCTAACGCATTCCCAAACCCCATGATAGTTGTCAATTTCAGTTGGAGCCCGACGGTTCCTGGCTGTGTTGCATATCCCACTTGCCCGCCATCCCACCACACCAACTCAGAGCATCCCACCATGAGTTTTTTGGAGTGAGGGGCAGTCGCAAAATCCGCCAACCGTCATAGGTGGGGAGTCGCATGGTGATTTCAAACCCCGTCATCACCAACCTCATTATTTTGTCTAATTGGGATGGGCTTTAGGTCCCCAAACAGTACCTAGTGGATGAACATGGAATCATGCTGTTGCGGTCAACCCAATTCAGTTGTCGCAGTTGAAGCCATAGCCGTGAACGAGCTTCTCTGCTGTGACTCTTTCTCCGCAAGGGTCTTTGATGCTGACCCTGCATAACCAAAAAGGCGGGTGCACTACAGTCATGTAGCTAGTCCGAGCTCGGCGAGAGAACAAAAAAGCGACTAACATACCAATTCGCCTTGGCATCCGTGCTACTGAGCCTGCGTACAGCCAGCGCTTAGAAAATACAGACGAACGGCTTTGACAAGAATCAGACGGGAACGAATTTGAAGAAAAGACGATAACGTGATAGTCCCCAGGATCTGGAAAGTCCTTCGATCTTATGCATCTTTCCCGCAGCTGGACCTGCCAAGTATCAGGGGACCATGAGCCCACCCGGCAATGCCTTTATCCATGCTGAGCTTTACTGGCCTTGTCATTGGCGAATCCGTCCAGGAACCATCGTCACTTTCGCTTAGGCTCGGTATAGATCCTCGGCAACTTATCTCGACTTCACCTACTGCCGGGTATATTGAACCACTCCATTTCCCCAGACCCAGTGTGCCGGGCCCCTCCTTCGTATCGCTTGTATCCCATGCGAACTGCCATATTTCGTGTGGAGATCGTCTGACGATCCTCTGTCTAGTGATATCCAGATGGGCCCCTGTAGAGTCTCGGCTGAAGTCGTTTAGCAAGATTGGTCACGGAGGTATTCAATCCGTCTTCAGTAGCGAGTTCCTTATAATAGAAGAAACGGTGTGCATTCACCTTCCCAATGGCTTTCCTATCGCCTTCTTGGCATTTCCGAGGACTTTGCTTTAGTTGACCTCAATATGCTTCATTCAATGGTTCTCGTGCCGGGGAGGCTCATCGTCGCCTTGCTCACTCTGCCCGCCCTGGTAGTTACACTCGTTCTTGATCCCAACTATGTGAAGACCAGGCAAGATGATGATGCGCATTGGGTCGCTTCCTGGACCTCAATGCCGCAGTTGGTGGAACAGAACAATCTTCCGCCGGCTTCATTCGTATGTACTTGTACAAGTCCGATTTCTAGATCAGGGTACCTAACCTAGACACACAGCGAGGTGGCGGTGCCGTCTTCAAGGACGCCACGCTCCGTCAAACACTTCACCTCTCTATCGGGGCGGAGAGGTTTCGCTTCCAAATCTCGAACACGTTCGGCGGTAGCGCTCTCCCGGTGACCGCAGCTTCAGTCGCCCTGTCAGCTGGTAACAAAGCCGGGGTGAACGGCATTGAAACTTCGACTCTGCTGGGCCTCACGTTCAATGGATCCGAATCCGTATCGATCCCAAGGGGCCAGGTGGTGTATAGCGATCCCGTGGATATCACGGCGGCAGCTCAATCTATGGTCACTCTAAGCCTCTACACGCAGGCTGGGCAATCTGGTAGTAGCATCACCGGCCACCCGGCAGCCGGACTACGTCTTGGATGCAGCAAGGTAATCATGTGAATGCGTCAACGGTAACGGGCGCCAATACGAAGCATTGGTACTTTGTATCAGCGGTGGATGCTTGGGTACCCAAAACAGCCTCGGCATTAGTCATTCTAGGTGACAGCATAACCGATGGGCGAGGAAGCACAGATGATGCCAACAATCGGTAATCATTATTGGTACTCTCATATGTGAAAGGTTGAATGCCCGGTGTGCTGATCTCGCTTGACGATATAGGTGGCCGGACCTGCTGCTCGCCAAGATGCAAAAGTCCAACCTGACCAACATCGGCGTCAACAACCAAGCCGCCGGCGGCAACGCCGTCCTCGCCGGCGGCCTGGGCCCGCCGCTGCTGCAACGGTACCAGCGCGACCTGCTGCAAGCCGCGGGCGTGCGGTACTGCCTGCTCTTCGAGGGCGTCAACGACATCGGCAGCGCCTCGCCGGACGCGGGCACGCAGCAGCGCGTCGGCGACCAGCTCATCGCCGCCTTCAAGCAGATCGCCGCCGACGCCCACCAGGCCGGCCTCCGCGTCTTCGCGGCCACCATCACGCCGTTCGGCGGCAACGGGCAGAGCTACAGCAACCCGGCGCGGGAGGCGACCCGGCAGCGCGTGAACCAGTGGATTCTGGGAGGGGGCGATGGCAGCTTCAATGCGACTGTCGACTTTGCGAAGCTGGTGGCTAACAGTGGGAATCCGGGCACTCTGGCGACACAGTACGATAGCGGTGACCACTTACATCTTAACCCGGCTGGGTATCAAGCAATTGCGGATGGGTTCCCTTTGTCTATTTTCAACTAGGCAGATTTGCTTTCAAGAGGTACCAGTAGGAGTGCATTGCTTGTTGGGCGATCAACGTATAATCGCATACCTCCGCCAAAAATAAATAGTAATAAAATAATTAAAAAATTAAAAACTATTTCACCCCGGAGGGGGGTCGAACCCCTAACCTCGAGATCACTTCGATCGTCGTTTAAGCGACGCTTTAAAAGTCTCGCGCTCTAGCCAATTGAGCTACCGGGGTCGGCACGTCTCAACGTGTGAGCTGATTGGTAATCGACGTATTTTAGTCTATATCTCTAATGTATAAGCTAGCATAGATTAATGTGTAGGTGATCATCGCCTCTATTCGGTCAACTTTCACTTACGTACGGTTGTTCTAAGAGACTGCTTTCAACACTGTGGTTCCGGTCGAGACACTGAATTACATGGCTGACTGCCGAACAAGTTTCCTTGCTCAAGGTTCCTCGGTGAGTTAGATATAATGGATATGTTTTATTGGATAGGTAGGTTTTGGTAAAGACCCAAGATGATGTTTGAGAGTGCGCCCTCTTCCTTCAGCGACGTTCGTTATTTGCAAGTCAGTAGCTAGAGTGATTAGGACATAGAGTAGACAATGCGGGTGAAAGCACTCGTATAGTACTTTTCTGTCAGAAACAAAAAGTTGAAGACGGTCGTCACCTGCACCCAAAAATAGTAAAAAGGAAGAGAGAGAGACAGCGATATCATTACAGCTGATGCACTGTGGTTTGGTAGCAGCGATTTTCTTGTCCGTGAGGTTTCAATGCCCTGGGCGAGGGGCCTAGCGATTCGCTTGGCAGGGGCACGAGTCAGTCAACATTGAACTCAATGCGCGCTGTCAATTGGAACACCAGCCGATTCCTCGTGAACTGCGCCATTCAACTGCATTTTAAAACTTAATTAAAGAAAAAACGTGGCGAGCTCCCATTTTCACTTCTTTCACTATTCTACCTACTTATCTCTCCTTCACTTACAGTCAGCGGGGTGCATAGCGACGTACACCCGCAAGCCACCAACTCGACTCTTAATCGGCACTTACTACCCCTTCCCGTCTCTTTTCAGATCTCCATCACCATGCCTGTCCTCTCCACCGCCGCGACGGGCCTCATGGCCGGCCTGCACGGCTACTCATGGTCCTGGAGATGTTCCTCTGGACGACGCCGCGCGGGCGCAAGGCGTTCGGCCTCAAGCCCGACTTCGCCGAAAAGACCAAGACGCTGGCGGCGAACCAGGGGCTCTAACGGCTTCCTGGCCGCCGGCTTCGTCTCTCTCGCCCACCCGGTACCCGAGGTCGCCAAACAGATCCAGCTCTCTTCCTCGGCTGCGTGGGCGTCGCGGGCGCCTACGGCGGCCTGACCGCCAATCGCAAGATCCTCTTCGTCCAGGCCGTTCCCGCGGCGATCTCCGGCGCGATTGTGCTTTTGGGGCTGTAGGCGCGACCTGTCCCGACGGCGTCTTGGGTGCCATGGATGAACCAGGCGATTCCGTTTTCATCCAATGTAGCAGAGGCCTAGGGGGAAGACCTTGATTGCACACCTTCTGATGCCGAATTGATGTCGGGATACGACTCCTACGTGTAAGACGACCGCAAGAAGCTGCTAGGAATTACTTGGTCCAGAAGATGGGCTAGCTTATGGAGCAACTCAGACGAATTATAAAATTGGCAGTGAATGCACCAGAGTCGCAGTCTCGCTTAGGAGGCTACCAGAATGAATACATCGTATGTGTTGAAGACATCTGTACGCACTCTGAATCGTATGCGCTCTTCTTACGCGCTTAGTACGACGACTTGGCTACTTACGACCATCGCCGCAATTGCTCTCACTGACTGCTCTTCGCTGCAAAGATGAAGCAAGTGGATTGCGCTGGTGTCTCCTTCCGTCGACCTAATCAGAGCAATCGTAGCCCAATGTCCAAGCTACCCTAGATCAAAGTGATGATATCAGTATACCCTCGATTAAAAACACTAAGACCCCCAAACACTGCTCTTGACAGAAACGTGCCGACGCGATAATATGTCCCTGGCTGGATTGCTGGGTAGATCAGAAGACCCCATACGTCCCGTTCGTGTTCTGGGGAGCAAAGTGCACAGTGCTCGGGACCCACCATCGCCACGATTCCTGTCTTGATAGAATGACTGGCGATACTCCGGTCTGTTTATCACGCTTTTTTTCCATGACCTTGACCCAGGATTCCACGCCGTCTTCCCGAATTACCCAATCTCTGATCGTCGCTGAAGGCTCGGAGCAGCAACTGGCAAGGAGCAGAAAGCGGATTTTGTGTCTTTCCTCGTCCGTCATTTCGATGCCTCCGTCCCAGTCAGATGTCAGATAAACCGCTTGTCCGTGTGGCATGGTGCACCAATATGTTTTTGGAGATACATATGGGCTCCCATCCTCCGGGACTTCCCAGCAATGTGCCGGAAACCTTGAGCGCGGCGAAACGAACCCTCCCGAATGGATTCCTCCCCTACTTGACTTTCGGTACTCACGTTATGTACCTCTGACCTCAGGTGCCTTCGAACCCGACAGACTTCAGTTGAATTTGGTGAGATTGAGAATCCAACAAAACCAACATCGTGACGACTAACCCAGCTCCAAGAAGGGCCTATGCTGCGGTGGCTTGAGGATAATGACTGTAATAAACCTTGTAACTCTTTCCCCTTTCAGCATAGATACTCCATATAAGGCCGCACTCAATATCGTTGGCCCAAAGACCCGCGACATAGCCACCCTTGTAATATCTTGGAACATGCGAGCTATACCAGAAAGACCCGGTAGGATGTCGAGACATTGGTCCATTTCAATCTGGCGAACCTTCCAATGATTGAGTACCACATGTCTGGAACGATGTCGCTGTAGCTGAGGATAGCGTTGCGGGTGATAGAGTACCTGGGTTGGATTTGGCGGCTCTGGTGATCAAACATGTCTTTGTGCACGTACCCATTCTCACTCGTGATAATGTTGCCAACTTGAATATGGATCATGTCCCGTCCGAAATATAACTTGATCGGTGCCAGCATCCGTTCTTCTAAAGTCATCGATTGTCAGCGGTCACTGTCTTGGGGAGAAACATTGGGTCCATGATAAGGAGACATCACCAGAAAAGGAGGAAAATGAAAACTCTTACGAAACACCCAGCCACGGGCTCCATGGGAAATCCCATAGTTCGTTCGAGGGGCTCGTGTGGGATGCGGTTGTTGTTTGAGTTTCAATGCCTGTGGAACATGGGATAAGGGTGAGAGTCCGATTGTGGAAGGAAACATGAGTAGGAACCCAAGGAAGATTCAGTTGAGCATAGTGGCGCTTATCCAGGAAGCCCTCGAGACAGGAGAAGTTCGTAACTACACAGATATTGAGACCGGAACCTGTGAAAATACTCTCCATCTCGTAGCTTGTTCTTCCCAGTCTGCAGTTTTTGTTGGAGGTACACAATGCATCAACCACAAGAATTGGAATTCAAGGCTCGGCACGGTGTGAAATATCTTTCAGCTGCCTCTAGGGTGCCGTTACGTAAGCATTGCTGGATCAGTGTCAAGTTGTTGGATCAAGCCGTTGAACGCAACGGCGAGAGTAGGCCCAACTCGTCTGCTAATTGAGCTGATTGCTCCATGTCAGTAAACATCCGAATCCCCTGCATATTGGAATTTTCATACTGTCCGGTGTGCCCACGAAAAAGCGCCATTGGGTCCAAGAGCGAAGATTCCCATGTTGTGGACCGACACTATAGTGACGAACCGGAGCATATGCCTCTCCACTCCATTCCTTGGGTGGCTCACCCCAGTCGAACTGTGCCATACAAGGAGTGCATCATTCTGCTCGTTGAGCAGATCACAAGGAGAACCAGATTCAGAGCCGCCCGATACCGAGTTTACCGATATTGAGTCTGTTGATGCTGAGTCAGACATGGTGTCGGGGGCTTGCAGGCTGGCTAAAAAGTGATCTCGAAGGAAACCACATAAGGTACAGCCCTCTTGATACCTCTGACTCAAAAGAGGGAGTTTTTGACTATACTCTATCGCGCAGAGATGAGTACTCGAAATAGCCACGTGTAAAGTAGAAGGGCATGTTGTAAAGGAATGTCAGCTCCGGCTTTCACTTGAACAGTTATTGTTGATATGCTAACTGAGACGGCCCGGTCAAGTCGAGTGCCCAGGTACAATATTGACAAAGCCTTACACCATCACCCACTGCGCCACAGGAGTTAAGCGCGACCTGCCGTTGAACACACGTTCCTTCTGGATGATGATGAAAGGCAGGGTAAGGGACAAATTCTCGAATTCTTCGATATATCCGTTGTACACAGGGAAACCCTTGAACAGGCTTCCTTGGTAAGCAGCTCCTCAAGCTTTTCGATAGTTTTGTTACTTCATCAAGGGTGAAGACCCCATCATCTTCCGTCGAGATGAGCTGCGCCTGTCTATGAGCAAACGTAGTCGACGTGGCTCATCTTGTCGACTGCTGTCCAACTCTTGCAATACATCATCCATCGTCTCTGGATTGACAATGACCTCTTGGTCAGCGAAAATGATAGGCAAATATTGCAAAAGCGATTCTGTAATCACCCCTCTAATTCTCCAAAGTTGAGAAGCCGCCACCGAGACAAGATCTCAGCAATGCTCCCCGCTTCGGACACAGAAAATCCGAAAAAGAAAGTCCGATTGGCCGACTTGTCTGCTGTGTATCGTTCAGCTGGTAATGCGTAACCAGGCACCTTTGATAACCATACGACCTGTTAGAGGGCTAAGGGTAAATGTTACTATAGCGCTTTCCATTCCGACTCGGTTTCTTGTGTCTATATTGGTGCTCATTGCAACACTGTATCTCGGCTGCTGGGAGTGTACGACTCTCAAGAGTACAGAATCCCCTCCTTAGTCGTCTCCCGCCTAGTGCTCTACTGACCACTGAAATGATCTTCTGGCCATGAGACGCCTCCGCAATACCAAACCCCCCCCCCCAGAACCGCCGGGTAACGCCCGGCATCAAGGATTAATGGTTGAACTTCAAGTATAGAGAGTCTCAAGCATATGTCAGGTCAACTAATGTACGGTAAAAGTGGTATGGTTTTCGACAGTAAGCCTCGCTCAAGGGAACGAAGGTGTTTTCATGATGCCCCTATATCATGCTTCTGTTCAGAGGGGGACAAAAGAGTGATGGGATCCAGCTCGATACAACAACAATCGAGCTATGGAGCTTGACACCTGCACCTGAACTGCAGATTTATATCATGAGCGTTTATGGACCTTTGGACTGAGTTACTACTGGGAAGTTCCCTTCAGTATTAACTATGGCAGATGCTAGAATAAAATGGGGTAATAGTATCCCTCGTTAGTGCTGTTCAAACCCTGAACTGAATCGAAACAAAACTCACACAACTACAAGCAGCTGTTACCCGGTGGCCCGGTTGACCTTTGTCGCCAAGACACAGATTTTGGTTGCAGGGGTATGTTCTCAGCGAAACCAAGGGACATGGACACAGTCTTGGCAAGCAAAACGATGGTGGGCGTAATGGGTGCGGTTCAGTTATGCCATGGACATGCCGTCAAAGTGCTAATCTATATATCTGTATCTACTTTATGAGGTCAAAGTACGAGAAGTACGAGAAGTACCAAGCTTTGTACGGCGAAAACGTCTCTTAGGTCTGATTCGGTAGAAATAATCTTACATGCATGAGGCACGCATGAGGCACAGTCTTCCCAGAGTCAGTTTCCCCTCTTTGTTCGTCTGCAACTTTCCTTTTCAAGTTCAGTGCAAGATACGGTTGCAGACTGAAGTCACATTTTCGCTTGGGATCCTCGGCCATCTCGGCCATCGGCCGCAATTACTTCCCGAACATGACGAAACAATCCGTTCTACCGCCTGTCTGGGCTCTCAATCGTATGGAGGCCAACTGCGCATCTCGTGAATTCCACTCCATCTCCGCACACAAGTTTGTTTCATATGATTGGTATTGAGGCGGTTTCACTTAACGGCATCTCTCACCAGAACCTACTCACAATGGATACAGAGATTGCACTGGGAACCGCCTTCGCGGCAGGAATATTGCTCCATACATCCCTTTCGCGTTGGTGAGTGGGATGTTTGGGGAACCTGGTTGATGCGAGCCCCCTTCGTACTTGCGGCCATCTTCAGTGTCGCCCTGACCTGGTTGAGACGGCAGAACCCATACAAAAGGCATTAAAGGATGCCTGTCAACTCGATGCTGCCTTGGTGGGTGGTGTCCTGGCCAGCACGCTGGTTTACCGCGCTTTCTTCCACAGGCTTCGATCATTCCCCGGCCCTGTTGCGGCCCGCCTCTCAAGTCTGTACATGACAAGGCACGCCTTGAAGATCAACCCTATCACGATATTAAGAAGATGCACGAAAAGTACGGCGATTTCGTCCGGATCGGGCCCATGGAGCTCTCATCATTGAGCCTGCCGCCTTCCGCGACATCTACGCCAATAGTTCGCCCTGCGAGAAGGGTCCCTTATACAGCCACCCGCACCCCTCGGAAACCATGCTGGAATGCCGATCGCGCAAAAAGCATGCCCCGATGAGGAGGCTGTGGGATTACGCCTTCACTACCTCAGGTAAGCTGAATTGATGGCATTTCAGGTTACACAGGAACGCGGCCTCCACTGACCATGACTTTGCTAGCTCTTAAGGACTACGAGGAAAGAGTAGGACGCTACACGGACCAACTCCTGGGGAGAGTCGACGAGTTCCAAGGGCAGACGTTCGACATCACCCGGGGTTCAGCTTCTACACCTTGACGTCATGGGCGAGCTGGCCTTCGGCAAGAGCTTCCGGCAGCTGGAGGACAACGTGGAGCACTACTTGCTGCAGGTATCCCACGAAGCGCAGCGCATGATCGGCGGCGTGTTCCTGTTCCAACCGTGGTTCCTCCCGACCTTCCGGACAATGCCCGTCCTGAACCAGGAGTGGCTGAGGTTGCAGAAGTGGACGAGCGAGCAGATCGACCACCGGTTGGCGAACGAGCCGAAAGTGCCCGACATATTCCATTGGGTCAGCTCTGAGTACCGGCGCAATCCACGTCCTTCGGTTCGTACAAACCCCACGCGGAATTCGAAGTAGTGAGAGAGATCGCTGCACGACTGACAAGCAGCAGGACAAGCTGATTACAAGGGGACATCAACGACCGCCATGACGCTCGTGGACTCTTCTACACCTCGTGAAGAAGCCCGAGGTCGTCGAGCGGCTGCGCGGCGAGATCGACGAGCTGGCGGCCCAGGGCAATCAGGCCTTGACGAAGAACACGTCGCTGGCCAAGCTCAAATACCTGCAGGCCTGCATCGACGAGTCGCTCCGCTTGTTTCCCGTCGTCCCCACGACTGCAACGCATGACGCCGCCCCAGGGACTGCAGATTGGAAGTCGTTGGGTGCCGGGCGATACGACTGTCATCGCGCCCCTCCTGGATCTTATGCCGAGGTAAGCAACAAGTCCCAAGTTTTTGTTTGGTGAGCAGTGAAGCTGAACTCAATACCCTCTCTCTCCTCTGAAGATCCGCGCTGCTTCGTCCGCCCCGAGGAATTCATCCCGGAACGATGGACGACCGAGCCTGACCTCGTGCTCGATGCGTCTGTCTATGCGCCCTTCTCGGTCGGTCGTACATCGTGCGCGGGCAAACAGCTGGCGCTGATGGAGCTGCGCCGGACCGTCGCCCTCATCTTGCATCAGTACGACTTTACCTTGGCCCCGGAACAGCGGATGGAGGACTTTGAGCGCGGGCTCGAGGATCATTTCACCCTGAATCCGCCCGAGTTCAAGCTCGTGTTCAAAACGAGGGAGCATTCTCCGTCGCATATTCAGTGATGCGATTATCTGTCTGTGGAAAATTTGATCCAAAAATCTTGGTTCGTTAGGCATACTTTGGTGGGCAATGACTACGATGATGCGAAAAGGTGGCGATGAGCTGTGCTCTCATAAACAATCGTGGACTGCACGGTCATCCTGCCTGAAATATGTATGCCACTGTGCTTCTCATCATTACTCTATGGGTTTACCAATGCCATTTCTCAACACGGTGTCAAAAACGACCTGGGGTCGCTTCTAAGTCGGGAACGCGGTGTCGCGAGTCGGTTGCTCACGGGCGCATTTCCGTTCGGAGTGTTGCTGATGGACAGACGGCCAGTGGGGAATACCGCATAAATTCAGATTGTGGTGCACCACCTTGGATAGTTGCTCTAACTTGGCATGACAGATGATGGTGATTAGTTGCTCTAAATTCAGCTCACGAAAGTTGCATATGCAATCCTCGCAGAGAGTTGCTCGCGAGTCGCGAGCACGTTGCCCACATACGATGGAATACGCGGTGTCGGTGCGGAAGGTATGTTCGGTAGGTACGGACGGATACGTGCATTTTTGCTGTAATCGGCACACACTGAAAAGACACAGATTACATAGCTTCACTGGAGTATCGAGATCCTGAGATGGCATATACATAATAAAATTATATGTAACCACCAACCATACATTGATCAAACCATTCACAGTAAACCAATGTGTTGAGCGACTTCGGTTTTTGCCTGCACTTGTTGCCCCATACGCCAGAGCCGGAGCAAATCCCGGAACATCTCCATGAGATACTCCAAATACGGAATAGGCCTGGCCTTCTTTGCGGCGTATTCGATACGGACGCGGGGCGATAAAAGGTCCGAGATCAGGCGAACCCAGATAGATCCCCTACTAGAAGATAACCAACCTCTCCCCCGCGTGGTAGTTACGGCCAATATCATCGAGGTCTTGCTATTCACAACTACAGTGGCCAATTGCACGACCAGCGCTGCCGAGACCCTAAATCAACGAAAAGATGACCGAGACCAAAAAACGCCGCTGCGCGTTGCCGTCACTCAAGCCGAGCCTGTATGGCTCGACTTGGACGCCACCGTGGAAAAGACATGCGCGCTCATTGCCGAAGCCGCTTCCAACGGCGCCCGCCTCGTCTCGTTTCCCGAGTGCTGGATCCCCGGCTACCCGGCGTGGATATGGTGAGACCACCAGCTCTTTCATAGGGCTACCCTACTCAGGAAATATCGAAAAGTGCACCTCCAGGACTGGGAGGTATGTATCAATTAGCTGACATACATAACTCTCAACTCAGGGACCGCCCCGTAGACCCCGAGAGATCGTGCCCTACACCCGCAACTCCCTCCCCCTTGCATCGGCGCAAATGGACCGCATCCGCGCCAGCGCGGCGCAGCACCAGATGGTGGGGTGCTGGGCTTCAGCGAGAACCGGCACGACTCGCTGTACATTTCGCAGGCCGTCATCGACGCGGACGGCGCGCTGCGGTCGGCCCGCTCGAAGATGAAGGCCACCCACATGGAGCGCACCGTCTTCGGCGACGCGTCGGCCGAGTGCCTGGCCGGCGTCACGGAGACAGCCGTCGGCCGCGTCGGCGCCCTGGCCTGCTGGAGCATAGCCAGCCGCTGCTTAAGTACCACACCTACTCCCCGCGAGCAGATCCACGTCTCGGCCTGGCCGCCGGTCGTGGCGCATCAGGGGCCGGAGTTGTGGTCCATGTCGCTCGAGGGTACGTCGCCCGTTCCCTCATTATCTACGTGCTTGACATGCCATCCCAAGTCTTTAGGGATTCTTGCATTTGGCTGCTACTGCGGCTGACTGACTGGCTAACTTATCGTTGAAATAGGCGTCACAAACCTATCTAGAACGTACGCCATCGAGTCCCAGTCCTTCGTGCTGCACACGACGGCCGTGCTGGGCCCGGCCGGCATCGAGCGGATGAAGACGCAGAAGAGCATGATGATGGCGACGCCCGGCGGCGGCTGCTCGGCCGTGTTCGGCCCCGACGGCCGCCAGCTCACGACGGATATACCGGCCGGGCAGGAGGGCATCGTCTACGCGGACCTGGACTTTGACGAGATCATCAAGGCCAAGTCGTTCCTGGACCTCTGTGGGCACTACAGCCGGCCCGACCTGCTGTGGCTGGGCGTGGATAAGGATGTGAAGAACCATGTGCGGGAGAAATAATTCGGACTTTCCTGGGACAAGGTGGTTTAGGATGTACTTACCGAAATGGCCTTACTCTCAGGAGATCAAGCAGTTAGAACATAATGGAAAGAAACTTTGGGTTTCCTCCAGGTTGTCACCAGATAATACAGTAGTGCACGTGCTGTGGGCATTGGGAGGGCGAATGAGGCAGAGAGGGAATGAGTGCTTCTCCTGAAAGATAGGAGCTACCCTTGACTTGAGCTGCCAAAGATCAAAAAGGGGTAGCTCGTATCTTTCAGTACAAAATCAGTGCTTTCAAGTTGCACCATTGCCCGACGTTTACCAGCCAGGTTTCGTCAGTTCAAAGCCCCTCGCTGTAATGTTCCAGTAAACAATTGCTCCAATTATTGTTTGCTTTTCTATGTCTATGTCGGCGCCTGGGTCTAGCCAGACCATGTAAGGGTTGGGTTGGCTCCCGCTTTGATTCTGCTCTCCCGCAAGCTAAACGTAGAGCCACGCTATTGCTAGACTCCGATACAAGCGCAGTATCCGAGCCCCGAATGTTTGTTGCAGCCCAATTGAGACCGTACCAATTTGTAAATCTCAGAGTGACCATGCACTTACTTCTGCACTTCTTGCATGCAAGTCGCCGTATCCGATGCGACAGCCCCTGCCTAAACTGCGCCGCCCGGGGCAACTTCTGGTAGCAACTTGCAAGGGCATGGGCAGTATCACTGGGGAAAAACTCGTAAGTGACAAGTCGCCGGCCGAGGTACTTGCTTGCAGCTCCTTGCGCAGCACATCGGCACACGCCCGTCTAGGTGACTCAATATTGCTCGCTACCGTCCATCTTCTTAGGTTCATTCTATGATACGTAGATTTATAGCTCACGCCAATCAGTGAGGTCTTTTCCTTTTGGCAAACCGCTGATCTTGCGCGGTTGGGTCTACCACTAATGGAAAGCGGCGATCTCCATCGTCTCAAAACAGCCAAGCAAAAGCACGAGAAGGAAAGAGGCACAGCGCGGCAGCAAAAGCCAGGGATGGTGGGGTTTGCCTCGATGCAGGACTTTCATCAGCATTGCAACGGAATGCACTAAAATCTACCGCGGGGTCGTCAAAAAATGAGGGCGCTTCCAGTCAGCTCGGCTCCACTAAAATTTCCTGACACTGTTAGTGATAAATGCGAATTTGCCTGATCGGGTCGGCGCCTCTCTTGAAAACAAAACCGCTGCATCATTGCAACTCGTAAACCCATACCACTTGGTCTCTCTTTTTCTTTCTCTCTTCCGTGTAGGCCACACCTCGAGCCTTCTGGCATATTCGTATCTGCTCCTCAGCAGAACCCCGCAAACATGGTTGAGAAGTTTACGTAACCTACAATGATGTGAGTGCGCCCTCTCTTTCGCTGCCCCGCATCCGATCGCACAGCGAAAGGTCGTGAAACTACCACATCGTGTCGCGCGCCCGCTGTGTGCCCGGACCGCGCACCGTCCATTCGAGTCTTAAAATCTCCTGAAATCTCCCCGCGGCAACTTGATCGCTGACCAGACATGCTTCCACTCTCCAGGTCCACAAGCTGTGCCAGGAGCCGCTGTGCAGATCCTCCAGGACTTCCAGCCGAACCTCATGATCGCCATTGGCGGCGGCGGCTACGTCCCGGCCCGCATCCTGCGCTCCTTCCTGAAGCAGCCCGGCAGCCCCAACATCCCCATCCAGGCCATCGGCCTGTCCCTCTACGAGCAGCTCCCCGAGAACGACCCCAAGAGCGGCACCACCACCCCGGCGCCGTCGAGCAGATCGGCCACAAGGTCACGCGCACCCAGTGGCTCGACCTCACCAGCCTGGGCGGCATGGAGAACCTGGTCGGCAAGCGCATCCTCATCGTGGACGAGGTCGACGACACCCGGACGACGCTCGAGTACGCCGTCAAGGAGCTGGAGAAGGACGTCGAGCAGGTGCGCCAGCGCCTGGGTCTGAATGAGGAGACTCAGTTCGGTATCTTCGTCTTACATGTAAGTCATATATCACTTTGCCAGCCGCAGCAGAAGACGGCCCGCCTCCTCAGTGGTTTCTTTTGCTCACATCATACTTCCCCAAACAGAACAAGGACAAGCCGAAGAAGGGCACCCTGCCCGCGCACATCACCACCAAGGAGCGATACGTCGCGGCCCGCACCGTCGGCGACATCTGGATCTGCTACCCCTGGGCCACCGACATCGAGGACACGACGCGGCCGCTAGACAACAGCAGAACAAGTCAAGTAACGCTTAAAGCTCTTGCCTTTTTCTCCTCCACGCTCGCAAATGATTCTACGATATAGACTATAGACGATGAAAGTTACAGTAAAAGATCCCAACCTACCTGTTTTGCGGTGCTCCTTAATTCTTGCTTTGAAGGTGATCTTTCCAGTGTGGGGTTGCCGGATAACATTTGTTGCCCATGTACACCCATCAAGCGCCCAAACATGTTTGCTGTTCTACCAGAGGAGACACATCAGACACAGCTCGAGTCATTCCACCTAGCGTCGCAATTGTGACAGGTAAGCTGGATCTCACAGAGTCAACAGCGGGAAGCAGATTCGGCTATGCATGCAGGACCACTGTCATGCCGATCATAGCCAAGATTCTCCAACAGCTTGGTTGCAGTGATGTGTCATGGCTCCCCCGGTTGGGCGGAATGATTACCATATCATCTGGAAACATTATATAATATTTGACACTTTCAAGTGACTTCTTAGATAATCACAGCTTCATATGTTCGCGGTTGCAAGCTGCTACTGTTAGATTGACCCCTGAGTAGGCATTCCCCTGATTTCGACCCTGTCCGTCGTCAAGGGTCTTTCACTTCCACCGCGAAACAGAAAAACTAAGCTGGATTAAGAAGAGACTTGCGTGCTGCTTATATCCCATGGTGCCATCGGTAGGTTACAGCGTATCGCCGGGAATGAGACTGCTGAATCATCCCAGCTTCTTTGAAGTTGGGAGTTGTCATGGAAAAGGGGGCTAATCGAGCTGAGGCATTCAATCGATACATCTACTCTACCAAGACGTCCCTATGCAATTCCTGCAGGTTGAAAATCGTCCTCTGGTTCTATGATTACACATATTCGCATGTCGGCGGCAGGATCTCACTGTGGTAACTTTACATATATATAACTTGCATTAAACCTGGCACATTCCGCGAGCGGTCGATGTTTCAAGATGTCATTCATTCATTCGTAGAAGGCATTTCATGAAGTCTATTCCGCTACACCGGCCAGTCCATATCCCTCTCAGCAAAGCCGAGGTCCGTTCTTTTCTTCTTTTTCCTTTTCTTTTTTACGCCAGCTGAATCCATCCATCCCCCTCCGTCTCGCCCTTGGCGTCCACGCCGCCCCAGATGACAACGCTGCTGCCCTTCTCGATGACGTCATACCCAAAGAAGCCCCGGGGACCCGGGTGCAGCTTGCCCGCGTGGCCCGAGACGTCGTCGGGCGGCGTCAGCTGGACCTCGGCCCACGAGTGCTTGCCCGAGGCGCCGAACGCGCCGCGGATCGCGTCCTTGATCTTGGCCGGCTTGACGGCCTCGGAGAGTTGGTCGACTTGTTGGCCACGTCGCTCGAGGGCAGCTGCAGCGTCCACATGTCGCTCCACTGCGTCGGCTTGTCCGACGATGTCTCCGTCTCTTTCTCCTCTTCGGTCGGGCTCGAGGTGATGCTCGTGCTGCGCTCGCCGAAGAAGTAGAGCAGGTAGTTGCGCCCGTAGCCCGTCGAGACGTGCAGCAGGCCGCCGTTCTCGCGGGGCCGCGGGCCGGGCGCCAGCGGGTTCGTGGGGAAGACGACGCTCTCCCACGCGGCCGGGGGGCTGCCGTTGTCGTTGACGAGGTGGCGGCTGGTGTCGAGGTAGTGCAGGCTGCTGCTGAGGTCGTCGTTGGCGGCGATCAGGTAGAGGACGTGGTCCGCGAAGGCGGCGTTGGACGTCACGGCGGGCGCGTTGGGCTGCCGGATCCAGGCCTTGGTCTCGTAGTCGAAGCGCCAGACGTCCTCGAACGGCGTGCCGGCCTCGTCCTTGCCGCCGTACACGATGAAGTCGTTGCCCTGGGAGAAGAACTTGCCCTCCTTGCGCGCGGGCGGGGGGATCGTCGATGGCGAGGCCCGCAGGGCGTGCCACGCGGACTGCTCCACGTCGAAGAGCCAGATGGTGCCGTCCTGGATGAGCGCCGGCCTCGTCTGCGCCGGAGAAGATGGCCACCCTGCCGTTGGCGGCGCAGGCCGAGTGGTCGCAGCGGGCGGCGGGCACGCCGTCGCCTTCCGTGATGGGCAGCGCCGGGATGAGGCGGTAGTCTGCCTCGTAGGCCTGGTCTTTGGTGGGCAGAGCCAGGGAGTGGATCTCGTTGTCGGCGAGCTTGTTGCTGCTCGTGCGACCACCAAATATGAAGGCTCTGCTGCCGACGACAGTGAGAGTGATGAGACCGGACGAGCGATGCTCTATTTATCTTGATTAGCGACCCTCTTCAAAGTTCATAGCTCAGATAAAAAATATATGAGCGTAGGTGACTACTAACCTTGTATCGTCGGCAGGAGATGTGGCAATTTGGGAGAAGGAAGCCTTCAGACCATTCGAGGGCATCGCTACGGTGTACGCAGCAGTGGCTTGAGCGGCCGTGGAAAGGACCTGCTCAGTAGCGAGTACTCCAGCTGCTATTTCGGCCATGGTTGTGGTGTTTGGGTTCGAGTTTCTTCAACAGATGGCGAGGAAAGTGATAGATCAATAAAAAGAGTTTGCTGCCTTTGTGCTCACGCGACACAGTTTTGAGGTTGGAGTGATGTGTTCTTTGATTTCCCTCCAGACCAAACAGCCCTATCGGCAGATGACGTAGCTGGCGAACGGGCTTCTTTTGTCCCTTGCATTAGCGAGTCCTACCTTTACGTTATCCGCCCTCAGCGCGCTAAAATTGGGGCCGTCTGATCATGACGAGGGGATGCGCGGTCGCAAAGTGATTAGCACAATGCAATTACCAGACTTGGGATGAGCTTGGGACAATTATTCATCTGTGCATCAGTTTGGGGTTGTCATTCCCTGGGCCATATATTGTCTGGCATCCATGATTGACGTATGAGAGCTAAGACATCGTTCTCCGGATTCCATGACAGGCATCAGGGTCGGAGGCAATATTTTGGGCCAGCTGTTGGTCCTCAAATACTTCAACTTATTAAACACAACGAACCACAACTAGTGTGGCTGGCCCCAATTCCTGGATACAATCATCGCGACATATTGAGACATCTCGTCAATTGCTCGCAACCACGAGATAGTCAACATGGAATCAAATTTTGCATCTCCGCGTATCTTTAAGATCGCGCCCGCTTCACCTCCTAACATATACTCGGCCAAATGCAGCTGAATATACCTAATGCGCTTGCGGTCTTGTGCCGAATATCCCCTCCGTATCCACACGTCAGCATGCATCTGGTCGAACGAGGAATAATGCATGGCCGTGGGTTCAATGTCTTACCCCGCCTTCCGACCCGACAGATGGCTGGCGGGCGAAGCTGAAGGACGAGAGACTATGCATACGAGCATCGCGTGGTCTTCGCAGTGCTGCTTAGACCAATCTCAATACGTGGTGGACGCTTACAGTAAGTAAGTGAGTGGGCTTGAACGCGATGCATTTCAGCCTGGCAAAGGCTACCGCGCTGCTGTGGCTGCACTGCGGCAGCGCTTTCGGTCTCGAAACCCCCTACCGCCGCTCCTATTTCTATGTCGGCGGCAGATATGTCGACGACGGCGCCGGCGGGCACCTCTTTCAGGACCAGATGTACGTCGAAAACCTGACTCCTGTCGACGGTCCCACGCAATCTACCCCGATCGTCTTCATCCACGGGCAGGGGCAGACGGGTACGGTAAGAGAAGTCCCGGTTCATTTACTGTCGCTTGCGTGCCGTCGTCGTCCTCGTCGTCGACAAACTCGGGATTACTAAACCACGATCGCATAGAACTTCCTGAACAAGCCAGACGGCGGCGTCGGCTGGGCGTCGCGCTTCCTGGAGCAGGGCTACGAGCTCTACCTCGTAGACCAGCCCTTCCGCGGCCGCTCCCCCTGGCGGCCCGGCGCGGGCCAGGACGAGCCGTCGGCGTTCTCGGCGGAGTACATTCAGCAGCGCTTCACCGCGGTCCGGGACTATATGCTCTGGCCGCAGGCGGCGCTGCACACGCAGTGGCCCGGTAACGGGACCATGGGCGACCCGGTCTTCGACGCGTTCTACAGCTCCGGGGTCCAGTACATCAACAACGCGACGTACCAGCAAGCAGCCGTACAGGCCGCCGGGCCGCGCTGCTGGACCGCATCGGCAAGCCGGCCATTGTGATGGGGCACAGCCAGGGCGGGATCATGCCGCCGCTGATCGCGGACGCGAGGCCAAATCTAACACGGGCTCTCGTGCTCCTGGAGCCGAGCGGGCCGCCGTTCCAGGACGTGGCGCCCGCGGTCGCGAAGCCCGCGCGGGCTTGGGGGCTGGCCGACATCCCGCTGACGTACAGCCCGGCCGTCGCGCGGCCCGAGGCTGAGCTGGCGAGGCAGACGTTCGCGGCTAAGGATGAGAACCATACTGCTTGCGTCCTGCAGGCGGAGAGCCCCGCGCCTCGGAGGCTGACGAACCTGGTGGATATTCCGATTTTGACTGTGACGGCCGAGGCTTCCTTCCACGCTGTATACGATGAGTGCAATGTGCGATATCTGCGACAGGCGGGCTGCAGCAGGGTTGACCATATTGAACTGGGCGACGTGGGGATTCATGGGAACGGGCATATGTTCTTCATGGAACGTAACAGCGATGAAGTGCAAGAGCTGGTGCACAGCTGGATCCTCAACATCACCACAGTCAAATGAAGGCCTCATAAGCACCCAGCACCAAATAAAGGGGGTCGATCATCAAATCAAAGCGTGTTTGATATGTAACTTGCTGGCCAGACGCATGCAACACAGTCAGAACCACAAGGCTAGATAACTACATTGGTATACGCTATTGATCTATGCAATCATAGGATCTGCAGAAGCTCTTCAACGTCAATCTCATCAATCCTGTTCACCGTGTCCAGAATCTCCCTCTGTGTAGCCGCCGAGTAGCAAGCCGAAGTAACGCCCAAAAACTTCGCGTGCACCTGATCCCGGGAGAAGGGGTGCTCGTCCTCGCCCAGCGGGTAGACTATGCCCTCCGTCACTGTGGTTCCGTCGGCAAATCGGAACGTGACGCGGGCCTCAAGGTCCCGGACGTCATCTGCGACCACAGCCGTCACCCGTCGGCATAGGGCCAACACCTCCGCGTCGCCCAGCTTCTCGTACATGGCCCAGCCGATGCCGGAGCCGTAGAGCCACGCGACGGCGATCTGGTAGTAGATGCTGAACTGCGCGTCGACGACCGTCTGGGGCTGCAGCTTATTCGGGATCTCCGCCGCGACGATGGGGAAGCAGCCGGATGACAACTCGACCGTAAAGCCGTCAATCTCCTTCTCCCCCTTTCTATCATCTTTCCCTCGCACCGCCGCCGCCACATTAGCAACCACCTCAATAGCCGCATGCGTCATCCGACAAGAAGGAAACGGCTTCAACGCCGTCGCCGCGAAAACCCACTCCTCCGTCCCCAACCCCTCCGTCAGCCCCTCCTCCGTGCCCGTGGCCGAGAACGCATGCAGCAACCCGTACCGCCCCTCGACGGGCTCGGCCGCGCCCGCGACGCCCGCCTCCGCCAAAGTCGCGGCCACGAAGGCGTCGTGCACGGCGAAGCCCGGGTGCAGCCGCTTGTTCCAGGACCCGTTGGCCAGGAACTGCATGGAGCCGGCGCGCGAGAGCGCCAGGCCCAGGGCGTCGGCGACTTGCGACGGAGAGAAGGCGCAGCTTGGCGATGGCGGCGGTGGCGCCGAAGATGCCGGCGGTGGCGGTGTTGTGGAAGCCGCGGGTGTAGCCGCCGTAGTTTAGGCCTGTGGAAATTGTTAGTGAAATGATGGGCACCCCCTTTTACGGATGAGGGTGATATAGTGCGGCATGCATTTAGGTGTGCGAACAATGAAAGGAGAAGCAAAAGGCTTACCCGACCTAGACGCGTCGTGATCTCATACCCTACAGCGACGGCCAGCAGGAACGCCTTCCCGTCGCTGCAAGACAGCTCGGCCTGGGCCAGCGCGGCGGGAATGGCCGTCGCGCCCGGGCAGGATGGAGGCCGCGTGGGTATCGTCGAAGTCGAAGCTGTGCGAGTAGGCGGCGTTCAGGAAACCGGCCCACTGCGGAAGGAAGGTTCTGCCCTTCGTGTAGACCGTCGAGCGGCCTGCTCCATCACCACCATGCAGAGCCTGGACGGCCTTCAGAAAAGGCTCGCTCGAGTCGGCGCCCGCGGCCGCACCCGCTGCGATGCCGATATGGTCCACGATCAGGTCCTTGAGCTTTTCGATGTGGCTCGCGGGCAGCATCTCGTACTTGGCGTCCACGATGAAGCGGCAGAGGTCTGCTGTGATGTTGGCGCCATACTTGCTCGTTGCTGCTTCGTCCTGCGGCGTTTGCTTGTTCGTGTCCTCCATGATAGGATAATTCCACCTCGTAGCAGGCGAAAGGACGTGATTGCCATCCGTATAGTATCAATCTACCCAACATCACGTCGTCTACCCCCATGAAATAGCACATCCTCGGCTTTCTCATGCATCATGCTGCGGTTCCGGCTACCATCCTACAAACCCCACGCTCTCCGCATCTTGGAACGGATTGATTGCCTAGGCACGACGAGCAATAATGCGGGGTTGCTGCAAGGCATCAAAACCAAACATTTCACTTTTTAAGCCAATGGCAGTAAGGGGTACCTGCTCCTCAAGTTGGGGGTTTACTCAAGAACACAGGCGTTACGATCACACCCATTGCGCATTTCCATTGAGCGTGATGATGGACAAGGTGTAGTTGTGGAGATTGCCTCGAGCACCGATTGCGACTTGCCTCTCTTCTTAACTACCACGCACCTACGTTGGATTTTCTGCCGTCTAAGGTTAGGCAATGTCTGACTCGCGCACCTGTCAGTTGGCCTATCAAATCCAACTATGCGACTCAATTCAGCAAGACTGCAGTATGTACCCCTCAAAATATTTTCCGTCGTTTCTTTTGATTCGTACCGAACGACCGGTTCTGGCGGCGCTCAAAGCGCCATCCTGGGAGGTCCCTTAAGGAGGCCCCCGCCGAGCTGTAGGCTAAGTGAAGTTGGCGGCGAACCGGTGGGACGTTGATAGGTCGACGTCGTTCTGGGGGAATAGTTGCACTCGAGGGTTCTGAGGGTTTCGAAGGTCCCCTAAAATGCTTCATTCGGTTATGTCACAGAATAATGTCACAATCTCGGTACGTGGTAGCCGTCTCGAGTCCCGGGAGGCGCTATGATGTCGCTGTTGGCTCCTCGCGACGCTGACTACCACGCTGACTACTGCGCCGACCCGCAGGCAAGTGCAGGGCCAGACGCCTCGACGCTCGTCAGTGGACGCTAAAGGGAGCTTTGGTCGCCGTTGTCGCCATCATCCCCACCGAAGCTACACCTATCGGGCGTTTTTATACCCACGTTTTTCAGCAAATGACCGGGCCGACCTTGCATGGCATGGCGATAGTCGGTTTTGTTCATGCTCCCTTGGACGCTTATTTCGCACGTTTCCCCGCACCACAAACGTAATCTTGTGAGACAGATCGAAACTACTGCTGTCAGCATTTTCCTTGGGTCTTTTTCCTTTTTCTTCTGTATCGAGGCGTTGACACATATATTCTAGACTTGCTGTGTCCTGCCGCTCTTGGATCTACCAGTCCTGTTGTGTGAAACTTTATTTTTGCTTGTATCCTCCAATCAGACATCTTTTAATCATGCCCGTTAGCCAACTTTCCAGCGCCCCACCCTTCAGGGCCGAGCAGATGGGCTCGCTGCTGCGCCCTGACAACCTGCTCGAGGTGCGCGCCAACATCCGCGACAACGGCGTCTCGGAGGAGGCGGCCGGCCTGCACGCCGTCGAGAAGGAGGCCGTGGCCAAGGTGGTCCAGATGCAGCAGGACGTCGGCATCAAGGCCGTCACGTCGGGCGAGTACAACCGCACCCGCTTCTGGGGCCTGTTCTGGGACGAGCTGGACGGCAGCCTGCGCCTCGAGAACGCCGAGGGCTCCATGTTCCGCCTCTACCACCCGGACGTCGTCTCGCTGATCGAGACGGACCGCCACGTCATGCCCGGCGACAGCGTCATCGCCGGCGGCAAGCTGCGGCACAACCCGGAGCGCTCCCGCTCCAACCTGCACGAGCTCCGCCTCGTCCAGGCCGCCCTGCCCGAGAGCGAGTGGAAGAACATCAAGCTCACCATGATCACCCCCGCCTGGTTCCACATGCGCTACAAGCAGGGCCGCGCCTACACCAAGGAGGCCTACGCCAACGATTCCGAGTACTTCAAGGACGTCGCCAAGTGCTACCAGGATGAGCTGGCCATGCTCTACGAGGCCGGCCTGCGCAACGTCCAGTTCGACGACCCCGGCATGGCTTGTAAGTAAACAGACTCCGAGGCATCTTCCTCGGTTTAACCATCACTTTGGGCCTGTACTAACAAGACACCAGACTTCTGCTCGGACAAGTTCCGCAAGGGCTGGGAGGAGGACAAGGACAACGAGGGCACCGTGGACGACCTCCTGGACGCCTACATCCAGCTGTACAACGACTCGGTCAGCAAGTGCCCGGCGGACATGCACACGGGCATCCACCTGTGCCGCGGCAACTTCATCGGGGGCCGGCACTTCGCCGAGGGCGCCTACGACGTCATCGCGCAGAAGCTGTTCGAGAACCTCGACGTCAACACCTTCTACCTCGAGTACGACACGGAGCGCTCGGGCGGCTTCGAGCCGCTCAAGTACCTGCCCCGCACCAAGAGCGTCGTCGTCGGCGTCATCAGCACCAAGCTGCGCGAGCTCGAGGACAAGGACGCCATGAAGGCGCGCATCTTCCAGGCCGCCGACGCCATCGCGGCCGGCAGCGGCGAGTCCCGAGGAGGCCCTCAAGCGTGTTTGTGTTAGCCCGCAGTGCGGCTTCTCGACCCAGTCCGGCTACCCGCTGTCCGAGGAGGACCAGAAGAACAAGCTGGCCCTCGTGCGACAGCTGGCCGACGAGATCTGGGGCGAGCCTTAAATGAAAGGGGGTTCTCTTTTTCTTGTGACGATGTTATATTGGAAAGGAAGGCTTTTTATTTTCTTCCGGCAGAAGGGCTATTGGCGCGGCCTACTTCAACAGTGTAATGTATGGATACCCACATATGAGTGCGAGTGAGAGTGAGAGTGAGAAATACGGGGGTGTGTATTGGCGAATGGGATGGGAAAAGTTTCTGGATTCAACCCAGACAAGTTGGGAAAATGTTACCCATGCATCAGTGGAGTTTTTACGATGGCGAGTTATGATACATCTATATATCACTTGAATATAGGACAAGATTGAGTTGTCCTCCCTACCAAGATCTCTTCATGATTGGTTGTTGTATTAAGTGCCATGTCATTACATTAGGCATTGTCTTGCTTGACGCGTCCCTATTTTGTTGCATCGAGTTGAAGGCTATCGCCATTTCGGCAAGTTCGTCCGCGGAAGGATAGCTGACCAGTCATAACACAGCACAAGCCGGGAGCCCCTGTTAATGCTAAGCAACTGCATGCGGCACAGCAAAACCGGCGATCGTGACGGTGTGACGTCTGAGCGGCGCACATCGTTGCCAGTTTGCTTGATTTAGGCCAAGTCACAAAATGCCCAACACCGCAACAAGCGAAATACGTCTCGGACACCCTTTTCTTATCTGATACTTGGAACCCAGCAAACCACAAAGGCTTGAGTTAACCTGCTTAGTTTAGCACCCATATCGTACAAGAGATTATGGCTGCCACTACTAGTTGGCATAAGCCGGCAAATCCATATACCGACCTCCCGGAAGTTGTACCTGCCCCGGATCTGCCCGAGCCCGTTCGCTCTGATCTGCCCGAACCCGTGTCGGATTCTGTTGACCTCCCCGAGCCCGTGGTCCCACCTCCCCCCAACGATTCCGGTAGTGGTGACGATAGTCGATTGCATGACCCGTTTGCAGTCGTCGACAGATTGCAGCGGCTCGGACCGGAGCCCGCCGTGGTTCAATGTCCGTTTTGTGATCATCAGGGGAAAACTTGGACTAAGGAGGAACACTCTAGTAGAACATAGTAAGTTGCCCCAGATGAAAGCTAGATAATTGTATACCACATTCCTTGTGTGTATGCGCGTACCTGCATCTTTTTCTTTTGCTTTTCCCTTTTCTTTTCCGGTTTACCCCTTTCCCTACGACACCCAATTTTCACTTCAACTATTCCCGTTATCGAAATACCTAATTAACATATTTACGCGGGGTGGAAAAACAGCATGGTGGGCTTGCAGTTGTGCTTCCTCCCCTGTATATTCCGGCTCTACCAGGACGTCGGCCACTTTTGCCCGTCGTGCCACCAGAAAATTGCCCGGTTCCCGTACCGCGGCAAGGCGGCCGAGGCCATTCTGCCGGGGCGCGGGACACGCGTTTATCCGCCGACGCGGCCCGTGACGGACCGGAAGTGGAAGCAGCAGGCAGCCTCGTAGACGGCGAGGACATTCGAAAGGATTGAATGGGTGATTTTGTACATATTATATTTCAAGGGGAGGGGAAGTGGCTATCACTACATTTGGATATATTTGATGGAGGGATAGTCAGTCAGACTCGCACAACAGGTTCATGATTTCTAATTATCATTTTGCCTTTTCCCCTCTTCATATCCACATCGTACTATTCGGCCTGTTCTGGACCTGATAGAAAAACGTTATAGCGAGAGTTTCAGCTCCAAAAGAATAAAAGGACGAAATTACGTTATATCGAGCGGGCCAGACTGATACCCCATTGTTTGTCAAGGTATGCTGCAGGCTGCATGCAGATGGGAGATTTGCAGGTACGATCTAGCCTCATGCGCATGTTGCAAGGTTGTAAAGAAAATTTTGTATATCCCCCTTGCAAGGCTGATGGAATCTGGGCTGTTATGGCAGAACGCCAAACGCATAATGCCAGCAGGGGCTATATATATTGGCGATCGATATGCTCATCGAAATCTCAAAACCGCATATAACAACAGAGATCTGACTTGCAAACAAACCAACTGTTGCTATGCATGTGCTGCCATGTGCATGAACTCCAACGCGAGGGGCGAGCAAGCTGGGTTGAAGGGATTACGTAAAACCACCGACAATCCTGTGCCTCCTGCACGCAAAATTTGGAATATGCATGCTTACTTTGTATCACATCTTTTCGTGAGAAAATAACGTGATGTGATGGCGCTACGGCTGGCACAGGTCAGCAAGATGCATGACTGGATCTTAATCTTAATTGCATCTTAACCAAAACGTTCCTTCCCATCGACTACATGTCTACGTTTTGCGTGTGTGTCTGTGTGTGTGGGGCTTTCGGTTCGATACCAGCCAAAGTCTGTAGAAGCAAAGGCTCACAGAGGGCAGGTTACCCTCAACTATATGGACCTGCTTGCTGAACGTGTGTACATACTTGTCAAAGTACACCAAAAGGCAGAAAAGACCCTGTTTGAGATATGAGCCGTACGAGAAGAGCTAACAGAAACACATTCGTCTATCATCTTTTCCCGTCTGATGGGTAAGAAGAAAAAAAAGATCAAGGGAAAGAAAAAAGCCTGGCCAGCCACTTCATGTGATTCCGAGCCACGAGCCACGAGCTGCTTGCAGCTTCTACGGGGAACCTCCGGATGGGAAGGAAGTGCCCGCCGGCACCGTTTATTGTTTGAATTTCTAATAATATTGCAAATATCAATGCAGGCGAGATGAAGTTTCTACTTTTGCCGATGCAAGTGCTTACTCTACGGAACCGCCAAGATCAGCAAGGGGGCCGCAGAGGGGGAACGAGGCGGATCTGCAGCAACTTTACCCCATTGGGGGTCGGCATGTCGCATGCAGGGCTGCGCCCGACTAACGGTCCTGCTACTACATACTAAGTTATGTAGGATTCAAGGAGTGCAGGAGCACGAGGCAGGGCGAACAAACACGAGGATCTCCTTAAGTGATCGACATATACCAGCCAGCCTGTACACGAGCTGTTGTGCGGAGCGGGAGAGGAGTTTAGGGAGCTTCCGCGCCGAGCTGAATGGCGAGCGGTGGATGCACTATGGACGCGAGAAGCCTTTCATTCTTTCTTTCGTTTTCTTTGATCCTGTTTTTTCTTCTCTATTACTTGCAGAGTCGCTATCATCTACGTAATTCCCAGAAAAGCAACATGGGTTACATGAGCATGCAGGGGATCAGATTACAGACCGTGTGATTTTTGGGTAGTAGCTGGCGCCAGCCTGCTTTTTTTCCTTAATTTGCTCCGCCTTTTCGATGATCTGCCCAGTCAGATCTGTCTGTGAGTCTGTGGGAGGGAAAAAAAGAGGAATAAAGTCGTTGGCATCGTACGAAGAATATCGGATCAGGACCGAACTCGATTCGCTGGAGCTGACCCTGCAACCCTGGCGAGAAGCTGCATGCATGTGTTGGGACCTGCATGAAGGAATTGCCCTCTACCGTCTTTGCAGCAGGCAATAGATGTGCTCGTGTGCCGACTGGGCCCTTTTCGAAGCTCATAGATCGAAACTCTGGGCACTTTGCTGCCTGGGCCGTGGAGTATGGAAGGAATCTAGGACGCAATAATGAAGCGATATCGAACGAGATTGTTCTCCAGCGGCAAGGGAAAGCAGAGGCACTAGTGAAATCGGAGATACGGACTGGGATGGAATCATTGATCAGTCAGGGTCAGCACCGCGTCAGAATGGCTGGGTTCATGGCTAACAGATGCCGTTTGTTCCCCGCAAAATGGCACGCTCGAGCCTTATGTAGTCCGGACCGGAGCCATGGGAATTGAGTATGCGTCGTGGTGGACAGGAGTTGAAACAGCTAGCCAATGGGGAAGAGAGCCACTTGACCCTTGGGATGGAAATTGGACAGTGCTGGTTCTGCCCTTCGGTCTTGTCCGGGACCTGATGCAACTCTACGAACAAAGACGAAGAAAAAAAAAGGTGGTGCGTGCAGGAGAGAGAAGTCGAAAAGTGTGTGCGTGGCGCGTCTGCACAAGAGTCTTGCGAATCGTTCGGCCTTCCAAGTGGTAGAAAACAGTGGTCAATTTCGTTGGCCGCCCATCCCTCTAGACTTGAAGTTTGGGTTTCATCTAATTGATTGGAGACCCTGCAGCCAGAAGGATGACGACTGGTCTTCTGGTGCCCCTCGTCCCCCCTTACAGCTGGCAGCGAGGCAGAGCACAGCAAAAAACGGCGCGGTTCCTGGTTGGGCCAGGGGGGTTGCAGTGCCGATCCCTATCAAATACGCCAGTCACTAGTGATGGCACCCCCACCACCTGTCAAAATACGGTTTGGTCAAAGGGGATCCCGCCCAGACCCGCCATCCCGCTAAGTGGCTTCCTAACGTCACTGCCCGTCCTAGGTCCGACTTTTGATATTATTCCCAATCTGGTGCTGAATTGAGATGCTGCACATGCACATGAGGTTTAATGAATGCAGGCAATACATCGACATGGTACGTCCAGCTTGGCTCCAGGATAGCAGGAATAGCGCCAGACGGGGCCAAACTGCATTGCAATGTGATCACGAATGACAGGTAGGTCGGTCTCTTCAGTCTCTTCTTTCTTTGGGCCCAGCGCATCGTCAGTGCTGTCGACTCCATTCCGTTAGTCAACGCAGATGCGGGCAACAGCTGAGCGGCGACCTGGTTCCAGCGCTGGTTCGGGTGGAAGACGCGAAGAAGACCTGGGAAGAAGCAATCCGGAGCCTCGTAGCTTGGTAGGGACGGGTCAGAACGGGTCTGGTGCGGGCAATTAATTGCACGTACATACAGGCCAGTCTTCGGCCAGGAACCACTCCACATACGACCCCCGGTCAGAACCCCGGTCTCCTACAGCAAGTGCGCAGGAGCAACTTGACCGCTGCCATGCCCAGCCAACCGCGGTAGGCTTTGGCAGCTCCCGAACCATGGACCGGTTGGGACATTCTGCCATAGACACGCCGACGATCCGAATCACCCATCTGTCGCGCCTAGTTGGCCACTTTGGCAGACCCCATGTCGGGCTTCCCATAGCCCGTAGGGAGGAGAGGGGCACATCGGGATTGCCATGGGCTCACCATTGGGGCCCGGCGCCCTCTCGCCCTCCCATCTCGTCGAGTCCGCTCTACTAGAAAAGAAGGCCGTTCGCCGCCTCTAATCCGACTTCTTTCACTCCTCACTCCTCAGCCTCAAGCTTCCAAACAGGTGAACATTCCCAGTTCCCTTTTGTGCTCCCGGCAGTCACTCTTTTAAGGAGCTAGTATTATCATACTACTCCAGTCCATTCTTTATCAAGATAAAAACTGTCCTTCTCTTAGACATGTTCTTCACCCCGGCCTCATGGCCGCTGCCTCGGCGGCCTCGCTCGCCCTGGCTAGCCCCCTGTCCCCGCCGTTGTCGAGCGCCACCTCGTCAGGTGACGGTGTCGACGCCAAGGCCGACCTCCTCAAGGACGGCAAGATCGTCGAGGCCCGCGTCGATGTCGACCTCACCCTCCTCGACGAGCCCCTCGTCGTGGTCGCCAACGCCGACGTTCAGGCCACCCTCCCCAACGTCGTCGACCTCGACACCGAGGTCGATGTCGGCCTCGCCGTCATCTGCAACGACTGTGGCGTCCACGGTTCCGTCGACCTCACCGTCGGTGTCGACAAGCCCCTGCCTTACCTTGAGGTCTCCATCAAGGACTTCCACACCAAGCTCGACCTCGAGGTCGACCTCTACGCCGGTGCCTACATCGCGCTTGAGCTCTTCAAGCCCGACCAGGTCATCGAGCTGAACCTCCCCGGTCTTCTGGACGTCAAGGCTATGGTCTACCTCGACCTGATCCTCTCTGCTGAGCTCCCCATCTCTGCTTCTCTCGGCGCCGAGGTCTCCCTCGGAAAGGAGTTCAAGATCACCACCAACCTCCTCTCGTCAAGCTTCTGCCCATCACTGTCAACGTCGGCTGCGCCAAGGTTGAGGCCTTCCTCCGCCTCCGCGTCGCCGCCACCGTTGGCCTTGACCTGAAGCTCAACGAGCTCCTGCCCATCCTGCCCGATGTTGGTGCCGGTGTTGCCCTCGCTGTCGTCGCTGACGTTGTCAACGTCAAGCTCGACCTTTGCGACACCCCCAGCTGCCCGTCGCCTCCGAGTCTTGGGCATCGATGTTGGTGTCGCTCTGGACGTCGACGTCGCCCTGAACGATGTCAGCCTCATCTCCCTCGACCCCACCATCATGCTGGAGGTCCTCGAGATCCCCACCAAGTCCAACTGCGAGCACGGCCCCCGCCCCACTGGCGGTAACGGCAACGGCAACGGCGGTGGCAACGGTGGTGACAACAACGGCAGCCCCTCTGCCCCCCTACCGCTACCCGCCACTGCTACCCCGCTGGCCCTGGCTCCGGCAACGGCGGCGGCAACGGCTCCGACAACGGCTCTTCTCCTTCCGCTACCGCTCCCGGTGCCGGTGCTGGCGGTGACGCTTACTCCAACTCGCCCAAGCCCACTGGTTCCAACGGCAACGGTAACGGCAACAACGGCTCTGGCAACGGTAACAACGGTTCCGGTAACGGCAACGGCTCTGACAACGGCAACGGCAACGGCTCTGACAACGGCAACGGCAACGGCTCTGACAACGGCAACAACGGTTCCGGCAACGGCAACAACGGTTCCGGCAACGGTAACAACGGCTCTGGCAACGGCAACGGCAACAACGGCTCTGGCAACGGTGGCAACGGCTCTCCCTCTGCCTCTGCCCCCATCTCTGCTACTAAGGCTACTGATGCTGCCACCGCCGGTCCTCAGCAGACCTACACCTTCGTCGAGTGCCCCAACTGCAACAAGGGCGCCCAGACCACCGTCACTGTCACTGGCCCCGCTGAGGTCCCCAAGCACCCTCAACCCACTGAGGCTGTCACCACCTCGTACATTGACTACACCACCATGGTTCCTTGCAACCGCACCACCGTTGTGACCCCTCCACTCCCGCCCCGGCCAAGCCCACTGGCTCTTACCCCTCTAAGCAGCAGGCCCGTGACGGTTACGCCGTCGCCTCGCCCCCTCAGGAGGAGCAGCCCAGCTACCCGGCCAAGCCCGAGCAGCCCGCCCAGCCTGAGCAGCCCAAGGAGACCGTCTCTTCTCAGTCCCCCCTGCTCCCTCCACCCCTGCCCAGCCTGAGCAGCCTGGTTACCCCACCAAGCCTGACCAGCCCGAGCAGCCCGAGCAGCCCAAGGAGACCGTTTCCTCGCAGTCTCCCCCTGCTCCCTCCACCCCTGCCCAGCCTGAGCAGCCCGGCTACCCCACCAAGCCTGACCAGCCCAAGCAGCCTGAGCAGCCTACCGAGGGTGCCTCTTCCTCTTCTCCCCCCAAGCCCCAGCAGCCTACCGGCGGCTACCCGGCTCAGCCCCAGCAGCCCAAGGAGACCGTCTCTTCGCAGTCTCCCCCCCCCCCTCCAGCCCGGCCCAGCCTGAGCAGCCCGGCTACCCTGCCCAGCCCCCACCGCCCCTGCCAGCGGCTCCAGCACCGTGAGCAAGCCCGTCGCCCCTTACCCGGTGACCACCCCCGCCGGGCCACCGCCACCTACCCGGCCGGCGCTGCCAAGCCCCCACCCTGAAGAGCGCCCCCTCGCCTTCCGGTGGCTACCCCGTCCAGACCCCCGTCGTCACCGCTGGTGCGACCAAGGTCGGCAGCGGCTTCCTGGCCATCGCGGCCGCCGCTGTCGCTTTCCTGTAAAGCTTTGATTGATGCCTTAACGATATCAACAAGGACTAAGCTAGGACGCGCCCAATGAGAGCTTGAGTTAGAGCTTCAAGAGAGAACGAAGTGGATGTGTTAGAGGGGTTTTGTGCCGAGGATGTTTTACGCACAAGTCGGCATTACGCCAATCGCGATGTACAGGGAATGAAGTTCTGTCATACTTAATATGTTTAATGTAATACTTGTCAATTGAACTACACGTTACAATGAGATTTATGTTTCAATACCAATTTGAATCTCTTGCACTGTGATTTGATTAATTATGCCCATCTAGGCATTTGTCCTCCTTGTCCTATCTGGGGTGATTGGGTCTTTTAAGAATCCGGTCTTTGCCTTAGACTTAGGTCTGCCTTCTCGGTACTACATAGGTAAATCTGGACGCTCTCGCCCATTTCCAAGAGTACCGGAGCCCTTGTCTGCCCATTACTTCTGTAAGTATCTCAACTCGAGCATCCTGACTGCCTTGACCCCGGAAATTGTTTGGCTCATCACTACGACGACATCCATACATAGTCTGCGTAATACGTTTATTCCGATGTGTCCACCACTCAATCCTCCCTACTTTGGCCAAGGAAGTGCGGTAATAAGAGACGCGCTGCGGATGATATTCCCTAATACGGTGGTCCTACATTCGTTTGAGGCCGGCTATTAATGGCCCGTCGCTGCTTTTCAGTCTTCTAGTTAGTAGTAGCATTGATGGTGACGGATTGCTTTGCAGCCCCGCCCTCAAGCCGCCGTCCCACACCGTCGTCGCCCAGCTTGACGATAATGCCCTTCGACAGCTTTCCGATGCTGCGAGTCTAACCTAGTCTCGGCGCACTTAACGTCGTCGTTCGCGGCGACGACGACGGCTGTACTGCTGCCTTCAGTTTTTGACATCTCGTGACCAAATTGACCGGGCTGTCCGTCTGGCACAAGCTCACGTGCTTATACGGGCTCCCCGTGAGGAGGTTCCATAGCTGAACGACAACGTTTCTTCATAGTCTTTCGGATTGCTTTGCAGCCCCGCCCTCAAGCCGCCGTCCCACACCGTCGTCGCCCCTTGACGATAATGCCCTTCGACAGCTTTCCGATGCTGCGAGTCTAACCTAGTCTCGGCGCACTTAACGTCGTCGTTCGCGGCGACGACGACGGCTGTACTGCTGCCTTCAGTTTTGACATCTCGTGACCAAATTGACCGGGCTGTCCGTCTGGCACAAGCTCACGTGCTTATACGGCTCCCCGTGAGGAGGTTCCATAGCTGAACGACAACGTTTCTTCATAGTCTTTCTTTTTTAGCTCCCTGAAAGCCTGCCGACTTGTTTGAGGATGTCTGAACCCTTTTCCTCCTTGAGACGGAACATTTGCCTTACGACCTGGGCTGAAGGAGTCGATGTCGTCTCATAGCCTTGCGCCAGAAACCTTGATCGTTGTACTTTTCACATAGAATGGATTTCATGCAAGCAACATATAGTTCCGTGATGCAGGATATGGAAAGATACGTTTTGTACCTGCATCTTGAATAGTTTGAGTACTTATCTATCTACTGTATGCTTCGATTTGCAAATTCCAGCAATGGGGTTTGCGTCTCATCAATATCAAGACGTCTCTGACCCCAGCAGCTATCCAGTTTTTTTCCTTCATGCCTATCCTTTTCCTTGCACACCTAAACTAGCCAGGGTATAATACATTGTCATGAATCTCGTTAAAGCTATCCCATCGTCGCAAATCAAAGTTCCGTCAATCCTCTCGCAAAAAGATCGCGTGGTCAGACCATCTCGCTCTCTCCTTCCTCTATTCCTTTTTTGGTACATGACAGCTTCTTAGCTGTTCATGATGCCAAGTCCAATCTTGCCCCCTGCCAAGCGGGATTTCTTGGGAGGGCTGGTGAACACATCGCGCCTGCTCTCGTCCGCATCGGGCACTCCTGCAAACTTTCGCTTCTCGGATACACCAGGCTTTTGACGCCGGCATACAGCTTGGCTTGGAGCTTGGCCGATTTCTCGGTCGGCCAGGAGTGGCATCACGAAACCAGTCGAACTTGCCACCTCAAAGCTCTCTCGCGGATCGCGCCGTAGCATCTCGGAAGCGACTTGGCTAGCCTGCTTCGTAGACCTCTTCCTCGTCGTCACGATGGCGTTGCGAGCGCTTGGTTGGGCCTCCCGACGCAGACGTCATGAATACTGGGTTGCAGCGGCAACTGATGCTAGAGCGACGCGTCTATATCCTCGTTATCATCGGCGGAAATGGTACTCTCTCGACTTTTTCGGCCCTTTTAGAGGTTGGTGTTTCTGGCACAACCCGCGCGTCGACGGGAAAGCGGGGGCTCAGAATGCGGGACTAGATCGGCCGAGGGAAGTAGGACAGAATGGTCACCTCGGGGACGGGCGTTTGGCGTGGTTGGAAGCGACGAGAGCGACTGTGCTCCGCGGGTGTGTTTCGGCTGCGCGCGGTGCGAGACGGGTTCCGCTAAAGGGGTTCGAGGGTGCACTGTTGTCCTCGCGATGAGAGCTTGCAGCAAGGCAGCAAATCCGGCTTGACTCGTATCATTCTCCTGCCGGGGATCACGGTGGTGAGTATGGATATGACTGAGGGAATGAGAGTGGGCATGGTGGTGCGGGTGGGTGGCTCGAGGTGTATGCCGCGGAGTGGCTCGGGGTTGCTGAGGTGTTGCAATAGCAGGTGTTTTGGGCGTTAGCGCACCATGAAAACACCACGGGGGAACAGAGCATGTGGAAATGTTCCCGGTTCTCGGATGCGTGTGAGTCGCGCTCATCTGTCAAATGTTCTCGTCTTCCTTTTGTTGAATGACCTTTTTGGCGAGTTTGGAGCGCTTCCGTAGAGTTTCGATCTCATCAACAGCACTTCGTACAAACCTTGAGGTGCAGGTACTTGGCTTGGGTGGATTCAGCTGCGGCGCTCAGCTCGCGGCGAGCCTGGCGAGAATGCTCAGCCTGGCGCAGAACCTCTACCTCGCTCTCGTCAGCTCGCGTTCTCCTCTTTCGCCTGCATCCTGAGTAGACTGTACTGCAGCTTATGATGAGCAGTCTCCATCTTCGATCGGGCATTCTCGGCCAGGCAGGACTGAACATGGCCCTGAGTTCCTCGACAGATGCATCCGAGATCTGATTCGCAGAAGGCGGAAGATACTCCCGAGGCATTGGAAGGGGGTTGGTCTCGGCGGGCCAGAGGAGAGGTGGTTGCAGGAGGCGAGAACATGTTCGCCCTTTGAGAGCTGATGTAGCCCAGAGGTTTTGTCCGTTGGGACTGGACGCGGGTCAGGGAGGAGATGAGAGAAGGGTGGTTGAGTGCATCGTTTGATCGGCGATCGGCGATGCGGGCCTTCTGTCGAGGGGAGCGAAGCTTGGGATTGCGAGAACGGCAGAGCGTCAGGCGGGTGTGGAACCTCGTCCGCGACAGTGTCCGTGGAGATGGGACGTCGACATGGTTACCAATGTGACAGATTGATGCTCTTTCCAGACAGCGGCGATGCGGGCGACAGTTTGTTGTGGGCGGTGTCGCGGAAGTGGGCGGCGATGTCGCAGCTTGACCGTTTCTTGGGGAGCCTGAAGCTTGCGACTGGTGCCCGCACTATCGATAGGATAGCAACAAACACGGAAGCAGGGTCGATGGAGAATGGGCGCGCTGGACACGCCAGTGGCAGGGGAGGCGCAGCTTGATAAGAAGGTAGTTTCAGTCGCGATCAGTAATGACCAATACTGATTGAAGCTGCAGTGGTGACGATGTGTGTGCCTTACTGGGTTGAGATGAGTAAGGTGAAGTACGTCTGCAGTCTGGTTGCCGGGGAGCGTTGGAAGCCTCTTGCTTGGATGGAGTTCACCCTGCTTTTAGCCTTCTCGCACTTTTGTCTGCTTGCCCGCAGTTTGGGGATCGGAAGAAGAGTACAGACTAAGTATCTGCCAGGCTTTCTTGGCTGAGAACAGTACTTGGGTCTACCTGGGTAGCTCTCAATTGATGGCTGGAGGCTGGAAACGGAGGAAGGCTGGGCTGGTGTTAGCGCACAGACTCGCTTCGTCAGTGACCAAAGCTGTCTTGCTGGAAAAATCCTGCAAGTATTCTGGTTGGCCGGAGGTCGGACGGAGCTTGACCCTCAGCTCAGCACAGGCTAATCCCAATTGGTATTTGGGTATGGGGGAACTTTGGTGCTGGGAAGCCTTTCTAAGCTTCTGGAATCGCAGCAACACTAATACCAGCAACCTATGTTCGCGATGGGCCCCCAAGAGAACGAATCGAATGCATACTACATGTACCTACCTGATACCAAGCCATCATTGAGTTATGACTCTGTAACTCGACAAATTCTATTGAGTTGATTGCTCCAGTCGTTCTATCGATATCAATGAATATACTAAACAGTATGCAATGGCAACATGTTACCTACCGATTGTTTCGTCTACAATATGCCTACATGTAGAAGTAGATAGGCGATGTTATACAACCTCTGCTTTGTTATTGGTGCCAACTGCCCCCTCTTAGACTGAAATAATGACTTGATGACTGCATGGTTTGGTTGGTGCTGATGATTCTGTGTACATGAAGTATTGATGCACTAGGTCATACTCGTCCAGACAGCTCAGCTATGAATGCCTTCTTCATTCGGCAGAGCGTAGTATTCTCCAAACATCGTGCAGGGTAAAGGGGCGTATCACCCAGAATATGTTTGAGGGGTCGCACACAAATTGAGCATGTCGGTAACGGATTGACTCGGCCCCCTCTTTGAGGGGTCTTCTGTAATAAGAACTCCTAGCCATGCAAGAAGCGAGTCATTCACCTCCTGGCCATGTTGTACTCCGTAAGATGATAGCAATTGCTAATCACAGGAAGCTCTACCCATGATGCGAAGGCATTAGACATATGAAGGCACATCAATCATTGATGCAAAGCAATTGACGAATGTGCGGAACGTTCTCTACGTAGATATCTAGTCGGATGGTATCACGTCTGGAAAACATTTCTGACTCTCAGGCAGAGAGGTGTTGTTGGTCACTATCAGTATATGCAATTTCTATCTGAATCAACACAATTGCAGGGTCTGATTGGTCCCATGGTTTACAGGGTCGCATTGCGCCTGGCCGTCTCGTTTGATCACATCAATGAAAACATTGCTCAGGGCAGAGTTCAGAGAGCTTCGGCAGAGCCAAGCCTGTCCCTGTCCGTTTGGATCGTCGCTATGGATGGGAAACCGCGTGCGAGTTCAAGTGCCGCGCCCGTCATTAGGCTCGCCTATCTTCATAGCTGCTGTAGCAGGATTTATGGACACGATTCCTCTCATCAAACATTATACCTTCCTTGCTACCTGCCTAAGCACGTCTTTTACTCCCAGGCCGCGCAACTTGAAAGCGTGTTGGCGTTGTGTATGTATCAGAACCATTGTTTGTTGTCTCCGAGTTCCAATAGTTACTGTGGCAGTTTTCAGGTGACAAGCCCGAACCACCCCGCAGGTTCCGCCCTAATGCCCAGGTAAGCTCTGCTTTCGGTCAAGCCAGGGAGGGCTAGGCAAGGGTACCTTGCAGTAAACGTCCCTCTGGGAAGGACCAGGGTCGCTTTTGGTCGCACTCTAATCAACAGTTCCGACGGCGCAACCTACCAGAGCCGTGGCTGAAAGGCTCATCATTGGTCTTGTGTTTGCACAAACACACTTCAGACAGAACGCCATTTCATCAATGACAGGAAAGGGGGCAACCATGTCCTGTACAATCCTCCAACAAATAATCACCACCACCGCCACCAGCAGATCAGGCTGGCCAGTTTTCCGAGCATGCACAGGAATCACTTCTGCAAAGCACACCTTGATGTAACACTGGACGGATTGCACACACTACTAATAGCGAGTCGCCCTCCCTGTCTCCCTGGGAGCCTGGTGCTACCCCTAGCTCCAGTACTACTACATAGCTTGGATGGGTCGTTGGGGTAAGAATAGAAACTCGGGCAAAGGACCAGAACCACCTAACAGACTAATAAAGGTAAGTGACTACATCTGCTGCCGCCCTCCCGCCTTCCGCCCTCAGCTAATTCAATGAAGTCCCAATAGTGCCGTAACCTGCCATACCTTCCAATAAGCTTCACTCTCTTGTGGTACCTTCTTCGTCCTTTTCTTGAGACACCAATCTCTCGTAATCCTTTCCAGAAGAGTGTGCTTGCGCCTCCTGTCTTTTGTCTTCGACCACGACGACATTAAGCTTCCGAGCGCGTCAAGGCTACCGATATGGACGACAATAAGCGTGAGCACGGCTTCCAACCGGCAGAGTGCTATTCCGCGACCAACATCCCGATTGCCAGTGCCCCACGAAGCTCCCTCCTCCCGGTCGCCACGCCCAAGCCACAACCTCCAACGGCTTGCGCTCTGCCCCATCGCGAGAAAGCCTCAGACCGAGTTCAAGCAGCAGCGATGTCCGAACGGCAACTACAAATTCTAGGCTGCGAACCTCGATTTCGCGAGACCAGCTCAATGCATCATTACCACCTCTTCTCCGAGCAGTCTTCGAAGGCCGCAACGATCAGGGGGGCCGCCTATAAGCTCACAGGGTGCACTGCAGGGCGTGAAGACTCGAATGTGTCTCGAGACCCGGTCAGTCGGATCACTGGCGATAGCCTTTCTCAACGATCTATCGCCCTCCGAAACCGAAAATCCTCTGGGCATCTCTCTGTTAATTACGGCCGAGACGAGCCCTCTTCTCCGAGCAGTCTTCGAAGGCCGCAACGATCAGGGGGGCCGCCTATAAGCTCACAGGGTGCACTGCAGGGCGTGAAGACTCGAATGTGTCTCGAGACCCGGTCAGTCGGATCACTGGCGATAGCCTTTCTCAACGATCTATCGCCCTCCGAAACCGAAAATCCTCTGGGCATCTCTCTGTTAATTACGGCCGAGACGAGCTGCTTTTGGACGAGGATATGCCGCCGCCCCTAACAAGCTCAATGGGCGAGGAAGCTTCTTCTTTCGATACCATCAGGGCCTCGTCGAAGAAGTCAAGACCTCCTCAGTGAGAGGACCGTTGAGACACTTTCTCAGCTTCCATCTTCCCCTGTGATCAAGCGAAATGGGTCGAACTTCTATGATAGTGATGGGTTTCGTAGACCGGAATCGCGAACAGGAAGTATAGGGTCACGGCCAGGCTCCAGCTACCAGTCTGATGATCTAGTGTTGACAGGAAAGTCGTCAAGTCGCCCGGGGTCCAGCTCTGGCCCTGCCGATAATCTCTACACCAACTTTAGAGCCTCGACAGCACTTACCGAACCCCACTGGCGTCAGTTCCGGGCACCCCATCCAGACGGACTTCGGCACTCCCCAAGACACCCAATACTGTGTCCTCGGCGGCATCTGGCAAATACAAACAGCGTGCGTCGCTTGCGCCTCGGACGCCGAGTCCAGAGAAGAACTTGGATGCAACGATATCCAGATACGGCTCGAAAACTGTAGCCCCCCGCGACCACTGAAGCAGAGAGCGTCCGTCAATGGTCTTTTCAAGAAACCATCAATGTCGTCTCTTGGCAAGCCCGAAACATCCGAGTTGCCTATGCGTCCAACACGGAAAATATCAGCAGCATCAGAGAGATCCTCAACAACATCGGCTGAAGACCACAACCCTTCGATCGCTTCGACAGTGTCCACAGCTTTAACGACGGACTCCGTCGAAGAACCTCCGGCAGCGGCAGCGCAAAGCTCCTCGGCTGCACTGCGGGAGCAGATTGCAAAGGCCAGAGCAGCAAAACGAGCAGCCGCCAAGCAAGTCTCGGCGGCTGCGTTGCCTCCCACCGCGGAGGCACCACTGGTTCCCACTGACACATCCTTCGATTTTGGTCTCTGTGATGACCCATTCAACCAGAATCAGTTCGAAAGCTCAAATCGAAAGGTCATGCAGACAAGGATCAATGGGGCTCGCACGACAGGCAAGCTCAATATCTCAGCCATGGGCCTTAAGGAGATACCCGAAGACGTCTTGAAAATGTATGATCTGGAGGCAATTGGCACACAGGTGGTTCTTGGGCGGAGAGCGTAGATCTTACGCGCTTCGTCGCAGCCGACAATGAGTTGGAGATCATCGACGATTCTATTTTCCCGGATACTGACCCACCGATTTCGCGGAGGACGAAGATAGCAACGGGCATCAATTTGGTGGCCTGGAAAGTCTAGACCTCCATGGAAATACGTTGATCTCCGTGCCTGTGGGACTCAGACGGCTACAGTTCCTGACCTCCTTGAATCTGGTAGGTTTTGTTTTCAATGTCAATGCACAATTGCGCTGCTAACCTGTCTATAGGCCTCGAACAAGCTAGCAAACAACTCTCTCGAAGTCATCCCAAATCACTTGTCTTCGAGACCTCAAACTGGGCAACAACCTGCTGTATGGAGCGATGGACCCATGCTTCTCTAAGTTAGAAAACCTGGAGATTTTAGATTTGCACGGAAACGAAATCACGGCACTGCCTGAAGGGATCGAGAACCTCACCAGGCTTCGAATCCTGAACCTGAACGAGAATGCTATTGATTCGCTGCCGTTCAAGGCTTTCGCCAAGCTGCCCCTGACCGAGCTGCTCGCTCGGAAGAACAAACTGACGGGGACCTAATCCACCCAGAAGTCGAGGGTCTTCCCCAGCTACAAATACTGGATGTATCGGTAAACCAGTTGACACTACTAGCTTCGGTCGATACGCCGGGCGCTCTTGCCCTGCCGTCCCTTCATCAACTTAACCTATCGTGCAACAGACTCCGGGCACTCCCGGATGTTGGCTCTTGGAAGCGTCTACTTACGTTGAACGCGGATGAAAATAGCATTGCTGCTATACCAGACGGCTTTACCAAACTCGAGAACCTGAAACATGTTGATTTTACCAGCAATGATATCCGGGTGGTCCCGCCCGAGATCGCGCGCATGGACAGCCTGGGAATGCTTCGACTCTCGGGAAATCCCTTGCGCGACAAGAAGTTCACCTCGTTGACGACAGAGGAGCTCAAGTCAACCTTGTACGCAAGACTTGAACCTCTGCCAGATGAGATAGGCGGGTTGAGAATTTCAGCAATGGCATTGATGCGTCCAATCGCCCAAGAAAGGCGAGTAACGCTGTGCCGGCTGCTAGGGAGGGCGTTCCGCCACAGGAATCCGATGAGAGCTATGATGAGAGTTTTGCTACGCCCCCAACCTCGGCTCCTCATTCCCCGGCACGATCGCGATCCCATACACTCAGCGGTCAGATCTGGCCTGTTAAGACGGGCGGAATTCTGGACCGATCCAATACCTCATCCTCGTCGCTTCATCCTGTCGTCTGCTCGAAGATGGCAGCGGAGCAAACAATTCGCGATATCCGCTTAGGCCATAATACATTTACTACGCTGCCGAACTCGCTCTCTTTCTTTGCCGACACTCTCAGCTCGCTGACGATTGCACACAATCAATTGGTAGGCGAGAGCTACCTTGGCGAGGAGCTCGATCTCACGGCACTGAAGGAACTCAACCTGTCCCACAACCGCATCACCAGCCTGGAGCCATTGACGGCGCACCTTCGCGCACCCAACCTACAGAAGATTGACATCAGCTTCAACCGCGTCGTGTCGCTTCCTCGGCTGCGCGAGTTCTTCCCCAGCTTGACGGCTCCTTGTATCGGATAACCATTTGGAAGATTAGACCCGTCCATCAGAGGATTGAGATTGTGGATGCGAACAATAACGACATTCCTCACCTAAATCCCCGGCTGGACTTCTCGGGGGCACGGGCAACTTGGAGAGGCTGGAGGTCAACGGGAACCGGTTCCGTGTTCCTAGGTGGAACGTCCTGGAGCGCGGAACTGAGGCGACGCTGCGATGGCTCAGGGGCCGGGTGCCAGGCGGAGATGGGGGGAGTGGAAGGCCAAGGCCGCCAATGCCAGACGAGGGAAGTTCTAACGACATTGATTAGATGTTGGTGCTAATAAGGTGTACGGGTGCGGGTGCGGGTTTGCGGGATAAATGCCATGAATGAGTTTGTGGGAAAAGGTAGGTGGTTTTCTATGACTTGGCTGCTTCATGTTACGCATCATCAGTTTCCGGCCTGCGCTGCCAAAGAGATACCAATTTGCTTTGGCGGACGGTCCGCCTGTATTATTACTAGTCTAGGTAGGCATGTATTCCACATTGGGGGGAAAGGGTTTTTTGGCGCTGGGAAGGACCATGGTGCAGTGCGCATACAACATGCGGTGCACGGTAAAATGTATGATGGGGTTGGTGGTAGTCAAGGGGCATTGCATGCGTGCATTACGGCCGCCGCGGGTCTACATTTGCAGAGGATTCGAATAGAAATTTAATAACATTTCTCAGTGCCGCTGCGCTATAGTTGCCCCGTGGGGTGGGAACTAACTCGCCCGGATTTGCCGAAGTCAATTGCCTGGGAGAGCCTCCAAACGACTTAGCTCGGAATTGTTTTATCCCCCACCTTGCGTGTCCATCCCCACGCATGGGAGAGTCCAAAGCCGGGCGCTTTAAGCCGATCTGTGTTGCTGCGTCTGTTTCGAATTCCATCATGCCCAGATACTTCTCACCTCTTTCTCGCTGGCTTTCATCTCGTTGTTTTGCTCATTCTTGATTCGGTTCTTGGTCCATCCCATCATCATTATCAACCTACACCCTTCCCCACCCACCCATCATGGCGCCGCTCCCCAAAGGCCTCTCCAACGTCCTGGCCAAGGCGCCCTCGGACATTGTGATCCTGTCGTCGCTGCGCACCCCATCTGCCGGTCGTACAAGGGCCAGCTCAAGGACGCGTACCCGGAGGAGCTGCTGGCGGCCGTGCTGCGCGCGACGCTGGACGCGCACCCGAGCCTGCCGCCCGCGGCCGTGCACGACGTGGCCGTGGGCGTGGTGCTGTCCGAGCTCGGCGGCTCCAAGGCCGCCCGCATGGCCCTGAACCACGTCGGGTTCCCCAACGAGACCAGCCTCTACACGGTCAACCGCGCCTGCAGCTCGTCGCTGCAGGGCATCGCGGCGGTGGCGGGGCAGATTCGGAGTGAGATGATCGATGCGGGGATCGCGGCGGGTATGGAGAGCATGACGCGCAATTATGGGAGTCGCGCGATCCCGGTCGATCTCTGGCCCGCGCTCAAGGAGAGTCCCAACCACCATGCGCGCGATTGCATTATGCCCATGGGCCTCACGTCGGAGAACGTGGCGGCGCGGTATGGTGTTGGTAGGAAGGAGCAGGACGAGTTCGCGGTTGAGTCGCACCGGCGGGCGGCCAAGGCGCAGGCGGAGGGGGCGTTTGCGCAGGAGATTGTGAAAGTGAACACGCGCTTCCAGGAGGTCGACAAGCAGGGCAACAAGGTCGGGGAGGAGAAGCAGGTGGAGGTGGCGCAGGACGACGGGATCCGCGCCGGCGCCACGCTCGAGGCGCTCGCGAAGCTCAAGCCGGCGTTCAAGGCGGACGGCACCAGCACGGCCGGCAACTCGAGCCAGGTGTCGGACGGCGCGGCGGCGACGCTGCTGATGCGGCGCAGCACGGCGACGGAGCTGGGGCTGTCCAGTAGTATCATGGGCAAGTTTGTCGCGGCGGCGACGGCGGGGTGCGCGCCCGACGAGATGGGCATCGGGCCGGCGGTGGTGATCCCGAAGCTGCTGGGCCAGCTGGGCCTCGCGACGGGCGACGTCGACCGCTGGGAGATCAACGAGGCGTTCGCGTCGCAGGCCATCCACTGCGTGCGCGCGCTCGGGCTCGAGTCGGCCTGGGAGCAGGGCCGGGTCAACCCCGACGGCGGCGCGATCGCGCTGGGCCCCCGCTCGGCGCGACGGGGCGCGCATGACGAGTACGCTGATGCACGGGCTCGGGCGCACGGGGGGCGAGGTCGGGGTGGTTAGTATGTGTGTTGGCACCGGGATGGGGATGGCGGGGCTGTTTGTTCGGGAGCAGTGAGGGGGGGAAGAAAGAAAGGGGAGACGGATTCGGCGGGGGGTGTACATAGCTAGTTTGGTGTGGCGTCGGGAATGCGTGCATCGAAAATGTACAATCGAACAAAGACTTCTTTACTTTTTGGCCGGAATGGCAGCGCTGCCAACACTGAAGCGGGCGTGTCTTTGTTACAATGCTCGGCCTTTGTTGCTGTGTTCGAGAATTGAGGAGCAGACATTGTTTGCGTCCTCAATGGAACAGGCTGCACAATGTTTGCAATATCCCAAGGGGCTCAAGCTTGCTTCAGCTGCAACAGTTGCGCGAGAGTGCGACGCGCAAATCATATGGAAATGCGCCATACTACTACTACGCAATCGAGACAGGCAAGACAATTGAAGTGCACCAAGTTCTGATTGCCACATACGAAAAATCGGCGTACATACGTACATACAGCCAGCCTATGGGCTGCCCCCAAGCACCCTAACCTGCCGCGACAGTGATGTGGCTTCTCCTCTCCACGGTCCCGCTGGTCTGGTCCCTCGTGCTGACCGTCCACCTCGCCCGCAACTACCGCGTCCTCGTGCGCCTCGTGCGCTGGACCGCGTGGGTCTACCTGCTCGTGCTGTCCGTCGTGGCGGCCGAGGTGCTGCGCGAAGGCTTCATCGTGCTGAAGCCGCCGTCTACATCTCCTACCCCTAACACCAACACCAACCACTTCAATAACGAAAACTACAACGGCAACGGCAACGAGTTCATCCAAGGCGCGAGGGGCGGCGTGGTCGCCGACGTCGGCGCCTGGTGGTTCGCCTGGTTCGTCGTCGTGGCCCTCTCGGCCGTGTTCCCGATGCTGCTGGTGCCGGCCGTGGGCCTGCCCGTCCTGCTGTTACGGCACCCGGCGTTCCGGCTCGTCGTCGACTTCGGGCTGGCCCGCCTGGGCTGGACGGCCGCCGTCTACAACCCGGCCGGGTTCTGGTACGGGGGCGTGCTGCGGCCGCTCGTGGGGTGGGGGGAGTGGGTGGCCGGGGTGGTAAGGGGGGCTTTTATGGAGGGGAGGGGTGGGTGAGGGGAGTAAGGGGGGCGATTGATTGGGGGAAGGGAGGGTGAAGGAAGGGAGTGGTATGTGGATGGGAAGGGGAAGGAAATGAGGGAATGGTTTGTGTATGAGATGAGCATTGGTTGGGAGAGGGTGGTGTTAGTTGGGGGAGACTGGTGTGGTCGCTCACGTGCCGATTTCAGGGGCTCGATTGGGATCAAGGCCAGATGGCATACAACTTCCATGACTGTCGCCCGGTGAAAGTGCGACCTCCATACAGACATTGATACATTTGACCGAATGGATTAAAGTTCATGATTCATATGATGGCTTGGCGTCTTGAGAGGAAGCCGTTGGGCAGTTTGCTATGCTGCGGTCACAAGGTGCTCTTATTATGCAAGACGTGGCGATGCGTTCTCCTTGCATTGGGTAGAATCTTGTCCGCGCCCTCCCCTCTTTTTCCGCAGCTGCCATCAATTGGCCAGAACCATACACCCCTTGGGTCGACTGGCCAATGGATGCCCAGCTGCACTTTCCACCAATGCGATTTAGTAATATGTCCATTCAACCTCCCATCTATTACACCCTCATTCATACACAGTCCGCCGGAGAGACTTCTTTCACGCAAACCTAAGAGGCAGAGCCAGTAAGAGATTGAAGTGACGTCCTACCTGCTCTTCCTGACGTTGCAATCCCTCAGGTCACTCATCTCAATTGCAACGTGGACCGTCTGCTCTGGCAGAAGGCCGCATCCGCGCCGCGACCATGCAGGCAGGGCCAGCCAGCTACTAAATCAGGCTGCGGCATGATATGTGCCGGCCCCACACACAGCTTCGCACTCACTCTTGGGATTACCCGTTTTGGTCATGCGCCACCACCTGCACCACGCTCTCGGCATTGGCGCTATTTGTTTCGTCGGCACACCCTCCCGTGTCTGTCTCTCCGAGCGAACCGGCCAGCGGGGCCGATCCTTCGGCCTAGCAGCTTCTCGGGAGAACTGCTCGAACCAGACCAGACCCGGGGCCATGTCCGTCCCGCCGCTTGGATGTACTATGATGCAATAGGACGAAATAGAGTGCTGACCTGGTACATGAAGCTCCCTTATAGGGGTAAAGCGCGGTGGTTCTCAAACCTTTTGCCAAGATGAGGAGAAAGTTCGAGTCCTACCCCCTGCCAAGGCAAGAAGGGGCTCGCCCTAAACAACTGCCGTCGACATTCGAGGTGAAGGGAAGCTTCTGCGCCTGATTTGGTTCCCGAAACCAGCAAACACTATGCATATCCTCTGGCACCACCTCTTCAACACTATACTGTATGTACTCCGGGTAGACGAAAGGTGGTGTCGAATGGGCCATCGACCTGATAAGGGCCTGACGACACGGCACCATACACCGAGCCCAAACATGGCAACTGCCTGTTTTGTCTCTGCTGGCGAGGGTGCTGCTTCCCCGGCAGTGATTTGCAGATAAGTGTGCAGCATGCAGGATGGAAGCCTCGTTCGTGGTGGGTGCGATTGATCGCGGAGCAACTCTTCGACATCTACTGACGTTTGGCAATAGCGTAATCATTCCGATCACTCCTCACGGCCAGTCGCCGACTGGCCCAAGACTTGTCGTGTCCACGATAATGGTGGTCTTATGGAGGAAAAGCACAAGTAATCTGCAAGAAGCTCCACCTTCCACATCTTTCCTAGTCGAGCCGCGTCGGATTCGCATGCGCAAGCGCTTCATTGTTTCGGCGCGTTGTCTCGCCGGGTTGGCACGGGTGATTGATGCAAGGCTCTCGCAAACCGTCCTCGTCAATTGGGCCGGACGGAGTTGGTGGAGAGAATAAGGGTCGCGGTCGCCAGGGGAGCGCTCCGAGAGGCTGGATGCGGGATCGTGAGATAGGGAGGAGGGCAATACTTTGCGAGGCGCCAGACCCACACCTAAGTCCCCTTGGGTTTGCTTCCCCCTATGCGGCGCAGGTGCTACCCCCTGTCATGGGCCCTTGGTGCGAGGGAGGGCTTTTTTCTAGCACCAGTATGCCGGGCCACAGAGCACGCACAAAAAAAGATGCATTAGCGGGACGCCGGGTGCAGTGTGATACGCCGCGCAACTCGTCTCGTACCCCCATGGCGCGCCCATGCCTTGCTCGGGGTTTGAAAAGCTGGAGGAGGGCAGGAGTTTCGGCGTCTTTTGGAAAAGGCCCTGGGGGAGAGAGGGGGGAGAAGATGGGGGTGGGACCGGAGTGAAAAAGGGAGAAATCCCCCTTTTTCCTTGGGCGTTGGAGGAGAGCCACGGCCCTTTTCGATACTACATTGCATCATCATCCTACCACTTCTTGTTTGTCCAAACGAGACAATAATTAAGCCAAAAACAAACAAACATTACTTGTTAGAATAAGACAGCTTACCCTACTTTGACGAATGGCGTCCTTGGCCCGCGAGCTTATTGCTGACAGCATGAGCATGAGTGGGAATGTCGAGTACCACATGCCCGTCCTCCCGGCTCTAATGCACTGTCACGCTCAAAGTGCTGACATGAGACGACGGGCTGCTGCTACTTCTGCTACTGCTACTGCTACTACAACTAGTAAAACCTCGGCCTCCTTTTCCCGCCGGGTCCTACAGATCGCGGTGCTCGAGTGCGAGCAGATGCCCCCCTACATCGTCCAGTCCCACGGCAACTTCGCCCGCATCTTCGAGCGCTGGCTCCAGGTCGGCACGCACCGGCTCAACGCCGGCCGGCCGGCTCGCCGGGAGCACCTGTCGGTCCGGACCAGCAGCTGGAACGTCAAGGAGGGCCGCTACCCGCCCGGACTTCTGGGGGTCGATGCTGTTATCATCTCGGGGTCCGTCAACGGGGTTCATGACGATGTACCTTGGATTGCTACGCTGCGGCGGTATTTGCTAGGTACATAACTTACTTGACCCTCTCTCCCCTTTGAAACTCGCTTGCTGATAAGGTACCTACCAGGCGTTTATCACAACTTCCCCTGGATCAAGATCTTCGGCAGCTGCTTTGGCCACCAGCTGATCGCGCAGACGCTGCTGGGCGACCATGGGGTCCGTGTCGAGAGGTCGGATGGCGGCTGGGAGGTCGGGGTCCAGGAGGTGCATCATGATCACGCCTTTGTCCAGAACTTCCCCGGGTTGTCTCAGGCGCCCATGTGTTACCAATTCCTCCACTCGGACGAGGTCGTCGCGGGGGACAGCTTGCCGCCGACGTGGTCGTCGATAGGCTCCAGCGCTTTATGTGAGATCCAAGGCCTGTATCAGCCGGGGAGGGTCTTGACGTATCAGGTACGTTGCATCTTGTCTCTTTTTCTTTTCTGTCTGTGGCGCTCTCTTCTTTGTCTTGTCAACTGGTGAGCGGGTATGACGCCGACTATTTACTCCAACTTCCCATCTCTCTACCCTCCAAGGTTTTGTATTATCTGTTTAAATCCACTAACACCTATGATCGGGACAGGGGCATCCCGAGTTTGATCGCATCATTATGAATGACTTTGTCCGGCGGCTCGTGAAAGCCGGCGCAATTGACGCTGCCGTCAGCGAAACATACCTCGCCTTTGTGGAGCGCGACGACACGAGGATCTTGGCGGCCGAGGTTTTACTCAAATTCCTGACGGTTGATTGATTTCAATTCGCGACTCTTGATAAATTCTCAGGGCATGCGTGGTGTGCTGCTTTCGGGTGGCCGAATCTGGGTTGCTGATGCTTGCGGAGGGACAAAGGTCTTGGCATTCCTGAGTATCCCTTTCATCGCCCCCCACCCCTTATTGTCAATCACTAGTATACTATCCTATCCAAGAGCTACGTATAATTCAGTCAAACCACGTTAATTTGTTTCCCTCATCTCTGGTGACCTTGTTTGTGACAACCCATTTTTCTTTTAGACTTGTGCTCTGTCATATTCCCTCTTTGCCAGTCTGTTTTTAGTTGCCGCGAGGTCTGCGTCTCCAAGTACTCTGGCAAAATGGCCAAAACCAAACGCGGTTCTGCCGCCCAAGCCAAGGAGCATACACAAAAATATGATCAAATTCAGGAGCATGGCCACAGCCACGACCACGACCACGGCCACGACCATGGCGGTTTCCAACCCAGACAGCTGGGCCCCGACCCCGACCAGCACCCCCCCAAACCCAACATCTTCACCCGCGCCGTCAACGGCCTCCTGCACCAGGGCAGCAAGGCCTACGTGCACACGCGGTACTCGAAGCTCGGCAACACGGTGGCCATGGAGTACTTCGACACGACGGGCATGATCGCGGACCGGTACAACGGGCAGCGCACCTACGTCGGCCAGCTGCTGCTGGCCCTCGTCCACATCATCTTCGAGGCGCGCGACGCGCTGTACGAGTTCGTCTTCGGCCTCAACGACTTCTTCGTCCTGCTGGCCGTCTTCCTCCTCGACCAGGTCCTCGCCTCCGCCGGCGCCGTCTTCCGCCGCCTGCCCCTCCGCTCCCTCGTCGTCTACGGCTCGCTCGTCCTCGGCTCCCGCGGGTTCTGGTCCGCCGCCGTCCAGACGCGGCGGCTGCCCGCGTGGTGGCAGACCGCCTTGTTGTCTGTTGTTTACGTGGCCTGGGCCACCTTTGTGGGATTCTCTTACCTCGACTACCCGGGCCACTGGAACCCGGCCTCCTGGCCCCGGACGCCCCGGGCCGTGGCGCGCGGGGCGCTGGGTTGGTACAGGTCGGCCGTCTTCTGGAACTTGGTAGGTATTGCGGTCACGGCTTGGGCGCAGTACACGGGGGTGACGGAGCCGCTGTTTCCGTAGGATCGTGTCGGTATCAGAATCGGAAGCTGAGTAACGCGGGATGCAAAGAGTTGTCATATTACAACTCAGTGGTGGATTATTATAAGAACTTTTGTTCCAGAGTCGGTGGCATGCAAGAACATACAAAGGATGGCAACTTATGGGGGGGGACTGGGCGGTGATTGTCCTGGAGGCTTTCTTCGGGATATTGGATACTATGATAGTCAAACAATGAAAAGCATGTCGGCCATTGTTGGTCTGCCAATAGACGGCACATATAAGGATCTTGCTATGCCCTTTGCTTACATGTGTGGCCAGCCATTCCTAGTTTTCATCAAACATACTCTATCATATTATATACTTTTCAATACCGCAAAAATGCCGTACCCAATGATGGGCAGCTCCCAAAGCTACTGGAACAACGTCCCAGACTTTGTCGGCGTTGGTACCGCGACCGCCCCCGAGGATACCGCCAGCGACGCCGTGGGCGCAGACGACCCCAGTAACAAGAACAAGCCCCGTGGTGCTCCTCCCGCACGCCGCCCAAAGAAGAAAACCCAGACCCCGACCGACAGGGAGCGCGAGCTGAACTACGCCCTCGTCGCCGCGCACCGCAACCTGACGCGCACATCGCAGTACTTGCTGAAGCTCCAGGCGCGCGCCGACATGGCCACGGACGAGGACATGCGCCTGACGCTCGAGGCGACGCTCGAGAACCAGCAGCACTCCACGCGGCGGGACGGGCGCGACGAAGACGAAGACGAGGAGGACCCGGACGGCTACCACGCCCGACTGATCGAGGACGTGAGCCGGCTCAGCGACCAGCTCTGGAACCGCATGTTCACCCTCGACAGGTCCATCCGCCACGTGAGCCGCCAGCAGCGCGACGAAAACGGGCGCTCGGGCCGTATCCAGCTGCGCGGCGAGTCGCACACCCAGCACTGGCTGGACGCGAAGCTGGAGCGGCTGGTCAACGGCCTCCAGGGCGAGGAGACCTTCTTCTACACGGTGCGGGACCTGGCGGCGGGGCGGCCGCTGACGGAGTGGATGGGCTACATCCGCGACGGGCTGCAGCGGGTGGCCGACGCGGGCGGGCCGGGGCCGGTGCGCGAGGACCGCGTCGTGGCGATCGCGTGGTCGTTTCTGGACCGGGCGATTCGGCCGTCGCGGCCAAGGGTGTCGACGACGGTGAACCGGTTCGTTGCGGAGTGGGATGCGCTGAGGCGGGGCGGGGCGTTTGACGCGGCGCTCGAGGAGCCGGAGGGGCAGATGGAGATTGATGCGGAGGGTTTGGAGGGGTTGAGGCCGATTTGGGCGGCGCGGCACAAGCCTCTGTGAGGGTGTCTGGTTTGGGGAGGGGGGTGGGGGTAGGTGGGTAAATGGAAGGCCTGCTGCAGCAGGCGATGCAGCTCCTCGTTTGGGAATTGAGGCGACTTGGCGTTAAGGAATTCATATAATGTTACATGTAGACAAGATTCAATTTAATTGGTACGGTTCTCGCTTGTTACTTGTCTTTCCTCAAATCGATACAGCGGCCGTTATGCTCGGAGACCGGCAAGCGACAAGAGGCGGCCAAGCCACATGTGTCACAGATCGGCGCAGAAGCAATATATGTACATCAACCTCGTTTGCTTGGCGACACGCGCTGATTGGCTCCTGCCTTTCGTTGTGTCCTAATCCGGTGTCTATAGATTGGCCCCAATAATCGGCAGTTGCTTTTGCCCAACCAGCATGCCCGAACAAGCCCACATGGACTTTACCCGGACTTCCAACCTCGGACGCTGCTGTTGGTCCGGAATTGGCCACGGGTCTCTGGGTTAAAGTCAGTATATATCGTGAGAGCCAACCGCAATAACGAAAGGGGGTGAGCATTTATATTAACCTCACCATTACCTCTGCATTATTTATGGAAAGCAAGACAACCTGGAAAGAAGCAAGGCTTATCCAATATGCAGTGGAGATTGCCCTACCTCGCAGCTGCGGCTGTCATGCCCTACACTGCTTTGGCGCAGTTCGCCACCGCGGCCATGATGCGGTTTCAATGCTCACGGCTGGTGGTGGAGCGCGTCGATCCCCTGGTCAATCCGGGGATGATCCAATCGCCTCACATTCACCAAATCGTGGGAGGGAACTCGTTCAACGCGACCAGTAAGTCCCCGAGGCTGATTGGGAGAAGATGTTTTCGCTACTAAGAAACGAACTTGCTAGTGACACCGGTTGATTACGACCCGTCTGAAGAGTCGACCTGCACGAGCTGCGACTACAGCGAGGACTTCTCCAACTATTGGACTACGAACCTCTATTTCAAAGCTCGCAATGGCACCTATAAGCGTGTGAAGCAGATGGTCAACCTGGTAAGTACATCGGCACTCACATTCACAAGCAAGGCTCACCATCTCTTTGATTCCAGGGGCTCGAAGGGACTGAGGGCATGACGGTTTATTACATTCCTCCATATGATGGAAAGACTACGGTGACAGCCTTCAAGCCGGTAAGCATTATCTACTCGACGCAAAGGCAGGAGGGAAAGCTGACGATGACATCAAGGGTTTCCGCATGCTTGTCGGAGACCCGCTTCTGCGCACCGGAGCCGGTCAGCAGAAGCAGTTATGTCACCGGTGTTATACGAATGTGCAGCAGACTCCCTTCGGTGGCGCGCCCTGTGTGGATGGTAGCGGTATGGACACCGCACAACTTCCCCCGGGGGGTTGCGACGGGGGGATCAGGGCTACCATCACCTTCCCGACGTGAGTCCATATCATTCCTGGATTGCGATTGAGAACACTGCTAATACAATAATAAACCAACTCCAGGTGCTGGGATGGAGTAAACCTAGACAGCCCCGACCACAAAAGCCACGTAGCCTACCCCGCCAGCGGGACCTTCGAGTCGACCGGGCCCTGCCCGTCCACCCACCCGGTCCGCCTGCCGCAGGTCATGTACGAAGTCATGTGGGACACGCGCGAGTTCAACGACGACAAGTCCGCCTGGCCCGCGGACGGCTCGCAGCCCTTCGTGTACAGCATGGACGACGCGACCGGCTACGGCTGGCACGGCGACTACCTCTTCGGCTGGAAGGGCGACGCCCTGCAGCGGGGGCTGGATGCGCGGTGCTTTGGCAACGCGTGCTCGGCGCTGGAGACGCAGACGCCGGCGGAGGCGGTGGCTTGCACGAAGGGGCAGACGGTGGCGGAGGATGTGGATGGATGTAAGTTTCTCCCCTGATATTTCTATGCAGGGCGTGGTTGCATAGGTACTGACTTGGTACGATGCGCATAGGGCTTAAAGAACTTCCGAGCATGGTCATGTAGGACTGGACGCTGGCCGGGCGAGCGGCAGCACCACAGGGTAAGCGACTTTCCGTGTTTATTCCTTCCTGTTCTAGTGTTTATCCCCCGTTAGTCCAGTGTCTCACGAGGGATGGAATAACCGCTTGTTCCAAGAATTCCACTATTCCCTTTTGAGACATTCTATTCGCCCCAAGGAGAGTAAATGCTGACACCGAGAGTCGATAGGTAGCTACAGGGTAGCAGTTAGGGGCCTTAGGGTAGCTACAGGGTAACGCCTAGTAGCTTCGTAATATTGACAAAGCAGACCTTTATGCTCCTACAAGAAGTCCATTGTTTCCTGCGTTGGTGAGACACGGCGTCAAGTTGCTGAATTCGGGTCTATCTCAATCTTGCCAGGAGCTTGCTTCGTTCTAAAAGATTGGTCTCATATGCGAATCAGCTGGGAGGTCGTCAGCTTTTCTTCAGAGCGAAAGTGTGTTGATAGCAGCGTACGCCGTGGGCTAACAGGCTCACGTTCCATAAAGAATTTTCCAAGATGAACCTCGTCTGCGTCACGTTTTGTCGAGCATGGAATGCAACCGAACCGGCAGGAGCAACTGGCCTTATTCAACCGAACAACGTTTATACGAGGCAAACACCCGTTGTATCCACATGCTTGATTCAATTAACAAGTGATGGAATAATCGGGCTTCTACCAAACTAGAGTTAACCTACACGAAACATATCGCCAATCCCCTCGTAGCAAACCACTGCCAAAAGTTGCATCTTGGTAGGCCAGTTCACCTCAGACACACCCTTTCTCGACATCTCCACTCTTGGGATATAAGAGAAACGGAAAGTGGCCATCGAATCTTGTGGATTCACCTACATCCCCTTCCTTTTCCAGGTAATACTTCCTATTCTTCACGTTTATGTCTCTCGGAACAATCGAAGACGATTCAATTCATAGGTACCTGTAGCCGTACCTTCCTGCAATATTCATTTCCATCAGTGTCCACTTTGGAAGTTAGGCTTACAATACCGCCTGTAACCTCACCCGTCACCTTTTCTTCACACTCGATTCTACCCTCGCCGATTATATTCAATTCACCACTTTTGAGTACCTCATCGATTCAATTCTATCTACTACTCGTCCTTACCATCGCCAACTTCCTTCTTATCGTCACTTCTTTTCTCACTTCCCAAACGGATCCAATTCCTACAAATCCCTTGGATCGCCAACCTCCTTGTACTCAACTGTTCTTCGTCGCAAACTTCCATCACCAATATTGCCATGGATCGTCGATTCCCTCCCCATATCATCGATCTTGACAAAGATGACGGCGATATAGCTGTCATAGATCTTGATGACGACGACGATGAGCAAGTTCTTCAAGAGGTTGAAATGGTCATAGATTTGACCGGCGATGATGATGAACAACATCCTATCCCTAACCCTGCACTGTTCTCGAACCTCCATCAAGGCCAAAGTCATATCCAGCACAACGGTTTTCACATCCACATTGGCGGTTACGTCGAGGCGATCACCATCCAAGACAGCTGCAAGGCCCAATTCCTGAAAGTCACAGCCATCGGTGGAGGTTACATACGTGGATTGCCTCTCACGCGTGTTCGACGTCTTGATGGTCAGCTGCCCAAGAAGCTGAATGAGGTTTGCCTGATCATTGACACGGCTCACGGCGATCTGCGAACCGAGGAGGAACAAGCTACTATCGATGTGCCTCTGCAACATGTCCTCAAACCTCGAGATCTTGTGTACACGAACGCTCACTACCCAGCTCATAAGTACCGTCTGGTGGGAGGCGAGGATGTAGTTCAAGCTGAGGACAATGGCCGACTGGTTTGCCGCTGGAAGTACAAGCGGGTTTGGGCGAGTCCCATGAAGCAACAAGCAGGTGGGTTCACCCAATATTTTGATTTTACCAGTATTAAAGCTTACCATTCATGCGCAGGCCACCCCCCTACGGAATTTGCGCTCCTGCATTTGAGTGCTGAAGATGTTGCAGAGCCCGAATACCGTGTGTCTGACAGAAAGCGCTTCAATGAATGGAGAGGCGAGAATACCCAGGAGGCTCTTGGTGTTTGGGCCATCGAACCTCACGGCCGGGGCCAAAAGTATTCCTTTGGTGACCTCTTTTGCGGTGCCGGAGGGGCCTCGTAAGTGCACCTCTCTACCTCTCTTGAACATGTACGATAATATGATACTAATGTGTACTGGTGAAGGTGTGGAGGCAGAAAGGCTGGGCTGGATGTCCGAATGGGCTGTGACAAGAACACGGCCGCTTGCGATACGTATCGGGAAAATTTCCCATATACAGAGGTCTTCGAGATGGACGTCAACACCCTCATCACCAGCAGGGGGTTTCGTCGACTGCCAAAGATGGATGTAGTCCACCTGTCCCCGCCATGCCAAACTCTGTCACCCGCGCATACGAGAGAAGGAAAGAACGACGATGACAACGATGCTGCTCTTTTTGCGGTCCAGGATATTATTCCGGAAGCTCGAGCGCGCGTGTTCACACTGGAAGAGACCTTTGGAATCCTGGCCCAAAAGAAGCATGGCTTATTCTTCAAGAAGCTCGTCCAATGCTTCACTTATTGGAACCACTCTATTCGCTGGAAGGTCGTGGACCTCAGAAACTGGGGTGTTCCAATGAGACGGTTACGTCTGCTCATGATCGTGTCATGCCCCGGCGAGCCCCTTCCCGAGTTTCCAAAGCATACGCACGTTGAGAACGGAGCGGATGGTCTGAAGCCGTGGACTACCGTGCGCCAAGCCTTGTCGAAAATCCCAAGCGATCCAACGTTTCGAGGCCAGAACCGCCCTGGACACTACGATAACTCGCACGTCGTTTATCAGTCCATGCTTCTCCGTCCTCAACGGCCAGCATGGGACGCCAACACGGTTCTGTCCCGGACCATCACTTGTTCAGGCATAGGACGTGCGCAACCAGGCGATTACCACCCCTCTGGCGAGCGGAAGTGGACTTTGCGCGAGCTTGCCACACTTGCAAGCTTCCCATCGGACTATAAATTCAAAGGCGAAATCGGCGCCCAGATGCGCCAGATCGGCAATGTGTTTCCTCCTAAAGCTTCGTATGCGCTCTTGCGTCACGTACGGAAGGCCATGGAGCGAACTGATCGAGCTCGCCGCCGCCTGCTGCCGGCTCCCCCTCAGGAGGCGATAGTGGTCGATGTTGACGGTGATGACAACAACGGCGTTATCGTCATTGATGATGACGATGATGACGATGGCCTCTTTGTTGAACAAGAGGATGATCAAGATGTGATCATTCTCGATAATATCCCCCGACCTATTTCGGCTGCATCTTCCCACACCGTCGGACGACCAGACGACGTGATTATGGTTGACTAGAGTATTACGGGTTGTTTGTATTACAGATAGACTAATTCTCAAGGACGAGTGTGCCAATCTCCAGGCACTGGATCTTTGAGTAGTCGCTTTCGAGGAGTGACCCCATCGGGGTTTACGACGTGGAATAACGAGCGCAGACTCAATATTGCGCGACCCCTGAGCAACATATCTTAGCTAGAGGAGATAGGATAATGAAGTTGGGTAAACGGTTACCCTATGGCCATGATAATGAGGTTGGCTATGGAGTAAACGGTTATTCCATGGCCATAATAATGAAAGTTGGCTAAGGAGTAAACGATTATTCCATGGCTATGATGAAATTGGCTAAACGGTTACCCCATGGCCATGATGAAGTTACCCTATGGTCATGATAATGAAGTTGGCTAAACGATTACCCTGTGGCCATGACTGGAATTGAGCAAAATGAGCAAAATGCTAGGTTCAGACGAGTTGAGGTTACATTGCGCTGCAGGAGGGCTTGTGCTTGTCGGCGATTGCAGCCACCGATAACCGGCGGGGCGTGGCCCAGATTGGCCTGGCGCAGTGGAGTCAGGGTTTCCTCCTTCAAGGCGCGTCGCTACCTGCGTTCTCCGACGGCATCGTGTCCATTTCTCCCCGAAACCTGTACAACTAGAAGTGAAGATATCGCCGGCCTGGTAGCACTGCAGGGCATCATCAATGCAGCCAGCCGATCCAGCTCCACCACTCCCGACTGAGGATGGTAATGGCAACACTCCCTCGACGGCCGACAGCCCACACGGCCCGGCGACGAAGCGCAAGAAGGAGGAAAACGGCGGCGACAAGGCCGGCGGCCAAAAGCGCCGTAGGAGGGTGTTTTCGTGTCAGTCGTGCCAGCGGCTGAAATGCCGCTGCGAGTATGACCCCGGCGCCCAGGCCTGCCATCGCTGCGTCACTCTCAGGTAGAGTCCCGGATCGCCCGAAAAAGCTCGTCGCGCTTTACCGCTGACCCCCGATTTCATCCCTTAGGATCGAGTGCTCACTCAAGGGCGAGGTCTTGGATATCCCGACTCATCCCAAACCCGTCGACAATGGCTCAACGAGCATCGAAGAGAGGTGAGCGGGGGGTCCCCCGAACCATGCCCCTTCATTTGAAACTCATCTCATAACCAATGACCAAACACAGGCTGGCCCGTCATGAGAAGTCCCTGTCCGAGATTAAGAGCATGATGGAATTCGTCTCACGCCAATTCGGACTTGTCAGCGACGTTCATAGGCAACCCTCCTCCTCATCGGCACCCATCAACAACAACGGTGTTGCGCGTTCGGAATCATCCAGGGAAGACGAAGGGCCCGAGAATATTGCAGATCCTGTCGATTTGAACACCGCGTCGGCCCCGACGGTCGTCCTACGAGAGATTGGCGAGCAGGTCACACAAGGGTACCGACGTCTTGAGCACGTCAAACTCGATTTGGTCCAACTGCAGCTGCTCGATGAGCAAACAGCGACTGAGCTGGTTAGGCTGTGAGATTCGCCCCACCGGTTTCACCCGCACCCCGGCCACTGACTGACACACACCTCTCATCTCATAGATTCCTTCGACACCATGGTCATCTGCTGCTGGTGCATAACGCCGCTGATTCGCCCGCCGCCGACCTGCGCCAAATCTCCCCGTTCTTACACAGCGTCGTTTGTCTCTGTGCTATTCTATACCGGGAGGATCTTTGCGGAACGCCAGCTCATCGCCAGGTTTACGAGCAAGTTCGAATCACCCTCGGGCAAACCTTGCTGTCGAGTCCTCTGAATCTCGAGGAGATCAATGCCGTGCTGGTTATGAGTGATCATGCTGTATGAAACCATCTCATAACGCGAGCTAAGAACATATACTGACGAACTGTAGGACGGACCGGAATACATCGACAGCTGGCTTCTGACCGGGTATTGCGTAAAGCAGTCCATGCTTAGCATCAGCTTCTCCAAGATTGTAAACAACATCAAGCACGGTAGCTCGAATATCCAAGACCGCCAAGCAATACACTTGTGGTCGACGGTCTGCCTGCACCATCTTCAGTAAGACATGCCTCCTTTTGATGTCCGTTGTGTCATGAGCGCTAATCAATGCGACTAGCTGGGCTGCGACTACCGGTCGACCATCGGTGCTCCAAACGTCGTACATCAATCAATGCAACATCCTCTTGAGTTTCTACCAGGCTAGTATGCAAGATGGCATGTTAGTGGCAGAGGTTCTCTTATACTCGGTGCTGCATTCGAAGCTCAGGAAGAGATCGTACCTCGATGCCCACGGCGAATGCAGCGAGTTCAAGACGTGGAAACAGAAATGGAACCATTTGATGTGTAAGCAGTTCCAAATCCATGAGCACTATGCTTTACCCAAGTCTTTGTCGCTGACGTATAATCACAGCGCTACCCACTGCGTCGATGTTGCGAATTGGGTATTATGCTGCGTACCTTATCCTTGCAGTCCATGCACTCGAGGCCAGCGGCGAAGCGATGAGCGGGAAGACGTTCCTTTCTAATCTGTCAGTTGATTCGCCAGTCAGCAGTATCCTGGACACACCGGACCCCAAACCCACAAAGAAGGATGCGCAGACTCTGCAGGCACACAGCGCAAAGTATGCCCATTCGGTTCTTGAGACGTTCGTGGAGATGCCCTCATTCCTGATGGACACGATACCGACATACCTTTGCCTGTGTATCGGGTATTCCGCACTTATCCTGGCTCACTACGATGAGAGCCAGTCCAAGGTACCGGCGTCCGTCAGTATTGGCCTTATATCCCGGCTGGAGGATTGGTGTATGCGCACGCCAAGTAAATCGTGGGCCATCAAGTTCGCAAAACTCGCACGACAAAGGGTCGAGTCCAGGATCACGGGATCATCCTACCACGGGGATTCGAAGACCACGCCGAGGGAAGAGGAAAGGCGACATCTCCCCGGTTGGAATGGCCAGGCCATGCCGCTTTCGAGTTATCCGATGTCTGGATCCGGCCATGATACGTCACCATCGTCAATAGCCGAGCGGAACTTTGACGGGACTGATTTCCCCAGCGCTGCAGAGACCTTCCCGATTCCTCCTGAGGCCATGCATTCAGCCGCATTCGAAGTCGCTCAACCGGTCATTCCAAGCATGGAAGACTTCTTTGGCGGAGGCTTCTTGCACTTCATGGGTCAGCCGCCGCGTGGCTGATGAAACACCTGGGCGGTACGATGCCCCTCACTAAACTTCTGTGGTCCCGGTCGGGCAGTTTGCGGCCCATAGTTCCACCTGGATCCGGGGAAACTCTACACATCAAGGAAATCCATGTACTATCACGGCGAATCGGCAGGAACAATTCACCCGATCGTGCGATCGGCGCAATTGGCATTTGTAAGACAGGCTGAAGTATTCCCGGGGGACCGTAATGTGTATTAATATATATATCCTAGTGCATTCCTACTATAGGTCTGCCAAAACCAAAACCACCCGGCACACGGAATCTCTTCAGGCAACAAAAGAAAATGACAACTACGAAAAGAAGCGTCTTGGTGGTAGGAGCGAATGGCTATATCGGCTTAGCTGTGTGTCGTGCATTTGTGAGGGCAGGGTGGCGCGTCTTCGGTCTGGTCCGTCGAGCAGAGGTAGCTCCAGCACTCTTCGCGGCAGAGGTCACGCCAATGATCAGCACGCTGTCGGACGAGTCGCTGCCTCAGAGGCTGTGCAGTTATACGACGACATTCGATGCGATCGTGGGGTGCGCCGAGCCTCCTGACTACTCTTCTTACTACCAACAACTTACCGCTCTCATCCGTCAGGTTGCCGAAACTAGCAACAAAAATGGCGTCCGGCCCTTGGTTCTTCTATCTTCTGGTTGCAAAGACTATGGCACCACCGATATAGATGGGGCACCGACCCTGGCTCCTCATACGGAGACATCGCCGATCAATCCTCCAGCTCCGCTGATATCTCGAGCCACGACATCGATGAAGATTTTCGAGCTCAACGATGTCGTCGATGCCGCTGTGCTGCGTCCTACCAATGTGTACGGGCATGGCAGCAGCTACTACGGGTTCGTCTTCGACTACGCGTCTCGTGTTGCCGCAAGTGGCGCTCGGACGCTGTCCATCGGCTCCGACCCTGCCAGTATCATGCATGCGCTGCATGTGGACGACTGCGCCGAGGCTTATGTGGCTCTTGCCGAGCGCGCCAGTCGCGACCAAGTCAATGGACAGTGTTTCAACATCTCGGCATCCAGATACGAAACGGCTCGGGACGTACTCACGGCGTTGGCAAAGGATTACGAGTTTCCTGGGGGCGCGGCTTTCACGGGGTCTACGAAGACGGACGATCCCGCTCTGACGACCGTCTTTGGGTATAGCCAATGGGTGGATAGCCAGAAGATCCGGGAATTGACGGGGTGGTCGGAGAAGAGGATGCTGTTCAGCGAGGACATGCACGTCTACCGGATGGCCTACGAGGCGGCTGTCGCTTCTGATCGGGGCGAGACTCGTGAGGCGAGGACGAAATTGGAGGGGCGTTGGGTTCAGGGGAACAGTACTGGATAAGTTACCAACGGGCCGTTCAATGTTATATAAGCGATTACCAAAAGTTCTTTCTTCATATATACGATGCAAGTAAATCAATCATATTTGATTTTGAGGTTACACGCGCCAAAGTGCCGGATACATTTACAGTGAAAAACGTGGTTTATTAGTGAGTGAGTGTTGTATCCAAGGTCCGTCTAGTGTCGCACATCCAAACTCGCAAATACTACCTACAAGAACGCATGTCAGCTGCCCCATGCGTTCGAGGGAAGAGTTGCGTATCGTAGGAGATCCCACTCATGGCCGTTTTACCTATCCCACATGCTAATGAATGAATTGTCAGGGTCATCATTCAAGCAGTGAGCTGAGGGGCATGCGGGGTATTTGTTTACTTGGAGCAGATAGCTGCAGATCAAACATACCGTTGTCTTGCCCCGGCATACAAACAACCCAGCATTTCTTATTGCCATGAGGAACTTGTAAAACCCCAACATCACATACGAGACTGTGACCTTCATCGGTGCAGATTCGTAAATCATTCCTCTCAAAACCATCGTTCTTTTTCTTTTTCCAGTCCCATGAGATTTTGTTAGGCACGATGGTCCAGACTCGCCGCACAGCAGCTGCCGCTGCCGCTGCTGCCACGGCAGCAACATCAACATCAACAGCAGTACCCGCTATCAAGGATACAACTGCTGCTGACACCACGAAGACTGCCGCGCCTACTACTGTTTCTACTACTACTACAGCGACTCCCACTCCCACCATCACCACCACCACCACGGCGGCGGAGATGACTTCTACTAGCACTGCTACCACCAAGAACAACGCGCGCTTCAACGCCGAGGCCGCCGCGTGGGACAGCAACCCCTTCATCCAGGCCATGAGCGCCGAGGCCTGGCGGGCGATCCAGAACAACGTCACATGCTTTAGGGACTCATCCGACAACGGCAGCCTGCCCGCCCGGCCCGACGTGCTCGAGATCGGCTGCGGCACCGGCACCCTGAGCCTGCTGGTCGCGCCCCACGCCCGGCAGCTCGTCGCCGTCGACGCGGCCGAGGGCATGGTCGAGGTCCTGCGGGGCAAGCTCGCGGATAACGCTAAGGAAAACGAGGAGGAGAAGGCAGGCAAGAGGAAGAAGAGCCGTATGCCGAAGAGGGATTTCAGCAATGTGGTGCCGGTTTGCGTCATGTTGGAGGACCCGGAGGACCCTAGTTTGCCTCCCGGGACGGAGGAGCAGCAACAGCAACAGCAGCTTCAGCACAATGGTAACGGTGGTGGCGTCGGCGGTCGGCCTGATAGGATCAAGTTCGACCTCGTCATCTCGCACCTGGTGCTGCACCACATCCCGGACCTGGCGCCCGTGCTGGGGACCATGCTGGGCTGCCTGAAGCCGGGCGGCGTCGCGGCCCTGACCGACTTTGAGGACTTCGGCCCCGAGGCCCGCCGGTTCCACCCGGAGGGCAAGATGGAGGGGGTCGAGCGCCACGGGATCGAGAAGGAAGACATGCGGCGGCTGATGCGCGAGGTCGGGTTCGCGGACGTACGGGTCGAGGTCGCGTGGACGGCCAGCAAGTCAGTCGAGCGGTTCCCGGGCGAGTTTGGGGATCAGGCCGAGGGCGGGGAGGGGAAGGGGGAGATGATGGAGTTTCCGTTCTTGATTTGTACGGGGAAGAGACCGTGATGATTGATGGAGACTACTTCAGCGAGCCGACAGGGAGGCAGGCAAGGACATCATGTTGAGAGATGTAGACGTGACCTGAGATATAATATCTGGGCATGGGTGTATCGAGAGGGGACTGGATGGATGGCGTATATGCTTCACATTGACGAATGATGGATACGAACATATGCACGAGAAGGCATGCGAATACTTGTATAAACAAACAAAATCACGAGCTTGACGTCTAACGACTCCATGGTGGTTCCATTGTGGCATTCTTGGTAGATACATGGAGTTTGACTCGTATAGAATGATGGGAGAACATTGTCACATATGCGAGTACACAGTGAGATGCCGCTTGCTACATGCTTCACAGAAGGCCAGTTCTGATCTGGACATGAACGTACGTAGCAACAGTTCATATTGAGATGATTGGTCACACCTCATCAATAAGATGCTCGACCGAATACCCGGGTGAATGGGCCATATTAGATGAAAGTGAGTCCCGGTCACTGGCGCTGGTGCTGTGAGATGAGTGCGGTCCAGTACCTGGACTTTTAAGTAAGATACCCCAAGACGCATGGACCCCCCACGTTGACGGAAGATGGAGCTAGCTGGGCTTTTTACTGTAGGTGCCACCCTCTTTTCAATTGGGGAGGAGGAATACCGTGCTAGGCAAAAGAGCTTGGAGAAAAAAATAATCTCCTGATCATCGAAGGCCATTGGACTGCAGCAAACCAATAGAGTAGCTGGCAATTTGTTACTTTGAGTCGCAAAATCCCACCATTTGCCAAACACCCCAGCATCAATACTCGGGACAACGCGATCGCTGTGACAATTGGCATCGAGTGTGTGACTATTTTTTTTTTCTCTCCCTCCAGTCTGTCGACTCGCTCTTTTTCTTCCCTTATCTTATCTGTCCAATTCGATCCATCGATCCCTCCTCCGATTAATGGGACGGAAGTGGCGTATTTGAACATTTGATCTACATATCCTCTCCAAGAGCTCTCTGCCGGAATCGAAAACGGGATCGGAAATCGGGCGAGAGATATACCCGTATCCCACGACGAAACGAATACATGGCCAGAATCGGCAGCCCACGCAGCGTGGCCGAAGCCACCCTCTTCACCTCCAACACGCCGCACGCCAGCATCAAGAAAGCCTCCGCCTCCGCCGGCGCTACCTCCTCTTCCACATCCTCCTCCCAGACCAGCTCCACGATAATGGCGTCACGATCCGCCGCCGCAGCAAACGCCGCCAGGACGGCCGCCGCCGCCGCGACGCCCCGGAAACCTCTCCAGAAGCCCGGCATGACGCCGCCCCCGCCCGCCAGCGGCAGCAACCGCCCCGAATCCCTCGACGAGAAGGTGCGGCGGCTGCGGGCCGCGCATCTGGCGGCCAAGAACCACGACGTATCGCGCTTGGATAAGGTCATTGGCGGCACGAGGAGGTACATGGACGCGGCCCATCGGTTTACCGTCATGGGACTGATCGGTTTCAGCGGTAAGTCTTTTTCTCTATCTTTTTCCCGTCTGGATCGACTAGATCGGTCACCTACACACCAATTGCTGCCAGCAGGCATCGTATAGTACAATACATGTGAGAGAGGGAAAGAACTGCGAGCATCTTGCTGACTTTAGTATTGTTTTCCCACAGGTCTTGCGTTGGTCGTCACCGTCTACGCCACCGTGGACATGATGATGTACAACCGGAAGCGCCGCAACGAGTTCTTCGCCATGCAGCAGACCCTCCAGTCCGACAGCCTCGACGCCGCCCGCCTGGCCTACATGACGGGCAAGGCCAGCGACGAGCAAATCACCATGGTCGAGGAGGCCACCGAGCGCGCCAAGCAGGCCGGCGTCCCCCTGCCCGCGCTCCTGAATCCGGCCCACCACCGAGAATCCGCACCTGCGTCCTCTTTCGCCACTTCTACCACCACCGAGACCGCCGACAAGACCGTCTGGCCCGGCGAGTCCATGCAAGGCGCCTCGCTGAGCGGCGCTAGTGAGGAGTCCGAAAAGAAGAAGGGCGGCTTCGGCAGCTGGCTCTTCTCGGGCCTGAAGAAGGAAGACGACAGCGACAGCCTGAACTTCAAGAAGGAGGAGGCCGCCGCCTCGGGCCGGGTCATGCGCGCCCTCGACGAGCAGAAGGAGAACGTCAAGGCCGCGCTCGACTCGGAGCGCGAAAACCAGCGCAAGGGCGGGCCCCTGGACCAACTCGGTCTCGCGCCCCAGGAGAAGCCCCAGAAGAAGGGGTGGTTATGGTAGATGCGAACAAGTTTCGGATAGAGGTGGGAGAAGAAAGGCGCGAGGTACTGGGACAGAAGAGGGAGGTTACACATACATTCAATCCCTTCTATCTCGTTCGCTGGAGAGGGGCTTTCCCTAAGGGGTAGGGTAGGGTTGGGTAGACACGACATATCCACCTGTTTGTGTCTGGGTCTGGTTGTTGTCCATACTTGTACCATTGGAGAGAGAGAGAAAAGGAGAAGCTCTCTCCATGTATTACATACATACCTATCGAGTCGCCGCACACCCTCGCGGTCGTCGTCTCGCCGTCTTTTTTAGACATAGCAGTTACTTGTTATACGTGTTGATGTATCATTCCTGTTATGACTACGGGGTGTAGATGTACGACGACATGCATTGCATCGAATCAGGCGTTCAATGGGGGTCTGGTTCAGTCTTATCTATTCACAGATATATCTAGTTTCAGGTTGTACATATGTTCGCATCACAATCAGTTAAACTATTTTGTCCGTGTGATCTTTCCCTTTCTATTTTGCAGAAGGTCTCAACTCTCGGTACATAAAAATCGAACTATGCAAGACTATCTATCCATCCGTCCCGTGTATACAAGCACTGTCATGATACTATCCAGTCGTTAGCGTATATCAGTCATCCTTTCACGGTCATATACGCAACCCCTATTGCTACCTCTGGACTGCATTGCAAACCCAGTCAATCCACCCTCTACCAAATCCACAAGAAGGATCTTCCACAAACACACTAAGACCCAAACCATATATGACACCGTAGAGTAGCAGACACAACTTTTCATTGTCAAATATAGCATTTGCTTTCTATTTTCAATTTTTGTTTTTGCTATTGACGCCAGCAGCGGGTCACGCTGTTCAGCCAGGGTGTATATCCCCCTCTGCTGCTGCCACCAAGTTCATACCAAACGCTATATATTTCGACAAGAAACAGCCTGCCAAAGTAAAGCGAACCCAATGACGTTGATTACATCCATGCCCTTTCCCATGATGAACCCCTGAACCCCTTAAACTCCAGTAAACAAATCCATAGCTTCCAATGCAATAAACGAGTGTGAGGGGTATTGTGCCAGAGAAAGGCATTACAAAAGCAACAAAAAAAACTAGAGAGACGGGCACAGTCTGACCGTGTGCCGCAGGCTCTCTACCAACTGGGTTAACCAGTTGCCGATAGTAGTGGTGAAGATACAGCGTCTTCGATGCATCGCGTAAATGGTATAGGAATGTGAAAACAACCGCTGCTGGCCATGCAGGTACCAACATCGCCAATTTCGGTTACGAAATGATGATATGGTTGAAATGACCCGGGATTTTCTGCCGGCATTTGTCGCAGTCCGCCCGGTATCCTATACTGAACGACTTTTTCATGCCAGGTTGGATCGTCCAGCTGTTAAGCGTATGCTTGCTACGCTGGTGGCCGTACTTGCTGCGTGGGGAAGGAGTGGCAGGCGCCGAGGATGGGGAGCTACCCTCTTCAGGGCAGGCATCGCCGTCCGCATCCATCATGCCCGTATCATCTTCCGCGACTGTTTCATGGCAGATTTCCAAGTTGGGATGAAGCGCCGCCATGGCAGGATTGGTCGAATGAGGCATGTGCGGCAGATACGGCCGCTGTTGCGACGCATCCAGCACCATTCCAGGGCTGGCAGGTAGTTCCTCGCCACCGCTTTCACTGATAGGCGATGGAAGTCGCCGGTTCTGAATCATAGACCATCCCGCCGAGCCGTCGAGGGAACGCGGGACTGAGGGATCCGCTGCCGGTGGGAACGCCTGGTGCGGTCCTGCACCGAGTCCAGCATTGCCCAGATGGCTTGCAAGTTCCTCGGGACCGAAGTTCGAGTTCATCTGCTGGTTCGCCGAGGTCCAGTTGTTTCCCCGTACCTGGGCGGCAAACGTCGCATTGATGGGAGTCGGAATTCGACCGGTGTTGCTCGAGCTGTAGCCGTCACCCGCGGACTGGTCAAGGTGGTTCGCCGTGCCGTCCATCATATCCATATCCCTGTCCACTTCCATGGAAGAATCGGGCGCGTGCTGTTGCTGCTGCATAGGCAGCGTGGAAACCCATGGCGACATGTGGGACCGAGACTGCATGTCTTCCGAGTCCGAGTCCGTGGGAGTAATTGTGGTGGCCATCGAGTTCGTGGAGAAGATGGGGGGTGGGACCCTCGTTTGTGATGCGGAGGTGGTGAAGTGCGCAGAGGCAGCGAATGCAAACGTTTCTAAGCGCATCATCGTGGTTAGAAGATGCAAAACTGGATCATAAGTTCGCAAAGGAAAGAAAGGCAAAGTACTTACATTACGATGGTCGGCAAAGCCCATCGAGTCGGCAGCACCGAATTCATCTTCCTCTCGACCTCTTTTCCTGCTGGCCTCCGGCCAGTGGTGGTGCTGAGTCTCGAGCATGGTGGGAGTTGGTGGATAGAACCGGGCAAGCACAATGCCAAGAGAAAAAAAACGGGTGGTTGCGTATAAGCTACGATGAATGATGGCAACGCTTGAAGCTTGAATACTAGAGGAAAAAAGGAAAGTCCAATGGTTGACGGGAGGTCGCAAGTGGTATTGACAGGTATGTGTGTATTAGACGGATGGGCGAGTTTGCGGGGGAAATGGCCAATTGGTACAGTTGGATGGCTGATCGTCGTTATCGTGGCTGAGGTCCAGCTTTGCGAGTTAACGAGTCGACGCCCCCAACCTTGCTCGTGCCAGACGGGTCTCCACGGAATATGGTCTTGTTCAAATGGTCGATGACATGAGCAGACCAGGTTGGTATCAAACCTGAATCAACCAGTGAAATCCACGATGGATGGGGGAGGGAGGATCCAATGGGCAGGATGGTTTTATTTTGGGGTGGTTGGTGGATGAGATTGAGATGCGTAGGAGTGATTAAAAAGCCGGTACTTTTCTGCTGGGTATGCGATGCAAGTACAGATTGGTAAATTAGCCGGCGATGTGAATTGAACGATTAAGTTAAGATGTAATAAGGACAGCTTCTGCCTCCTCAAGATGCAAAGAGAAAAGGAGAAAGAATGTGAGGGCTTGTGGATTGGATGAGACAAGCAGTTTAAGACTGTAATACCCTGACGATGCGAAGGGCGAAGGGGGGGAAGACTGTTAGTTGAGAGAAGGAGCCTAGCAGTAGCAGTGGTAGGCTTCCGCTACAACGGGGAAAAAAGAAAAAGGTAACAAGGTGGCAGACAAGAAGGAATGACGTGTGTGGGTGCGCGGGCTCACAAAGTCGCGATATAACAGCCCAGAAATAAGATGGAATGGAGTAAAAAAGAGAGAGAAGGGGAATAAACAGCGTCGCGAGGTATTGTGATAACCAGCAAAGCCCCTCCGAGTTCCAACAGTCAAGTCAGTCAGTCGGGTCGTCAAGTCGCAACCCGTGCAGCCGTGTCAAATCTACATGTGTCCAGGTCCAGGTATCCAGGTCTGATGGATGGATTCCAGGATGGGTGGGAGGAGTGGGGACGCACTTACAGGTTAATAGATGAGATCTTAAGGTGGTCGAGCGACACTACAACATTACATACGAGCAGGCCGGCCGACCGGGGACAGGCGCAAGTGAGACAGGGCCGCCAAGACACAGGACAGTCCTTCTTTTTTTGATGGGTTTGATGGATGGATGCCGGAGGTGGAGAAATGGAAATGCTGGTGCATCGACACAACCCGCGCACTCACCTGTACTGTAAACAAGGAAACCCTGAAGGGCGAAGCTGCAGCCTGTGAGGGTAACGCCCTGCGCTATGCTATTGATGCGCTACCCCTAGCAAAATAGGCTGCCACTCACCCTTCAATGCGAATTGATGCATTCCCAAGGCTTCTCGCACCGCTACACTACGTCAAGCACAGCTAGCTAGCTGCGCACCTGCAGGTTGGCTCAATTGTGGCTGGCTGAACAGGGACATACTGTACAGACAGATTAGCAGCGACTTCTAACCACCACCATCTCGCGCACACGAGCGCAAGCGTGAAACCCACCCCACAGCCCAGCCAGCTCCAGTCTGGAAGAATCCGATCCAAATCACCAGGAGTCAGATTTGCTTTGGTGATGCACGCACTACTCAGATCTCCCCCCTTCAGGCATCTGCCCGTTTGCAGCAGGGCTTAGGGCTTCGAACCTCGTTTTGGATCTTCGACACAAACATGAGCCCATCAAATCAATCCACTTGCCCAGGGGGAAGGTGCAAGAAAGCCCGACTGAGGCATGAGGCTCAATTGCTGCGGACTGCCGTCGCCAAAACTCACTGCAGCTGGGAATGCGCGAACAAGGTGCATGACTGGTGCTAATAATAAACACTTTCGCGGTCCGAGTCCCCGCTATCCATCGTGCTGGGCATTGTGTGCTGCATGCAGTAGGTGGATTTTTAGTGACGACGGGCTGCAGCATGCACCTGCACCTGCAGTTGCCGACTGGAGACGATTGGAAGGCATTCAACCATGGTGAGACTGCTACCAGTCCAGTACTCCGTACTGCATCAATCAATACAGCGACGAGTTTCCCGGGCGATAGACAAAAAAAACAAAGTAAACAACACCAAAGAAGAAAGCAGCTCATCATTCACCCCTACAGGAAGTCATGGGTTGTGTTATCTTACAATATTTCCGACATGGAGCTGTTCTGGAGCTGCTATCTGATTAGCAATAACGGGAGTCCCGAAAGCTCGGATTCCCATGCCCATCCTCGGCGTCGGAAAAGCTCTCCGATATTAGCCCTGGCACTAGAATTTTCTACCCTACTTCCTTTTCCGTGCCTTTGCCTTGGGGCCCTTCGGAGCCTGCCTCGACGGTTTCGGAAAAAGGGGTCAACAATCCTCGAGATGATGACGAGTCAGGGCCAGTGTCGACCAATTCCATCACGGTCGTTTTAAAATAAGATTTCTCGAACCGCAAACGCTGGCGGTCAGCGAGTTTTGTCGGTGAGGGAGAGAGAGTCGTGTTGTAGGCAAGACGTTACAGCAGCAGCGGCAAAGCCCCCTCCAGGCGATTTCCCCGGCGGGTTGGAAGAAAATGAGGGAGTTTCGGAATGTACGGAGAACATTGACTGGGCACCACACAACAAACGACCAAACACGCAGCGACAAGACGGTCCAGAACAGCCCAGATCCCGGAGCGGCACAGCGACATATCTGCCTATCAATTAGGGCTCCACTGTCGGTCCCAATTGCGCGGTACGCTCAACAGCCCGTGACCCCCCAACTGACGGGTGTTACCTGCGGCTGCAACTTCACCTGCAGTGAAGGATCTTTCATTCCTCTGACATGGTTTCAGAAGTGCTTCAGCGGCCCCCCAGGATCGCCAGCGATTGTACTACCTACCAGATGGGCAGAAATGAGAATTACCCACACGTGGCACGATTCATTACGTACTATTCGTGAGAGTAACTGCTGACCTTCTCTGTGTCGAGAATTAGCGACGATACATTTTCTCAAAGACTCGATCAAGTAATAAGAATTGGCGCCAGATCTCGGCGTTGATATCGCGAAATACGAGTGTGATGTAATTCGGATGGTGTGTGCGTGTGCCAATGCGGCGCATGCAAGCTCAAGTGGTAAGGCTATTATGTCATCACGCGAATGCAACAGCGTCACATCCAGGGGAGCCGGCCAAGTTGAGCCCGTAACGCAACGTCATCTTCCTTTCTTAGCCGGGACCCTGAATTGACTGCACTGACGCAACTCAGGCATTAAATAGTTTTTGCCTCCCCGTACGTCAAAGCTCGGGTGGTCAGGTTCCCGTCAATCAAGTTTGGATTCGAAGATCCTTTTCCGCTAGGTCGAGATAGACAGGCTTTAGCTCCAAACTCAATCGTGTAAATCAACGTTCATTTTTATTTGATGGGGACCACAGAATTCAAGCGAGCCAACAAGGGGACCGGCCACCTGGGGTTGATTAAACACATATGCCCGATGCTGGAAGCCGCGCAGTGTTTACAGCAACGCCGGGATTGTCGATTTGTATCACTTGATCCTATGCCAAGCGGCCCAATCAGTGGTTAGCTTACATCTGTCTGACAGTTGTTTACTCTACCCCTCAAGTGGGTTTCATCTCTACGAAGATATGCAATACCCAACACATCACGATCAGGAAGCTCCTACGTGAGCTGTGCATCGATTTGAAGCGTCCAATGGCCAAAGTAGCTGCATTGACCTTACTGTAGGATCCTGAGAGGAAGGGAATTGAAGTTTATGGTGATAGCTGAACAACTATCTCCTGTCGGGGCAGTTCTGCGTAGTCTCCAAATTGTCACCGCCATCTCTTGTAAAGATCTGAATTCACACCCAAACAGTGAATAGAGTCGATCGTACACTCTCACTCGTGTAGAGATTGACATACATTGACGAATGTGTGTAACTAATGAACCAGTCAATTCAATGCCGATATCGCTGGTAGTACTTTTGATCACAAGTTCACAACTTCGGCCCAATGCCCAGTCAGCCTTGCGGGCATCAGAGAACTGTAGTCGATTAATCGAGGACTTGAAAAATGATCCTGGTAGTAAGTGATAACGTAGTATGCTGCAAGAGATACGTGCTTTGATAGCTTTCATCTTACGTCTACGTGTTCGGATTCAAACAATCCAGCAGTCTTGAGGCAGCAAGTACGCGAGCGACCAGATATTAAGGGGTAGACAAGTCTAGTGTTGAAAATTCTTTGAGCATGATTCTCTTTCTAGTTTTGTCCCCGGGCAGATATATTGGGCCAACATCAATGAGAAGTCAAGGGGCAGGCAAAACTGTACATGCTACTTGTTGCAAGGTGTCCGTAACCGTTGTTTGAATATAAGTGGCTATGGAGCTGAGTGGCCTTGATGACGATAGTACCGGTACTACTGACGGAGGGCCTGTACTTTCCAGCACTCCGTGGCTTCATTGCCATCATAGAGTTATCAGATATGGAAGTACTGACCGTATGGTGTACAATAGGTTCCGCATGTGTTCTCTTTGCTAGTTTCCAGTTGGTGGACGCCTTTTGTCTCACAACATCTTCTTCTTCTTCTCTTTTTCGATTCATACCAAGGCTCCCCGGCAGAAACAAAATACTCAGAACGACGCTGATGAAATGAGAACAGAAGTGCTTTGTCATGTAGTAATAGAGCAGCTACTCATCTCGTCACACTTATTTTGCGATGATGCTCAACCGTATCCAAGACATACGCTTTGAAGCACCAGATGAAACTAAGTCGGGATACTAGTTGTTTGCATTTTTTTTATACGTATATACGATCGTGGAGCCAAGCAACATCTTCTCAGTCACAAGTTCCCTTCCATCTTTTCTATATATGTATATAGTGAAATTTACATGAATCATTTCCATGCCTTATACAATAGGGGCATATGCTTCAGAGTATCATCGAATGTGAATGTAAATGTGTTTTATTAGTCTGTATGAGGCAGAATACCAATTTCTCTCAAGGCCTTAGGGGTCGAGTCTCGAATAGGGGTATACCATCGCATGCAGTATTACCAATCAGGGGCAATTGGAAAGTGGCACCGTTCTGTTGCCATATCAACGGGATAGAAACAGCATAACTGATTCACGTATTTGAAATTCCTGTTTATCCAATTCTTTGCTTTACGCAGGTATCAGTCACATCACATTATTGTAGCCTACTGGGCCATGGCTCTTTACAAAGGGGCTGGAACGTGTCCGTATCTTATCAGTTGCTTGAGCTTCGACGACAAGTCACCGCAAGTCTAGAAGTTCCACTGCGAAAAGTCTAGATTCCAGACTATAAGTTTTATGTGATGGTTTACAAATCAAGGACATGGCAAGCAGTACATACATCATGATTGAAACTAGCTACGAGGGAAGTCTGATATCCCATGACATTCCTTCTCGAGGTTCAGTCACGCCGGCACCCATTTCTATCGATGCCTTACCTTACCACGAAAGGAAAAGGGGCATCCCCAGCAGAAAAAAGAAAACGCCAATCACGTATAAGCAACAGACCCGCACCGAATTCATTCCTCTTCCCAAGACCGATTCCGGCCTTGGTCAAATTAGCAAAAATGACAGGCTCCGCGGTCATTTCATCTTCCAATATTGCAACTCCTTTGCCTCTTGGCATAGTGCCACAAAATATCGGAATATGAGAGTCGGCGGTCTAGATGGTCATGGCCAGTGACCAAAACCGTTTCTTATCTGCATGTGTTGTTATTTTTATTTTCTTGTCTTCCTCATATTACTAATTCGTCCGTGACCTGAACTGAAACAGAAATGGCGTATTTGCCTGTATGAACCATATCTCACCCCGAAGCGAACGGACTGGGCACAGCCAGTGGAATTGTTTCGTTTCGACGCGGCGGAGGTACTTGCACCGAACCAAACGCAGCAGGAGCCTGGTTGGCTGGCCATAACTTCCGTCACGACGCAAAGGCTGTATAGCGAGCTGCTCTTCTTTCCTCCCCCCTCCTGCCTTCCGTCTCGTCGGAGCCACCTGATGCGGACGAGGGCGAGGGCGCGCCTTAAACCGGGTCTGCGAATCTATAAACAGTAATACCGCCCGTACATATGTATAAGTGGCCGTCGGGAGGGGGCCCTGCGAGAGATTTCAAGCCACAGAGTTAGTTCCCTGGTGTGCTCGGGCGCGTTCACGCCGGGTTCTGTCTCCCGTCGCCCTGCTGCCCCATTTTCGTGGGTGGAGCAGACTTCTATCCGTCTTGTTTCCGGCCATGTACGTGCGATGGTTGAGAGAGAGGGCCGGGTAGCGAGCCTGGAGCCTGCCCAGGCGGGCGATATAGTAAGTGGCAGATAACAAAAGACTGGAGGGAATTTTTTCTTCCAGTCGGGAATCGTACGTTGTTTTTATTTTGCGGTCCCCACCGCCTTTTGGGGTCGGGTGGATAGATTGGGTGCTGGGTAAAAGTGCCTGTCCCCTGGAGTCCCTGATATTATAGTAAAAGAAGCTCAAGAGCTAGCTTGCAGCTCTGGATTTACGGCGCGGAAGGGGATAACGGTTGTCCCAGGGCTCCGGTTCGAGCTTGTACTCCGGTAGAGTGGACAAACAGGTGGATCGAATAAAGGGGCTTGTCATCTATCGTACGGGTCGCCCGCGGGTCAGAAGTCGGCCAGAGAGCAGTTGGGATGGCGACATTCTGTTCCGCTGTCCTCGTATTCTCAAAAGTGTGCATATATTCTGTCGTGGTGTTGCCAGAAGTGTTGTGGCAGCAGGCAGAAAGTCATGCAGGCAATTCGGGGGAGCTCCGGGATTGTCGGAAGCTAGAACCTGTCATCGCTATAGCCTCTTCTCTCGCGTATCTATTACTACATCCCTACTGATACAACCCTGCTGGGCTTGCTGGGCATCCCTTCTCGCGCTCTGCTGCTTTGAGTTATTCTTACAGTACAAGACCGGGGGGCCTTGAGTCCTTGACGAACCCATGTGGACCGCTACCACACTTCGCCTCCGAAGGGCGCCAGTAAAGGAACCAGGGCAGGCCCGTGATAGCATGACTGCGGAGGAGTGTGTCGATCCTGATCTGGGGGTTGTCAATGCATACCACGCCGACCCGACCCTCTCTTGCCTCTGTGCGGTCTGTCATTCTGGGCGGTTTGGGCGGTCGGCCGTTGGAGCGATGGGCGATCCGCGGATTATCCTCATTTCTGACCGGCCTGAGGCCGCTTGGGATCATGCATGTGATATCTGGCAAAGATTGACTTTCGGGTGTTTCTGGGGCCTTTCGGGGATTTGCACCCGTGACAGGTCTATCTTGGGGGCGATATGACGTTTGGCACGAACGGTTGACGGCTTGGGTTGCACCACACCACCGGGCACGACCCGACACTGCTGCTGACTGAGAGACTGATTGACCCTTTCATTACCTAGTCCGAAACAAAAGAGGTCGGAGCGTATATCCGCAGGCTGGCTGGCCAAGGTCGATAATCCCGCGTCCATTGTCGACACTCGTGCGAATAGTCTCTAGTGTGCCTGTCTATTGTGAAGTGCAGCGAGTCCGGTCCTCTTGGCCGGCGAAATTTCTCTGCAACAACACGTAGTCCGAGTCGGGTAGAATGCCGTTCAGCTGTCTTCTAGTTTGTAGAGGAAGAAAAGAAACATAGCGAGTTAAATCCGAAGCGTGGGCGCTAGGACGTTCTTTTTGTCGATAAGCTATGCAGTGCTTTCCCGCGCAACGCTAGTCGAGTCTTCGAATATGTACAGTAGCTTGATCGGGAGTCATGATGGTAGGTTGGCTGGACTTTCATGACTTTTTAGACTTCTTAGGCATATTGAACGGAAACGAAGTCGACGAACCGGCGACCACGATGTCCAATGGTTGCTTTTTTCTTCCTATAGTGCTCGGTGTCTAAAATCGCGGCCAGGTGAAGCTACCTTTTAAGCAGGATCCACATGCTAGTCTGCGCGCTCGGTCGGCCTTCTGCTCGGCTATAGTTGTAGGCCTTCGGTAGTTCGATGCCCTCATTTGTTGCTGCCCTGGAAATCCGGGTACAGTAATTGTGCCACGAACCGACAGCACGGCACGCCTTCTTTTGCATCATTGCCACACCCAAACTTACCGACAGGTAGAAGAAAAGAAAGAATTGTGGAAAAGCAAAAGCAAGATGTCGCGCAGGTCGCAACTACCTACCTAGTGCATGGAATTATTTTTCTCCCTCTCTTCGTTAATCTGCTTCGAGGTTACATTCTATGCTCGCCCTACCTATCGTAATTGTCCGCGAACTAAACGAAACCTCCGGGAGAAATCCTCCTGGGAGTAAGCAGCACGAACCAGATGAAGCGTTGTTTGCAATGTTTGTATCAATGGAATGGTAGGGTCTTGGCTTTGTCAGGGACTCCCAGCACCTACCCAGGCACCCAGGGTCGTTGGGGGGAGTCCGGAGCTGAAGACCACTAGAGGTGAAAGTGGCGTTAGCTGCGAATACGATACCATCCAGGACCCCCACCGGCCCGCTGAAGAAGACGTTACCACAGGCGAATGTAGCAGTAGTCCAATGCACGCCAATCACGACACCAACACGCCAGTTGCAGCGCTGCGACGTGATGTCCGGCCTACCGATTGTGAGTGCCCGCAGGATGAGTTGTATAATAGGGATGCCCTCTCAACCGTTGACTAGCATGAACGCCAAAAGAGGAGGAGGGTAGGAGGGGTCGAGAAAAAGCAGCCCACGGCCGGCTACTTCCAGAAGGGATCGCCGGGAAAACCTAATGATCCCGATCCTAGGTTGCAGCAGGTTATATTTGAGTACCGCTTTCTGTGCCGCTGGACCGCGTGCGCCCACTGTAAAATCTTCCTAAGACTGACTAAAAGAGGGCCCCTGTACTGCTGGGAGGCAGGCATGGGCGTGCCAGTAGCGCACGGCCGCGCTACCGGTTCGGCAACTGGCCGTAAGGCAAGTCCATGGATACCGGGCTGGGATGCTCGCTCCATAGTCGGACCAATAACAGCGCCCGAACGGGTGCACTATTGCGGAATTGCTCCGTCAGCCAGCGCCCAATTCGGTCCGTCGCACGCGAACACCTCCAGAGGGAGAGAGGCCACAAAACACCGTAAGCTGCAACTGGGAATCCAGAGCCGGGCAACGGGCAAATCGTCCCACGCCCACCAGCTTTCTGGACTCGGGAGGTTTCGAATTCTCTAACAGCCAACGGACGCTAGCTTGTAGTCTGTAGATAATCGCTTTCCGAGCCTCGATAGTGTCCAGCAGGATGCCAAAGCGTCCCCTCCTCAACCCTCCAATCCTCTGGCGAAAAGCGCGCCAACGCCAACGCCAAACATCGCACGCCAGTATACCCTGTGCCATGTGGCCATAACGCTGTGGGGTTCGCCTCAGCTTTGACAGTTGATGCCATGATGCCCAGCAAATAAGCACGCATGGTTTTTTTTTTCTTTTTTTCTCGCTTGACAGGCGAAGGTGCAGCGGACAGGCATCTGGCAGACAGGCATCAGTGAGCACTGGCTCCCTGGTTGGCCGCAAACTGGAGAGACCCTGATAGCCCTTTCCCTCGCGGTGCAAGATTGGCAGTCCGTTCGCGTCTAGAGTCCCTCTAGACTGATATGAGGGCTCCGCAGTTGAGCAGACCTCGCATTGAGCCTCTCTACGTTTCATCTCTTGCGTCCCCGGTGACAGGAACCACCTCTGCATTAAATACAACATGGGGTTGCATATGATGCAGGTCGGCCCCCGTTTCTTTCTCTTGCTCAGTCGCCCCAGCAAAAGCCAGCCCGGCAGATGAGAGAGAGAGATACATTCTTACCTGTCGTTTTTTTATATACTTGGATCTCCCAATAACTTCCGGCCGCCTGCCGTGCCGCATGCCCAGCCAACCAGCCAGTTCTTGAACTGTAATTCGTTTCTTTCGGTCCATTCCTTTCGGTCTCTTCGACTCCCACCCACCCAAACCAGACCAGCAGCCAATCCCAGGACACGCACACAACAAACAGTAGTCGACATGGCGGCAACCAAGACACGCACACAACAAACAGTAGTCGACATGGCAACCAAGACAGACTTCCAGGTCGCATCTCTGGCCGCGGGCTTCAGTTTGGGTTTCGGTTTCCTCACATCTTGGGAGGCTATCAAGCAGACGAAACGGAACAAGAACCCGGCCCGCAGCGCCTACATCTACATGGTATGGGGGGAAATCGCCGTCAACATCGTCATCGCCATCCTCGGTTGGCTTCTTAGATGGGATATTACAACCAACGTGAGCCACACGACCACCAACTCTGTTGCTCGGCCGCTAACCACCAAGACCTTCTTTCCAGGGTGCCGGTGTTATTCTTTATTCTTTTCTGTTGGGTCTTTGAGATCCAACTGCTCATGCAGATTATTATAAACCGTATCGGGGTTATTGCGGAGAGTCAGGCTACCGTCCGCAAGAAGTACGGCGTTGTCATCATCACCCTCATCAAACATCTCCGTCTTTGTTATCTGGATCCCTGCGCGCCTGGCGGTGCCCCCGAGCGAATTGTGAGTCATGCCTCCTCCGCCGGCATTGTCGGCTAGCCCAGCTCATGAGCATCTCGACTGACCTGTTTTGCCCTCAGCTACATCATCGCCAACAAGTACTATGATCCCGTATCGAAGGTGCTCATTTTGATTGTGGATGCCGTTCTGAACTGGTACTTTGTGCGGATCGTCAAGGAGCGCCTGGTCAACCAGCATGGTCTCGTCAAGTACCAGCCCTTGGTGGGATTCAACACCAAGCCTCATCGTCTCGATTCTGATGGATGTAAGTGTTCCCCCTTCATTACTACACGGACGTTTGTACTGACCAGGGAAACCCAAGGCCTTCCTGATTGGCCTGATGTTCCTGCCCAACCCCGTCGTCTACATCCAGTTCCACCCGGTCACCTACCTGACGAAGCTCAACATCGAGATGAGCGTGGCGAACCTGATCGCCCGCCTGGCCGGGGCGGCAACAACAGCGACCAGTTCCACTCGAGCTCGTACAACACACGGGGGGCGCGGCGACGCGGAACGCGCGCAACAACCCGCAGTTCGGCAACAACGACCAGGACCTGGCCCTCAAGTCCTTCACCAAGTCGCGGATCCGGTCGGAGCCCGCCGACGACGACGACAGCGACAACGGCGGCCAGCTGACGGGCATCCACAAGCGGCTCGAGTACGAGGTCACGGTCCAGCACAACCCGCAGGGGAACAGCAAGCCCTCCAGCAGCAACAGCAACAGCGACTCCTTCGAGCTGACCAAGGACGACGAGATGGCGCTGACGCAACACGCGGGCCACCCCCGCGGCTTCGAGGGGTGAATGATATGAACAACAACGGCCGCCCAGTCGTCTCGCCCCTACATAGGTGGAAACGCTTTTTTCTCCACACTAATGCCAAGGCAGTCGATGTTACCTTACCTTCTTTTTTTGCCATGTACGAGTTTACATGTTTGTTGATCTGATCTTTATGCGAGATACATAAAGATGCAGATGAATATAACGACCTCCATCGTCCCCAGGAGAGAAAAGGGGGGCGATGTCGACCTGAATTTTACTGTACCCATGGCGGCGCGGGCCTCGAAAAGGGGTGTTTATGGGCTGCTCTCTTCGACGACTCGCTGCAGAGGAGAGAGAGACCCCCTGCGCATGTACTACTACTATATGGGCACTCGAGAGTGCCGAGTGCCCTGGCTGCGAAAGAGAGAAGAAGAAAAACTCTTTCGCGGTGGCGAGAAGGACAACCCATGAAGTTGACACCAACCATATTTGGCTTGGTGGGGAGATATACCCACTGACCCTGCATCCAAGATACCCCCTGGAATACGATTTTCAATGTACTTAGAAAAACTATTGCGAGCGCATTAGCATAATAATACCTTTCACGACCTTACCTCTTGACTACTTTTGATAGTGACAATACTGACTGCATTCCATGCTCCCTGAACCAATTCCTGGGGAGGGTGTTGAGGATCCGATTGGCCGGAGATAACATGCCGCGGCACTCTCCGTTGTCAATGTCGGTACGCCAAGCGAACACCACAGCCAATCCCGACGTCAATTGGCGACCCAATTGAGCAAATATCTGTGTACCTTGATGGATCACAGCTGCCAGAAGATCAAGATACCCCGCACATCGTCCAGTCAGGGGCGTGGAATTACGCAGCTGGCCCGCCGCAGACTTGATTGGTACTTTTCACCAGTTATTAGCTGCCACCAGACTTCAGTATCACAGGTAGGTAGTAGCTATCTCAGCAACGCGTCTGAAGGTGACCTGGACGATCCAATTGGGTTCAGGAAAAGAGGAAAATGGCAGGCGAGAAACATGACAAGCCACTCTTCTCCAAGGAAGTCAATCTCCGGAAAGATGGCTCGTGAGGAAACTTGGTGCGTAATGATTGACAACAACCTGCCCCCTTCCCCTTTCTCCTATGTAATGAATGACTCAGGCACGGCGCGGGCTAACTCCAATATACGCAAGACTTCGTCATCCTGACGTACTGCTGCATCAGCTCCTTCTTCAACTACCTAGACCGGGCCGCCTTCGCCAACGCCTACGTGGCGGGCCTGCGCGAGGACCTGCAGCTCGGGGGGCGCGACTACAACGTCGTGCTCTCGCTCTTCACGGCGGGCTCGGTCCTCGGGCAGATCCCGCACGGCGTGGCGATCCAGCGGGTGCCGCCGCGCGTCTGGCTGCCGTCCATGGTGCTGGTCTGGGCCGGCCTGACCATGTGCACGGCCGCGTGCCGGACCTACGCCCAGCTCGGCGCCGTGCGCTTCCTCCAGGGCCTCGCCGAGGCCACCTACTGCGGCACCATCTACATCATCGGCTCCTGGTACCCCCTGCGAGATCGCCAAGCGGACGGCAATCTTTACGGCGGCAGGACAGGCCGGCAGCATGTTCCCGGGCTCATGATGACAGCGGTGCACAAGGGCATGGCCGGCTACGGCGGGCTGGCGGGCTGGAAGTGGCTCTTCATCATCAACGGCATCATCACCTGTCCGGTCGCCATAGGAGGGCTGCTGTACTTCCCCGACACGCCCGAGCTGACGCGGGCCAAGTGGCTCAGCAAGGCGGAGCGCCAGCTGGCCCTCGATCGCCTGCCGCCGAAGCGGGCGGACGGGCACAACATCAGCTTCAAGTCGCTGGTCAAGCGTACGTTCGCCTCGCCCGCTCTCTACATCCTGTGCGCTTTCGCCGTCATCTGCGGCGCGCTGGAGGCCTTCGTGGTGCAGACCTGTTCCTCCTCGGGCTGAAACACTACGACGGCCACTTCAGCCAGACCCAGATCAACACGTACCCCTTGGGGTGCAGGCCGTGGGGATCGTGTCCAACTTCCTGGCCGCGGTGCACATCGATGCGACGGGAAGCGCGTTCCCATGGGATACTGGCCTGCGTCCTGCAGCTGGTGTCGGCCATCGTCCTGCTGGTGCCGACGATCTCGTTCCCCTGGACGTTCTTTGCGTACTATCTGGCCGGGACCTCGTACATGGTAAACCCGGTGTCGTACGGCTGGGCCAACATCATCCTGCAGCGGGGAGGCGACGATGCGCTCGGTCACGCTATACCCATGAATGCGGTCTCGACCTGCCTTTACACCTTCTGGGGCATCGTCCTCTACCCGGCATCTGATGCGCCGTACTGGAGAAATGGGTACATTACCATGATCGTCGTGGTATTCGCGACGCTGGCCATGGTCTGGGTCGTCAACCGGCTCGACGAGTGGACACTGGCCAAGCATTCCGAGACACCCCGCGGCGAACAGCCGGATGTTGCGCAAGAGCAGGAACACGTTAGCGGCCAATCGGGTCCAGGTCCAGAAGGGGCGTTATATCTGTAACAAATGAGTCGCCTTGAAAAACGGACCGAAAAAGCGAGTAAGGCGGATATACGGATCTATACCTAGCAGATCACTATGTTCCTACCTGGTTCCTTGCGAGGTACGTAACCCAGCCTATAAAACGGTACCTAAGGTATCAGCATCATATGATGTAGCGTGCAAAGCTGTAATGGGCTCCAGCCAACTCTTCTGCGTTTCATGGCATACAACAAGATCCATACTGTGACCGATTGAAACTTTTCTGCAATGACCAATGAACAAGGACGGCCCGTCGCGAAGGACGAACACTCACGATGATTGTCTTGAACACTTGTTTAACCGTTAGACATTGCGGGTGGGTTTGTAGGTGGATATGGAGACGAAGGAGGGGCAATCAAAGTTGATTGATTGATAACACTGCTGCCAAGGCACGTGACGTCTGTACTCAAGCTGCCTCCCGCTGGAACCAATGCTTGCCTTGCTCCTTAGAAAGTTAACCCCTTAAGACAAACAGACGGCGATTGATAGACCTTAATTGGAACCAAAGGTCAGGAATACAAGGCCATACGGAGAGTTGTTTTGCTGTCTTGATTCACCGCCACCCACTCACAGCTGGTTGATGTTGATCTGGACTGCGCGATATCCATTTTACTAGGTTAGAGGCCAGCAGCCACCAAGGTCCCTCCCTATCAACCCAAACAACCACCAGACGGCTCCCGGAACAGAAGCCCCCGGACCTTGTACGCCTCAACAAGCATCCGATACAGCTAAAGGCTACTGCTGCCTGGACCCATCGAGATTCAGAGAGATCAGCTTCGATCTTAGCAGCAACTGGGCACGTACTTTGCGAGCGCACAGTGCGATTATCCGGCCATGACTTCCGATGACGTGGCAGCGGTCTTCGCGAGGAAAGACTACGTTGAAGAGGATGCTAGGGTATCCGAAGAAGGGCAATCAAGCCGCCTCGAGGTCCTGAGTCCGCTGTTGACGGAAGTTCGTGGGCTCTGGGAGGCGGGTCTGAGGAATTGGACCTCATCGTGCAGAAAATTGGCGATGGGAGCCGCGAAGGTCAGTCGCACCGAACCAACCCCAGGGAATAGGAACTTCAATACTAGAGAAAAATCCCCTATTCATCTGCCAAGGGTATTCAATCATGGGTTGGAGAAGGGATTGGACTACGCTTGGCTTCTCTTCGGGCGTATGCATGCCTGGCAGCGAGCCCCTTTTCTGCCACCAATATGCGCGCGAGGCAGGCAGGAGCATTCTGATCGAAGACGGGCATGGGCTGACATCTCATGTTCAATATAGTCGCATGGCGCAAACCCCTGGGTGAATCAGGGATGCTCGACTTCTTCCTGGGGCTGGTGAACAACGACGGGCTGAGGCCGGCTCTCGTCATGCACACCCTGCGCATCATAGGCAACTGCTGCGCGGACACCGGTAATACCTACCTACAGTTACCCTTGTCTCTTCCACCATAGCAGAGCACTGACATGATGTAGATGAAAACCGAGCGCGCCTCGTGACGGCGAATTGCATGCCGAGGTTGGTCAACTTGTTGAACAACGAGCCCTTCTGCCTCTGATCATTCCGGTGCTCTTCAACATCATTGTGGATTATGGTACGTGTGGTCTCAGGCTTACTCAATGTTCTTATACGTGGATGATCTAACAAAATCCCAGAACCCACGCAGGTTGCTGCATACAAGGCCGGGCTGAACCCCGAGCTTGTCTCTCTTCTCTCCGGGCAAAGGCTCATTGTGGCGGCACCGCACATGGGACTCATCTGCAAGTTGCTCGGGCTCATCGCAGGTCAAGGTATATGGCCCTCCTCACACTCCCAGGCCTATATGATGGATTACAGCTGACGAAGATTGTATGCCAGACGCGGAAGCCAACCTGGTACACCCCGCCACCCCCTTCACCCTGCTCACCCTCGCCAACGAATCTCGTCCGTCGACGACGAGGAGGGCCTCGAGGACTTCATGGGCCAGGTCTCGGTGGCCCTCGCCTACATCTCCAACCCGACCTTCCAGGAGTCCTTCCTCGAGACCCCAAGTCCGTCCTCCTCTTCCTCGAGGTCTACGCCAAGGGCGTCAGGCGCGCCGAGGACGCCGAGCCGGAGCTGGACCCCGAAGACGCCGAGCAGCTCAAGAAGATCCTCTCCATCTTCCCGCAAGCCCTGGCCGACCTCTCCCCGCCCCCGCAGCCGCCGCCCCCATCGGCAGCCCCGAGCAGCAGCTGCTCCGCGACTGGATCGCGGGCAATGACAACCACAACAAGTCCGCCCGGCTGCAGAGCGCCGCCTGCCTGGCCCTCGGCAACGTCGCCCGCTCCGACGAGACCTGCACCGCCTTCGTGCACCAGTCCGCCCTCCACGCGGCCCTCGCCGCCGTCGTGGCCGACGGCACCGTCACCGACGCCCAGCTCCTCCACGGCGCCGTCAGCTTCCTCAAGAAACCTCGCCATCCCCCCCGCCGCCAACAAGGAGCCATTGGCCGCGGGCGTGCTCGCGCCCGGCTCGCTGCCCCGCGTCTGGGAGATGTACGCGGCGGTCCCCGTGCAGTTCGCCGCCGTCTCGCTCGCGCGCGCTGATGGTCTCGTGTCCCGCCAACGTCCGCAAGGTCTGCGCCCTCCACGAGGGGGCCGAAGAGGGAAGAAGACGCTCTTGCAGCAGATTGCCTCGGTCTTCAAGCGGTCGGACCAGGAGCCGACCAAGACGGAGGCGGCTCGAGCTGTCGCGGCGGTCTTGCGGGTCTTGCATTCCAGCCCAGACGTGTCATCCATCTTGTCCTCTTCATCGTCCTCTGCCACAGCTAGCTCCAAGGGAGAAGAAAAAGAAAAAGCATCCGAAGCACTCCTCGCCGATTTCTACGCCACCCACGAAACCATCCCCGAAGCCCTGGCTTACCTCGGCATGCAGAAGAAGTTCCCCGTCCTCCGCTCGGAGCTGGTTTGTAATGGCTCTCATGTCCCGCTCCGCCGAGGGCGCCCGGTGCTGCGCCAAAGCCCTCGACGGAGCTGACCCCGCCCTGCTGGAGACGGTCACGGGCCGCGACATCCTCGCCGAACGCGAGGCGGCGACGGGAACGACCCCTGCCATCGAAGCGGCGGCAGCGACAGAAGAGGCCGGAGCAGAGGTGCAAAAAGTCGAGATGGGCATGGGCGGCCTCGGCTTGGGGTCGTTCGAGCCGCAGCAGATCGATGCCACCAAGAAGGCGGATCTGAGCCGCATGGACCGCGAGAACGGGCTGGTGCTGGTAACCGAGTTACTACAGCGCTGCGCCGACAAGCTGACAAATGAGGATCTCTTCCTGGAGGCGTTACGAGCGGGCGGACAGAAGATGATTGATGAACGTAGGGTATCAGATGAACCCAAGGAGTAACTGTGTTGGATAGATGCCGAAGACATATTTCCGCGTTGGTAGCTTTAACAAGATAGACCTATTACATGGCAACTAGACATATTCGGACACAAGATGGAACGAGATGCTTACTGCGATCAAGGTACTGTTATTCATGCCACCGTCAGTGGCACGTCCTGCTCTCAAGAGACGCATACATATTCACAATATGATGACGGTACCATATCACATACACATGAAGAACCCGCATGGTGGAAAATGATTCGTTCTTGCCTTGGCTTCCGACGCCGAGAGATGTAAATTACTTTTTCTTCTCTCCTCTTCTCTTCGTGGCAGACATATGCTGCATACATAGCGTGAGCGAGACCAGTTTCCCTAGCTGCGTCCGCGACTGTGACCGAGTAACCATCCGACCGAGTCCAGCGTTACACACATGAGAAACGAAAAGCAGTAAAAAGCCCAAAGTGATGCAATGACAATGCCCTGACTCCCGTGACGTTCATATTTTCCCCTCGACCTAACAGAGAAAGTGACCTCTTTTGTCTATGAAGGAGTGCTTATTTCTTGTTGGCCTCGGCCTCGGCCTTGTCCTTGGCACGCTTGTCGCGGGCACCTTGGTTCGCTTGTCGGCGCGGGCCTGTCGGAGCTTCACGTAGGCACCACCCTCGACCTGCTTGGGCATATCGCTCTTCTTGATCTCGGTAACGGCCTCAGAGTAAGCGTCGGTTCTGGCGGCGGTGGTCGACGGCAATACCGATAGTGGGGGCGTACAGCTTGGGGATACCGGCGGCCTAGATACAGGTCAGAAAGGCTTGCCTTTTTCCAAATGACGAAGGGTTCCGAATTACCTTGAGCTCAGCCAGGGAGAAACCACGACCGGCGCGGACGCGGCGGTTGTACTTGATAGTAGGGCATCGCACGATGGGCCTCAGCTTGTCAACGGGTCTGGGAGCGAGGGCAGCAGCCTTGGCAGAGCGAGCCGATCTGCGTCGGATCTTCTGGGGAGCCTATAGTGTGCGAAGATTTCATGTTAGAGATCTGGTCCTGCAAAGCCCTGAAAATCGACCCTTCTTTTCCATGCCATGTCGTAGTTCCATTTTTCACACGGGAAGGAATGTTCGTCGTACCTGGTCAAAGTGGCATCGGACCCGACGCTGCAATCCTTGCGGAAGTCTAGTAAAATTGTCAGTCGCTGTTGTGTTGTGGGTGCTCATTGTGGCCGAGGGGTGTTTCGAGGAGCTGAGCAGGTGCTGGTGCAAAAGAATTCGGGAGACTCGACGTACGGTCTTCTGGATCTGGTTGTTGTGCTTGATCGCCTATGTGAAAAAATCCAGGTCAGTGGACTGCAAGATTATTCTCGAGGACGCCGGCTGCCCTTGGTTTCGACAGGAGCCCCGAAAACGCGTTCGGGGCATCTCTGCAAAATTGCCAGGCAGCATGGGCTGCATCGACGGGCGCGACATACCATTGTGACTTCCTGCGATCAAGATGATTCCTACGGGTGAGGTCTTGGTGGGAAGTGAGATTGGTGCGAGGTTTGGCAAATTGTCGGAATGCGCTCTACTCAAACTCCAGCTGGGTCGACGGCCAAATCCAATCTGAGAGGGCAAGCGAAATTTCCTAAGGTTAGTCCGGCTTAGGGTATGGAAAATCAATCCCACGGGCTAAACTGCGCAGGCACACACACACTGGAGGTCGAGCCCCACACCACTGCTATGAAAAAAGGCTGGGGGTTCAAAAACCCTAGCACGCTCCCATCGGCAAAAGTGGGGTCGAGATCGAGTGTGGCTTTCGTGCAAGCACTGAGGTGGCTTAGTCGCCAGTGAAATAAAACTGTCAAACCCCCTCCAAATAGGTAATTCACAGGTGGATGGGTGGCTTATGTAATTGAACAAACGACAGCCTCCAGACATCCATAAGGTTCCTATTTCAATCAAAAGCCAGTTAGTTGATGCATCATTCATTGCCTTCTGATGAATAGGTAGACTTAGGTACGGGCCAAAACTGCGCATCACAAATTGCTCGATTGGTTGCCAACCCAAATTGACAATTTTTCGAATGTCTTGATCTCGTTATCTTTGGCAGTCTGGTCTTGTTTCGAAGGGCAATCGCAACTACGTCATATTCGAGACGACTTGCCTTCTCTCCTCGATGTCAAATATGTTGCGAATCACACGCTGTCAGTGCCTACCTACGCTGCAGCATTGGACGCTCGCTACTATACATAGGACTTTGGTCAATACGTGTAGGGTTTGGTAGAAAGCGCAATGTTATCGCATCAGTAACTCTAGCCGTGTCCTGGTTGGAAGGCGGGTGTCATCTGGCTTGGCTGTCATGCAATAGAACTAACCCAACTTAAATGAGCCACACAGGTCAGAAGTGGCTCAAACCTGGGAATTCTAACTACCGCAGGTTTTAGAACTTCGAATTAGGCCATGCATACGTTGATTGATACGGTATTACGAACCTAGAAGCAGCTTGAGATGGTGTCGTCCGCGGTGACTGTGGTGTAGCTGATTGCCTGCATCACAAGCGTTACAAGAGGGAAACATGGCTAGTCAACCAGCACTCTGCGCCAAACAGGGCCATGCAACTGCAAGGTTGGTAGAGACGGCTACTTGCAGCTACCCGAAACGACTTTTGAAAAAGTTCTCTCTTCCATCTTTCAACTTTCACCGACCTGGGAGAGGTCACGTAGCCTTGTCCAGATTCAGCATACATAAGTCTCCAGATAAGGGGTAAAAAGTCATAGTAGGCTGCCGCTTCCAATCTCAGCATCTGAGAATCGCTTTCCCGAGGCCTAATACCATGATCGAAGCCTTCAATCTGAGTTCTCGACAATGGTGTATATGCTGTTTTGAAATATCTAGAAAACTTTCATCACCCTCGGAGTTTGGAACAGATGCTGGGCTGACGGTATCAACTGACAGGAAACGAGGAATTATCAGTTTTGATATTTATGACAGTGACACTAATGACTTGTCCTAGTACTTGCAACTTCAAATCCTCTGCGAATGTTAGTAAGTATCATGTACAAAAACGTGATGTACGAGTCAGCATTATTTCTATTTGATTGTCTCGATCGGGGGAGTTCATGCTACATAGCCTGGCTAACGAGCTGCAAAGAACTCGTAATAGACACGTCAAATACACATGGGGAGGTAAACGTCGCGTCTCGGCGACGTCCGACGTTGAGTATCGAAGCAAAACAAAACAAGCCTGCTCTAGCTGCGGAAACTTGAGATTAGGATGGGATGCGTGTTCTCTATTCATCAGTGCTCATACCGCAGGTAGCAATTCAGTCGAAGACTTTTCGGTGCCTCCGTCTCCAGAGATTCCAGGATAGATGAGATGCACATTACATTATAATCGGTAACAGAACCAAAGCACTCATCGTATATTTCCACGAGACACTACAGTTCTCATGAGCTTAGTGGTCAGTTTGCGAGGGCTCAACTCTCTGATGAGGAGTTCTTTGCATAAGGATGTTCGCGATGTGTTTTATCATTGGTCTTGCCGGGATGTTGTCCATTTACAAATTGGTCAATTCCCTTCACCTCATAGGTTGAGTCGGCAACAGAACTTCTATTCGCTCGCATGCCAATATCACTGGAAAGGCTGGTACTTGAATCAACATGGGCCACTACATTGTTCTTACTGGGTAACTATCACGAGAGTAATGATTTACAAGACTGTCGTCGAAAATTATGGTATATTGAACAATAAGGGTTGGAAGGCTGCGTTATAAGGCCGTAAGCTGGGTGAGACTCAACCATGCCATTTTCTCTCTCTTTCGTCATTAACTTTTAGATTACTGTAGAGCCTCCTTGTCCGTTGCCGGATAGATACGTAGACAATCCCAACCCGTTTCCTGAACTCAAACGCCCTCGTACGTACTAGTACTTAACAACAAGCCCCCCTCACCCCTAAGAAGAAGTCATAACAGTGTGTGCTTTTTGTGTGTGTGATGATTTGATGGGAAAGGTCCATCAGATCAGATAAGGCCAGCCAGTAACATAAGTCCGAGCATGCCCATACCGCCCGGCGCCTTCATGTACCAAGACCAGGCCTGCAGAGCCGTCGAGCCCGCAGTCACGGGGAGAGGCGTCGTGGAGGTGGTGGGGTAGCCGGTGGGGGAAGAATCAGAAGTGGTCGCGGCCGGCGGAGCCGTGATGGTGGAAGCCTCCTCGCTGGTGCTGCTGCTGCTTGCCGTCTGGCCGTCGACCTCCGAAGTGGCCGAGGTGGACGGAATGGGAACACCCGACAGAATACCCGAAGCCGGGGTGGACGACGAGGTCGTCGGGATGGGAACGCCTGACAGGATGCCCGAGGCCGGAGTGCTGCTGACAAGACCCTCAGTGCACGTCGAAGTGCCCGTTCCAGCGGTGGGGCCGGCAGCGGCGGTCTCGTTGTGGGCCGGAAGAAGGTGAAGGACGAGACCTGGGTCTCGGTGCTGATGACGCGGTAGGTGGTGGCGGTCACCTCCGGTTTGTGGGAGGTGAGCGTGGCGGTGCCGACGGCGGTGCCTTCCTCGGTACAGGTGGTGTCGATGGAGGTGGAGGTGGGCGTGGCGGTGCCTTCCTCCGTGCAGGTGGTGTCGATAACGGAGGAGCCGCCCTGCTCGTTGAACGAGCCGCCCTGGGTGACCGGCGCCGGCATCGTGACGGTCTGCGTGAGCGTGTGGGTGACGGTGCGGGTCTGCGTGGTCGGGCAGGTCGACGTGAAAGTGGCCGTGTCCGCCGGCGGCGCCGCGGCCGGTGGTGGAGGTGGCGGCGGGGGCTGTGCCTGGACGGCGGCCTCGGCGGTGAGGGGCGGGCTCACGACGCCGCCGAGCACGGCGAGCAGCGAAAGAACGTGGGTGTAGTAGTAGCGAGCCATTGTGAAGGAAGAATAAACGAATGACTGGCTGCTAATGGGGGGTGGGTTGTCAAATGAACGAGCGACTGAATTGAAAAAAAAATTGTGTTCCTGGGAGGTGCAGGAAGAAGGGAGGAGAGGTAATAATTAGAAACTGCCTGGCTTCATCGCAGCAAAGAAACATCCCACCGAGAAGAGGGGTGAATACAAGTCCCTTATATTGCGTGAAGCATTGTCGATTCCCGTTTGCTCAACGTGCCCGTGGTTTGGACGGGCAAATAGCCCTTAATTTCCCGGCCGGTAAGGAGAGTGTCACTTTTCCTTCACCTGTGTGACGCAACGAGCAGGCATCGTACCACACATGGAGCAGTATGCAAACAGTTCATAACTGGCCAACGCTCCATGCTAAGACATCACACGCGGTCAGCTATCGGGTTCCCGCCTGGATAAGTGCATTGCATAGGTAGCAGGTAGTGTGTGTATGTTGTATGAAGTGACATGTGGGAACTTGACCGTATTAGTTGTTTGTGTCTGGTCTATGCAGGGACGGTACTGAGTCAGTACTATTAATAAGATCAACAGCCAGCAAGTCATAGTCAAAGTGAACCAATCATCGACGAGGTCCTCTTGAGAGATTACTTGTCATACGTGCTGTAGAGGGCAGCTTGCCGTTTCATAGGCGGCAAGGGCAAGGCTGCTGCACATGCGTTGACCGTTGCACGAGGTTTTGTGTAACGTGATTGGGCTCTTCCCTGGCACCAATCCAAGGGACCAGTCGCTATGTGAGACTAATCATTATCTCTAAAAGGTTATGATCGGGTAGATGCAAGCTGTTTCACATAAGGGGGAAGATAGGTTGTTGAGCATAATGTTAGCGTGGGGATCTCTTGGAGAAGATCACCCACCCCTTGACCACCATGCTTGATGCCTGCCCATCTTAAGGTAAGGATTCTCCGCCATGCAGGCCTACCTTGCCTACCCAAATGCCAAACTGATACCCGGCTATCTCAGGAACGGAGAGCCTACATATCACGATCATCCTCGACCCGCAATCGTTGCTTAGGGGTATTTGTGGGCGAGGTGAGCAGGCCACGAGGTTGGATGCAAAGAAAGACAAGCACACAATATGGACCGTCGCCAGGTACCTTGGGCATTCGATTGGCTACCTGGCCAGGACGTCGTTCCATTACCCGATCGCACTGGCCACCTAAATGCCGTGATGCCGTGTTCACATTTCGGTGGAATGAAGCCTTGACGCCTGACTGCAGGCGACCCAATGTCGGCTCGCGCCAAATTTGTTTGCTACGCGTGGGTGAGAAGGCCGCTGGCTAGGATCGATCGCCTTCCAGAACGAAGGATCACCATTACCTGCCAGATTTCCAAGCTACCTAGATTACCTCAGGAGATGGTAAAGAAAAGGCAATTTGCCTCATGGGATGCACTTTTGGTTGTTCGAATGTTGGATTTGGATCGTGTGTAGGTGGTAGGTAGCCGACGGTGAGGTCAGTTCAGAGACCAAGTGCTGCCCAGTGCCGTATGTATCTCACCGGTCCATTTGGCGCAAGAGATACATGAACCCCACCCGCCAAGCAGCTAAACCCATGGATCCAATCAAACGTCACGGCGGGCGCGCTGCAGCAGCCGCGCTAAAGTGTCCTCAGATATCAATTCAAGCCAGCCAAAGCCAGGGGTTGAGGTCGCATAGCAGCCAGCCAGCAATCGTCAATTGTGCACCACCACGATCCAACATCTTCAACAAGTCATTCATTTTCCCGTTTCCTGTCACTCACTCACTCCCTCTCTCAATCGGGAGTGTTTACCTAATACAATATCTCCTACGATAACCGCAACCCCCTTCGACTTGTTCCTCCACTCCAGGCCCGAACCGCAACCATGACGCGCGCCGTGCAGACCATCTCGCTCGCTCTCCTCGCATCGTCGGTATGAATGAAACCTGAAACCAATCTAAGCCAGCAACACCAGCCAGCAAGCTATCGAAGTGCCGGACTAACCTCGCCAAATTGGCTTTGATATATAGATCTACCTAGCCCTCTACCTGGAGCTTCTCCCCCTCCCTCCCCTGGTCCAGTCCGAGGTGGTGCCTGTGGTACGTTCTCCATCATCCCATCCCCTCCCCGTCCCCCTTCTAGAAGAATTCTGCCTAACCTAATCTTACAGCTCCCCTTCTGGGCCCTGGTCTCCTTCGGTGCCTACCTCCTCTTCCGACTCGGCTGGAACGTCATGACCTTCAACGATGTACCCGAGGCACACAAGGAGCTGATGGCCGAGATCGACCTGGCCAAGACGGACCTGCGTGGACTGGGCGTCGATGTCGACTAAATGGCTAGCAATACTTCTACAACACAAGGACCTACGCGGGCAACACACGTATCGTTGTCCGAGGCGAAAGGCAGGAGGGAGCATGCGAGAGCAATCCATGTTCGACACAAAGGGGGGCGTACGGGGATAATATGAACAACCCAGACGGTGGAGGGACGAGGTGTTTACTTCACGAAAGCTACAATCGAAAATACCATAATAGTGGCCATGTTGTTGGTGCATGTTTCTGTCTCTTGCGTCTGCTAGGTGAAGATAGCTCGAGTACGAACCGCAGTTAGGGCGTGGCTCCCGTCCCCGTAAAATAGGAGGGTGTTTCGATATCGTTACAACACCGACCTAATATACCGACCTAATAGAGTAGAAGCAGCAAACACGTTTCATCCTCTCAGCTTAGTCCTTTCGATCGCCAATGATCAGAGCCACAACCGTCTTGACTGCCTTCATGGGGTCACCACCGCCGCGAACCACCTTATCAAACAAGCCCGGTATCTCTACCAAGCTGTGCCTAGTATCGTGATGATGCCCTATATGTCTCGTTAGTCTCTGTTTCTGCAAAGAGGGGGGGAAGCAAAATACGTACACTTCGCCGGTGTTTCCACCAGAGCCGCAATGCGGCTGTGTCCCTCACCCGTCCAGTCGAAGTCTATCCTCCACTCGATCCGTAGCCCAACCTCGCCCGCCGGGCCCAGGTTCAGATCCAAACTCGTGCGCCCCAGGTGCGGCAACAGAGCCGACCTGGGCACATCGTTCTCGTCCATTGTCTCGCCTTCGTCGCCGCTGTCGTCCTCGTCCTCCACGCTGGGCCTCCCCGGGAACCCCTTGCGCTTCCGGCCCCGCCGCAGCTTCTTGGCGCAGCGCAGCATGTCCTTGTCGCTGCCCAGCTCCCGCTCGACCTGACACCAGAACAGGGCCCGCTTCGTCGCCAGCCGCGTCCACTCGGCCATGGCCCAGGCCACGACGCTGACGTTGCGCCGCAGGGCGCTGTTGCCGGCGCCCTGCTCGATCTTGGCGATGAACGGACGGAGCTCGGCGGCCGCGGACGGTTCCAGGTGGGAGACGGACAGGTCCGCTATCGATAACGTTTTGGTGTCCACGGTCATCTCTATCCTAGCGGCGAAGAGACCTTGCGGCGAGGAAACCGCGGTGATCTTGTGTTTCTGCATCAGGTGGCCAGAGTCCCTGGAGTCGCGAGGTTCCAGAGCGATAGATGACCGAAAAACGAGAGGGCTGAATAATTGGAGATATGGTAACTCCTCAGCAGCACTCAGGGGTATAGGGTGATGTGAAATAGGGGGCGGTGGCGCCTTGTCTTCTTTTTGCTCGGCAAACGGCAATGGTGGTATAGAAGCGGGGTTTCCAAATGGAAGGAAAGACACCGGGTTTAAAGCTGCCTCCAGCCAGGCGTCCTCGGGGAGGGATCGAGTTTGGAAGTTAGTACATGGCGGCGCAAGAGGTCGAGAAGGCCATCTTTGTTCAGGACGCCAGCCTTCGCTCCTTGCGAATCGTACGTATCGTGTATATTATCGTTCTCTGCCTTAGCGAGATCCACATCAGCCTCCAGCTGGGCAACCTCCGCCAGGAGCGCGTCTCGTGCAGCCCTCTTTTCTGCAAATACATCGGGTTCGCCTATTGATCGCGCAGGGTGCGGTCTGCCCGACTCGGCCAATCTAGCCGATATCCTTCTCGGTCCAGGTCTTCGTACAGGCGATGCTGGTCTGGCTTTCGTTCTCACTGCTGCCGCTTCGGCCGTCTTTGTCGGCGGCGGCTGCTTTGTCGGCGGCTGCTGCTTTGTTGGCGGCTGCTTCATCGGGGAACTTCTCATCTGCTCAGCCAGCGCTCGGCTCCTTCTAGGACGCTTCGTTGGTGTGCGATGGATGCCGTATTCCGAGGAGTTGGGGGCGGGAGCGGGCGGGTCTGACGTGCCCTTATCTGGTGTCGGTGGCGGGAGTTCTGGCTCTGTGGCATCTTGGCTGGGCATGACGCCAGGTGGTGGGGATCGACGCAGAACTTGCCCGCGAAAGGGGTCTAGCAGCTCTTCATCTTTCTCAGAGGGCGGTGGTAACGGCCTCGGCGACGGCTTATTAGGTGTCCTCCGGGGCCTGTTGGCCATGCCGCCTCTCAGGAAGCCGCGGGTGGGGGTCTGGGACCCGGACGGGAGCGGCTGCGTGCTCGGAAGCTCTTGTCCCACCGACGCCGGCTCGTTTTCAGAAGCAGCTTCCAGTTGCGACTGCTGGCTCCGTCTTTGAGTTTGGCGCTCGAGGACGTCTGGGTTGGCGCGTGACAGACTCGATTTGGTTGGGGATGCGAAAGAGGGCCGCCGGGAAGTAGGTTTGGCGGCATCGTCAGGCGCATTCGACGTGCCGACGGGTACGTTGGTCGTCGGGGAAGTTTTCCGCCTCTTGGGTGCTGAGCCCTCCATGATGGGCAACTGGGATATATTACCAGCTATATACCCATTGACTGTGAGGTATAAGAAATGCAATTGAAGCTTGGCCTAGCTTCTCATGGCATCTGCATCTTTCTTGCGCCAGTGACAAAAGATGTATTCCTAACAAGGTGCCGAATTGATTTGACAGTTGATTCCTGGGCTATAAGGGACTCAGAAGGGTGTCTCCTGTTTATCGCGCCTCGTCGATTGGCGGCGGAGAGATCGCGACCGTATGCGCAAGCTGCTGTATGATTAGTTGTTAGAATGGGCTTTGTGTAGTACAATTATTTACATTTGGGACTGGCAACCGACGGTCCGTCGCGTACTCGCGTGTCAACCCACCAAGAAAGCTCCAGGGTCAAATCAACAGTGGGTTGCAGGTACCTTCAAAAAGGTACCCTCCCGCGCTGCCGTTTTGGGTTAGAGCGTCCTTCGTCTGTTTCTTTTTGATCCTCGGGTGAGGCCGGCGCATGACGTCTGAAAGTTTTTGGTCCAATTGCAAGCCGGGATTGGTTAGACCTGTACCCGGGAGGCTTTTTCTTCCCTCGTCTTGACCAAGTCAATCACTCCATTGCAGTCGCCGACGTCACACTCTCCCTTGCGATAATATCTAAAAGCCCCTCTACCCTCACTAAACTTCACACCCCATCCCTTTGACATTCGTTTCGCGGTCTTCGTCAAGCGTTCATCACAACCATGTCGTCCGCCGGCTCACGGTCGCTCTTCCGCGGAGCCCTGATGGTCTCGCGCCGGTCCATCTCGTCCTTCAACAAGACGCCCCCGGCCCCCAACAAGGGCCACCACGCCAGCACCGAGCAGGCCATGCCCATCGGCGCCTTCTACGAGGCCGTCATGCACAAGCCCCAGCCCATTCCCGAGGCCAAGCCCGAGGAGCCCCCGGTCACGTCCACCAAGTCTTCGCGCAACACCGCGAAGAAGACTGCCTCGGCACGTAAGAACTACTCGAACAGGATCGCGGACACTATGTGCTAATATGTAACTCGCCGAACAGAAGACTCCGGAGAAACAGTAGATACCAGCGCCGCGCCCGCCCCGTCGCCCACAGCCGAGCCCGCCACCGCCCAAGAAAAAGCAAAAATCATATTTGGAACACGCCTAGCCGGCCCCGTCGAGCGCGCCGAGAAGCTGAAGGCCCTCCAGAACCGGAGTACCTTGGTTGCCGGCGTTCTGGTCCCGCCGCGGCCTGAAGAACCCGACAACTGCTGCATGAGCGGCTGCGTCAACTGCGTGTGGGATCAGTACCGGGACGACATGGAGGAATGGGCTTCTGCCAACGCTGAAGCGGAGAAACGGTTACAGAAACAGCAAAGCCCACCGAATGTACTAAGTTCCAGCAGCGCCGCCAGCGGTACTGCAGGTGTAGATGGGGCGGGCGCCCCGCGAACAAGTCAGAATGAGGCTGTGAGCATGGACGACGACGGCGGCGGCAGCAGTGATCACCACCAGCCTTCGATCAGTAAGAATATGTGGGACGAGGATTTATATAAAGACATTCCAGTTGGAATTCGGGAGTTCATGAAGACAGAAAAGAAGCTCAAAACCCGTCACCAAGAAGAGGGTTCGGTTGGTGGCTAACAACACGGTTTCTCGATTTCTAGCCCAAGTGTACTACGGCGGATGATACCCCAATAGAAACATTACATTTCCAATCTGTTTTGGCAAGCCAAGTCCCATTAAGTAAAAGGATATGTCCATAAACGGTGCTGACAGGGGTGATATCAGACGGTACTGATGTCGTCTGCGTGGCTCTATGCTCGCAGTCAAATATCTTTCCTCTCTCCTATCCAACCCTTTTCCTTTTTCCCCCGTTACCGTGCCCAATGTTGGCTGATCATCTATTACGCGCCTGAAACCTTGTCGCTGCCACTGCCACTGCCACTAATCGCCTCTTTGCCGCCGAGGACCAGCCTGACAAGGTCCCTCTTGTTTTGCTGCTTTTCCCGGATCTTGTCCTCCACAGTGCTCTCCTCGACGGTGCTCTCCACGAACAGGCGGTACACCGTCACGGTCCTCGTCTGCCCGACCCGGTGCGCTCGGCCGATGGCCTGGTCCTCCATGTACGGGTTGTACTCGGGCTCCATGAAGATCAAGTGGTTCGCGTACTGGATGTTGAGGCCCATGCCGCCGGCTTGGGTGGACATCAGCAGCACGGCGTCCCGGCGTTTGAATTGCTCCAAGGCCTCGCGTCGTTTTTGGGGTTTCATACTGCCGTCGTACTGGCCGAGCCGGAAGTCTCGGTTGGTCTTGCTGAACCTGGTCCCCTCGATCAAGGCCTTGAATTTGCTCAGGAACGCCGTGAAGCCGCTGAAGACGATGATCTTGGCTGACTTGTCCTTGAGCCAGATGGACTGGAGCAACTCCAGGGCGGCGTCGACTTTGGCGCTGCTCAGCGAACCTCCTATCTGTCGTGGGGATTCGGTCTGACCCTCCAGATACGCCTCTGCCATGGGGCCGGTCAGGAGCTCAGCTGGAACAAGTTCCGGGTGAAGACACATTTGCCGGAGTCGCACCCTCTTGGTGAAATTATTCGTATTCCCGCCCCTTGCGTTCTCGAGCCTGTTATAGAGGTCGCGCTCCGTGTCGCTGAACTTGACGGGCATGTATATGTCGATCCGCTTGGGTAAGTCGACGATGACCTGGCCGTTGATCTTGTCTTCTTTCATCCGCCGCAGCATGATTCTTTTCAGGAGTGCATGCACCGTATCCAACGCCGCCTCTATGCCGGTGCCGGTGATCCTGCGAATGCGGCTTGTCTCATCTCTCCGCACTTGTGGTGCACCTTTTCCTTCTGGATCCAGCAGTCTGCCCAACGGTATCCCGATTTCCCGATCGAATATCGACTGGTTCCCGTAACGCTCGACGCGCAGGAACCGGAGAAGCGGGTAGAGCTCGTCCACCGTGTTCATGATCGGCGTCCCCGTGAGGCACAGGCGGAAGTCTGTCCGCAGTTCCATGACGGCCTGCGACCGCTTCGTGTCCAGGCCCTTGATGAGCTGGGCCTCGTCGAGGACGACGCGGTGGAAGTGGGTGTCCGGCGCCAGCAGGTTCAGGTTGCGCGCGCGGCTCCCCGTCGCCGCCCCCGATCCGTTCTTGTTCAGCAGCTCGTATTTCAGCATGTCGTAGGTGGTAATCACTACGTCGAATGGCTCGCGTCTCCAATCCTGCACCGCTTTCCTCGCTTCTCCGCTGTGGTAGATCTTGACTTTGAGTTCGCCTGGCTTGACCTTCTTCTCCAATTCATTCTTCCATTGCTCCAAGAGACAGAGCGGCACTACAAGCAGGGTCGTCTTGTTCCTAGTTTGTTTTGCGGCCGGTCGAGCGAGGATCAGGGCGAGGGTCTGGATCGTCTTGCCCAGGCCGACGTCATCGGCTAAGATGCTTCCGCCATAGGCATCCTCATGCTTCATCAGCCAGTCGAGACCCAGGCGCTGGTGAGGCATGAGTTTGACACTCATCCCGGGCGGGGTGTCGGCACCCGGTCCCAAACGAGGCGTTTTGGAGTCATGGGTTTGGGTGTCGGCAGGATCGGGAGAGAGTGGTCGCTCCATATTCGAAAGAGTCGTGGAGTGGATAGGTGCTTCATGAAGTGCCCAGCGTTTATGGTTCGTGGATATGATGGCTGTTGTCAGAGTGACTTCCATGAGAAGGAAATCTCCTGAAACTCAATATGTTTTATACGACTGGCTTTTCAATAGTGAGAGCAGCTTCCTGAGGAAGATGTTCTAGCTAGTAAGTGAGAGTTACCCATGATCATTGGATAGTCTCGTCCTTTGCTCTTTAAGGAGAAGACTGGCAAGTTCGAGATTGAGTACATGAAACATGAGACACACAAGACTGCCGTTGACCATCGGCTTCGTTCAGATCTGAGAGGGAAAGGAGTCCACATAGAGTGTCCAGCCTAGTACTGAATGCCTGCGATTCTTGATATTTGCCTCATACAGCCAAAACCATTGTTTACGGTCAATGAGATTCTCTGGAATATACCAGAACAAAATCATTCTATGTGATCGCTAGATGAGACATTTCAAACTGAACAACACCCTGCTGTAAGGCAGGGCAGACCATTGTACTACATCGATGCAAACACTTTTGGGTAGCTAGCCTCTTACAGATTATGATGGTCTTCCTTGAGACCGACCGGATTATACCTGGTGTAATATCACCGGCTTCTTCTTTTCCTTTCGAGCTTTCTTTGAGTTTTCTAGTAGAGTTGCTAAACATACTGACCACGGCTGGCAGAAGGAGCATCCATACCCTCCTGAAGAAGATGCTATACCTTGAAACAAGGGTTGATAAGGGGTAATTCAGTGATAGGGTGGCTAACCCCATACCGCATTGCTTGCTTTATCTCCAGCAACGTCGGGCCAACTGCCATGCCAGCTACCATCGCACCGGAAGGTTGCTTGCCCCATTCTGCCCGCATAAATCCGACATCTCTCCTTTGTCTTCTTTGCTAGTCACTATGAATTTGATCATCGATGCCTAGCCATCTTCACCCTCGTGTAAGATACCTGGGTAATCCCCTTTCCAAATATACTAGGCATCACTGCTGTACGGCTTGCGGTTAGAAATCCTCCCACGCCCGGTCAGCGTCTACGAAACCATCGATCCCCAGAGGGTGCTTTGCAATGAGTCGCCGCATCTCTTTCTTTACGCTAGTAAGGGCTTTGTTAGTAACCACCACAGAGGAAGTATGAATGCCACTTTCACATACGTATCCCGCAAGAAAGCCCGGTGATCATGGAGACCCGCGTTGATGATATTGTCCCGCCTATAGAAATTGGTTATTCATTATTAATCGGGCATGGATGGGGGAAAACAGACTTACATGGCGTATAGAGCGTTGCGGTCATCAAAGTCTTCCGCCGGCTCAGAAGGCGGTATTGCCTCCAGATACTTGCCGACATGCTCGCCAGTGAAGTGGTAACGCGATTCCCGCATCATAGCAAGGTCAACTGGAGTCCGCCAGATCAGCCAAGACATCCAATGGAAGCAGAAATCAGGCTATAGGGTTGGGTACACACGCTCGTTATGCCCGTAGCAGCAGCAGGAATCGAACAACACAATACGCTGCGTGGCCTTGTCGATCTGCACATTCCCCGACCAGAAATCGCCGTGGACCAAAACGGGCTTGATGTTTCTGCCTCCCGTCTGGAGCGGGCGCAGGAGCCGCGGCACGACTTTGTCGAAGAACTCGTCCGCCGTCGCATCGAAGTCGGGATCCGGGCCCCGGATGCCGTGTTCCCACTCGATGTCGGAACGGAGCTGGCGCCCAAAGTATTCTTCCCACGTATCGCACCAGTCGTTGACGACAGGAACAACCCCGTTGAAGGTCGGGACGTGGAAGCCAAAGCGCCCGCCAGGCGAGGCGGAAGTCCCGTGCAGCTTCTTCAGGACCTCTGCGAGCTGGGCGGGCCCAGGGACCTCCTCGCTGAGGTCTAGGAACCCGGTGAGGAGGAAGGAGGACGAGGGGTCTGAAGCGAGTGTACCGTATCCTATAGGGACCGCCACATTGCCCGGCAAGTACTTATGCAGCTCCCTCTGGCTCTCAAATTCGCCCCTGGCGAGTTCCGCATGGCGAGGTCTATGAATGATCTGGCAGAAACAAGCTTAACAGCGGCAACATGGGCTGACGCCGTTTTTGCAAAGAGATACCTTGAGGAAGTAACTATGCACTATTCCTGCGCTCCTCACATCTAGCTTGTATCCCGTCGACCAACTTCCTTTGCCATGTGGGCATTTTGATATGACCTCGGAATCGGGAGCCAAAACTAGAGCAGGTGTTAATAAATGATTCTATCGAGACAACACACCTGCAATAGTGCCCCACGATATCCAAGCCCGGGAACTTACCCGCAAATATGGCCGGATCCAACTCGGTGGTCATTGTGTAGGAGCGGCTTGACTAGGTAGTATGGGTTGAAATTCGCCGTTGGCTGTGGATCCTGTGATGACGATTTGCTTACCAAGTTCGTCATTCAAGAATGGCTTGATAGCGACGCGAAAAGGTCCCATGATGCTGTCACTAGGTTGGCATGGACATACGATTGAGAGATGGCGGGGAGTGGGAACCTATTGCTCGGCTTCCCCTCATGCCAGGGTAGCACGGAGCATACAGGGCATACAAGGCAGACAGGGAAGACAAGGCAGACAGACAGGGCAGGCGAGCAGGGTATCTATTGGAGGCGCAGCTTGCTGGGATCTATCTACATACTTCGATGTCCTTCGACTCAAAATAGTATGGTCATGTCAACTAGACATCTCACAACCAAGAGAGTTTGAAGATGTTTTCGAATCCAACGTGAAGGATCTTTCTTTGCTTTTTTTTTTCTTTATCCCACCGGTCCGATGGAGTTCTCTTTTGCTCATATAGACGGTATTATAGGCATGCCCACCCAGCGCAGTCGGATTCGACTCCGTCCAATACTGGGGCCCGCCCAATAAGATTCAACCAATCCCACTTTTGAGAATAACCTCTTTCCAGCTAGCCACTGTCAGACTGCGGCACAAAAGGTGGACCGGCGTCTTCCGTACGCTGGGTGGACTGTCTCTGACCAATCACACGCCCTCCTGGCGGGCTATAAGCCTGCCGTATATGAAGAAAAGCCCCCAGACATCGTCACAGTCAAGGTCGCATCCAGCGTGGAAACATGCGCGTTGCCCCCACCCCGTAAGCGCCAGCGATTATCTGCCAGATTATCAATCAATCATGTCATCGAGGAATGGGTTGTTCACAGAAACAAGGTGGTGAGACTTTCACTGGCATATAATCCCCTCCTCGCCGCGACAATCTCTGCCTTCTTTCTCACCACCGACTCTCAACCCAACAAGCCACACTCGATTATCCTGACGTTGTCGCAATTATGAAGGCCGTACAGATCATCTCCGCCCTGATTGCGGTCTCGGGCGCCGTCAACTGGGGCAACAACTGCTTCGACGAGCAGCTGGACGCCGCCACCGGCCTCCTGACCGCCAACTGCGACGCGGGCGACGGCCAGGGTACGCTGAAGCCGGCCTCGATCAACTTGAACGAGTGCTACGGCTGGGCCAACCAAAAACTTGCCGTACGTTTTATCCTCCCGCCCAACACTTTTTTCCATTTTCCTCCTCATCCACTATAAAGGCTGACCGGTGTGACGTGACGTTGGGCGGAAATACAGGCCATCCCCCAAGGCAACTATGGAGACTCGTGCACGGACTGCAGTATATCGCGTCTCGTCCACCGCCTCCCGATATACCGGAAGACGGTCTGGCTAAACTGCACCTGTGGAGACCCTCCGGTGGATGCTTCCTTGAACACTGGTAAGACGACCTCCGATCCCCTCCGAGGTGGTGCTCACCATGGAACCGCTCGAGCTAACGAATAAACCCTAATTGCAGAGGTCACTTCATTGAAGAATGACTTTGGGGTTTTGAAGTGCTAGGCGAGAAAACACAAGCCCAATCACCCAGTGCGGGTGAGAGGTTTCGAGCTGATATGCTTTTTGGGTGTTTCCAGGGCGGGCAGCTGCGAAGGGGGTACTTTTCATTATTGGACACAATAATGACGGGCTTGAATCGGTTGCTGGAGGGAGGTGCCGCATCCGAAGCCTGATCCCCTTCCAATCATGATGGTATAACGAGATTATGTTTATTTCTTTTGGGCTTCACGGCGTACATCTAGCGAATCAAAATGTATATGGATGCTCTTTTTTTTATCTTTACCGGTCAAATCTCGTGACCTGTTTGCATACCCATCTCTTTGCCCGCCACATGAATTTCGATTCAATGGCAACCAAGGCCAACAGAGTTGAAAAGCTCATGTATAGAGCAAGTTTCCCTTCAGTGTATATACTTAAAATGAAGGCATTATACTCGACGTCCCCAAACCCCTCAAAAACGTACCCACTACCAAACATGACCCTTATGAATAGAAGAACATTGCTGGCAGTCAACGTACCGAGGACCACCTCCTGCCTAACTCAAATAACAATGTTTAGCTCTCAAGATATCGTGGCCCTTTGTAAACTCACGAGAACCGTGCCAGTAAGAAAGATATTCGATCCCATTTGAGATACGCTACATTGAAGAAAAGCTAAAGTACCAGAATTTCAGCCATGCCTGTGTATCCTTCAGAGGTAAAAGCTTGCACAATGGGGCTCGATGTCCATTGGAAGATTATTAGCTACACCTACCGTGTCCTGCCACTGTATCTATGCCAGCAGCTGCAAAATACGGAGCTCATGCGACACCTGCTTCGAGGAGAGTATGTACTCAAAGAATATTGATACTCCAGACTTGCTGGGCCCAACAACTCCTTCAACGCCAAAGAACATCACGACTCTCCTAACCCGGTGTTAGTCCTAGCCGGTGGGCGTAATGACATACTGACAAGGTCGAAGTACCGCAAATCTTCTCAAGTCCATACATATTACCTTTAGGTGTGGCTTTAAAGTTTGTGCATTGCTCAGTTGTTGGTGGATTCGAGGCCGAACTTTTCAATGGTTGGTGTCAAAATTCTCTTTATCTATCCCCCGTCGATAAGGCGAGAATAATGCATATATAAACCAGTAGGACACACCCTCTTTGACTGCTTTCCAACGAAAAATCGTTGCTCCTCAGAACGTGCAAATGGTCTCAACAATAACCCATTAAGGGCGCCGTTGGCTTTCTTGACACTCGGATCATTTCATCATCATCGGAGACGCAAGACCACTCGGCCAAACGTGCCAAGCCAAGCTGGGAGTTGTTGTCCGACGTCGAGCTTGTCCAGCCTTTTATGACAGGACCAGGTCCAAGAGAAGGCTCATCGTCCCTTCTTCTGTCAAGGAGAACGGGATGATGGGAAGGAGGAGCAGGTGACAGTGGTGGGGGGCTGGCTACCTTGCTCCTTTCCCGGTGCTGAGTCACAACCGATCACGCTGAGAGGGACAGCGGTGAATCGGTACACAGCAGCAAGCAATGACGAGGAATGATGCGGGGAGTCCAGCAAGCCAAGGCGAGCGAGCAGTCGCTCACAAAGACAAAGCACTCGCAGTGCTGAGCTTTGAAAAAGGGGAAAAGCGTATTTCTTGATTTTGTCACGAAGCAATGATGAGAAACAGTCCTGCTTCATGCACTCCAACCAGTCTACCTACTCAGGCAAGATCTGGAGAAAGCGTGAAGCGAGATTCTCGACTGTGCTGAGCTTCTCCCGAGTCTGTTTCTTTTCCCTCCCTTGCCCCTTTTCCTTTCTTCTATCTCTTGGCGTTCCCCTCCAAACTCACGCCCACTCTTGACGGATCTGTCATACTGGCTGGCTACTTGCCCTGATTGATGGAAAGGAGACGTCCGTCCCTTGGAATGTCAGTCGCGGCAAGGCACCTGAGGCGGTTCTAGCACACTTTGGTATACTTGACAAACAGATGTCATGAATGTCTCATAGGTCATGTAGTAACGAATTTGCATTGAACATATGAGATTATCCTTCAGCTATAGGCGAACTTCTCATTATTGTGGACAATGATCTTCCGCGAAAGGTCTGCATCACGCCAGCGTATAGACGGCATGCTGGAACCAACTCTTTCGCCATACTCAACTTTAATGATGTGGGTTCTATCCAGTGTACTGGCAGCTTCCAGAGTAGAAGCATCTGGATCCCAGATAACCACCCGCGGCAGGTTCCGTTTCCTGGCGTCATCCACTGCGTCCAACAGGAGAGCCGCCAGTGCCTCCACGAGTTGAGTCTGGTTACTGAACGACGCCCCCAGATGGACCCTCTGAATCGCCAGATGCTGCTTCCGGTAGTCGTGATACCAGTACAGCCAAGTATCCGTCGCTTCGCAGACGGAGCCGTGGTGAAGCGGTGGCGTCGTGGTCCTCTCCGAGGAGACCTTGGAGGCGGTGAAGTCCCCTCGATCTTGCATCCAGGTCGTAATCTCGGGCGTCGGAAGAACCGAGACGTGCCTCTCGTCCTCGTTCCCCTGGAGACCCCGGAACAAATTTCTGATGCTTTCCACGTCGCGCACACACAACTCGGAGATCTCGGTTCTACCCAGCAGCCGTGTCGTCGGAGCTGATGTCTGATCCGACGGCGAGCGTACTCCTGGCGTGGGAAAGGAGAGCACAGCCTCGTGGGCGGGAAGCATTCTCCAGCCCCGATCGTGATAGAACTTGGAGCAATGTCAGCGTGTGTATCGAGGTTGTGCGCGTCCAAACCCTCCCCAAAAAGATATTACGTGTTGCCTACTTACGTTTCCAATGCTGGTGTACAGCATACTAGCACTTGCCCCGCCCGGTCCATCCAGCCACCGCCCGAGATGCTCAAGAAGCGCCGACGCGAGCCCCCTGCCGCGAAAGTCAGGATGGGTCACCACGCTCGCGATGCAGTACCCCTTTTTCTCTTGGACGACACCGCCGCCGCCTCCTTCTTCGCGGATTAGAAGGCTCCGCTGGATCGTCGTGCAAGCCGCGACGACTTGGCCTGTCGGCGGCTCCGCAGTCGTCGTGCGAAGGCACCAGGTCCGCCATCCGCCGTCTCGGGTGAGGGGCTGCTGGCCGAGGTACTCCTCCCGTTCCAGGTAGTCCTGCTCGGAAAGAGGGGCCCCGAAGGCGGCCGCGGCGAGCTGGCGGCATTGGAGATGGGAGTGCTGGTCCGTGGCTTCGCCGAAAACTACGGTCAGGGCATGGGGCCCGCCAATCGTGATTATATTAGCCATGGCTGGTTTGCGTGCTTATGAAGTTGCGATCCAGACACACGGAGCGGGAGAGGGATGTTGGTTGCATGAGCTCTTAATGGGGGCCAAGACACTCAAAAGTGGAGAGGAAACTGTTGGTTGGTCTGCATGCCTGGAGAGGGGGCGCTGCAACCACCCCCGAATCCTCCTTTTGTCCAATTCTGTCTGTTCTCTCTAGATTATGATTAATGTTGGCTCTTCTAGTGCCTTGCCTCAAGAGATTCGGTTCGCGTCTATCCCGCAACTAACAACCAAAGCTAGATGCCGTCGTCCCGCGTACTCGTCGTCATCAGCACGACCGATCCAGGCCCCGAACTGGAGGACATGTCTTGCTCGTGAGCCTCCCCCTCTTCCCCATGCTTCCCGGACTCCACCGTTTCCTCCACCGTGCAGACGACCTCCCGCGTGACCATGATCCCGCCGCCCCCCATCGACTTCTTGCCCTTCCCACACTCCTCCACCACCTCATCTATCCTCGCATGCTTGCACCAGTTCGTCTGCGCCGCCGCCGGTGTCGGTGTCGCTGTCTGTGTCGCCCCCTTTGCCGCCGCCGGACAGGCCTCGATCATAATCTGCGTCCCCAGCGGCCGCCGGCTCCCCGGCACCCCGTACCCGGTGTGGGCGTTGAGGAGCTCGAGCCACGCGATCCGCTCCTGGAACGTATCCGACGACGCACCAGTGGTCGTGTCCCGGGACCGGCGGTGACCGCCCTCGTTCGCTCGTCCGAGCTGCCGCAGGTGGTGGGCCAGGTACGAAGGCCATCCCAGGGGGGCCAGCAACGCCGACGGCGGCTGTCGTGGCGCCGCCGCCGCCGCCGTCTTCGATGAGTGAAGAATCTCCCGGACCGACAGGCCGCACGAGAAGAGCAGGACGACGCAGACGTCGATCTCGGACCAAATGTAGGGCATAGAATAGTCGTCTGCTTTTCAGTCAGCGGACGTTTCCCCTCGGGCAGACAGGGAGGTAAACGGTGATGACAGCGATCAATTTCTTTCCCCCTTTCCCCCCTTTTCTGAGTTATTCACGTACATGTTATGTCCCTCCCGATCTTAGCCACGGCGGCCTGGCGAAGGAGCGAAACGACGCAAGTCCTTGGTGTCTTGGTCAGCGATTTTTGATGTTGTAATGAACAGTCGGAGGATATTCGAAAAAAGAAAAGGGGGGCGGGAAGCGCGCACAAGATGCCGACAATCGCAATGCCCACCAGCGTCGCCATGTCGTAGGGCGGCAGGCCTTTGTACCAGAGGAACGGGATCGGCTGGAAGAAGAGGAGGAGATTGGTAGCCATGTAGCAGGCGAACTATTTGCGCGTGCAGATCCCGAGACGGACGGGGGTTCAGTTAGTTAGTCGATGCATGAATGAATGAATGATAATGCAACTATTTGCCAAGATGGAGGGAGGACGGGTACTGCGTCGGGGGAGAGGCGCCCGTGTTTCACAACCCCTACTACGTACCGTGGTCCACCAGAACGGCTTGAGGTTGACGCAGGTGCCCGAGCCCGAGGAGGCGCTCCAGGCGCCAATGGCGGGCAGGCACTGCGACGTCACGACGGCCGTCTCCTCGACGGCCTCGCACGCGAAGAAGAGCAGGAGGCCCTGGTTCAGCGTCTGCAGCAGGCAGCTCCGGCCCCGGAACACGGTCAGGTACAGGGCCGCCAGCGAGGCCTTGGCCGTGATGAGGGCGAACGTGTACGTCACCGAGCTCATCGTGATCAACTGTTCGTGTCCAGGGTGGGGGGTCACCAATCCATTATGCTGCGCATTTCTTTCTCGGCCGGGCCCTTTGGAGTAGACGCACCTTGAGGTAGAGATCAATGTAGGCAACGTCGAAGGTCTCCCAGTGCTTTCCAAGACCGTACCGTGTCTCTGGTATGCCCGTTGCCATCAATACTTACGCATCGCAAGAGGGCTCATCGGGAGGGAAATACCTACCAACAATGATAATTGTACAGAAAGCGATTTGAGCCAGCTGTGCACCAACGGCATAAGACCAGGTTCCCTCAGGGATTGATGGCCTACTTACCCAGCTAACCACCGCAAGGCCATCTTCCCACACAAACTTCCTGTCGACGAGGATCCTCGTGCCCAGCCTCAAGGCCAGTCCGGCCGTCACGGCTCCCATGGACGCGCTTGACACGCCCACCACGGTCGAACTGAAGTCCGGTTGCATAGGGGTTCGAGGGGTATCACCAGATGTGATAGAACACAGGCAGGCGACATTTTACACGTCACGTCCGCCATTCCAGAGAAAAAGGCTAAGAGGGGGAACGTGGGGGGATATTTGATTTGGCACCAGGGCAGCTGGCAGCATGTGCTACCACAACGGTCCCAACTTATTCGTCCCAACATGACCCAGGCCTTTGTATGTACAGTTAATACCAGTAGACCCTGATACAGTAAGGCTTTGGAAATCGGGCGAACTAGAAAGCCCCTTCCCCTCGTGGTCTTGAAAATACATACTTGAGTAGCCGTTGAAGCTCTTGACTAGAAAACGCCCAATATGTTACGCTTCAAGTGAGCTTCCGGGCTCTTTTAGGACTTGCTCTTTATAGCTGACAATGGTAGAGCCACAGTGAACAAGTACATAATGGCCAATATCACATCAGCAACTGTGAGACTGACTGATGCCAGAGCAAGTACCCGAGACATCATTTGGCATCCTTTTCTCGCTGTAACTACCTTGGCAGGTTCCATCCGATCTTGTAGTGGGATGACTCGCTCCAGCTGCAGCTAGTTTGAGTCGCCGAACCAAGGCCGCAAAGTATATCGAATCATCCGTGTCTGTGCTGTCGGCGAAGTATCACTTCCAGGTATCAGATGGTGCAGTTGTACATAATGAGTACCATGGCCAAGTCCGACATTCCAATGCCACCGGGGACTTGGCCTAGCAGCATCGTGGCATGCCTGACGGCGCGGCATTGAGTTCACGGATGCATACGTGCTTGATCCAAGAGATCGTCCCGCACACGTGGTAGCCTCTCCTTCTTGCTTTCTTCTTTCCGTCTTATTCGTATATTGGTATGACACGTCAGCGGATCGCTACTGTCATTTTATAGATAGGATATGGCATCTGCCGTTACTCTCTAGAGTAAGGCAAATCCCGAATTACACACATTCCTGCGAGTAACGATGCGCCTACTCATAAGTCACTGACAATATACCACACCTTGCATGCTTTTGAGTGTATCCAATTCCCCAGTATGGGTGACTATGTAGCTATCTTAAAGACGGCTTGCACTTGAGCTTGGGAAGCGGCTTGCCGTGAATGACCTGAATACGCCGTATACAGAGGCAGTAGAGTGCGCTAACGCTGACTTCAGCGGCTGACGCGAAGACCACCAACTTCTTTTCCAGCGTCAATTCTTGAGTTTTCGTCATCATCAATCACTTATCGCCTTGTTATATCATCGATAATTGAAACCAGCGCTCCCCTCATCATCACCATGCAGCTAATCCGAAGCGGCCTCAGCCTGACCGGCGCCGGCTACCAGCTCCTCATGCTCGGCCGCCGGCGGCAGGACCTCACGCCGGCGCAGTTCCGCGACCACTACGAGAACGTGCACATCCCGCTGATGCGGAACCTGACGGGCGACACGTTCCCGCTGTCGCACGAGCGCCACTACATCATGCGCGGCGACGACAGCACCAATGGCACCAATGGGGCGTTTCCGGCGGCGGTGCTGGTCGGGACGTCCCCGGACGCCGTCGACTACGACGCCGTCGCCATCCTGACGTACCGGGACAAGGCCCACTTCGACGCCAACTGGGCCTTCTTCGAGGACCCCGAGACGAGCAGGATCATCGCGGCCGACGAGGCCAAGTTTTCGGAGTGGACTAAGGGGGTCTTCCTGCAGTGAATGGACGACGATGGGGAGGACTGGGCTTGTAATACGGTTGACGAAAGAAAGGCAGGAACGGTGAATCATGAGAACTTGGATGCTTGGTGTAGCCTTCAAAGTGCCGACGTACCAAATTGGGGTGAATCGGAGAACCCAATTGCAGTTCGATCGGCAGAATCCCCGACATACCTCGGCGCGACAAGGCCCCTTCCCCTCACTGCGATGCAGAACTTGGCAATGCAACTAGATACGCTTGTATATAAGGAAACCATGAATCTAGATGCGTCATGCCTAATTCACAACTCCTAGTAGAAGAGAAAAAGCTGCGCACGGAGTTGAGTTATACACGATGTCTCGAATCTACACGCACCACGACCCGCACTTCGCCGACCCCGAGATCCCCGCGCTGGATCTCCTGACATTACTATTCGGTCAGTAGTACACGAATGAGGCGACATAAACAGCAAGATGACCTAATTGTTAACATGTACCCAAAAACAAAGTCTCCCCCCACTCCCTCGCCCAAGACGACACCATCGCCCACGTCGAGGCCGCCAACCCGGCCAACCAGCTCACCAAGGCCGACCTCCGGCGCCTCAGCGAGCAGATCGCCCACGGCCTCCGCACCCACTACGGCATCGGCGCCCACGGCCCGAGCCGCGATGTCGTCACCGTGATCGGGTACGGCCAGATCCTGCTGCCCGCCGTCTTCTACGGCGTCATTGCGGCGGGCGGCGTCTTCTCGGCCGCGAGTCCTTCTTCTACAGGTACGTATCGTGTCGCGATTTCTTGTTCTCTTGTGTGTAGCATCATCAGGGGACTCGAGGGAGGGGCTGCTAACGGCGATTATTGCCCAATGAGCAGTGGCGGAACTGGCCCGCCAGATCAGCCAGGCAAAGTCGGGCTTGGTCATCTGCGGTAGCGAGCACCTCGACGTGGTCACGAAAGCGGCTGCCCAGTGCAACCTTCCGGCCCGCAACGTATTGGTCCTGGACTCGACCTCACGGAGCCTGCACAGTGTAGCTGGACAGGTCGAGGCCATCTCCGGATCGCGATTGTCGTGGGCCAGAGTCACGGATCGGCAGGCGCTCAGGGACAGTCTCATCGTCATCCTGTGGTCCAGCGGAACCACGGGCCTGCCCAAGGGCGTGATGCTGTCGCATCAGAACCTGGTGGCCGAGACGTTCATCACCTCGGTCTACAACCGGCACTGGGTCCTGGAGCAGTCCAAAAAGGGGGTGGCCATACCCCCGGTCGAGTACCGCACTCTGGCGCACTTACCTACGAGCCACATCGCCGGTCTCTGGGGGTATTTCGTCGGGGCGCTGTACGCTGGCGGCACAGTCTTCGTATGCTTCATCTCTCACTTGCTCACCACCCACCTCCATGCCCGCATCAGTGGTCGAATTACTCTTCGCTGACTCTTGGAATAGTGGATGCGCAAGTATAGCTGGCCCGACCTACTCCGGCACGCCAAGCAGTTCAAGATCACGGCCTTCTACACGGTCCCCTCCATCTACCTGCGCATGAGCAAAGCCCCCGAGGTAACAGACCAATTCTCCTGGCTCGCGGGCGCCGTGACAGGCGCAGCCCCCATGGACGGCCAACTCCAACAATCGGCGAACAAGAAGCTCGGGGCAGCGGCCGCCGCCGCAGCAGGGGCCCCACAGCAGCCGCAGCCGCAGCAGATGCTAGGCCAGACGTGGGGCCTGAGCGAGACAACGGGCGCGGTGACGGCGGTCCCGGCCGGCGAGAGCGACGACACGGGCTCCATCGGCTCCATCCTGCCGACCGTCCAGCTGCGGCTCGTCGACGACGACTTTAGGGATATCGAGCCGGGCCGCGAGGGGGAGCTGGTCATCAGGGGCCCCGTCGTGACGCGCGGCTACTACGGGAACCCCGCGGCGACCCGGGATGCGTTCCGCGACGGGTGGTTCTGCTCTGGGGACATTGCCGTGATGCGGAACGGCAAGTTCTACGTCGTGGACAGGAAGAAGGTTAGCCCAAACACTCACTCCCTCCCTTATCCCGCCCGCTATCAAACACCACCGACCTGCCAAGACGCAGTACGCACAACTGACAACGTTCCGTAAACACCAGGAACTGCTCAAGTACAAGGGCCTGCAGGTAGCCCCCGCCCAGATCGAAGGCTTGCTCATCGAGCACCCGCTCATCAAGGAGGCCGCCGTCATCGGGCTGCCGGACCCGTCCGCGGGGGACCTGCCGTGCGCCTTCGTGGTGCGCGCCGAGGAGGAGGCGGGAGGAGCCCTGACGGCCGCCGACGTTCAGAAGCACGTGGCGGACCGGCTGGCGCCCCATAACCAGCTGAGGGGCGGCGTGCTGTTTGTCGACGAGATACCCAAGAACGCGGTTGGCAAGCTCTTGAGGAGGGAGCTGCGGGAACGGGCGAAGAAGGAGCTACAAGGGGGGACGGCACGGGCAGCCAAATTGTAGTTGACGATATCCTGTATATACGTGCATTTACGAGTAATGAAATACGACGCTGTACTCACCCGCTAGGAAGCCGTGGGCTTGCATCATAAAAGCCACAGTCATAGCTTCAGGTGCGGGTCGGACTCCAACAAGCAATCGGGAAGCTTGACGAAACATTGCAACCATGTGCGCTGCCGGAGTAGGTACCAAGGCGTGAGGGCGACGTTGCGGGAGGAGGTGTTCAGGTGGCTCGTGGAAACGGCGGACACGATTCCGTGGTATGACGAACAGAGGAACCCATCGTCGGTGACGCTTGCGGATCCTCACGAGCAGTATGTGATGCGGGAGGAGAAGTGCGAGGACTGCCCGCCGTATTGATAATCGGTAGATCAAGTCAAGCGTGGAATGCCCCGAGGTTTTACATTGGCCTAAGACAGACATGAACATCAAAAGGGAACCGAAAATCCTTTGTCAGATACAATCAAATATAGCATAATAAGGGATATACCTCTACTTTTATTATTTAAATAGTATATTGTACAGAAATCTAGTAAGTAATTATTTTACTATTTCATTACTAAAGATTTTTGGTATTGAACCACATGCACGTTGCCTGGGAAATGTAACAGGAAACCCATGTACCTGGCACTGCCGCGCATGTAGTTTCTTCAGCGGTCCGCTACAGGCCCCCTTACCGTGAAATCTGCAGATCATCCCACCTGACAGGACCCATCTAATACCTAGCACGTTCAGGTGCCCGCTTACAGCACACAACACGTACCCCCCACTTTGCACCTTTCTACCACAACTCATTCAGCTAAGTAGCATCGCTTGATCTCGGTTGACCTCGGTACCCTTTCAAGAGCCCGTCTGACTCCTCTACGAAATCATGTCAGCATCGACGCCATCACCCCTGGTAACGGGCGCCATCGCAGCAGCCGCCGTTCCCGCAGCCCTGTACGCGCTGCACCACCTCGCCGGGTCCGGCAAATCCAAGCGAGCCGCCGCCCTGGCCCCAACGGAGGAGCGCGTGTGCATCCTCGGCGCCTCGAGCGGCCTGGGCCGCGACCTGGCCCAGAAGTACGCCGCGCGCGGCGCCAAGGTCTGCGTGGTCGCCCGCCGCGCCGAGCTGATCGCGGCCCTGGCCCGGGAGTGCAACGGCGAGAAGGGAGAGGATGAGGATGGGGACCGCCGGTGCATCGGCATCGCGGCGGACGCGGCCGTCGCCGAGGACATGGTGCGGGTCCGCGAGCGCATCCTCGAGGCCTGGGGCGGGCTCGACACGCTGCACATCTGCGCCGGCGTCTCGGCGCTGCAGCCCGTCATGGACCTGACGGGCGCTGCTCCCGGCGAGGACGCGACGGCCGCTGGCATCGAGAAGGTCGTCGAGATAACCGGGCGCGCGACGCAGGGGAACCTGGTTGGCCCTCTCGTCGCGGCGTTGACATTTGTACGTTGTCATCAATCTCGTCATATTACTGTCCTACGTGGTGTAGCAAGCAAAGGATGAACTAATCTCCCCGCCATCTACCTCCCACAGATCCCCCTGCTCCAGCGCACCTCGTCCCACCCGGCCATCCTCCTCGTCTCCTCGCTGGCGGCCATGGTCGGCGCCCCGACGCGGGCGCTGTACGGCGCGACCAAGGCGGCCTCGCTGCTGCTCTTCCAGTCGCTGGCCGTCGAGCACCCGCGCGTCGCCTTCACCTTCGTGCTGCCCGCGACCATCGAGGGCAACTTCCGCGCGTCCGCCGTCGACGCCGGCCCCGTCCGCGAGGCCGACCCCAACAAGACGGGCCTGCGCATCGGCTACGTCGCGGACCGCTGCGTCGCGGCCGTCGACCGCCGCACGACGGGCAATGTCTTCCTGCCCTTTTTTCCCAACTTTTTGGCCACGCTCATCTATACGCTGTGGCCGGGGTTCGTGGAGGCCAAGGCGCGGAGGAAGTACAACTTTCAGGCATCGTAGGACGGCCAGAGCAAAGGTGCGACGACTATATGCACACTTGAACCATACATCGCTCCTCTTATTTGAGCATTACTATTGCCGGGTTTGATTTGAGAGCGCTTTCTACACAGACTGAATGGACGGATGGCTCGAAACTCCGTTATGTCCGAGATGCACTCGGCTCCTCGAAGAAAGGGAAAGAGGTTGGTCACTGTGGATGACTTCAAGGCACACAAAACAAGGATAGTTCTGCCGGAGTGGAGAAGGGTATGGATTGCCTACGCCGTCGTCGTCATCGTGCTGATTCTCAACCGTTTGATGACAAATGCTGCAGTGCCACGACTTAGGCACAACTGCCTGGGCGTTAATTTGTCAGATCCGTACGGGGCCGGGTAATGCGGAGAGAAAGGAAGGAAGGATGCAGGTCAGCAAAGCAAGCACACATCACATCACTGCAGGAAACCTGTCGCGCGAACCGGAAGTTATGGAACTGACGGAAATACAACCGTGGATGTCGCCATGAAAGTAGGTAGTACCCCGCACTGGGTTGTTGCCTTATGCAGGCGTAGAGTATGTATTTAACGGCTATCGCATCATCGTCGCTCAGGGACCAATTCCCTCGATTGCTTCGCATCGCCCCCACACCCCGCAACTCCTTCCAATTAGCAGCAGCATCTAAGCGTTTCGTCACCATGGCCACCCCAGCACACAAGATCAAGCTGTACACCAACCACGGCTGCCCCTGTAAGTTCCAATGGAACGGATCCCAATTCGTGAATTCATCCATGTAGATACGTGCATTTCTAACGTTACTCGGGGTGCGAAAAAAGGGGCCCACCGCGCCCACATCGCCCTAGCCGAGCTCAACGTCCCCTTCCAGGAAGAAATCATCGACCTCAGCGTCCCGCGCACGCGCGAGTACCTAGCCGTGAACCCGCGGGGTCTGGTGCCGTCGCTCGAGTTCGACGGGCAGGTCGTCACCGAATCCGCCATCGTCGCCGCCTTCCTGGCCGACGCCTACCCGCAGGCGGGGCTGGTCCCGGCCTCGACCGACGCCGGGGGCCCCCTGGCCCGCGCGCGCATCGCCTTCTTCGTCGACACGTATTTTAGCAAGGCCGTCGGGCACGCGCAAAAGGCCGTCGCGGCTTACGCCGACGGCGAGGCGGCGCAGCGGCCGGCGCTGGATGATTTTGTGGCGGTGGTGGTCAAGGAGATTGAGCCGTTGCTTACGGATGCGGCGCCGTTCTTTGGGGGGAGTCGGAAGTTGACTCTGGCCGAGGTATGTTTAAAGAACAGAACCCGGGGACAGCGGCCCCTTCCCCTTTTTTCCCTTATTATTCCTCATCGTATCCCAAACCTGTCTCTGCTTCGCCTCGTTCGTGATTGACGTCGTTTCTCACAACCCTTCCCCCCTTTCTAGGTCCAGACAGGCTCCTTCCTCCTCCGCCTCTACGCCTACATCAAGCACGGCCTGGTCCCCGCCAGCCTCGAGACGGAGCTGGCCACCAAGGCGCCCAACTTTGACCGGTGGGCCAAGGCCACCATCGCGCACGAGAGCGTCACGTGCGTCTGGGACGAGGACAGGGTCATTGCGCATTCCAAGTACCGGTTTGGCAAGAAGTGAAACGACAAGGAAAGCAGGATATGAAAGGAGACGGAGGAAAGACCCGCTGTGAATCGATTAGCACTTACTTCGCCTAGCCACTTGAATTGAGACTCCATTATGTGCGCGCTTCGTTCCCGTGCTCGTTGGCCTGTGATACGCTAGGTTAGGAATCCATACCCCATCTACTTATACATATATCTTATATGTGTATGCCTATAGAACATAGAAACGTGATTTAAGAGCTCGGCTGAAGTTGCAGTCATGGGGCATGACTAAACCCATTTGCTTTGTCTATAAGTCCAGGGTCTCACCTCCCTGCTATCTGTGGCGTGGTGCAGCTGATTTGCTATAGTGACTCGTTATAACATGTATAGACTCCCACTTTCTGCACGAGCGATGGCGAGTACTATGATATAAGTTAACCCGAGATCCGGTGTCTAGAGTCTTGAGGCGTAAGGTGCATTGCGCCGGCGTGCTGCGAGGACGTAAATCCCCTATCGTCGACGACTACCAGCACTATACCTTGGTTCCGCGCGCCATCCAAAGGTTTTGGTCGAGACGTGAAGCAGATGAGTGAATAGTTGGCGTGAAGAGTTGACCGTGAGTATTGTTTTCGGCGACTCTTTGCGCAACCACCAAAATGCGACCGATATAGTCCGTCCAAACAGACATTTCTTTCACATACGACCATATCCTGCTGAATACTAGGGATCCCGTCCGCTCTCCCATATATAAGCAGCAGAGAGCCGAATTAGTACTAGGGTCGGTGACGACCTGGGAATCCTCGGTGTTGTATGTTTCTTGTGTTTTGACTTTTTGCCCTCCATCAGGAGGGCGACGAGGAAGTAGGCAGGACTTATGCCCGCAGGCGCCTTGGACGGAGGGAAAGTGGGAGCGGGCGTACAAGCGCACGGGAAGACTGTCAGACCGTCTCTCAGGTGTTGCCGGTTCTTTTCATAGTCCTGCAGTTTAACCTCATGCCTAGGAGGGAGAACACTAGACCTTGAAAAGCCGGGTATAGGTTGCCGTAAGAGATAGAACTAGTGAGATGGAACTATAGCTCATTTACTAATTCTAGCCAATGTCAATTGAAACACTCGTGTGCGCTTCATGAGAAGAGCAGATGGAAGATAGCAGCATATTCTAAAAGGTATAGTCTGATTAAACGATAGAATCATCAATAGTATAGGTCATAAAGCGTAACGCTCGTCGCATGAGACTGAAAGACGCGGGGCCTAGTTCAAAGCCTTCTGCGCCTTGTACTGGCCGGTCCGGCCCTGCGCGGCGTCGTAGAGGGCCTGGATGTCCTTCTTCCACTGGTCCACCTTCAGTCGCAGGATGCGTCGGTCGTAAGTCAGGACTAGAATATCGCCAAGGTCAGTATGTGCTGTGCGCCGACGAGCGCGAGAAGAGAAATGGGTCGAGACTTACATCCATTGACTTCGCCCTCCACGTCGGTCGTCTGGGTCCAGACGGCGCCGCTGCAGGCGTATCTCTCGATCTGCTCCTTGAGTTCTGTCAAGAGAATGTGGCCTCGGTAGTTGTAGGCCTCGAGATCTTCGTCAATCTCATACGTCTGGTTGATGGAGTTGACGGCATCCTGCACTTTCCAGAGGCTGGGCGAGACGGTATTGTCAGCATCGCCATGTCAAAAAGGGAGGGTGGAAAGCTTTTAGGAATGAGTCAGTGTCGGGACTTACTTTTCCGCAGAAACATTGTGCCCAATGCCGCCAAACTCGCCCTGGATGGCAATGCGCTTGGGGTCGTGGGGGGTGGACTGGAGTGAGTAGAAGGGCGAACCGCATTGCGGGTTGGCGTAGTGATGGTTGTCGTGGAAGTCGCCGGCGCCGTGGTCGAACCAGCCCGAGGTTGCATCAACTAGCCGGGTAGGATCCAACTGCTTGGTGCGGTCGGCCAGGTTGAATTCCGGATAGTACCCATTGGTGATTTGACCCCACCCTTCATTGTAAATGACCTAGAAATGAATTAGTCAGTAGGGATCTTTTATCGGAAAGACTGGGAGGATCGAAGAATGCGTGTCATTTTAGGAAAGACTTGAACATACCCATGTGTAGATGCTGGGGTAGCTCTTGTGTTGGTCAATGAAGACTTCGAACTGTCGCTCAAACTCGGCCTGCTGTGCGGCGTCCGGCTTCCGGTCGCCATCGACCATGGCCGGCATATCCTGAATGACAAGCAGACCCATCTGGTCGCAGGCTTGGTAAAACAGAGCTGGCTCGACTTTGATCTATATTATTGGATTGCCCAGTCAGTTTCAGGTCCCTGGAGTAGTATCCCCGAGAATTATAGATTGTCCTGTCCAACTTACATGCTTTCGCACCATGTTGAGACCCAGGCCCTTCAACACCTCCAGATCGTAGACCATGGCTTCGCGATTCGGGGGAGTGTGGAGGCCGTCGGGCCAGTAGCCCTGGTCCAGAGTGCCGAAGTGGAAGAAGAACTTGCCGTTGATGAGCGGCCGTTGGATGCCATTGACTTCACCCACCGAGACCGTCCTGAAGCCGGTGTAGCTTGTCACTTCATCGTCCTTTTCGAGTCAGAGATGTCAGTAAACACTCCGATCCGGCTGTCTCGGAGTTAATGGAAATACTCACACCCAGCTTGACGGTCAGGTTGTACAGGTTAGGTGAGTCGGGGGACCACAGCTCGGGCGAGTCGACCACGAACTCGATGGGGCTGTTGCCGGTGCCCTCGTGCGACATGATAGCCACTCCCTCTTTCCCGACGACCGAGACGCTGACTTTATCGTTGCCTCCCGATGTCGCGACCTGCATCTTGACTGTGAAATTGTAAGTTTAACCCAATAACACTGATCGCATTGCCTTTCAGGAAACAGGCCCTCTTTTGGAATTGCAACTTACCCTTGCCATCCATATCTGCCGAGATATCCAGCTTCTGGATGTAGTTTTGCGGCACCGATTCCATCCACACCGTCTGCCAAATACCGCTGCAGGCGCGGTAGAAGATGTGAGAGGGGTTAACGCGCTGTTTACCCATGGGGATGTTGTAACCCATGGAATCAGTTGGGTCGAAAACATGCACGTGCCTGTCAAGATGGAAGAGGTCAGCCAGATTACACACACACACACACACACACGGATCCCCGGGGAGAGGAGATGTCACTGGTTACGTACAGCGTGTTGGTGCCATTGGGACGGATAAGGTCGGTGATATCGAAGTTGAAGTGCCAGTAGCCACCCCTGTGGAACCCGGCTCTGCGCCCGTTCACGAAGACCGTGGCTTCGTAGTCCACGGCCTCGAAATTGAGCATGACCCGGCGCCCCTTCTGGGTCCAGTCGCGTGGGACAGTAAAGTCCCGCGTCAACATGCCGTACGTCACGTTGACATCCTGAACCCCTGAAAGCCCACTCTCCAAGCAAGACGGGACGAGAACGTCTGCCGCGTTCGCGAACGACTTTTAAGTAATTAGGTCAGCCAGCGGCACATTAAACGAGGGGTTTTCTTTTTCCCTTTCTTTCTATTTTGAGTTGGTACAACTTGGGGGAACGTGTACTGACTTCATTGACGGGCGCCATGCGAGCCTCGGCCGCCGAGGATCGCCTGTACTTCCAGATACCGTTGAGGTTCTGCCATTGCGGGCGCTGGAGCAGCGGTCGCGGGTACTCGGGCCACGGGTTCGTGCCGACCTTATAGGTCCACTCCGTGTCGAGAGGCGGCGTCTTAACTTCATAACCAAGCACCTGAGACGCCACGGCGAGCGCGCCGAAGACGACTTGGCCAGTGATATGCATCTTGGTGTCGGGATATCGGCAGGGCAGGGCCAGATAAGCTGTTGCTTACTCTTCTCCACTGGCTGTAGTCCTGGATGACACGCAAGTTTGGGGAGCGGACTATGAGGGGGAAGGAGAGGAATAGATCCCAGATTTGATATGAGAAGGTTTTTGAGGGCCCGTGACGCAGCGCCACCAGATGGGAGGCCGTCAAGGTCGCGGACATACGGCTCATGTTATATAGACGCCGGACTCACGCAGATCGGTCATTCTCGCACGAGGCTTGCTTGCCGATGTGTCCTAGCATCGCAGAACTCGCCAATGGTCGTCGAGCCGGTTTCCGACCTTCCTAATTCCGACAACATCCTCGTTACCTGGGGAAGGACGTCGTACCCAAGGGCTGTCTGTCCACTAAAGGCCAAGCAGGAAAACGAAAGAGCGGTGCAGTCAGGCTGCAGACGCGAGAGTGTATGCGTGGGTCAGTTGGCCAACTAGTGGCTCTGCAACTGGACATGACATCGAGCCGGACGAGAGTACCGTAGTCTGGCAAGCCTAGCAGTGGGAAATGAGTAGTAGTAGCAAAGCCAAAGTACATCTGCTATTGTATGCCATGCCATGCTACGGATGGCGCCCGGATCCACGAAGAAGCTCCACCGGTGTAAGTATCCCTGGACTTGCATGGACAGCCAGACTTTGCGATCCAATAACGGAGGAACCAAGCAGCAAGGTATCTAAGCTGCAAAGAGTACCTTGGCGTTTCCGACTCATCTCGTTGGTGCAACGTAGTGGCTCAGCACGGGATTCGCTGGATAGGCATTGACTCTCCAAGATTGACTTACGGCGTCGCGTGCTAGGGATATCTGGAGTGATTGACGTAGGACATGGGGTGGCTAATGCAGGCAAGGTGACTAGCCAAGGCAGGCTAGAGATGTGACCGAATCACCGACTACCTAGCGGCCTGGGTATATACTCGACCACTCGCGACCTCGCGACCCAGCTCGAGGACGGCCTTTCGGCAATGCAGTGGATTTCTCTGGCTACTGCCATGATATCGCATGTAGCCTGCCGGACCGACTAATAAGAGCCCAGCGAAGAAAGAAGCCTCACTTGTGGCTCCCTGCTACCGGCCATGGCGTACGGGAATCTGTCTGCTAAGCCGGCTCCAAGCCTCGATCTCTATGTTAGCCCTACATCATCGATCCCGGGCCCTCGCCGTGTATGTGGCCAATGAAAGTAACACCATCAAGGTGAGAGAAACCGCAAAAGAGTACACCGCTCAATTGGAGAAAAAACAAAACAACACAAAACAAACAAAACGAATCACGCCCGTTTTCGATAAATCTGCCAATCTCAATTTGCGCCTGGCCGTGCTCACCCTTCATCAAGTTGTGTGTGGCTGGGTGATTCAGCCAAGATATGATATCTCAATAGTAGGCAGCAGCATAATAAAACAGCATGGGTTGGCATTGGCGGCGTAACTTGTCACTCGTACCAAACATCAATTGATCAATGGGGACGTTGTCTGCCAGCTTCCCGGGCTGTGCCGGGCTTGGGCCCTGGGCAAACGGCAGATGATCATCATATTCTGGCAACTCGGCAGAAGATTGAGGAGAAAAAACCGACGAGATGGCCCGAGGGAAGATGACGGGTTTCCCGTCTGATGGACCATGGCATCATGGAGGGTGTAAAGGAAAACCTGCTGGCGGATTGCTGGCACCAATGAGGGCCAATGTTTCATGCTGGAGAACATGTGGAGTTAGCAATCTAGAATGCCATCTGGCACATGTAGAATATGTGCTCCCTCGACCGGTTCGGCCAGTGAGAAGTGGTGGTCCAAAAATAATGACATGATGCTCATCATCACGGGGTCGACAAACGTTGGAAGGCCAAGGCCCGAGTCTGCCGTCATGAAATCCGGACTATCGAAGTGTGTCGGTTGTGTTCTGTTGGACGCTGCTTTTTTTTCTTTCTTCTCCCCCTTCTCCCCCCCTTCGCTGCGGGGAACCTGGAGTTGCAGAAGGCGATCTCCAAAGCAGCAGCCAGCCAGCTACGGAGACTTTGAACCTTGGCATGCACCCCTCCAAAGCCACCCGTCGCCTTAGGGGAGCTTAGGTCAACCAAGTCACCTAGCACAAGGCAAAATAACGTGTGCCAATGTGCCCCAGGTGCCCCATGCCCCATGCCCCAGCGGCCGGCCCCCCAACCGCCCCTCCCCTCGGCCCCTCTTCAGCCAGTGCCGCGAGGGAAAGAAATGCGGGGTGGCTGCTGTAAGCAGCTAAGAAAGAAAGCTGGACGCAAGGCTCGCTCGTGATGCCTGGCCGCCCGCATCGTTTAACGCAATGTAAGGGCTGGTACCCCTCTTCGAATGCGACGGCCGTTGATCGTGTCTCGTGACGAGAGGCTCCTGCCTAGAAACGAAAGAATCAAATTCGGTTCTTCACGGGACCCCAACCTGTACACCCCCTTTCATTACAATGCAGAGCGCTGGCATCGTGACAAAGGTGACGAGCACATCATGGCGCGCGAGCCAAGGGGGTCGCCAAGCGGGCGTGTTTGACTCGATCCAAGAAAATTCCTCGAATCTCACTCGAGCGATCGAGGCTGGCTGTCGGGATTGAGCGGTCAGTCCTTGGTTTTTCTTCAACTGTTTAATTCCATCCCTCTCTCGGCATTCCATTTTTAATTTCTGGAAACTTACACAAGCCATGTATGTCGCAGTGCTAGCATGTAGTCAGGTTAGTGCGTCCGTGGAACGGACGAGTCGAGTCGGCCGACACCTCGCATACCTACCCAAGAACCAAGAACATGTAGCGGATGCATTGAGATGTTGTCACATATCTATTTTGCACTTTTCTTTTTGGTGGCACTTGTGGTATTGTGACTCGCATTGGAAGTACCTCTCTTCTCCAATATAATCGCGAGATTAGATCTTGGCCGAAATAACACACCCCAAAGAACATTGTGAGGTGGTTACCACATGGCCGCAGGCGCCGCATCTGCTGCCTGCCGCGTCCGCCCGAGTGCACAGAAGGTAAGGTAGGCAAGTACCCGCCCTTGTGGGACCGGCCCCCTTCTCCAGTTCGGATCTTGCACTCAAAAACCCGTACCTGCGAGTCATGAAGAACCAAGTCAAATCAAAAATAAAAAGGCTGAGCAAGGGATGCTACTAGCTTGACTAGAAGAAAAACAAGCAGGGCGAATCGTCGATGTATCTCTCATATCGGGAATACCTTGGTTCGCGTGGGATTTAGGGTGTGGTTCGTCCACGCTCCCTTGCTCCCTCCACTTGTTCGTTTCAAGCAACGGGCCGTCTTCCTTGGCCGATGGGAAAGGAACCCATGACTATATCCAGGGGCCCAGGAACTGACCAGTTCGGATCAACCGTTCGCAGGGAAGAGAGCCATGTGTCATGAAGGAGGGACCTGGGAGGGAGACGGCCCCGAGAATGCTCGGTTAACCCACGAAGTTCTTTTCGGCTACCAACTCTAGATCGAGGCCCAAATCCACCCATGACGAAATATTCGCGGAATATTTCCAAGGTTGTATAAGCTGTGGTTCTCCTCGGCTCCCTCTAATGTCAGAGTATTATTGTGTGCTGTGTTAACGACCAGCAGGAAGACTCCGGGTTCCCCTGTTCGGAAGCATCGTATACTGATCGGTACACCCAGCACCCAGTTGAATATCATGTGGTCGGCGTCGAGCATATATCAATGCGCAAAGGACGTATCACAGGCTTTTGTAAATCGCTCGAGTAGGTTGTAATCTGATTTATATTGATATCCGCTCCAATAGCAATGTTTATAGCGCCCAGGCCACATGTTTCCCGTGACTCCTAAATCTCAAACCGCTTTCTATGCTTCGCGTCTAGTTTCCACGTCTACCGCCGGTAGACATCAGTGTAATCTTCTGTTTCTTCTTCTTTTTCCCACCGCCACCACCACCACCCGGGGTCGCATTGCCAGCACCGCTATTGCTGGGACCCGCACTGGACTCTTCGAGAGACAACGCCTCCATTTGCATGTCAAACTGAGCTTGCTCAAGGAGGTGGTCTGCTTTCAACCAGCCGTCGTCCGCGGCACTTTCTGAAACAGGCTCAAGACTGGGCGAAGCAGCAAGAACACGTGTGCCCCATACCGTCTTGGACGTGGAAGGACTTGTAGAAATGTCCGCTAGCTGGTCAAAACCAAGCCGCGGGTTGGGCGGTGTCGATCCTGGTGCCGGTGCCAAAGGCTGGAAGTCATCGATATTGACTGCTGGGCCCGACTCCAAGGTGTCCACGTGGGCCTCATCGAAATGTCTTCGAGCACTGCGACCGATGGCTGCAGCCTCTTGGCGTTCAGCCTGAATACGTTCCCGCTCCTCTTGAGCTGATTTATCTCGGTGAGCTTTCCGGCGGCGTTCTAAGTCGCCCGAGAAAGTGTCGAGAACCTCAGATGGAACTATATCTGTCCAGTCACACTCCAAGAAACTAACCACACAGCCAAATGGTAAGTGACTGAGGTACTTCGCTCGCTTTCGCATTGCGTCGTCAACCACGTGGCCGGCAGATACATGTTCCACCCGCGGTAACAGAGTTGAAGGGAAGTTCGAGAAATCGCCAAACTGGGTCTTTAGGATGCGGATGTCCAACGGCGACAAGTATAGGTGAGGCGGAGCCGTGTAGAAGAAGAACGTGGGCCCTCCTGCGGGTTGTTTGGCCAGCGTCTTCGGCAACTCCTGAGGTAGTGAGCCAGCAGCACCGTCGTCGCCAACCCCGTTCCTTTGCTCCCTTATCTTGTCCTTTGCTGTAGTGATGGCCCGTACTGCTTTGACTGTCCAGTCGCCATCTTCGGTGCCGAATTGATGCTCGTCTTCGTTTGCCTGTCGTCGCAGGTCCTCCACTTCACGATCATACTGTTCCGCCACGTAATCATTGGTTCCTTTCATGATGTGCGCATAATCCATAACATTTGCGGCAAAGTGCCATGGCACATCTTCGCCGATATTCATTACGTCCGGTCCACCTTCCCTGGGTAATGCCAAGGTCGAGCCCGTTTCTCTCATCATCAGACGTAGGACAACGTCTTCCCCGGGGCGAGGAAGTGGATTTTCTTGACCAGCATAGAACCGAACGGGTCGTGTTTCGGCCAGTTTGAAGGAGTCTTCGCAAATAGGACACTTCTTCCATCGTGCCTCCTTCCTTGAGCTGGGTTCGTCTTCGCTTGTCGAGTTCATGAATCGTAACAAACACGGAAAACAGAAAATGTGACCGCATCGCGCCATACGGGGTGCCACCGGTTCCGAGAGACAGATGGGACAGGATGTAGACTGGGATTCGGTCGAGGCCAGCACTTGGAGCACATCGGACCAGTCGACATGCTTGTTTGCGTCGCCAGCCTGCGCGGTGTAGTCGCCATCTGGCGAGACTATGAATCGGTAGTTGGCGTGAACGAATTTGGCCTTGTCGACGGGGTGGTAGCCGGACCCCGGGCCCCAAGTCGCATGGCGACGTGAAGATCTGCCATGACTATGTCCGTAGCCCTGGTCGTGAAAGGGCCTGGTGGAGAAGTTGAGTAGATGGGTGATAGATGTCTGGCCTCGTCGACTCGACGGATTACGGAATGCTCTCTATGGCAAAGTCAGTCATAAAGCTGGATAGTGATTGTAGCACCCAAATGCGACAGCAACCGCCTCGTGGTAGCCAATGGCCCGGGAAAGCAGCAAATTCCTTTGGTTGCCGGAGACTAGGGCCAGCTGCAGCGCAAAAGGGAGGCGAGATGCTGGGACATCGCCACCTCTAACGTGCTACAGTAAAGGGACGGGATAGCTTACAAGTTCAGCCATCGCATCGTCGTCATCCAGGCGACTGTCTCTCAATGGCCTCCTCTTTTCCCTGTGCTGTTTTCGGGCAGCCTGGCCCTTCCGAGGCACAGATGTTGAGGCGGATGGGGTGGACGATGCCGATCGTCGGGCGTTCGACTCGTGGCTCGGGGATGGCACGGAGACGGGTTGCGAAGGGGTATAGTTGAAGTTGGAACTCGATGCCGATAGGGACTTGCCTCCCAGATTGAGCGAACTCGAGTTCATGGTGACCTCGGCGGCAGTATGGCTATCGTCGTGTTTCTGTCCGGGAGACAATGGCGCTGGACCCGATCGGAGCCGCTGATAAGAGAAGAGCTGACTGATGTCACCGTCCCGTACCGATGGCGACACCCAAGTAATGTCGAAGTAACCGACCGAACTAAAACCACAAACCCGAAGCTCTCACAATACAACGACAGAGAAGAAACCACAGGATGAGAAGGAAAATATCAAAGCTATATTGAAGTGGCAATTCAAGATGGATCACGAAGGGGTCCAGTAGATGGATGGACCCCAGAGGAGTTGTAATGAGGGTAGAGGGGGAGAAGGAAGGCGAAGGAGTCACTCGCGGTCTGCCGGTCCAATGATTAATCGTGGCGGGGCAAAAAGAAGAGCTAACTTATCTGACGGTTCTGACCTGACCTGACCTGAATCCCAACGGCCATTTTCACTGGCTGCTGCTGCACGTAAGCCTAAAAAGCTTCCCTCCCCAGGCCCACCTGCGCTCATGGCAGGCCTGTAAAAGCCGACACCTAACTGTAGGCATCTACGGATATAGTGAAAATGCAGTACTGGAAAGCCTGCACTGTTCGGGCGTTATGCATTTGTGTTCACAAGCAAGATGACAAATGCTCGCCCAACTCTATACAGAAAATAAATTGGACCTTATATCAAAAAGTAATGCCCATACTGTTCACTTTAAAAAAGATATAGAGAAACTTCAAAAAAGAATTATTTCGACGCGAGCAGGATTCGAACCTGCGCTCCCGAAGGAAATTGATGTCGGTACTTCGAGTCAATCACGTTAACCTATGGATAGTGGGTTAGTAAGGATGCAAGTGCGATCGAGTTGAATTGTAAGAACATACCACTCCGTCATCGCGCCTTGATGAATTGTTGAAATTGGGACCATTATCAGTGCATAAGTTGTTGGGGGGAACTGCCAGTACAACCCCGCCCGATATTACCTATCTACATTCATGTTGACTCCACCCTTCGAACCGGCTGGGCTGGATTCAAGGATGTCAATTGACTACCAAACAGCCAAGATCATGTTATGATATTGTTTGAATATTACGTGCAGCAACTTAGGCTGGGGTGGATGGCCTTGTTCTGGCGAACTGATGCCCGCGTTTGGTCGTACGAACACACGCTGGATACTGTTGTCCATCCCGCGCCTGTTCGCCGATATATGACGCGGAGTGGCAGGGCTAATGACTTAGGAGAGCGAAGGCAATAGCCTCTATATTTGAGAGCGACTTCGTCTTGCATGCTATTAGTCGACTAAGTGGTCAAGCCTACGATTCATGGACAGTAACCAACAAATACAACAGTCAACTACAACCAAGTAATATAGCCCCAAGTGAGGCGGAAGAAAAGGCTTTCTGGGTAAATGGCCGTGAAATAGAAGCTAAATCAAAACATCACAAATGCGTATATGCTACCAAATGCTACCTGCTATATGATCCAACAGAAGACCCTCGAAGAAAGGTGTCATGTGGGAAATTTTTATGACGACGACGACGCCGCAGGCCCTCCAAGCACCTCATCAGCCATCGCGCGCCCAGCCGCCCTACCAGTAAAGATGCAGCCACCGACAAAGGTACCCTCGAGCGAGCTGTAGCCATGCACACCGCCCCCACCAAAACCCGCGACCTCGCCCGCCGCGTAGAGCCCGGGGAAGGCCTCCCCGTTCTCGCGCATGACGTTGCTGTTGAGGTTCGTTTCGAGCCCGCCGAGCGTCTTGCGCGTCAGCAGGTTCATGCGCACCGCGATCAGCGGGCCGTACCGCTTGTCCAGCAGCCGGTGCGGCGGCGTCACGCGGCTCATCTTGTCGGGGAAGTAGAGGCGGGCGTTGCGGATCATCATGACCTGGGCGTCCTTGCAGTAGGCGTTGTCGATCTGGCTGTCGCGGGCCTCCACCACTTCGCGGATCTGGTCGTACTCGAGCGGGGGGCCGTCGCTCTGCTTGGCCAGCTCGTTCATGCCGGCCACCAGGTCCTCCAGGTTATCGCGCACCACGAAGTCCTCGCCGTGCTTCTGGAAGTCCTGCACGTGGACGGTCCCTTTCTTGCCAAATATGCGCGTGAGAAGCTGCCATAGACTCTTGTTGGTGATGTCCGAGTTTTGCTCCGAGCCGGACAAGGCAAATTCGCGTGCGATAATGCTTTGGTTCAACACGAACCATGTATAATCGTAGCCAGTACTGCAGATATGCTTCAGTGTCCCCAGTGTATCAGACCCTGGGTAGAGAAACGGCGGCAGGCGCTTTCCAGTCGCATCTAGCCAAAGTGAAGACGGAGCCGGTAGGACTCGGATGCCGTGACCGGGCCAAATGGGGTTCCAGTTCGTCAATCCTTCGGTGTAATGCCACATTCTATCACGGTTAACGACGTTCCCGCCGACTTTCTCGGTGATTCCAAGCATGCGGCCATCGACGTGTGCAGGGACTCCGATGACAAATTTCTCGGGCACACGGGGTCCAAGACGGTCTTTGGGCCATGCAGCCTTGACGGCTTCGACATTGCCACCGATGCCGCCGGATGAGACTAGTATGGCTGAGCCGTATATCTCGAATTGGTCGACCACCTTTCTGGACGTCTTGACGCCCCTCATTGCGTCATCTGGCTCCAGAACGCTGCCCCGGACGCCGATGGCCCGGCCCGCCTCGTCGACAATCAGCTCATCTACCTGGTGCCGGAACTTAAAGTCGACGATGCCCTTCTTAGCCGCCTCCTTGACGGGCTCGGCAAAAATGCGCACGACCTCCGGGCCAGTGCCCCAGGTGATGTGGAAGCGGGGCACGGAATTGCCGTGGGACTCGGCAGAGCCCGCACCCCGCTCGGCCCAGGCAACGTTGGCCATGAAGCCCAGCCCGCGCGCCTTGACGTAGGACTCCATCCCGTCGGTAGCGAAGTCGACGAAGGCCTCGGCCCACTTGCGCGGCCAGAAGTCGTCCTTGTCGCGGTCGAAGCGGGCCGAACTAAGCCAGTCGCGCATGGCCAGCTCGCGGCAGTCCTTGATGCCCATGCGGCGCTGCTCGGTCGAGTCGACGACGAAAATGCCGCCGAGCGACCAGAAGGCCTGTCCGCCGAGGTTGCCCTCGTTCTCTTGGTCGAGGATGAGGGTGGGCACCTTGCGCTCGGCGAGCTCAAAGGCGGCGACCAGGCCGGCTAGGCCGCCGCCGACAATGATGACGGGCTTCTGCTGCTTTGTCTGGTCATCCGAGGCCATTTTTGAGATATTTCGAAAATAGCGTTAACTTGATAATAGGTTATCACTACCTACACACTGATGCAAACGGAAGGAAAGACCGGCTGAGCATAATGTTTGGCATGTAATGCGGGGAGCCGCGGCTTCGCGGCGTAGTCATCCCATACAGGGTACACATTTTACTCAGCCCCAGCTGGGTGGTATTTGGGTTGCACAAAGACCAGTACCAGGCATACGACTTTACTGCATACCGCGACTGCCTTGGGGTTTAGGTTTGTGTTCATGTGACAGACAGTTGAACGAATGATTCGATACGAGACCCTGCGACCAACTACAGCCAACAGCTATGTCGCTAAGAAGGTGCCATTCTGCGACAAGGGAGCCTCGGCAGTGCCAAGCGAGGGTATGAATACTTTTGCAACTGCCCGCAAATGAAAAATTGCGGAAATTTGTAATTTGGTCAGGGGTAACGGGAACATTAAGTAGGCGGAATTGGTCAATGAGGAAAGTCGATTGATGCAAACGAGAACCTCGAGTTCTCTACATAGTACCTATCCCGAACCGCGGGGCCCCGGGATGACCCACCACACCACTAGCTTGGCATTGATGCTACATCTCACAGCGCAAGTGGTTGCAGCTTAGGGGTTAGTCGTCACTTGGAGCTCAACTGCCAGCATTCTCATCGCAGCATCCACCTCCTTGATCCCTTGAATCGTGATAGAACCCGCCGATTCTCATCTTGAAGACACTGCCGAATGCTGAATGAACTTGTTGTCATTGACTATTTTAGTATGAATCCCATAGATGTTTCAAGTCATGACGCTATGATGAGGTCACCATTTCACATAGCGCAACGGCTTTTGGTTGTTCATCACAGGAAGAGCGCTCGCTGGACGCGTTAGAAGATCTCGGCTCAGCCTTCGAGAATTGCGAATTGTACTCTTGTTCTAGTATCCTATCATACCAATTCTACAGTAATATCATATCAACCTCCGAAAACCACCACAATGCTCTTCGTTCGCCAAATCCTCCGCACGTCCACCCGAGTCACTGTCCCCAACGCCGCCGCTCTCCAGCGAACCCCTGGATCTGCACTACGTGCGCCCCTCCGTCTGGCCTCAACGACTGGCGGCACCAGTACGGATTTGAGATCGGAGAAGACGAACCCTGCTCAGAACCAGAAGCCGGACGAAAATCGACAGGGCAACAATACCTCAGGACAGCATTCAAGCCAGCAGAATACGAATGGAAATGGAGACAAGTCTGGAACTAGCAAAGGGAAGCAGTGAGAAGCATGTTTCCATTCAAGATCAAGAGAGAATAAGCCATAAAAGTTGCATTGGAAGCGAAGCAGAATGTACCTACAGTTGTCCGCCATCCAGTATTATCTGATACGGCTTGGAATTACACTGTATAATGAGGATTACTTGTTATGGAAAAAGCCATCTTTATTACATCTATCTCGTTTAATATAACGGCAACGATCTTGTTCGTGTTCTCGATGGCTTCTGGTACTGTATTGACAATTCACGTTTCGCCAAACTTGCTCCAGCCCAAGAGCCGCGACGGGCAAAGCCTGTACATTTACATCTTCAACTACACCATCTAGGAACACACATAAACTGTTGTGGCCATATCGAAACGAACCCGAATCTAACGTTGATCTGACTACCTGTTCATCCCTACCTACACAATCCCCCCAACCCAATCTCTCCCCCCGCAACCCAGCCCCCCTCCCTTCCCCTCCCCCCTCAAGAATGCCCCTGAATAGCCTTCGGCAGATACGGCTCCCCCAGCCAGGCGTCCTCCTCGTCGGTGAGCACCACCTCGCGCGCCCGCAGGACCTCGTCCATGCGCTGGACGCTGTTGACGCCGACGATGGCCGCGCACACGCGCCGGCCCAGCCACGCCAGCGCGACCTGGCTCATGACGGCCCCGTGGTCCCGCGCCACCTGCTGCACCCGCGCGATGATCTCGCGGTCCGCGTCGCTGGACCCGTGCCCGAAGCGCGCCGAGCGCGCGGTGCGGTCCGCCATCTCGAGGGGGCGGGCCAGGTAGCCCTCGGCTAGGGGGGACCACTGCGGTTGTTGCGTTGGTGTCAGTGCCGGTTCTTTCTTTTGAATTAAGGGGTGCTAGGTCCTCACCGACAACATGCCGACCCCGGTCCGCTGGCAGAACTTGACCATCTCGCGCTCCTCCTCGCGGTAGAGCAGGTTGTAGTGGTGCTGCATGGCGACGATCTTGGTCCAGCCGCGCAGCTCGGCGACGCACTGCAGCTGGGCCAGCTCAAAGGCCCACATGGACGAGGCGGCCAGGTAGCGCACCTTGCCGCTCGCCACCAGCCCGTGCAGCGTGCCCATGGTCTCCTCGATGGGCGTGTCGGGGTCCCAGCGGTGGATGTGCAGCACGTCGATGTAGGTCGACTGCAGCCGCTCCAGCGACTGGTCCACCGCGCTCAGGATGGCCATCCGCGAGAGGCCTGTAGGGAGCGGGGACCGGTCAACGAGCTGCTTTTGCTTACTTTCCCCTCATGATTGGCAGGGGACTGGCTGGGAGAGAACATGGGAATGCTTTACTTACCATACTGGTTCACGTAGTCTTTGCTCTTCTGGACGGACTCGTCGAGGAAGGCGACGAAGTCGCTCGAGTCGCCGTGCTCCGTATCCGCCAGGATCCGCCCGACCTTGGTCATGAGGACCAGCTTGCGGCGCGGGATGTTGAAGTCCTTGATGACGCGTCCGATTATGGCCTCCGTCTGGCCGTTGCTGTACGCATTGGCGGTGTCTTTATTGCAGTCAGTCAGTCAGTCAGTCGGTCGATGAAACCCAGTCTGAATGGGGGAGGGGTTCAGTCCGTGCCCCCATAACCCACCCCAGGTATTGATGCCTCTGGTGTAGGCGGCGTAGAGGATCTTCCGCGCCTACTTCCTGGTCAGTCGGGAGGGCATTCATCGTTAAACCGGGAGAGGGGAACACGGCACCTCTTCTTCATCCATTGCCCAGTTCATCCATCGCGAGTCCCCCAACCCAAGCGTACCCAAGATGGGATTGGAGACGATCAGTCCACTGGACCCGACTCTTCGGTATTCTACCTTGGTGGCCGCAATTGACTGTGCCAACGCGCCGGGCACCGTCTTTGATTCGAAAACTGGGCGGTGTTGGGTGTGATGCTCCTCCGGCTTGATGCCATTCTTTAGCATGTGCCCATTGACGATCGAACCCATGTTAGAAACCGAAGTCATCGAATCACTGATAGATTTCTCGTCTTGGCTAGGGGTACAGACTTGTGATACTCGCTGTCCACGTATGCGGCAAAGTCTTATTTGACCAGAGTATCCAATTGTACTCTAGTCTGCTCCGAGTATCGCCCCATATTCGGACCAAAGATCCCTATAAGCTAGCAATCTGAGCGATGCAAGACACACGTGTGCTAACCACCACCTGTAACCATTCAGCTATGGGTGGCTGAGACCGGTGGATAGGCAAGGAAGCACGGAATAGTTCTCTCACCACGTCTTAGAACACACCCACAACGGAAGTTGAGTGCCGTTCATCGCCTCAGCCTGGCCCGGCGATGGGATCAGCAGAATTGAGCTTTACCTTACCACTTTCGCTCAACTGTCGCATGACCGTGGGCATTCCTGGTGATCTGTGAGAGGTTGGCTACAGGTTAGAAAACCCCTTGTTCTTCTCATAGGGCGATGGCACCGAATTGACCAGAACAATGCCTCTCGGGCGCCGTGTCGTGCAATCCTGCTAGGTCGGCGACTATCGAGAACAAAAGGGGCATGATCGTCATGTCTCAGCCCCTGAAGTGTTTTTGCTTCTTCTATAACTGAGTTTGCTAGCGGAGAATCAAAATCTGAACCATACAGATAAGATCCTGTTGATTTGGGACCACTACCCAGGAAACCACGCGAGACACCCGGAGTATTTCAGGGCCCCAGTTTCAGTACGATTCACTTAAGCCATGTGATGTGCAAGGTTTACAACCTCTCATGTGAAGACATAACACCGCCACCAACATTGAGCTCTCAGGCTTCACCCAGCATTCAAACGTCACGATGCGTGCGCTGTCTGAGGGCCCTGTGGAAGGATAGCCTAAACATGTCATAGATAGATCAGATACATCAGCCCACTTTGAGACAGGCGTCTTTATCATACTGAAGATCAAGGAGCCACGAGGAATCGTCTCCCAGGCAAATTTGTTGTAGCGACAGGTATACCAAAAAAGCAAAATGTGATTACGGGACTTGTCAGTGTAAGGCGTGTCTTGGCGAACTATCGAGTCAATTGTCGACCACACCTTCCTGTGTCCGTTCCGGCGTCTGAACTCACCTGCGCCAACCCCACATTTGATGGCCTCCGGATCACTACCTACCTGAAGAAGCTTCGGTTGGAGCTCGGCTTCCGGGAGGGAAGAAGTGCAATCGCCGGCGTCGAAGTTCGGGATAGCATTGGGTCACAGCAGCACACCTTTGTGTCCACGGGATTGAACAAGACCATCCTTGGTGCAATCTGTGGAGTAGGTTTGGATACCAAGGAAAGTACTTCGGGAGATGGATGCAGTAGTCTTTGATTCTGTATAGAAAACCGAGCATATACTGATATTAGCTGCATTTCAAAAGCGACAGAAATCCGGATGCTTTGGTAACCACAAGAACAGGTCCGTCTCCGGATACGTCAATGGTAAAGGGCGCGCCCCGCATCCGACATGCCCCTCGGACCCCGCAATATATGGCCTATATAGCTCCTCTAACAACACATCCGATCGAAAGCCGCTTGAGCTCTTACTAACCTCGGCTAACTTACTGTGAATCATCCTCTCATCACCATGTTTGACGGGTTCGAGCCATTCACGATCACGACGCAGACGGAGCCAAGAGTCGACATCTTCGGCCTCAAGAGCGGCGATGGCTCCTCGGGCAAGCCGCCCCTGCTCCTCCTGCACGGCTTCCCGCAGACCCACCACATCTGGCACCGCGTCGCGCCCCAACTGACCGCGGTCTACACCGTGGTCCTCCTCGACCTACGGGGCTACGGCCAGTCCTCCAAGCCTTCGGGAGTCGAGTCCTACGCCAAGAGCGCCATGGCCCGGGACTGCGCCGAGGTGATGACGCAGCTAGGCTTTACCGGTACCAACAACGACAAGTTCTTCGTATGCGGCCACGACCGCGGCGCCCGCGTCGCCCACAAGCTGTGCGTCGACCACCCGGCCCGGGTCCGCGCCGCGCTCTTCCTCGACATCTGCCCGACGCTGGCCATGTACGCGGCGACCTCGTTCGACTTCGCCCGGGCCTACTTCCACTGGTTCCTGCTGATCCAGCCGGCGCCGCTGCCGGAGACGATGCTGCTGGCGGACCCGCGGCGGATCGCCGAGGCGTTCCTGGGCGGGCGGCAGGGCGACGCGGGGACCAGCATCTTCGCGCCCGCGTGCTGGGAGCGGTACGTCGCGGGCCTCGGCGACGAGCCGACGGTGCACGCCATGTGCAACGACTACCGGGCGGCGGCCACGCTGGACCTGGACGAGGCGCGGGAGGACATCGGGAGGGGGAGGGGGGTTGGCTGTCCGCTCAAGGTGTTGTGGGGGCGGCATGGCGTCATTGAGAAGTGCTTTGATGCGGTGAAGGAGTGGCAGAGCGTTTCTTCCGAGGGCGTGGTCGTCGAGGGTCACAGTGTTGACTCGGGGCACTACATCCCCGAACAGATCCCGGATGTGCTCGTGTCCGAGATCAAGGCATTTTTTACTGTGTGACGGACATCGGTCTACGGGAAATGCATAACCACGGTCGTGCCGGCGGTGTCGGCTGAGTATGTACGATTGGGCATGTGAACGTAATAAGCCGTTGCTCCGAATGAAGAGCACTTATCAATTTAAAGACGAGTGGCTGGCAGAGTAGAGTACATGATATCTTACACATTGCACGATTTCCCACAGCAACTTCCACGGCCGACGATACAATCTTTGCCCCACTGCTTAAACACCGTACCTGAACTCCTGGGTCTTGCGGGCGTAGTAGTAGCTGGCCAACAAACCCGCACCGCCCAACGCCAGCGGCACCGGCCCGCGGCCCCCCGTCTTGATGATACGGGGGATAGCCGACGCCGTCAGGAGGGCCGAATTGCCGAGGGCCAGCTCCGTGCCGTTGTCCCGGTTTTGCTTGATGAGGTAGCCTATTCAATCACCAGGGCGATCAGCAGCGGGAAAAGCACAACATACATAGGAAGAGGATGTTAAGTCAAGGGGGGTAATCTAGAATTACATACCAGCGTAGGCGTAGGAGGCACCCAGACCAATACCGGCGACCAGGGACGGGGTCGATCGGGTTCGGACATAGCCCATGGTTCCGCCAACGGCCACTGTGTGCCACGAGCGAGAGCGAGTCAGTTGGAGGTACAAAGCAGCAAGAGTGGACACACGCTTGAACTTGGGGAGCGCGCGGGGGGCTAACTTACAAAGACCTGCGAGGGTGAACGAGGGATGCTCCGCCATTGTCTTGAACGATTGCCTGGTATCGAAATAAAGGGGCTATTATTCTATGTTGCTTTCGGTTACTGTCGTTGTTGGTCGGAAAGAATGAGCTGGTTGGTCATCACTGGAAGGTTTTGCGGCGGGTGGGGTTATTGCAGGCCCCCCAGCCAATGCTTACTTGATCTCTAGCACACGAGCATTCTACAGCAGAGGCGACACTGCTTCAGCCCAGCATTCCCTAATCACTACACATTCGAAGCTGACAGATATAGGCACCGGGGAATATATTGGATTCAATTTCTACGTTTTACTCTGAACTTACCTGTTTGACGAATCCCTATACTCAAGGAGAATACCTACTTTCGCAACCTGGCACCTGGGGCTGGCAGTAGACCCGCACTGACCACCTGCCATCTCACTTACCTCACTTGGAAGTTGCTACATCATGCCCAACGCGTTCGGACGAACACTCGCTCTCCCAACCCCCAAGCTTAAATGAACCTGTCGTAGAAGAGCTCATACTCGGGCTCATACGAATGGAACGCCGGTACGTAAAAAACTGGACCGGAACGCCCTGTGCCGCAAGGGCCCGGACGTCTCGTCAATCTTAGCCAGGTCATTCTCGAGGCGCGGGTCCAACTGACCCGAGCCCATCGCGGCGCGATCCAGGTTGAGCCAGCTGTGAACGGCCTCCATCCGCGAGAAGATCAAGAGCCGGAACCGCAGGCACTTCCACAGGAAATCCTGCGAGTTGCTCATAGCCTCGTTATCCACCAGACCGCGCCGCTCCTCCAGGACCGTCAGGCCCAGGCGCAGCGCGCGGCGGAGGGCCGAGATCTGGATGGACTGGTGGTGCGCTAGGTCGTAGGCGTTGTTGGAGAGGGCGTTGTGCGGGGACTTGGGCCCGAAGAAGACGGACGAGTCCCCGATCAGCGTGCCCTGGCCGTCTTCGCTGACGCCCGCGTCGACGTAGACGCATATCGACCGGTCGTTCAGCTCGGTGCTGATATGCGACGGATGATCCGCCGCCGCGTTCTTCCCGGCCTTGCCGGCGAGATAGGTCACGCCGCACTTGGCGCAGTGCGCGAACCGCCGCCGCGAGAGGGGGTGATGAACTGGGAAGGGACATTGGTTGGCGTGCTGGCCTGCGCGTTCAGCGTAGCCCGGTGATGTCGATATTGCACATGCAAATGATGCAGTAGTGCTCATCGTGCTTGGGGCACCCTTTGATGGTCTTCGGTCTCGGTTCCAGCATGTTGCGGACGACGCGCCCGACCTTGCTGAGCGCCTTGTCCACGGTGTGATGTCGATATTGCACATGCAAATGATGCAGTAGTGCTCATCGTGCTTGGGGACCCTTTGATGGTCTTCGTTGCACATGCAAATGATGCAGTAGTGCTCATCGTGCTTGGGGACCCTTTGATGGTCTTCGGTCTCGGTTCCAGCATGTGCGGACGACGCGCCGACCTTGCTGAGCGCCTTGTCCACGGTGGTGCCCTTGAAGCGCTGCGAGGCGCTCGTGGACCGCTTCGACTGCTCGAGTCCCTACGGCCGGGGGCGGGGGTCGACCGCTCGACTGGGATTGGCTCGGCTGTGACTGGTTAGGCGGGTAGATCTGGTCCCATTCATTCACGAGGGGAGGCGCCCCTTGGCTGCCCTCTGGCGAGGGGTACCGCGAGAACGACTGTAAGAAGTACGTACTGCGGCCGCGGGAGACATCCCGGGAATGAGATCGAGAACCATCCATGGTGAAAGCCAATCAATGCGAGTACTGTCAAGGGCGGTAGGTTATCTTTCTTTGAGCGAAATGGTCGAGGGAGGCGATTTGGTTGAGATGCTATTCTAGTTATACCCTGTGCTCGCCCTTGATTATATACACGGTAGGTTCAAGATGTGTGACGATACTAAACCCCAAACAAGGTCGTAGTTACTATTTCTCCAAGCAGATTTAATCTGGGGCTTTCAACAAGTGGGTGTAACAAAGCCTTGTTCTGCAAATAAAGGGATTGAATCGTTGTGGCGTAAGGTATCGTGCGCCCTCTGCCCGACCAGTGGCATCGCTGCATTACATGTACATAGCAACCCACATTGAACAATTCCCTGCTACGACTCAAATTTACGGTTATGCCGAAATGCCATTTGGTCACCACATTTGATCGCAGACCGGTGGCCGGTTTTTGGAGAGTTGTAGGCAGGAGAGAAGCTTCTTCCGCCTTCGCTTGGCGCGCCGATGGCCACAAAACGTCAGACCCTGTCGGGCTGAGTAGGACAAGAGAGCCGAATGCAGCCAATCTTTGACATCAACGAACTGGCCTCCGCGGTTTGGAGACCTGACCTGCCTCGGTTCATAGGAAAGGCGAGGGAAAGAAGCCAGGTGATAGCTGGGAGCGAGGGACCGCTGCGGGGAAGCGCGTCAGGGGGTGATGCGTGCGCTCGGCACGATCTGGCCTATTAATCTAAAGTAGGCAATCATTCGCACCACGCGAAAGCGATTGCAGCCATACAGCGCGGAGTAAGGGATGGTCATCTGCATCTAACCTCTTTTGTTCCGAAATTTGCTAGATCCCAGATCATCAATACTACAAATGCAGTTTCATTCTGGCCCTGTCCTGCCACGTTCACTAACATTCGCTGCTCTGCGTTTTTGCCGGGAGAGAAGCACCTTTTTGAATCTTAGCCCATTTCTCTCCAGCTCGTCGGATCATGGACCAACTCGAAGGACGCGTCGGGCACCTGACTCCGCAACAGGAGTCGAAAACTGGCCGAGATGTGGGCCGCGATGCTGAAGAAATGCGGCACCAACGAAGAAAGCCCGGGCGTCGCCAACAACGCGGCGGGGGACGATCCCCCGCCAAAGGAGGGTCCGGCCGCGAAGGCCGACTCGGCGGCGCACAGCAAGCCGCACAAGGGCGGCGCCGCAGCCGACGCGCGCCCCGCGACCGCCGACGCCGCCGCCGAGACGCCGCTGACCAGGACGAGACCAGGACCGCGCTCTGGAGCATGGGCAGGTCGAGCACCCGGACGCCCTCCTGCTGCGGTTCCTGCGCGCGCGCAAGTGGGACGTCGACAGGGCCGTCGCCATGCTCGTCGCGACGCTGCACTGGCGGGCCAAGACGGTGCACGTGGAGCAGGTGCTGCGCGAGGGCGAGGGGCTGGCGCGCGAGCAGGAGCTGTCATCGGAGGGCGGCGGTGACGGGAGGCCCAGCAGAAGCGCGGCAAGGAGTTCATGTTCCAGATGCGCGCCGGAAAGTGCGTGGTCCGCGGGGTGGACAGGCAAGGGCGGCCCCTCATCGTGCGGGTGCGGCAGCACTTCAGTCGCGACCAGTCGGAGGAGGTGCTCAAGCGCTGGGTTGTTTACATCATTGAGACGGCGCGGTTGGCGTTTACGCCGCCTTGCGACACTGCTGTACGTATAGATTCTCAGCTCCCGAACTCCTCATATCTCGGAGACCGCTGACTAGAGCTCTTAAGGCCGTTATATTCGACCTCACAGGGTTTGGGTTGGGCAACCTGGTAAGCAACAAAACTGACCTGACCTAGAAGGGCTACTGACATTATCCAGGACTATGTGCCCGTCAAGTTCATCATCCAGTGCTTCGAGGCCAACTACCCGGAGATGCTGGGCAAGGTCATCGTCCACAAGGCCCCGTGGTTCTTCCCGGGCATCTGGAAGCTGGTGAGCACGTGGATCGCCGACCCCGTCATCGCCAGCAAGATCTGCTTCACCGCCAACACCAAGGAGCTCGGCCAGCACGTCGACCCGGACCGGCTGCCCCGGGAGCTCGGCGGCAAGGACCCCTGGAGTATAGCTACCTCGAGCCCGGGCCGGACGAGAACGCGGCGATGCGCGAGGCCGGGGAGCGGGACCGGCTCCTGGCCGAGAGGGAGGCGCTCGCCCGGGAGTTTGAGGAGGCGACGCGCCAGTGGGTTGGTGCTAACCCAAAGGCCGACGGTGGTGCAGATGTCAAGCAGCGCAGGGACGAGCTGGCGGCCAAGATCAACCAGGAGAATTATTGGCGGCTTGACCCCTATATCAGAGCGCGAACACTGTGGGATATTAGGGATTCGGACCCCTGACGGACGCCTCAATTACTACCCCGAGAAAACCGCTAACGGGAGAGTTCATGAGAGCTGCCCTGCGTGGCTCTTTTGCTACCAATGGCGGCCGCCCTACACATGCATCATAGACTTTTCAGCATATACATATAGAGTATTTCGTAATTGGCAACACAATCTTATATCTAGTTTATCCAGGCTTGAGAAGGTCCTATAAATCAGCAAGCATCTGCTGCTCAGAGTGTGGTGTATGCTGAGTAGGGACCGGTAAGTCCGGATGTAGCCTGTGGTCTATAGACTGAGCACCTGGGAGCCTTGGCAAGTGGTCTGAGTCGATCTGATGAAACGGAATGCCATCACCAGCCCATCGAAATGGATCACCGCCGCGGCAATGATGAAAAATATGGAACAGCTGATGGCTGGCGCCGCAAAGATCAAACCGATAGGGTGCCCATCTCTCCGGGATCTAAGTAGAATAAAACATGTCAGCATCGCTTGGCTACACCCCCACCCACAAAGCGTTGACGAAATCTCACTCACCCTGGTAGCATAGAGCGCCGCGCCTACGAGGTTCGACGCCGCCATCCAGCCCATCCAGACCAGCGACATGCGCGCCTTCTGCCGCGCCCAGCCGTGCAGGACGAGGCCGTGCGCGACGAAGACGACGGAGCTCAGGCCGAAGCCGGCGTAGAAGCAGGCGCGCCAGTGCCGGAACTGGGGGGCGCTGAAGTGCGGGTTCAGGGTGAAGATGCCGCAGGCTAGGGCGGTCCCGCTCGTCTGTACGGAGGATGTCGGGGTTAGCTCTTGGTGGACCACGGGCGATAGGGGGTACATACCGATGTCCAGTATAACCAGCGCAAATTCTCGTTACAGTAGAAGCCGTAGTAGATGGTGGGGATTCCGGCGCCCCACATCAGGACTAGGATGCCGAGATAGTCCAGTTTGTTGCAGAGGGCTGTCAGTTCCTTGGAGTTGTTCCAGTTGACATGAAATCTTGGAGTTTGTTAGTCTATCTCATTTCAGGGGTGAATAGAATGCCGCAGTTTGTGGGAGGCCAACGTACGTAGTAGAAAAGGCGAAGCAAACGGCAACTCCGATGCAGTAGGTGGAAACTACAATCAGGTCGATTGTCTCGGCATGAAGCTGATGCTTGTAGACATATTCGTAGAAATAGTACGGCAGACTGACGAAGATCAAAGCACCAACCAGATGGGAGTAGGCGTTGATCGTCTGGTTGTGTAATAGGAGAGGCTTGCCAGGACAGCCAAGTTGAGCCTGATGTTGGCCTTCATGAGAAGTTAGAATCTGCTTCCAAGAGCTCAGGGGTTTGAGGAAGGACAGACCTATATCCGCTCAGGATATACTCGTTATCCTGTTGCCATGGGGGTATTTGATGGAAATACAACAGCTTTGGCGCCCTGAACCAGTCACCACGATCAATGATTCCTTCATGGGATTGGCCTAGGGCCACTGGCGGGTGCTTGTCAGTACCGTCATTGCCTTGGTCGAACGGGGAGTTCGAAGCCGTCCGTCGTTGAAACATCTTGACAGCCAGGAGGGTTATCGTGACTGAGACCAAAGAACAGACAAATTGATCAAAAACAAAATTTTTACTCTGTTTTTCTTGTTGGAGATGGACATCTGGGCGCTTACAATGCCGAGCAACGACGTGACCCAACAGCATTCCCCCCTTTCCTTGGCGAACCAAGCCCTCGGGCCGCACCCCAACAGGTCGTCGGACCGTTGACATGGTTTACCCGAGGGGTATTCATTGCTGCCGTGTTCCTGTGCTTTATTTAGCGATGCTTCCTATCCAAACCGGGAGGATTCGATTTTGACATGGTTTTATTACGACATGAACAAGGCCCTATACAGCACCTCGGGGAATTTGATTGGTAGCTGATGTCCCGGTATGGGGCCGTGACAGCTGATTGGTGGTAAGTATCGGTACAGTCATCTCGCCAGGGATGTCAGCAGGACCAGCAGAATTGTATTACTAATAATACCGTGTTCATAAGGCGGGACGGTACGCGGTGTCCATGTCTATTTGGTCGTGGAAGCGCTGGTCTTCCTGCGAGCGCTACCAGCATCAGCTTATGACCCCCCATTGTGCATTCTTACAGTGACACATATATGATATAACAGCGCGATTCTATGTAATCGTTGCAACAGTATTAGGGAGAAAATCAATTCGTTTTCTTCCATTTGATTAGCATGCATAGAGCATACTTTGTGTGACCTGGTACTCGGGTTTCCGTTAGCAGGCAACAGCTGAGCCTCTCTTACGGTTCTGGCATACTTGGTTGCACAGCATGGCAAGGCTAGACCGAGCATACGGGACTTGCAGCGGCCCCTTCCTCATTCGCCCACGAAGTGGTCAGCCCAGGGCAACAGGTGGTGGGGAAACAGGACTCAATGTGACCCTGATTGGTTTGCCATGCTTATATTATCGAGGCTCCATTCAGCTCGGGGCGCCACGGGAGTTGGTTTGTTTGGGGGCCAGAAAACCCCCCTGCTCAGTATGTGCCGCAGATACTAGTAGGGTCCCCTCCCATGCGGCTGCGTTTCCAGCATGTGCTTCGATTATTAGTTTCTGCCATAGTCTTCTTTATTTTTCCTTTTTCACAATCGCCTGTCCACCATAGCATGTGTTGATCTTGATATCGATGGGCAAAGGCACTTGCCGCGAGAAACATGACAATGCATGACTCATTCTTCTCATATAATCTGACAAGACCGTATCCGTTCAAGTGGTTCACTCCGGTAGTTCTCATCGGAGGCATCATCATCGCCGCCCTGGTCTCGTTCGTCAACTTTGCCTCGACGGGCTACGAGCTGGTGCCCACACCTTCCAACGACCCCAACGGAACCGTCGACGATCCCGCCCAGTATGGTGGCATAAAGTGGCCTTCGTACTTCACCGCCAGCTCGCGGCCGGCGTGCGCATCCACCTCTCTGCCGCTCAACACCCTGATCTTCACCCAAAACAACGCCATCCCGTACACGCTGAGGAGCGTGTGGCGGACGAAAGACGACGGGAGCAAGCTCAACCTGGGCTCGCTTGTGTACCACAACAACCTGCTGCAGGACTGCAACATCAGCCGGATCTCGATAGACGTGCTCGGCAAGTTCACAATGAACCAGCAGATCCGGGCCGCCTCGCCCGTGGGGCTGTCGGTGGACGCCTTCACCACCTGCTCGGTCCTGATCGACACGGCCGAGCCGGTCCAGCGGCCGACCTACTTCGAGCTGCGCGGCAACTACAAGCTGATCGGCCCGGACGTGACGGCCTTCCTGTCGCGGAACCGGACGAGCGCCGCCAGCCTCTGGTGGGGCGAGTCCCTGCTGTTCATGTACTGGCTGGTGACGGCCCGGGCCTACATGGACAGCACCAACGGCACCGACGTGGGCGAGACCCAGACGTACAACGCCGCCATCACGCTGCGGCGGCGGGACCAGGCGGACCGCGGCACGGCCGAGGAGGCCATGAGCGACGACTTCTTCGCCACCGAGTGCTACGTCGAGGCGAGCTACTGCGGCACCAACGTCACGAGCGAGCTGGCCGACCCCGCCCGGGCCGGGGAGCAGTGGCATCCCTACCCCGCCATCTGGCGCCGCGTCAACCTGCTGGGCAAGGCCATGTACTTCACCGTCATGGCCGACCTGGGCCGCAACGACTCGTACGTGCCCAACATGCTGACCCGTCCGGCCCTGCTGGCCAACCTGACCGCGAACCTCACCCGCGAGGTCGACTGGTGGAAGGCCGCGCGGGCCGCGGGCGTGTCGAGCGGAGAATCTTTTTCTCCCCACTGGGACCCGGATCCCGGCCTCGCGCAGCGGACCTTCGACCCCGGCCAGTCCCCGCCGCCGGGCTTGGGGGCCGATCCTGCTTATCTATCCACGAACTACATCTGCCAGGTCCCGCGCACGAAAGCGCCGGGACTTTGTTCTTTGCGATTTTGGTCGCCGACCTGGTGATTCTGCAGGGCGTTTGGGTTGCTTTTCGGTTCGTGGTCGATACGGTTTCGCAACGCAAGGATCCGGCTTTGGGATATTGCGCTGGGTGCAATAAGGCAAAAGACGAAAGTATAGAGCTCGTCGACCGGGGAGGTCAGACTCGGCAACGGCGCTTGTCTCGCCGTCTGGTAGCCCGAATCCGTGACCCGTGGAGAGGGAGCACAAGAATGGATTCTGGGTCAAACACGGGAAAGCAGACGGGAGAATATGTATTTTTTTTGTTTCATAGAACAGCCAAGTGAGATGATATGACCGGAGGTGAAAAAGAGTGTATTACAATAACCCATGCTAGTAAGTACATACGAAGTAGGGGGGTGTGGAGAGGATGGAGAAACCGCTAAGCAAGCCATCTACTTAAAACCATCTTTCTCCTCATTACCGGGTGGATACATAGACAGACAAGGCAGGGCCAACCACTTTGAGTCCACCTAACAGACATGCATGTACAGATAGGCTTGCCAGCCAAGCCCCAGAAACCGGTTATCGCTTCAGGGGCCCAAGCCGTCCTGAAACGAAGACGCGAAGAGTTATATAAAGTTTATACCAGTGAAACAAAAAGCTACCGACAATCTTATTTCCAGCATATCGCTTTGTCAGGAAACAGTTTGAAGATGAAGTTCCGCCACGCTCTCGCTTCCTGGTCCCTGGTGGCCGCCGTCGCCGCGGTCAACATGTCCCGCTACGCCCTAGCGTCCGACGTCGAGCCCGCCTTTGCATCATATTTGAAAGAGTCAGTTCTTTTACCGTATCTGTCCGGCCGAAAAATCAAATCAATGCTGATACCCATGTTTCCAGACTATATTCCTCCGCCGAAGACCCCAGCGCCACCCACACCTTCACCGACTTCTTCACCCCGACGGGCCAGCTCCTCGTGCTCGGCCACGTCGCCACGGGCGCCGACGCCATCGTCGCGCTCAAGCAGCAGCTCCTGCCGGCCACAGGCACTAAGCACTGGAATCACTTGCCCAACGCCACGACGACGGTGGATTCGGAAACGGTGGGCCAGAAGACGTACCAGGTGCTCGGCGTCATCGAGACTCGGTATGATGGGGGGAACTGTTCTCAGGCGTAGTAAGTACATCCATCCCCAAGTCGTCTCTTGCAATTCGTTGTTGGGTGCCCTGCACGTCACGTACTCACCCCTACTTTTTTAACCATCTTCTAGCTACTCTTCCCGCTTTACAGTGACGAAGGACGCGGCAGGTGCTGCGCAGTTGGCCCCCCACGCGGGCAGTTTGGTCTCCTACGACGACTTCGTCGTCGATCCCCCAGAGTCCCCCACGCATATTCCCTGTGAGGGGGTTTAAAACGAAGGGGAAAATACGAGGAAATATCTCCCGTCAACGCTGAACCGGATGAGAATGCCGTCCAGAGGTGTGAATAACGTAATGCGGACAAGAACGTGAGTCATGAAGGGGTTCAGGGGGATAGGGGTGGTGACTCGGTGGGACCCACGCGGCCCGCAGCCGTCGTCTTGTTTCGGCCGCGCTTTCCGCTACTCCGCCGGGGGCCATTCGTTACTATACTTTTTAGTCGGACTTACCCCATGGCGGAGGTGAACTCTATTCGATCATCTACTTGCCTATGGCTTGGCCTAAACACTGGGATACTGGCAGGGGTGGTTGCGAGGCGAATATGTGGTGTAAAAAAGAGGAACGCTTCACAGAAGTCCTGGGAAGAAATTGATACTTGATTATTTTGTATACTGAAGCAATGAAAGCATTTCGATGATTACATGCGGTTTCCTCCCACATTAGTCTTTTGTTTTTGCTTGCTTTGGCTGGTACTAAACCGAAAGTTTTGACACAAATAGGAAAAACGTGCTTCAAAACAAACGAAGTGATAGAATAGTACCAGCCCACTCCACGCTGTATCTGCGTATCACCCCTCCCAGCCCTCCTTCTTCCGCATATCCTGCCCCTTAGCCACCAAGCCGTCCTTGCCCACCAACTTGCCGATGCTCTCCACCGCCTCGCCTCGCAAAGAGTCTAGTGTGATAATAATCAGTAAAAAATCCATACGATCCGCGAATAGGAAACTCAAAGCGGGACGTGTGTATTTGACTGTAACTAGTAATAAAGCAAAGTACCTTTGCGGAAATCCGAAGTCTTATTCCCCGTCCCCGCGCCGTGGGTGGTCGCGGTCCCGAACTCCGCCTGGTCCGCCCCCCGCGGGGTGATGGCATCCGTGATGCTTCGCCGCTTGGACGTGGAAGCCGTAGGCGACTATGTCCGAGTCGTGTCAGCCGACCTGTCCGCAGCCTCCTCTCCTCCTTAGGCTGCTCGTGATGGCGATAGCAGCGGGGGAAAATACATACGTCTGACATAGTTCTGGACTTTATATGGTTGATATGTACTGTATTTTGGCAAACTTGTGTTCTCAGATGGTAAAGGGCACGTCAAATATCAAGAAAAGGGGGTCCAGACGAGATTATCTACCCGAGCAGCCACACACTCAAACATCACGACATGCCAAAAAAGGCAGATAACGCACATCCAATCAACCCAATCATCGGATTTCATATCCAGGCCTACGTCAATCATCTCGTCACTGGCCATCGAGGCTGCCCGTCTCATGCGAACCGTTGGGAGCGGCATGCGCCCCTGCTATCTCTGACCTATGAGATGGCATGGGCGAAGCTTATCCCGCGCTTCTTGGCGGAACGTACATGCCTTTGGGAGCTGCATGGGTTGGGGCTAAAGAGGACGGGTCGATCTTAAGAGTGATAAGCTTCCATCAGCCCTATTGCGTCATATGCATGGATCCACGAACATGTCGGCTATGTATGCATGCATGCATGCATGCGACCATCGAAGGAAACGGGATATTAGTCGCAATTGACAACTGCGGTGTTTTGTATACAAACAATTTAGGGATAGGGGTATCCAGTCTAATCATACAGTTTATGAATATATAGGTAGCATTGATATACAAGATTGCTCCTGGCTCTACAGGCCATTCTTACACTACTCCGAACTGATTTTCTTGGTCACGGCATGGCCATCTGAGCCTGTCTCTACATCGACCGACTGCCCCCTCACCACACCAACACCACCCTCCGCCAGACCGGACTGCAGAACCGGCGGCCCTGAGAAGTGCTTCCTCCCCCAGACGAAGTACCAGACGAGGCTGATGGTGGCAAAGCCGCCGAACACGACACTCGCGTAGTTCATGGTCTCGGGGCTGAGGCCGGCCAGGTTGGTCGGCATGCAGAACAGGAAAATGGCCAACACGATCCACAGAAGCGTGGCAATGTTGATGACAAAGCCAAACTTGCCGAGCGAGAAGGAAGCGTGGGCGAGGTGCTTCCTCCCTCGGCAAACGGAGACCAGGATGGGCAGTCCGTAGGACGTGCACAAGCAGATAGTGGCGACTCCAGTGAAGGAGCTGAACGCCGCATTGCTACCAAAATAGATGAGTCCCAAGAGGCAGTCGACGCCAGCAGACAAGGTCAAAGCCCACAAGGGGACATCCAACTTGGTGTTCACCCTCTTCCAAAGACCGGAGCCAGGAATGGCCCCGTCACGGGCAAAGGCATACGTGCAACGGCTGGCAGCCGTCAAGGATCCGACTCCCGCGAATAGCCAGATGCCCAAAATGAGGAAGAGCAGTCCGAACCCCCCGCCGGCGCTTCCCGTCGCGTTCTTGAAGACGTAGCCGATAGGCTGCCCGTTGGCGATAGCGAGGAGGACGGAAACATCAGGCAACACGAATAGCACAGGTATCAAAAAGACCAAACCAGTAAACCCGGCAGCCACAACGGAAAGCACAATGGCCTTGGGCACTTCGCGCTCCGGCGATTGGACCTCTTCACACATGGAAGCAACCATGCCGTAGCCTGTCAGGACATACGCTGGCTGGAGCAGCCCAACGAAGAAAGACCAACCTGCAGGCCAACCCGAAATGGAGGCATCGTAGTGAGCGAAGACAAATTCACCGCTGCGCTTTGAGGGCGCCATGACCAGCAAGACGACCAGTATAATGATGATGGACGATCCGGTCCAGTAGATGCACATCGTGTTGATCTGGTCGAGGTACTTGGCGCCAAAGACGTTGATGGTGTAGCACAATAGCGTGACGGCCCAGAACATGAGAACAGTCTGCCAGGGGGTGGCGACATAGTCTTCGTCCCACAGCGAGATGGCGCTGAGGATCAGCTGAGCACCACCGAAGTTGATCGAAAGGGTGACGGTCCAATTGCCGACAAGGGTGAGCCACCCCGTGACCCAGCTGGCTATAGGGGCCCATTTGGGCGAGGCGAGCAGGGCGGCCCAGTAGTAGACACCGCCGGCGGTCGGGTAGACGGAGCAGATTTCGGCGAGGGAGGCGGCGATGGCGGTGGAGATGAGCGACAGCAGCACCCAGCCCCAGATGACGGTGACGGACTGGCCGTTGGCCAGGCTGATATAAAAGGTCGTGGAAAGCCCGTAGGGCACGGCCATGATGGCGAAGGACAGGCCGAGCACCGAGAGCATGCTCAGGCTTCGGGGAGCTCGGACTATGTTTCATGTTTGTTAACTTCGACGGTTCGTGGTGATGACATGGTGCCAAGCCAGCTGAGAATGTTTGTGTTTCGTACCTTGTACCCCATCTTGGCGAGCGCGTCGTTGGCCACGGCATCATTGGCTGCGTGAGCTTCGTGGGAGTGGCGGCGGTGCTGGCCGCCACCACTGGAAACGGAGGCTTTCCTTTCCATTGTGCATGAATTGGGGTAGGTAGGTCTTGGGATTTGGAGCAAAGGCGTCGGGATCTGCGAGTCGCGACAGGCCTCGATCTCTCTTTATCAGAGGAAGAAGGGACGAGAGAACTGCAAGACACAACTCGACTTGGGAGAGAACAACAACGTCAGCTGAGCTGCACTAGGGCTGTTTCAAGCTTATCGTACAGGCACAGCGACCAGACTGAGCGATCGCAACAAGTGACCCGGCGTAGTAGCAGTAGCTCTGATACGATCCCTGCCTCTTGCTGCGTCCTATCGCTACGTCAGCTGGGAATCCAGGTCTCAATCGGTCCTTAGTTCCGGACTTATCACGGGGCGATAGATAAGGCTTGGCGACTCTGCATGTGTTGTCGTCCCAATCCCAATACCGGTGGCAGATTGATGAGATGAGACGGGAAGAGATAAAAGAGATATGGCAGATAGACAATACCTAGGAGATGAGGGATAAAGAGCGATAAATTAGGTAGCAGACGCTGCTCCCGCCTGGCTGCTCGCGTGGTCGGAGCTGAAGGCGGTTCAGACGAGTCATGCTGCCCTGTCTACAGCGCCGCGTTCCTGCCTTGTTTCTTCCCCAGCTCTCTCTTATCTCGCTGTTCTCCAGTTAGCCAAGCCCGCGGACCCGTTCGCCTGCATCACTAACGTTGGGGTCAGATAGCCATAACGCGGGGTAGCGTTTTAGTCATGACTTAAGATAAGGTAGTGTCGTATTGGGCACCTGGGCATAAGTATGCAATACCAGCACCCGCCACAAGAGCTGAGAAGATCTCGAATGCGCAAGAAGAATGACACACACACACGACTGCTTACATACCTTCAACTCTTTCGAGTTAAAAAAAATCCGAATAAAGTATTAAGCTTTCAGGCGCATCGCTTCAGACGAGGAGACACCTGCTTACTTAAGTAGTGAGCAGATTATCGGATTGTCGGGAGCCAGCGAACGCACCGTGGGCCCGGGGGTGTTTAGCGCTGTAGATACGATTGCTGATTGGCCCACAGCAGCCCCTATTCTTATCAGTGACAGCATCGTGTTTAGTGTCTTATGGGGCATCCATATCTCTCGACGTACTTACTGAAAGATCCAGTCAATCAATCATTCGAACATTCAAAACGACCAAATACAGGGGACTGTAGATTATTTAATTAATTACTATAAGAAGTGTAGTAAAGCGTCGCTATCGCGTTACATGCGAGTGTCTGACCTGCACCTGTGTTCGGGTCCCGCGGCTTCCTTATACCATATCGTTTTGCATGGTTTGTCGTTTTGCCGACACGCTATAGTTGTGGCTCGGCGCCACGGAACTAGTGGGTGATTCCACATCGACCTTGACCGTGGTCTCCAGCTTGATGCCCGCGAACCCGCCGGCGTCTTCTCCCAGTATGTCGTCGGTGCTGTTGTGCCTCGTGAACCCGGACCGGTGCGAGCGCAGCTGGTCGGAAAGCGAGAGCCGGGCCGGCCGGGGGCCTCGCATCTCCTTGAACAGCAGCGACCGCCGCGTGATCGCATACAGGACCGTGTCGACCCAGCCCGACGAGGTGAACAGGCAGCCGGCGAAGAAGAAGTAGCTGTCGGGAGGTTGCCGGTTCGACATGCTGGCCATGCGTCCAGCCCTATGCAATGAATTACGGTTTAGCGACTTGGCTTTTCCCACGACAGAGAATTGGGGGAAGGGGAAGGAGCTGAACTTACGCCAGAGGTAACGTCATCACGGTGTACGCTAGCGCATATGCAAGCATCGCCCGACTAGCTTTGTTCAAGCTTTCGAGGCTGGCGTCGCTTCTAAATTGAGAGCCGGGCTTTTTCGCTTGCCACAAATACACGAACCCGACAGTGTACACGGCGATTGAGCCGAACTCGATGATGAAGATCCACAGGTAATGCAGCAGAAGTCGGAGGTTTTCGTGGTCCGACTTGATCCAGCACTGGAAGAAACGGCAAGTCAGCTACAGCCTCCAACGCTATGGGGCGGAAGTCACATACCCAGACACCAGCCCGCTCGAAGATGAACCGCCCACCGACAATGGGCGCAAGAGAGGTCAATAGGAGAGCAACTCCCCAGACGGAAGAAACAGCGACGAGGAAGCCTCGATGGGTCAGGCTTTTCGAGAAGGCCACCTGATAGACCGTATGGAGGGCGATGGCCATGACGAAGAAGGCGCTCGACACATCGCCCAGCTGGATCAGCCAGCCCTGGACGAAGCACGCATCGCTAGGTCCGATAATCTGGCGCGCCGACGCCCAGTAGAACGAGATAAGGAATCCGAGCGATTGGAGGAAGTCGGCCAGGAGGAGCTGGTAGATGAGGACAATCGACTGGTTGTGGCTGATGGAGCTAGCGTAGAATCTTTGCCAGGAGACCATGCGCCAGCTGATGAAGCCCAGGAGGCCCGACGTGAACATGAAGGAGAGTGTCGCTAGGCAGCCGATGGCCAGGAGTCCGTTGAAGGTGGCGTTGTCCATATGCAGGAGGCTGTCCTCCGGCGACGCCTCGTATCCCTCGTACGACGACATGGCTCCGGGGGTTTGGTTTTGGTCTCGTGGCTCTAAAAAGCTGAGTTGTGTCGGGGATCGATTATCGAAACCAAATCTGCATCGAAAGAGATCCAAAAACCTTATACCTCAGATAGGGCCAGGGGATTTGCGCACGTCAGAAGGTTGTCCCTGGAGCTAAGGCAAGGGCAGGGGGCACTGTGCAGTCGGGTGCTCTCAGCATGCGGACATTGCGGATACGGCACGCCTTTCCCTCATCATAGGTGCCTCTAAATTGGACTTGGGCCGGTGCATATATAGTGCTTCCAAGTCGCGTATAGCGCTGGTCGATCGCGGTGAGCAGAGGCAGCCTACGAAGCCAACGTCTTTTCCATCACTGCCGTATGTAGTACAGGCGTGCGGCAGAGATCGGGTCGTCGGCGATGATATTTTTCTTGGGATCAATATCTCGGTTCCCCCGGTGGTTTGTTCGAAACACCCATCTCTTCCGTGGCCCGGATGCCTGCATACACTGGACGCCCTCCATCTATTGCGGCTGTCAGATCATACCCCATGATCTGTATCCCGTGTCGATCAAACAACTTCCGAGTCTGGGACAGCAGGTCAAAGCCCTGGGGGAGGGGGGAGCCCGAGAGCCCGTAGCCGACTGGGTGGAGCTCCAAGATGGCCGGCGCAATGGAGGATGGACTCTGCTAGTTTTGACTAGTGCCTGCACAACGCCCACTACGGCTCATTGGCTATGTGGTTACTCTCAGCTCATTACGACACAACCACCCCGCAGCCATCACGGCGACAATTCCAATTCGTGCGTCACGGATGCGTCTGAGTAGGTAATATGGGGTCCCGGGAGTCAGGTTGACTTCGCCCCCCTTTTAGCTCTACTCCGCAAAGGATATCCTTTCTGTCTCTTTCTCTTTTGTTTCGACCTGGTAGCCGGCGGGATGCCAAAAGGGGCTTAGAAAATCACCTACAGTATTACCACTACTGTATGGATAGAGATTTCTGAGCACCAAAAGAGTTAAACTATAATTACAAGCTTTTTAGCAAGAGTTTTCGGGGGCTGAGCCAACGGGAAAGGCGTAGCTAGATGGCACAAGTCAGGCCCTACAGTATTGGGACCCTTAGTTCAAAAGCCAGTCAAGAAAACATCATTCACTTACTGTACTGTACCGGGCTTGCTCATTTCAGAGCTAGCCGTACATTGGCCAGTCACACTCCAGATGACAGGAGCTGTCAAAGAAAACGGTAATTAAGAACTACCGTCTAGCTTTGCCTCTAGGACAACCCGTCACAAACGTTCCCTAAAAAGACCGAAGAAGGCCCCAGACTTACTACTGTAGACGCAACAATACCGGGCACGGCAGAAGACACGGCTGCCTTCTCAAATCTCATTACTGTTTTCTTGCTCAGTATGCCGTCTTGACTTACTCGAGAAGGAATGTTTGAATCTGGTAGGTTTACTAAGAGCTTGCTGAGTGTGCATAACGGACCGAGAGTGATGCATCTGGGCCCTATTTTTTTTAGGTGATCTGGCTCTCAGACTGTGATGGACACGAATCCTGCGCGAATACTTGCTATGGTTGCTGTAGCGGGTATAACCCGGATACATAGCCGTAAACCACTTTTCTGTTATTTCCATCCAGCTGCTTGGGGCGCTGGAATTCCGCAGTCCCTAAGACTCACTCTACCGCTAGCGAGAGCCGGCTCACAAGGCGCGTCCCCGTAGGCCTACCGGCATGGCATCTAGTCCCAATGCGTCTTTCGAGGGCAATCTGATTTGCGTGGGACTCCACCACAGGTATATTCAAAGGTGCCGTCGTTAATTCAGGGCCACCAATCAGCTCCGTATGCTTTGGGTGTATTCGGCACATGGCTTGGGGATAATCATACATACCCCGGTAATCCAGGGTGCTGTGTCCCCGCTAGGGGCTAGCAGGTCCAATAGAATGGTTCTTGGCGCGGCAGATATCGTATATATGTAGGTAGCTGAATTGACGTACTAGCCGGAATAGCGTTGATCGCAGGGCACAATTCGACGTGGTGTTTCCCCGTCCAGCTCCACCGCCAAGCCGATGATCATGAGGTCTAGGAGCCGCTAACATGCCTCCGCATGCCTTACAGCACGTGGCAATATTATCTCAAGACAATCCCTCAAAGGAGGAAAAATACCTAACTCCCTGATAGCTGATTGGGAGTATGTGCTCCGAATCAGGAAACCAGGGAGACGAGATTACATTAAAATGCACTAGATGAACGGGAAAGGCACAACAGTTGGTCCAAAGTATCCAAGTATATATTAATCTACCAATCTAGAATTGTGCTAATGACATAGACTGGGATCGACCCGTCTATGCAGGAATAGTTCGCCCATGCGATCCATCAGCTTGTCTGCGCCCTATGAGCCTATCCATACATGGAGAATCGAGCACGTCCTCAGCGTAGACAAACTCCTTGCCTCTAGTCTTCCACCACCGGAGCATACCTGGACATCTTCCGCAGCCGCGGCCCATACTTCATGAACAGAAACGGCACCGGAAACGCCAAGCAGGAGACGGCACCGAGGACACTCGCCGCGGGCCCGACGCCGAGCCCGAGGAACATGGGCCGGGCGGCGAGGGGCAGGCCGCACGCCAGCAGAGAGCGGAGGATGGTGTTAGCCGAGGTGGCGCTGGCGGCGAAGGGCCCGTAGGTGTCGACGAGAAAATTAAGACACTGCTGAAACGCCACATTAAACCCGGCGCCGATGAAGCCCGCCGCCACGACGGGCAGGGCCCAGTGGTGACCATATTCCGGGGAAGCCGTCCAGCCGAACCAGAACAAGCCCGTCGTGATGAGGACCTGGCCCAGCACCAGCGGCGGCAGCCGGGCCTCGGGCACGGCGCGCCCCCCGTTCCGGTCCAGCGCCCGGATGTACAGCGGCTGGTTGGCGATGTTGAGCAGCATCGCCGTCAGCACGCCCGCGAACAGGCCCAGGAAGGGCAGGGTCGACGCGACGGGGCCGAGGCCGCGCTGCTCCCGGAAGACGAGGGGGAAGACTTCGAGGGTGAGGAAGAGGAGGCCGTAGATGAAGGAGGCGTACAGCGAGATGCATAGCACCATGGTCTCCGTGAAGAACATTCTGTAGTTGGGGTATGGTAAGCTCGAGCACGGGGGCTACAACGGTATGTCATGGTATTACTCGACTGACAATATAGGTCTGCTGAGATATTTGGTGAAGATGTTGCCGAGCTTCATCTTCTCCTTCTCTTGAGGGTGCCAGTATCGCGCATCCATCTTCCGCATGCGTTTGGCTTTCCGCTTCAGCAAGACGGGCGGGTAAGTTTCAGGGAGCCAGATGATGGCAACCCCAAGGATGACCGCTGTAATAATGGCTTCCATATACTCGGTCCCTGCGATTATATTAGCGTTTTGATTTTCAGGGACAGGCTTCAGGGGGTAACTAGAACACACATCGCCAACCCAAGTGCGGGTTAACAGTCAGCGCCGATCCTATCACGGGCGCCAGTGTCGGACCTCCCATGACGCACACAGCGTAGAAGGCCATCGCCACCCCCCTATTCCTCGGCGTGTAGATGTCGCCCAGCGCGGCCGACACGTTCGAGATCGGGGCGGAGCCAAAAACCCCGCCGATGAACCGAGTGATGAAAATGGCAACGGGTGAACGACTGAACCCCGTGCCGATGCTGAAGCAGATCATCACAAAGACGGCCGGGAGCATAGACCACCGGCGGCCATATACTTCCGAGACCGGCGCCCACAGCACCGGGCCAAAGGCGTATCCTGATTGATATTGGGTCAGTGGTCGGCCGCGAGCATATAGTCGTACACCACCTTGACCAGTTTGTTCTTCCAGGGCCTTGACAATCAGATCTCGACTCACCTAATATGAAAAGTGCGACCATCAGCACGGCCACCTCTCGACTTATACCAAACTCCATTGCAACAATGGGCTCGGCCGGAGCCACGATCGATGCCGCCATACTCCCCGTCATGGCTAGTAGACCTAGTTGAACGGTAATGAAAGCCTTGTAGTATTTATTCCAATTTTTGGGATTCTCGGGGTCGCCATCCTCGAAGCGGACTATATAGGCACTGTTGTTGACATTGTGGTTGCTGTCTTTTTCCTCGTCGGAGGGGGGCGATATCGGCGGTTGGCCACCTTTCTCCAAGTCCGAATCGTCGGTATTGGTGGCCGGGGCGGCAACAGAAGAACTCCGCTCGGCGCCGGCAGCGGTGGCTGGCGATGGCCCGGGGGTGTCCCCGTCCTGTGGCCTCATATCTCGGTAACTTGGAGCCAATTTTTGGAGAATGATGCAGATTGCTACTCTACCACTGAGTCCGAACGGCTGCTTTGCCAAGAGTCCGGGATCCCGGCGGCTATTTATTTAAGAAGAACGATAAGACTAAGCGGGGTCTATCTATGATGCCTGCGATTTATTCCCAGATCTGCAGGCGTTATACCCGGTGCTGTGCTAGGCCCCTAGTCTGTCTGTACTCCGTTCGCAATTAATAATTGCCCCAGGCGCCTCGCGCTTTTCGGATCTCCGAAGCGGAGCGGATGCGCGAAACTATATCTCACCTTTTTGCTTACACATCGCGCCACTGGTCCCACTTCGTCATCCTTCCAAGGTTGGATATTTATGACTACACGTCCTTGCAGCACTTCTGCGTATGTGAATTGCTTAATTATTGGGACATCTGCCATCTGCCTGTCACATCCTGAATATGCGGCAGGTGAATGAATAAAATGTTCAAAAAGGGGCGGTACTATTCTGACTCATCTAGCAGCAAAAGTCCCCCTTCCCAGTAATTCTGTTGTGGTTGGTGTCGAGATATACAACTGCCCAGGGAATGGCTAGCTGTAATACATGGCATAGTGATGGCTCAGGGCCATGGCAAGGTACCACGCTCCATGTCGTCAAATCTGTGCATTTCTAAATCTAACGCTGACCTGATGACTCTCACCCTTCGAGGACGGAAGCATCAGCGGCATACCACTGAATGATCTCATTTTCTATATTAATGATTTACAAGGACATCCCAGTGTTGCGCGGAGATGCGGAACCTGCTTTCTCTGGATCGGAGAGGATTATCATGATCTATGTGACAGCTGCTATTCACAGAACCAAATACCAAATGCAAGTCAAATACACAAGACCTTAGAAGTGCACTCGCCGGTGTATAGCGAACTTAATACCCTATAAGCATCCGTATCGTCACATATTCTTAGTTGTTCCAGCGGGGCATCTGACCCTTGAATACGACAGTGAGGCTTCCCTCTCCTAATTCCAAGCGCCAACATCAATCATCATCATGGCTGATGGTAGCCTGCGAGCCCTCCTTTTCGGTTGGGATGATTGGGTATGAAACGGGAAGGAAAACGACTCACCTTGACCTACCGCCACCGACAACATCAATGATACAGTTTTTGCGATCGAACCTTAGACATCGGTTCCTGGTGCTGCCGGACAACCTGTTATCCAGGTCTAGGCGTAACGAAATTGAGCCGAGAACCGTCAAATTGCTTACAGCACGTTCGCACTGCTTTACTACCGTCATGAGTCTAGATCAAGTACTCCATGAGTCTTCGACGACTGTGCCAGCGAGATAACTTGCCTGGTTTCCTTGGCTGACGGGCTACTCTAGGCTATTACGGCTATACTATTATTGACGAGCCCAACGAGCGGATTCTTAAACCCGATTTTCCTATGGCAATGATGAAGCGAGCCATCGCTAGCCGACCATTGGTTTTGCAGAGTATGTAGGGCTTCTGCATGTGTTTTGACCCTATCTGCACTGTTTCAGTGGCCTCCTTGAGAGGAATGGCCTTCTTTGGGCACCCCAAGCGTAGGGGGTCTTGAATTACTAATGTTTTACCCTTCTTTTGATCAGCCAAGTGATATGTGATGGTCTTGAGAGAGAACCATTTACATCATATGACGTTACTGTATCTTTATGTAAGCCGTCAACCGTTGACAGTTCAGAAGGGCCTTTAACAAAACACTGCATACCTTACTTTTTCAGCTTATACACACTAAAACAATCAACTCCCATCAACCTATAACAACAACAACGTAACTTTAATTACTTTAATATTTTATATAGTAAATTAAAATTAGATAAAGAATATAATGGTTTTTTAATAGGTAATTATTTCGCCTTTTGTAACTTCGATATCTAGCCACCGTTTAGGCATACTTTTTAGGTCGGCATTTAGCTTCTTTTAATTTAACGAGCCGTATCCTTTTTTAACTAAGCCTTTTAAGCTTTTAAAATTATTATATAAGCGGTGATAGATATAAGACTTTTAACGTTTAACGCTAGACTTTATTTAATTAATATCAAGGTTATTATATACGGTTCTAATCGATTTATACCCCTTTTCTCTCTTCTATTTTATAATATAATTAAACTAATATATAATAATACTATCCTTTTATAATATAAAGTCTTTTCTTTAAAAATAATGTTTTATATTATTTAATATTAAAAAAAGGGTTTTATAATAGTTTAATCCGTTAATAAAGCTTAAACTCCCAACTAAAGTATTATAAAAGTATAAAGGGGACTTATAATTTTAACTAACTATAATAACGTAATTAATTAACGTTCCTTTTTCCTTTTAATACCATATTTTTTCTTTTTTTCTTTTTTTTTTTAATTACTTATTTTTATTATTAACCTAACGAACCGTTTATTATTTATTTTTTTTTACGGTAAATCGTAGAACCTTCTTTTTCGGTTTAAGCTTAAACTTAAAATAAACTTCATCGATAGAGATATACTTTTTACGTTAATTAATATTTTAAAATAACCTTAACTTTTATTCTTTTTTTAATTTCTCAATTCGATTATCTTTAATGCGTAACTCGAGTGCCCTTTTATCGTATTCTTTATAAAAATATAGGTATTAAAAGTCGGGGTAATATCGGATAGGATTCTTGGATTTAAGTACGTTAACGCCGGCGTTAACTATTAACTTAAACTAAAAAAAGCAATAAATATCGTAAAGTTTTTTCTAGAGTAAATACTTAACAAGATTAACATTATTATTAATAAAAGTTCTTTTTTATTTCGATTTTTAATATATTAAGGGTCGTTATATAATTGTTTATAATTAAAATCGCTATAATTTATATAAATAAAATTTACCTCGTTAAAATCGATTAAATCGTACCCTTTTAATATAATATAACCAATTCGTTTAAATTTAATATTAAAAAACTAAAAAATGTTTTTTTTATTAAAATTATTTATACTAAAGAGGCCTCTCGTATCGCAATATTTAGCTACCCCTCGAACCTTCCCTTTACGAAGAATATCATATTCGCGACCACCTATTTCTCACGGAAAAGTCATTATAAAAGCTTAAAAAAAAAGAAATTAATTAATTCAACAATATTCTATAATTCCTAAAAATTTAAATTAAATACAATGTATTAAGGCTCTTCTATTATTATTAAAAATATAGGAAATTTAATATATTTAAAAGGGTTTAAGTGGTATATGCAATATTTTATTAAAGCCACTTCTGGACAGTTGACTGGTTCACGTCCATAAATAGGAGGACGGGAGTCTGGACCAGGCCAAAAGTGAAACCTCGAGATCCACCCACTCCACTTACATCTCAGCTCCGCCCGGCTTTAGCTTGTTTAGCCACCTTCGCTCTCCCGCTGCCCGCCTCGAACCCGCCCCATTTCGTCTGGACTATCACCCAGCTGGATACTTGTTTTCTCAGCTGGGGAAAACCGTTTTGACGAAACAAGGGAGCCCGTCGCCGAAATCGTGACGAAAAGAATGTTGGATGTCGATCGCCATTGCGCGTAATCCTCGTACTTGCAATCCTCAGAACGGTTATTCGGCAAGTGCACCGCATCGCAAGTGGACACAAAGGAACACGGGCCACGGTCGCGATCAGTGGAACACACAGCATTGTCGTGGTAACTGATCTGCCGCAGTGGGACCTCTGAGCCTCACCAAGTCAGGGAGGAGACAGGACATCAAGGGTCCAACGCGCAACGGTGTTTTGTGTGTGACAACTGTACAGACTTACTGTACCGTGCTGCCACTGCATCGTCACTCTCAGCCTTGTCGGGCCAGCGGTGCCACGTGGGATTCCCAGCAGCAGCACCTGCAATCTGGGAGCATGAGCGCATTGCTGTCTGATCAACACGCATCGCCCGTCGTGATAGGCTGGCGCCGCCAGACTCGCCTGCTCGCGGCCCGCCCATGTTTGGCGCGCGGGTCTCGGCAGCTCCATCACCGCCCCCTGCCCAGACCTGCCATCCACCCGTCTGGGATGTTCTAACCTCGTTTTTTCCCCTGTTGAAGCGCTCCCTCCGCCATTGTTTAGGAATTCATGCAATCTGGCAATGCGCGGGTCTCGGGGCTACGCGGCCCCGTGGGAGGCACGGTTGCAACGCGCCGAGAACAAATAAAAGTCTCTGGGCATTGTTTCGACGTCCCCTTTTTCTGGAAAGAATTCATTTCGTTTCTGCTTCTAGCCCGGCCATTTGCGTATTGGTTTCCTTTTTCTGTTATTATTCTTACGTGTGTTTTTTTCTTGATTCTTTGTTTTGCATGCAGTGAAATACGCCCGGCGCAAAATATGGATCGGCACCCTACGGGCAAAGAGAACGCCTTCTCATCCGAATCCGGCCCTATTCTCGAACCGCCCCCCGGACTACGACCGGGCCGCGCTGATACCGATTTGAACTCACAGCACTCGCAAGCATTTCGAGGGCATGGTGCGGAGAGGCCATCGACATGGAAGGTCGTCGCCAAGATTCTCCCAAGATGGTTGATGATCGTAGCCGTGGCCGCTGCCTTTTACGGCGTCCTGTATCACTACGCGGCGCTCGATGTAATGACCAAGACTCAGAAGCGAGTACTCAATGGCTTGCTTACGGGTCTGTCAATTGGACTCGGTGTGGCGGTTGCAGCCAGTCTTGATGGCATGATTGGCGATTTGCGATGGTGGATCCTGAGCCGAAGATTCCGTTCCAGGCACAAGGTTGAGAGCATCCTGCAGGCCGACAGCATGGTTTCTCTCCTCAAATTGGCTTGGCGAACGCGTCGCAAGACCATTCATTCTGCCGTTCTCGGCTGGGGGTTTGTGCTTCTTGTAAGTCGTACCTTTACATGACTTCCGCCTGGGACTTATCACTAATTCGAAACTGGGAACAGGGAGCGCAAGTTACTGTGGCTTCAATAGGCTTATGTTACTCCACTGACACTGCCGAGAGTCATGCTCTGATGGTACCGGGGGGCACGGTTTTCGTTCCGAATCTCTCCTCCATCCAGGCCGGAGACATTGTCAATGAGACGACTACGTCGCTTGGGGCCCAGCAGTACATGGCCAACAAGTAAGTCTCACTCTTGAGGAGGGCATTCCTGCAATGATGCCAGTGCTTTTGTGGTCGGTCATGAACTTACGGATATGACAGTTACGGCATCATCTCCACCGCGTCCAAGCCCGGTGACAACTTCAGCGTCATTCCCGAAGCCAAGAGCATCGTGCAGCCTGGCGCTCCGGCCACGTTCTGCGAGGGCCCTGTGTGCCGCTACCTCTTTAAGGAGTTGTCATTTGACCCTGCACAGCCAGAAGACGAGAGTCTTATTTCGGTCACTACGACAAGAACCATCGAGGCTTCGACAACGTGTAATTCCTGGCCCGTTGTTTCGGGAGGCGACGGCAGCGTGAAAAGGATATCGGTCGCCATGGGGCAGGGCGGTACGGATATTACCATACCCACAGAGATCGGCACGAATGCGACGATTTACATGACCGATACAACGCAAAAATGCGGCGATGGATGTAGTCTGCTCTCCGCTTTCGAAGCATCGGCCGACGCGCCCTGGTACTACCAGTGCAACGTAACGGTCGGGCAGGTGGTCAACGGCACGCGGCCGGAGCACGAGGCCAGCACCAACCTGCGAAACCTCATGGCGGACGCCATCGCGCTGCAGGGCTACGCCGCGTCTTCTTTCGCCGGCAACTCCGAGCCCCAGTTCCAGACGTACCCCTCGGAATCCTTGTTCGGCAGGGCCGTGAACGGCGGCGCCGAAGAGCTGGCGAAAATCATCTCGCGCTTCAGCATCGGCGCCATGGCTGCCTTCGCCGACAACAATAAGTTCATCCAGGTGGAAGGCGATGCGCCCCGGCGCGGAATCGTGCTCGACATCACGCACCCTGGAATCATCCTGTTCTTGTTCCTGTTGGTCATCGGCATCACGCTGGCGCTTGAGATCGGCATGGCGATCTGGGCCAACCGCGTCGTCGTGCCCCCGGACAGCCCCTTGGCGATCGCCCAAGTGCTGCGCGAAATGACGGAGATTCGACCGCGCCCCCGTGGCCACCAGCTCGCATCGCATCCGACATCTGATGGCAAGTCGTTGACCGACAGGAAGGGAGAACCGTTGTGGATTTACCGGTGCATTGAGCGGCCGGAAGTGGGCATGTGTGATTTGTACATGGAAGGGTCTATCTCGAGGCACAACACCAACGCATGGAATGAGATAGAGATGGCGGAGACTAACCAATCGTCGGGGAGAAACTAGTGTATATTGATTAATACGAACCTAGACATACATCACATTAGGGACCGGTGTTGGAGGTGCTCAATTGTCTTTTGTATCAGATTGCCTGTGAATGTGAGCTGGGAGGTTGCGCGGGCGCATTGATGTCCTCCGAGTCTTCAGGTGTGCAGGATCAATGCTTGAGGCCATAGGTCTGAGAAGGTGCGCATCGTGGTGAGCATGCCGGGCTGACCAAAGCGAACATCACATGAGGTTCGACTGCGTGGCGCCCGTTCGATTCGTCCAGCTGTTGCCTGGCACAGCCGACGATTCAATGAGCTATGGAAGTTGTGGTGGATGATTCGCATTTTCGACAGGACTGCGCTTCCCCTGTAACTTGCTTCGCTGGACATGGTTTCGGCGTTGGGGCGCCAATGGCCTGGAAGGAACCGACCTAGGACCCTAACCCCGCCACAAATCATATAACCAACAACAGGAGATAGACAGAAGTCACACCTGCCGTTTCGATTCCAATAACGCTAGATGGGGAAACTTCATCTGGAAGGAAGCGATGTTTCCCTTGCCTGCCTGGCATCTGCCAGTGCATTAATTGGCCGTGATTGCATCAACATGGGCCTTCCACGCTTTGGAATTGGAGTTGGCCAGAGGACGCCGGTTGACTCAGCGCTATCACATACCTTCCTTAACATACTTGGGCATTCGGTGTCTTAACACCCCAGCACATCAGAAGATATATAGCAATCATGCCTTGAATGACTGGCTCTCTCTCTTCATCCCTTGGACGTTTGGCCAACTAGTATTACTGCATCATATTAAGAGGAGACCAAAAGCAGCATTCTCGATTACGCCAGGTCTCACCACTCGCCAACATGGAACAAGAGTACGACCTCCTCATCCTCACGGATGCGAAAAAATCCACGCATCTGTACCTGCATGCACTCAGGCATGCTTTGCCCAAGATCGTCTCCGTCTCTTGTCTTACCGGCGCCTTCTCGCGGATCGGCATCATGGCCTACAGAGACTGCGAGCAAGAAGTAACGGAATGGTCGGGGTGGCATAACTGTCGCGACGAGAACGGCGCCGAGGGCGACATCACCCGGGAATATCTGATAACCTTTGCAAAAAGGTTGAAGCTCGACGGAGTCTACAACTTGGCCGGAGCGGTCAAGACAGGGGCCGCCCATGCCTATTCGGTCATGCGTCCGGAGGCCACCACGCTGATCCTCCTGTACGCGGACGCACCGCCGCACATCAGATGGTACAGCGGATTAAACAGGAAAGAACATGACCACCTCGGATCTAGAGCCTTCGGTGTCGGAGATTACTTTCTCGATTGGGTATCTGCCTGCCAAACCCTGAGTGGAAGAAAGCATGCGTCCAAGTACGAGAAGCCAGTGCGTTCCCAAGTGTTCTGCATCATCGACGTGAGCGGTATTGCCACTCTCGCCCCGTTTGTCTATCTTTCTCATGCTACTGGAGGCTCGTGTTTTTGGATTGCCGAAACGGCCAAATCGGCTACCATCGCATCTCTCACCATCGACATTCTCCTCACCTGGATGGGTGCCGGGAAGCAAGGTGCAGCGGTGGCCAGATCTTATGCTGCAGCTACCAACCTCGCTCGTTATCGAAAGGCCGACGACTTTCACGACATGCGCAGCGAGGTGGACGGGCGAATCGGCAAGTACCTGCCGGCCGATTCCAGACCTGGTCAGCAGAAAAACATCGACTGGGTCAAGGTCCAAGACCATCCTATGAAGCAACTTATTCAGCCACGGGCCACCCCTATTCCAGACTTTTCCAAGCAATATTCCGAAGATCCAAGCTACGCAAAGCTTGTTGTTGAACATATGCGCAGGATCATTGACGAGGATGTTACTTGGATCACTATCAATCCCGTCTTTGGCAGCCTCTGGCGCACCGTTTGCAATGATCGGGATAACCCTGCACGGGATGAGCTGGTTGATCAATTCAGCGCAGTTATCCAGGGAATTGAGGACCAGGATGACAAGAAGAGAGTCGCTGCTTGGTTGGAGGAATCATACAATTTCTCAGCCGACATCGAAGCGACCGTCCAAGAGGTCGCCGAGGAGGATCGCTTCCCCTGCGTATTCCTGGACCCGACGCAGGTGTGGTCGTCTGGCACAGGCCAGCCGAGCCAAGAGGACGACGACCAAGATACGAACATGGCCACCTTGACTAGGGCAGATCTGCTCGAGATCGGAAGGTCGTGTCATCCCAAGATTCTGCGGCGCTTGGGCTGGGTGTTGACAAGACTGAGCTACGTGTCAAGTGCCGACGAGATGCCCGAGCACGTCAGAAACATGCCTGAGAGCGAGCTCATGAGGATGCCACTGGCACTCGCAAAGCCCAAATACCGCGGGGTCTTCTGGAAGGCCCTTCTCCACCTCGTAGTCCCGGGTACATGGCTTTCAAGGCGACCGGCATGCGTGCTGGCGGCCCTCAGTATCCGCATGGGTATCAAGCCACTTCTCGACGCAGCCGACCAAGGAATGCTCACTTGGAAGGAACATTGGAACGACCTCAAGGTCCCCGAGACTTTGAACACCAACTGCATGTCGTTACTTTTGGACGCCGATGCCAGTTTTGTAGAGCGCCGCGAGAGAAGGGAGACGGAGACCTCAGCACATGCGACTTTGCTGAAGCCCTCGGATCGAAGGCTTTTCGAGCGCCTGGTCGACTACAGTTTGCTCAAAGCCAATATGGATACATCGTTGAAGGCCCGTATTGGATGGGATCCGAAAAAGACTCGAGTGCCCGTGGGCCCGCTGGTCCAGTGCAAGGAATGCCACTTTCCGAGATCTGTCACCATCATGGGCCCGGGAAGGACCTGCGGGATTTGCCTAGGGGACGACGCTGATTTCACCAAGAAGCCCAAATCTGAGGTTCTGCTACTAAGTGGTTCCAAAGATGACGACAATTCTACGGCAATGACTTGGGTTGAGTGCTGCAAGACTGACTGCCGGGCCCAGTATGTCGTCTACAATTCGGTAGGGCTAAAGGTGCGGGCCAAATGCCATTTTTGTCGCAGTGGCAAGAAAACAGAGCGCGCGCCGACGGTAGAGTGCCACAAATGCCTCAGTCGCATCATCTGGCCGGTTGAGTACAGACCAAAGAACATAAAGGTTAAGGCCTATGAGTGTTCTGCCTGCGCGGGGGGCTCCACGACGATCGTGGAGGTCGAAACTACACCGAGGTTATTGGGCGACGAGAATGGAACAGCCTGGTTACTTCGCAACTCAGACTCCATAATCAAGCATCCACTCGCGAATGAATCCATCTTCAAGACCGTCTCGGCCGTCGCCGCGCTCGAGGAATTCGCCGACAAAGTCGAAATCCTACCTCCGTCGCACGTAGAACCTCTGAGACTAGGCGGCAAGGTGGTGAGGAACACCGAGGAGATCAAGAGGCGTCTTATGGGCTGGGTGAAGTCACGCAAAGCCGAATTAGGCACCTGCAGCCTCTGCTCCCGGGAAATCAAGAAGCAGGGTTCGGACTTGCGGCGTGCTTGCGGTCGAAAGGGCTGCCTGCAGCAGATCTGCAACGACTGCCACGCCCGATGGTATAGGTCCAACCGCCCCGGTCGTCTGATCGAAGTCCGCGCGCTCACATGCCCGTTCTGCGGACGCAAGCCGTCTCCCAAGGTAGCCCCGCGGAAACTGGACGTGCCTGTCAATCTGGGGGATGCCGTCCGGGAGTCGGGATCGTGGCTGTACGCGTGGTGCGTGGATTGCTCGCGCGCGAAGCAGTTTGCCCGGCGGGTTTGCGCCGAGGGCGCCCCGGCGGAGCTGACTGACTGGCGCTGCGATGATTGCCGGAAGGTGGATGGTGCGGTATACCGGAAATGTCCTGGCTGTCGCGTGGCCACGGAGTTGACGGGCGGTTGCAATCACATCACCTGCCCTAACCCCCAATGCGGCGTGGATTGGTGCTTCGTCTGCGGTTTCAAGGGAAAAGACAAGGCTGCGGTGTATGAGCACATGCAAAAGGAACACGGTGGCTATTGGGCGACTGATGGCGGCGATGAGCCCGATGCCAATATGGAGGATGAGCCCGATGTCAATATGGAGGATGAGTCCGATGACAATATGGAGGATGAGTCCGATGACAATATGGAGGTTGAGTATGGCACGCAGTAGGTGTGGGTTATCCGACTTTAGGGGGTAGATGGATACAGCCGTATCATGTGTATGAATAGAACTGCAACTCTGTAACTTGGCCCCTTGCTTCTGATGACGTGACGAACAACCCATATTGATTGGACTACGAGCAGTTGTTTGGTCGTTTCCTTGAGAACCAATACCTAGATTGGAGGCTGAGTAACAAACATCTCGTGCGAAGCCAACATCAGATACGGACGCACTGCTGGCGTTCCCCGGCGACTCCCTGTCCTTTCGGCCGCCAAAGGTACCTTGCATTAGTGTAACAGTCATGTCAGGGCATATCTGCGTCTTGCCCCCCCTGCGCCGTCAATGGGAGCTATAAGTGTGGATATGAACCGACATGATGGGCCGAAAGCAGCCCCCACGCTGACTTATCACGGTCAAGAACCCTGTAACAAGCAACTGCAGATGCCTTAGCCAACGGTTATTGGCTGACGCCTTAACATTTATTCCCGTTCACGCGGGTTGATATGTGCCACCAGTCACTTGCGCCGAAGACTCTGAGCTGAGATGCCTGTATTGGTTCCAGAGACATTCGTGAGGGGTAGGTATGATCTGCAGCTGTGCCGCAACAAATTTCTCTAAATGGAGAACCCTTCGTATAGGCAACCAATGCTGACAGGTACTTAATTAAGCCATCACTTTCCCCAAGAGCGTATCTGACCGTTTGCCGTGCAACTGTGCGCATACTCGCTTCACGTCGGACTTGATCAACCCCGCGCGCCTTCTATCTGCAGTGATCGTGGCGGCTCGATGCAGGCTGCAGGCATGGCGTCCACAGTGAGCATAACGCTCGACGAGATGATGCAGTATGTGCAGAGCTTGCCATGGAGCTCCATACTAGTACACCTCGGGCTGTTCCTCGCGGCCGCCCTCTTTTTGGTATCAGTGAGACGGCGATACTTCTCGCCCATCAGTCACATACCGGGCCCCTTTCTTGCATCGTTTTCGCGGCTATGGCACCTACGTCAGATCTGGAGCGGGAAGCAGAACCTCAAGCTCATCGAGCAACACGATCGCCATGGTGAGTCTTTTACTCGTATCCGTAATGTATGTAGAGAGACTTTTGCTGACAGCCATGAAACCGAATCGCCAGGTCACTTCGTGCGAATGGCCCATAATGAAGTCAGCGTTAGCCATCCCGGCGCAGTTAAGGCTTTGCTCTTAACTACGCTCCCCAAAGTAGGTGGCTTTCCGCCCGAGGGGCTGTCGTGACGATAATTACTGACACCGCGTTTCTACCAGGGCCAGTGGTACGCCATCGTGGCCTTCCCGGACTACCGGTTCTACACCCCCTTCTCCCTGCTGGACCCCAAGGACAAGAACGAATGCTCCAAGTACCTGTCGGCAGGCTACCTGCTGCACAACGTCCTGAAGTCGGAGCCGGCCATGGACGCCAGCATGCGCAAGCTCTTCAGGTGGATGGACCAGTTCGCCGCCGAGCGGCGGCCCATGAACCTGGACGAGTTCTTCACCTTTGTCGCCTTCGACATCACGGGCGAGGTCGTCTTCTCCAAGCCCTTCGGCTTCCTGGACCGGGGCGAGGACGTCAACGGCTCCATCGCCATGAACCTCGCCATGGAGGCCTACATCGCCTTCGTCGGCTACCTGCAGTGGCTGCACGGCCTCTTCGCCAACCCGTTGGTGACCAGGCTCGGCGTCCTGCCCATGGGCCACCTCTTCGACACCACCATGGCGGCCCTGGCCGAGCGCCGCCGCAACCCGGACGCGCGCGCCGACCTGGCGGCCCACTGGTTCCGGGGGCTCGAGAAGGCCCGACAGGACGGTTCGCGGCTGTTCGACCTCCGCTGCCTCCAGAGCTTCGCCACCGCCAACGTCGGGGCCGGGTCCGACACCGTCTCCGCCGGCCTCCAGAGCTTCGTCTATCATCTCCTCCGCCACCCGACGGGCTGGCGGCGCATCGCCGACGAGATTGAGGAAGCTCGGGAGAAAGGGCGATGCCGGGATGATATTATCTCGTATGAAGACGCGACGCGGCTTCCGTACTTGCAGGCGGCTATCAAGGAGGGCCTTCGCGTGTTCGCGCCGATAACGAGTAAGTCTTTTTGTTTCGTCCCGTCTCGCTGCTCATCTGCGGGCAAATCCAAGTAAAAATGCTGACCCGTCGTGACGCCCAGTGGGCCTGCCGCGCGTGGCCCCCAAAGGCGGCGTGACCATCGGCGACACCTTCTTCCCAGAAGGTGTCACGCTCAACGTCAGCCCCTCGATCATCCACACGTCCCAGGAGATCTGGGGCGCCGACGCTCGCGAGTTCAAGCCCGAGCGCTGGTTCGCGAGCGACATGGCCTCGCGGGAGAAGAAGTACTTCATTCCGTGGGGGGCGGGCTACGCGGCGTGCCCCGGCCAGCACATTGCGCGCATGCAGCTGTCCAAGATCGCGGCGACCATTGTGCGCGACTACGAGGTCCGGCAGGTCGTGCCGGGGGCGGAGTGGAGGTGGTCGGCTTGGTTCACGGCGGTGCCTCACGGTTGGCCGGTTTACGTTACTAGGCGAGGAGGGGGCGCCTAGGGGGGAAGGGGATGGCCCCGCATTGTCACCCCAATTAGCTGGCTTGGCCCTACAGTTTTAGTGGAAGTAGCCTGTGGGAATCAATCCGCTAATGCTGTAGCGCGCTGTAACGTGCTTCAGCCCATAACTTGAATGAATCTACTTCCTCATTTGCAATGGTTATACCCAGCTGTTTTTCCAACGTCAACTGATTAGCATTAGATAATACTAGTAGCTTGCTCTCTTGTCTAATCTCTTTGTGCCGTATATCGCAACAAATCGAATGCAATCGGTTGGACACAGGCTGCTTGAGCGCCACCATCGTGTCCCTTTTCTCTTTTTAGGAGCACCACCCAAACGGCATCCTAAGGTGATGCCCGCTAGACACGCCTCTCCACCTCCAACGATGCAAGAATGTAAGCAGCAGTTCCAAGGACACTATTGAAAAGTAGGGGCTGGCCGACGTAGTACTGCACTCCCAGGTTAGACCTCGCTAATATAGGGAAAGCAACTGTCGATGCCACCGGCGACTTACATCATATGAAGCAGTGGAATTCAGACTGCAGACCGATACTGTTCCGTTATAATCCAGCAGGCCCTTCTCATTTTGGGTGACAAAGGTGTCGGTCAGGTATCCATGTGCACGCACAGCCACTGCGGTTGCCTCGGCCGCCAACCTGTCATCCATCAAATACCCCAATCGCGCCCCCTTGAGCAGGGCGGCCGAAAACATGGCGCTGCCTGCGACAGTCTCTTTGTCAGCCAACGGACCAAGACTTGGTCGCTCTTCTTAGTTCGTTCTCATTGCTTACCGCTCGACTCAATATAGTTCTTTGTTCGTCCCGGCTCGTTCATCACCTGCCACCAGCTCCCCGTGCCTGGGTCCACGGCCCTGATCACGGCGCGGGCGAGATCGTTGTACTTTTTGAGCAGATCATCCCTCAACTTGCAAGCTGACTTGGGCAGCAACTCTACTGTGTCCACCAGCGCCATGATGAGCCAGCCTAGGCTGCGGCCCCAAACGTACGGGCTGGCTCCGGTGGTGCGGTCAGCCCAAACAGCCGTCTTGGAGTCGTCATACCCGTGTACCAAAAGGCCAGATGATGCGTCATGAGTATGCTGATAGAGCAGGTCGATCTGGAACCGTATCTCCTCCAGGGCTTTGCGCGCCTCCGGGTCATTGCTGCCGCCGGCAGTGTAGAGGGCGTAAAAGGGGGCCAGAGAGTACATGCCGTCCAGGTAGCTCCAGTTCGGATACGTGAAGTACCAGAAGCCCCCCTCAGCATTGCGACGATTGAGGTCGATGCTCTGGCGCAGGGCCGCGGCGGCCGAGTAGAACGTGGCGGTCTCGTCCGTCTTTAAGGCCGTTTCCGACAAGGACAGGAGAGCGTTGCCGTTGGAGAGACGGTCCAGCGGGTAGGCCAGGGCGTCGTGCGTGGCGTTGAGCATGAAGGGGGCCACGGATGCGGCGCTCTGGTAGACATAGTCCCGGAGTTGAGTTGCGAGCGGGTCGGTTGGGTACTTGTCGAGGATGGCAGTGAATGCCTTCTGGGTGAAGCCCGCCTGCAATGGCTCCGACGACCCTCCTTTGCCGGTCATTATGCCCTGGCCTCTGTCCATGATGCTCCGGGCCATCCATGTTGAGTATCTGGTATCGGCAGCGACAGAGATGCCTGCGTGGAGAGAGGCCAAGAAGGCGGCGAAGGCGCAGGTATTGAGCTTCATCGCGAATGTCAAGACGAAAGTGATTAAACAGAAAGGAAGGGCTCAGTTACTGGGCTGTCTTAATTTCATTTTTCTTTCATTTTCGACGTTTGACAGGGCGATTGCCACGGCTCGGGAAAGTACATGTTATCTTCTCAATCGGACAGTTTGTTGGCTGCCAAGTCAGCGGCAGCAACCCCGGCCCCTCCGAGCGCTGGAAATTACCAATGACACCCGTTTGCCGTCACTAACCCGTTGGAGATCTGCGCCGGCATAACCCTGTCATCTTGACCCAACGCAAACAGAGGCAAACAAGATGATGAGAGCTTCATGTACGCAATTCCACATTTCGGGGTCAATACTCAACTCGACTCATAGCAGCACGCAGAGTCAAATGACTTTTGTCGAATCCCCTTACGTCCAACGTGTTTTCAACGCATGCAAGGGTTGATCAAGTGGGAGAATAGACCACCAGTAAGGTGCCTATTCGTGGATATGGAAGCTGTCAGAACATCACCCAAGCTTTATGGATGAGTTCTGGGCGTTTGTGCGTCGGTCCGCCCTTCGGATTAAAACGTATCTTTTGGAGAAAGAGGTGCAGTCGGAGTCGAAGAGGGGGCGGTCCCCCGGTGTAACACACCACATCACGGACACGATGATGCCCTGCGTATCTCACATCAGGGAGAGAGGATGGAGGCTCACACTCATACTGGCGCAGGCAAGTTCGTGTTTGTCATTATCAAGCTACATCTATCTAACCCCTTTTAACTTACTGGCGACATAGCATTCAAGCACATGCGCAGAACTCTGGGTGAAGACGCTCATATATTATATCTGTATCGGGAACCTCCAGCGAGGCCGATCATGTAGATCAGCAGCTAGGCTATATCTACGCCCACAACTGCAACTATGCCTGGATATCGTGGCAAACTCATTGGCGCCATGTCGACAATTTTGATCATCGACGGCGCCGCCTTGGCAGCCCGCGTCTACGTGCGCACCCGGATGTTGGGTCGCAACGCATTCGGGCTCGACGATCTCGTCCTTTGTTTGACGTACAGCGGCTTCGTCATTGCATGCGCCATGGGCTTCACTTCCATGGCCTACGGATTTGCGGCCGATGATAAGCGGCCGTACTACGACAAAGACAGAGCTGAACGGGTAGGTTGTGCACATGTCGCCCTGGGTCCATCGGGTCAGTTGACTAAGTAATAACCAAAAGCGAAATGTGCCTGAACAGTTCTACTATGCAAATCAGCTGACGGTCTACATCTCGTCTGGCCTGATCAAGCTCGCCGTCGCGCTGGTCCTGCTCCGCATCCCCATGACGAAGCGAATGCGATGGGTGCTCCTGGGGTCCATGGTCATCGTCGCCGTCTGGACCGTCGTCATGACGCTGTACTCGTCCTGGCTCTGCGCGACCAAAGGCTCGAGCAACTATGTCGGGTCAGCGACGTGCTCCAACGTGGGTTACTTTCGCACCAGCACAAACATCATCATCGACTATTTCTACGCCTTCTTGCCAATCTACATGCTCTGGGACGTCCAGATGAGCTTCAAGATGAAGGCGTCGGTGCTGCTGCTACTTGGTTTGGGCGCTTTGTAAGTCCGTGTTCCTGTTGGGGGTTCTCTCCCTTGCATAAGGTCAATAGCTACTGATGCGGAATATTGGCTGAAGTGCGAGCTCTGCTACCATCGTCAAGCTCGTTGTTATCATCAGGCTGGTTCACGCCAAAGCAGCCGAAGCTGATGACCTTCATTACGATCTTCTGCTGTGGGCCGATATCGAGCTGGGACTCGCGATCCTTGCCACATCGGCGGCGGCCCTTCGGCCTCTCTTGAAGTATGTACACAAGCCTTGGACCTACGGCAGCCGAAGCAGCCCCAGTCAAGATGGCATATACCACGAACTGGAGCATAGACCACGACACACGGAAGCAAAGCATGCAGATGTTACTTTGGTTGCCAATTGACAGTGGTAGGCTCTGGAGTAATGGACACTTGGTCTTGAAAGGCCAAATCGGTGGCATTGGTTTAACTGCCATCTATGACCGTTTACTATCTCGGGTAAACAAGTGCATAGTTAGTTACGCATACCTTAGACAAAGTGACACAATACCCTAATATCACAAAGAGCTTGTTATGGGTGAGGGTCCTTTGTTCTTCTATTCACTCGATGTATTTATATGAAGCGATGGGCATGATGCATTTCTCGGACAAATCCCTCAAATCCGAAGAAACCATCAACGCCATGGCTGACGTAAACATCAAGGTGAAAGACCTCACGACGAGAATCCTTGCGGTGGGACCATTGGATCTCTTTCGATGGCTCAAGGTACTTATCGGGGAAACCCAGATTGTTTATGTGGAGGTCGATGATGGAGCCTTGCCTGCTGGATGGCAGGAGAGGGCTGCAGCTTCTATAGCTGGAGACCCAGTGCTGACGTTACCCCCGTTCCCGGTCCGGCACTTTTACAGGTCCAACTACATGGGGCTCTCCGTCGCGGACGGTCCCTCGGGGAGACAAACTGTGTGGGTAAGAAAAGAGCGTTTTGACTTTTTGGGGGGGCAGGTCCCCGTCTTGAACGGCGTCCCAGCTTTCGAGTATAGACGCATACGGAGGTTGAGTCGCGTTCCAAATGGGAATCGGGGAAGAATTTTTGACCGAATCTGGATTGTTGAGGTCTGGATCGCTGGCCAATTGACGAAAGCCTTGATGAAGGTGACCGAGTTTCCCGCGGGCCTCTCCAGTAACTTCGTCGACCAGGAACGCGCCCGCAAAGAATCGGACAAGCTGCAGAACGAGGCCCGCATGCACCAACAAGCCGCAGCCGGGGCACCAGAGGTCGTGCCCGCATTCCTGGGTGTCGTGACGGATATCGAACGAGGCGTCGTCGGGTATGTGAGTGAGTACATCGAGGACGCCGAAACCCTCTGGGAGATAAAGACGAAAGAGGAGCGCCGGGCCCTCAAGCCGAGGGTCCGGGCCGCGGTCGAGAAGCTACATAATGAGGCTCGCGTGGCCCATGGTGATCTTCACGACGAGAACGTTCTGTTCAAGAAAGACAGATCGCGGCTCTACCTCGTTGACTTTGAGGAGGCCAAGGATCTGCGCGTCGAGGGGGAGGACTTCTCCACCCATATTCTCATTGACAATGGCGTCTACAAGTAATCCTACTTACACGGTAAGTAAAGCGAGGTAGGTGATGTAGTATGCCAGATGGGAGAGCTGGGGGTTGCTTGGGTAGGCTGTGCAACGTTTCGTCCTCTCTCTCTCTCTCGTAGGATCGTAGCAAGGTAAGGGAATCAATTCAATAGACATAACACAACACCTAATCTATCTCTACATGTACTTTCTTGGCGGCTTGCGCTGTCAGATGCTGTTGGTGCTGCGTCCCGTGAAAGCCCCTTTTCTTTGTCCTTGATATCAACTAGTCCTTTTGCTCTGGCAACATGGATCCACTGGACGGCCCCTGCCGGCTGAAAGGAAACAAAGACACCTGGACCCAAAGGCCTTTCTTGCCCGACAACAATTGGTATAGTTCCAGACCGCACTCAAAGAGATCGTAAAGAAGTATTGTCTTGAGCGTTGGTACAAGTACCGACCCTGCACCCCTGCTCAACTGTTGCGTCCTCCTGCCTTCTATATCAGTATCCGATTTCAGCGCAGTGCAGCATTTAGATCCCGGCCTGGAGCCCTTTACTTCACAGACGTCGTATTTTTATCTTGCTTGCACTTTTCAGAGTCACTTTCTATTACTCCATCACAGCTTTCCATATCATTACCCTAGCGCCGTGCACAAGATACCAATAACCACCAACCTTTTCACCATGACCCGAAACCGCCGCAACGGTGGCAGCTTCGCCCACCACGCCCCCAGCAACTGGCCCAAGGCGCAACCCGCCCCCTACCCCTTTGGACCCAAGGAGAACGGACCCAACCCCTTCGGTCCCCAGCAGACCGACAGCTACCGCCCCGGCGGCAAGCCCCAGAGGGAGTGCAGGTTCTGGAAGAAGGGCAGCTGCAATCGGGGCGCCAATTGCAATTTCGCACACCCCCCTCGAACGCGGGAGAACGTCCAACGCTGGGAACTCGCGGAAGAGCTGCAACAGCTGGACCAGCGAGGCGCCCTCTACGAGCCGGGACAGGCCCACCTGCCCCGACAGCCCCTGGCGGGATATACCCCTTCCCCGTTTGCGACGACGGTACAGCCGGCGCAGGGGGGGATGGTCGGGGGGTTCTGTCCCGTGCCTCCGCCGGACAGCGACGGTGACGTGCACATGTAAGTCACCTTCCCTTCTTTTCCCCTTCTTTTGGTTTTCTTCCGAAACAGAGACGCTGACTTTTCCGCTGCCAGGTGTATGTGTGATGTCCATCTTGAGCAGAGGTATGAAAACATCACCACTATGGTGGAATCGATCTATTACAATGCAGATGCGGCAACGAGAGTATCATGTGTTCAATCCATGAGAACAAATAACGTGAACTTTGTTGATCATGGTAATGGGAAGATAACCATTCTATAGCGTTTGTCATGGGGGGTATTTAAAGCATTTCCAGGCTAAAAGATGTGGGCTAATTATTCATTTTCATAAGGTAGCTGCGCTACTAGATGTTTGCATTTCATATCTGTTTTCTTTCAGTGTTCATGCATCTATTCATTGTGGGTTGTGTCAACCGTCGGGCCTATCTCATGTTTCAATATGACTGGTGAATCCAGAGCTTTGGTGGATGCGGATCGGGGGTCGTGCCGGCGAGGTTCAGTATGTCGAGGGGAACGTAGTCAACCGCCCGCCGTCCGACACGATGATGGCCCCATTGCAGTAGGCGCCGGCCCGCGAGGCCAGGTAGAGGATGGCGCCGGCCATGTCCTGCTCGTCGCCGGCGCGCTCGAGCGGGATGGCCTCCCTGGGGAAGCCGCCGCCCTGGCGCGCGATGATGGGCGCCGACATCTCGCTCGGGTAGAGGCCCGGGCAGATGACGTTGGCGCGCACGCCGAAGGTCGGCAGGCTGACCGACAGCTGCCGCATCAGGTGCGTGCACGCCGCCTTGGACTGCCCGTACGCGAACCCGCCCGTGTTGACCTTGTTGAAGCCCGCGATGCTGCTCGTCGCCACCACCTGCGACGTCGTCGGCCCCACGTTGCCCCGCCGGTTGCCCGCGTCCAGCAGGGGCAGGAACGCCATCGTCGTGTACCACACCGCCGACGTGTTGACCGCGAAGGTCTGCGTGAAGTCCTCCATCGGCACGTCGAAGTTCTCCGCCGCGAACTCGGCGGCCGTCATGTCCGGGCTGGCGCGCTTGGTCGCCGGCCCGCCCACGCCCGAGTTGCACACCAGCAGGTTGGCGAAGCCGGACTCCTTGGCGACCTGGTCCGCGGCGGCCTTGAGGCTCTCCTTGGACGTCACGTCGCACGCGAGGGGCACGACGACGGAGGGCTTGCCCAAGGTCTTGGCCGCCTCCTCGAGGACTTCTGTGCGCCGTCCCAAGATGTACACCTTGGCGGCTCCGTTCTCGACCAGGGCTCTGGACATCATCAGACCGATGCCTTGTCGTACTGTCAGTCTATGCAGTCAAAGCCGACCTCTGCTCCAGTTACGTACCTGTGCCCCCGCCCGTCACCACTGCAACCATGCCATTGACATTGAAGATATCGCCAGCAGCCACTGACGGACTGGTTGTTGCTTGAGAAGAAGACATTGTTTCAGAAGTGATATCAGGACTACTCGAGATTATTCTTTATGGTTCAGATGCAATCGGGAGTCAACAGCAGGTTTCCTGGGTACAGCGGCCACTTTTTAAGGGATGCTACAGATACTTGCTTAGAAATAGCGAGGTTCCACTTGAAACTACCTAGATGGAGTATCTTGAATGACTTAGCGTAAGGCATATATGGTGTCATAGTCTAGGGTATCTGATACTTGTCAACATGAAGCTTCCTCGGCGTGCAGGGTTACTTGACACAGACTAGACTGCAAGCCGGTAGCGGCTCTCCGTAGGCCTGTATTCAACTCATCTCAAGATACCATCTCGTGAGTCGTCCATACCCTTACCCGGAGGGGCCGGAGGGGCCGGCTGCTTCTCACTGAAGGTTGGAAGTTGGACCCGGCTCGCGGTCCGAAGCATGAGGCATATGTATCCGTCTCTGTGTCAAGAAAGCTAGAGAAAGTCTTGGCCCCGCTGCGTTGCTTGCGGTACCCCTCAGTGGAGTTGACTGACGAACGATGTCTATCTCCTTGATAGCGAAATCGCTGCTCCTACAAGACTATGCTGTAAGTACTGTATACCTATACCAGGGATCAATTGGTGATGTTGGCATAATGTCTGTTCCGTTAAATAGAATACACGGTTGGATAGGCTGGCCTGTCAATTATCCACGGCAAGTACTGTACGAACAGCAGCGCTATCGCCATCAAGGAGATAGGTAAGTGGTTGAGCTCTTTTACCTTGATTTTTGGTCGGATATAGAAACTCAAGTGGTGTGAGCATCTGGGCTGGAGTTGACCAGAGATGGGATAAGTTCGAGGGAAAGTCACTGCAATGCGCAATGATGCAAGACACTGGAAGCACCTGCCATCCTACAGGGGTAGTTGTGATAAGCTTCTAGGCCTTGCTGGTAGCTTAATCGGTCCACTTTAAAGTTGCCAGGGCTTGGCAACGAGTCTCCAGGGTTGCCCAGAGCTAAGACCAAATTTTTTGAAATGTTGATCTTAGAGATCGAGAACCAGCCTGAACTTCCACCCCTCCAAACGACATAGGTGCCAATACACATACGCAACATGGTCAAACGCAAGAGATACGAGCCCAAGCTGGACGAGCAGCTCCAGGCGCTCGAAGTCAAGCTTTTCCGCGCTTTGAAGACTTCCAAAGGCTTCGAGCGGCAGCGCATGGCTAAGAGAGTGCAAGAAGAAACCAACCCGGGCAAGGCCGAGCGGCAACGCCAGGCCAAGAAAGGTCACGAACCCGACCCGGAAAAGGTCGCGCGACTGGAGAGGGAGGTGGCCGTCCTGAAGGTGCGCAGTGCTCTCATCATACACACTCCTGCGATTCATTTTGCTAATAGAAACCCAAACCACAGAGTCTGGACCTGCACCAAGCCGCCCATGCGATCCTGTGCTCCCAATTACTCAAAGTCAAAGGCATCGCCGAGTCGCCCAACCTCCCCGATACCATCAAGCCCGTACCGAAGCCCAACATTACCGAGGAGGAACGCAGCGCCCTACACAATGTCACCAGCGGGCTCTGCAACCGGAAGCAGGTCAAGAGTGTGCTGGACGAGGCCGTCAAGGCCACCTGCTTAGCCCTGCGGGTTGACCTGCCGGGCAAAGGCGGCAAGGGCGGCAAGGGCAAGGCTGCGAGAGAGGAGGCAGAAGAACAGGCCGACGACCGGGAGGAAAAGCCTGCGCGCAAGGCTAAGACGGCCGCCGATAGCTCGAAAGCGAAGTCGCAGAAAAAGCCGGCCAACTCCGACGACGAGGAAAGCGAGGACGAATGGGGTGGCGTCTCTGGTGACGAGGGACACGCTTCCGATGACGAAGAGGAGGAAGAGAAGGCTCTTTCGCGGTACGAGGCCCTGCTGGGTGGTTCTAGCGATTCCGAAGGAGATGACCTGGATGACGACGATTTACAAGACAGCCGTGCTGCTACTATTAAGAAAGGTTCGCAGGCCGAAGTCCGCGGCCCGTCCGATTATTTCTCTGGAGGAGAATCCGATGCAGACGAAGACGATCTTCCCGTAGACTTGAGCGCAGATGAAGAAGAGGAGAAGTCGGAGGAAGAAGAGGAGGAGGAAAGTGATGGCTCAGACAGCAGCGAAGCAGTATCTCCACCGCCAAAGAAAGCGCGCGCATCAAAGGCTAGCGTCTCCAAGAACGGCGACTCTACCTTTCTGCCTTCATTGATGGGCGGCTACGTTTCCGGCAGCGAAAGCGAGGCTTCGGATTTAGACGTTGCCCCTGCGCGCAATAACCGACGAGGCCAGCGTGCCCGTCAAGCTATCTGGGAGAAGAAGTTCAAGCAGGAGGCCAGGCATCTCAACAAGCCCAAGGACTCGAGAGACGACGGGTGGGATGCCAAGAGGGGCGCTGTCGGCAACGAGCACGGCGCGCCTTGGAAGCAGGGCATCAAGTCCGCGTTCGACAAACGAGATAAGCCGTCCGGACCAGCGCCCGAGGGTGTCCATCCCGACCGGCAACGTCAATTCAACGAGTCAGGCCCCTCCAAGCCTGCTCACCGCAATTCCAGGGACTCTGCTCCGTCGTCCAACCTCCCGCACCGCAGCTTTGGCGGCTCGAGGAGTTTCGAGCCGGCTGCCGAAGCTGCTCCCAAGCCTCCGCCGAAACCGGTGAAGCCGAAGCGAGATGACACCGGTCCGCTGCACGCTACTTGGGAAATGGCCAAGGCCCAGAAGGAGAAGATGCAGAGTGCCAAGTTCGAGGGCAAGAAGATTACTTTCGACTAGATACCATGTTTTTTTAGCAATCAACGAGACCAATTCAAATCATAGGAAAACTAAGATGGGATTATCAAGGCTATCTGAAGTAAGAATCTGATTCCGTGAAAAGAAGACGCAAATACTGATAGGCCCATTTGTTCTCTGTCCTCCGCTAAAGATCCTCGAAATTCATCGCAAAGTAAAACCACCCCTTTTCATGGGCGACCGCCGTCTCAGATTTGAGAGGTAGGGACTATCCGATTTTCAGATTCGGTATGTCGTGGTGAGAATGTGCTCGCAAAAATTAAATCGCAATGGGTATCATTCGCTCGTTCGTGAAGTGAAAACGCAGAGTATTCTCATGATGATGATGACGCAGCAGAGGATCCAGTAAACTACTCCAAGTTGAGGAGTAGCGATGGATGAAATCCGTCTCTCTCCAGAAGAAGAGACTGGTTCCTCGCCAATTTCTCGCAAAATCGGCTCCGCGAAACAACGCGCAATTGTTTCCATATCGAGAGATTTGTGTGCCCGCCGCTGATGAAGGCTGATATGGTGGTACAGAAATAATGCAGATAATTGATAGAAGGCGTCGCAAGTGAGCGGTTTGGGTAATGTGGTTTAATGGGGAAAGCTTAGTCTTCGTCCAGGGCAATCGGGGTGTCCGGTGTGCTTCCAATCTCGGAGGCTCGTCCAGACTCGGATGGCGTGTTGGCTCGGCGGCGCTTCGGGCTGCGCTGACCCTCGCTCGGGGTGGTGCTTTGGCGCTTGGGGTATTCGGGAACCGAGGGGACAGGGGATTGTTTGCCCTTCCAGCTTTCGGTGGTGCTCCGGGCATCTGCGTTTTCGTCGTCGTCGTCGTCGATCTCCATGGGCGAGTGCAAGTCCGCGCCGGCGAGGCGAGATCCTCTGGGCTGGAGTCGCGAGGGGCCTGCGCCTCCGCTGCTGCTCTCCTCCTTGATCTTGGTCGATTCGTCGCTCGCGTGCCCCGCGGCTCGGCTGGGACCGCCGTTGTCGTCGCTGGTGAGGTCGATGATTCGCTTCTTCTCCTCCTCGCTTTCCGTCTTGAAGTAGGTGGACTCTCGGTTCGAGCCGAAGGGCATCGAGGACTCGCCGCGCTGAGGGACAAACAATCCCGACGACTCACTAGCACCTCTGTCGTTCCCGTTGTTCTTGTTCTCGTCGTCGTCGCCGTCAGATTCTTTGTCGTCGTCGGCATTAGCGATGCCCATATCACCTGCGTCGCCGCCCGCATCGGCTGCCGAGGACGACACTGTGTCGGCTCGACGGCGAGAGCCTTGGCTCCCGCCCGCGCCTGCGACATTGGCAGACGTGGAATAATCGGAGGTGATGCCGGTGGTTCCGGTGTCGTGGGGTCGGGAGCTGTCGTCCGAGTCACCACTGCTATCAGTAGTGGTCGACATATTGTCGTGGTCATCCTGAGCATCTTCGTCGATGCTATCCGAATCATCGTTGATACTCATCTGGTCGAGGTCCTCGTTGAGATCGTCAACAGTGCCGTTATCAGAGGGAGAATCATCACCACTATCGTTGTCGACATCATCCATATCCACGTCAACACCGCTGTCATTGTCGCCTCCCCCATTAGCAGATGGAGTATTGGAGTCGTCGTCATCGGATCCGTCGTCGTCGTCAGATTCGTCATCGGAGAGGGAGGGAGTAGAGCGTGCCTCGCTGCTTACGATGCTGAGGGTGTCGCCGTCGTCGTCCTCGCCGATGACGCTTCCCATGGGCTCGTCGTCGGCGTACCATCTTCGAACAATCTGCTTGTCGTCCTCGGTCGGCAGGAAGTTGGTCAGTCCTCTGATAGGTGAGAGGTTGTCCAACTCGGAGGCGAATTCGTAGTTTGGTTCCTTGGGGAGGGTGACAACAGAGTTGATGTCATCAATGACGCTCCAGTCGCGGATCTTCTGGCGGGCGGTATTGCCTTGGGCCTCTCGGATTCTCACGTAGTTCATGCCTCTCAGCTGGTAGACGAAATCTGTAATTGGGAAGGTCAGCCCTCTCTCTTTTGAAACTCCTGAGCTGGATCCCACTTACCAAGGCCATGCATGGTCCGAATGCTGCGATACTGTCGGTGGTTAGGCTGAATGCGCGTGCTTTCCATGAGCACTTTGAAGGGGTTGCCCAGATCGAGCCTGGATCCAGCATAAGGGACGACTCTGTTCTCGTCCCCTAATTCGTCTTCTCCTTTTCGGATCTCGTACTTTCTACGAGTTCGTCGTTCATCAACTGCGTTTCCTTCGTCAGTTTTACTCCCAAGTGGCCAAATTTGTTCCTTAAACTTACGCTCCTGGAGATGAATCTGACGTGGGTTAGCGAGGGACTTCTGATTCAAGCATGGCATGGAGTTTACTTACCACCAATGTCTTCAAACGCCGGGTATCGCAAAAGAACTGGAGAGGCAGTGTTCGTTGGTTCACCATAGACACTTGACGAGGCATGATGGCTCCGTGCCCTGTTCAGAAATGTCAGTACAGCTCAGTGCAAAAGTCCGGTTCAGGTTCAGCTCGTCTTACAGAACAGCTCCACGTTCACAATTCGTTCCATCCGAGAGCCGATGCCTTTCATGAATCGGCCCAGCTCGCCCAGAGATGACTAAGTCCATGTTAGCTCGCTTGGAGTCGTATCTCTCATATCTCAAACACTTACAAACGCGAAGGTGTTGAGTCCATAGAAAGCGTGGACGCCAAGGTACAGCCATCTCTTGCAGACCAACAGCAGTCGAAGAACGCTGTTGGGTCGGTGAACCAACGTGACGCAGCACTCTCGATCTTCGCCGCCCCAGAAGAAGCCTTGCACTGGTTTGGGAAGCAGGGGTTTATTGCCAGGGTCCAGGCGAGAAAGGCAGTGGACAAGTTCCTTTTTGACGAAAAGATAGCGGAAGATACGCTCCTGGACGTCGCGAGGGAGTTTGTTGAAGTTGAAAGGTCGGCGTGGCCTCTCCTCCTCGCCAGCGGGTGGAAGCGAGGAGCCTTGCCGGACGAACAAGTCGGATTCGTCGTCGCTGGAGTCGGACTCGTTGTCGCTGCCACCATGATCGTCATCTCCCTCACCACCAGGGGGCATGCTGCCGGCCCTGTTTCCGTTTCCGCCTCCGTTTCCATTGCCATTGCCGCCGTCACCACCGTCCAGGCCATAAGCGGCTCTCATTTGCCAATCTTCCAGTGTTCGAGTCGATAGGCGGAGCTGGGGATGGACGTTGGTGACAACCTGTGACATGTTGAGTTGCTGGCAAGCAGCCTTGTAGACTATAGAGTAATCGGGCACGTTCTGCAGCAGCTGGGTCCACCGGACAGGGGCAGGTCGGATTCCACGCAGGCGGTCCTGCAGTGTTTGGATCTCGTCTTGGAGACCTCTGACAGTTCTCTGGAGACCATTAATCGACGCGTCCTTCTCATCTAAACTCTCTTGGAGGTTGTCTAGGGTTTCTGTCAATTCTCGGATACGTCTCTTGTATCTGATCCGGAGGGTTCGAATCTCATCCCGCTTTCGATTGTACTCGAGCATGAGTCTCTGGTGGGACCACAGGGTCATATCGCCCCCATCATCGTCATCGCCGTCATCATCGCTGTCATCGTCGATGACATCTGGCATAACGGAGAGATCGCGGACCGTGTCTTCATCTGAGAAGCCATATGTTAGCTACGTCGAGACTTGAGTTGCCGTATCGTACTTACCGTCAGAGCATTCATTGCGTTCAGTGCCGTAGCCCGAGTCGTTATTTTCATCGTCGCCATCGTCACCATCATCACCACTACCGCTGCCGTCGTCTGAGCCGTCTGGGTCGCCTGGTGAGCCGCCCGTGGCTACGGGTCGTCTGCTGGGGCCTTCGCCATTGTCTCTGACGTTGCCTCCAGGGTCTTCTGGGATGGGCGACTCATCGTCATGGCCACCGTTGAGGAAACGTCTACTGCGGTTCGCGGAACCGGGGTCACCGTCATCACCATTGTTGTTGTCGTCCTTTGGGTCGTCTGAGTCGTCTGAGTCGTCACTATCATCGCCTGGCGAACCGCCCGCGGCTGCGAACTGTCTGCTGGAGCCTTCGCCGTTGTCTCTGCCACTACTTCCAGTTTCATCTGGGGCGGTCGACTCATTGCTTGCACCACCTTGAGGGAACCATTTGCTGCGGTTCGCGTAGTTGGTCTCGCCGCTGTCACTGTCACCGTCCGAGCTTCCGCTCGAAGAACTGTCGAGCTCCATGACCATGTTTGAATCTTGTGGAGCAGTGAATGCAAGTGACTAAGGAAGAAGTTGGGCGGGTGAGATCTCGGATTCTGGTAAACTGGATCAGAGAGGAAATATCTTTTTCGAGAACGAGAGGAAGGTTCAAGAGAAGGCTGCTGTGACCTGTTACTTGTCTGGTGTTGGAGAAGAAGACAAGTTTGGTATATGAAAGGCAAGTCAATGCGAAGGTTTGTGATGATGGATGGGAGAAAATTATGCGACTTCCTTTGTTGGTTGACCGTTATGAGTTGACCTCATCGGAAGTGGCAGTGGAAGTGAAAGATGAGGATGATGACCTTGGGGACGAATTCTTATCCTCAGGTTTGGGCAACTTACCGTGATCTCACCTTCGTATTGGTGAGAGCTCAAATATTGGAGTATCGATCTTGTGGATTATGGAGAAAGATGAGAAACGGGAATGAGGTGTCTACTTGTGGAGGTGGTGGAAGGATTCAGTATGTTGCAGGAGGTAAAGGTGGTGGTGATGGTTGGCATGAGAGAAGGTAGGGAAAGAGCATTGGGGACTGCTACAGCAGAACTTGGTGGTGGAGTGAGTGGTGTACTTACCTCTTGTATGAAGTGGGTGAAATATGTATGAAGTTCTGCTAACGTTCAATATGTATGAAATCCTGCTTACGTTCAATATGAGAATTCCAGAAGAAAGAGTTCAGGTAAGTGAATACTGGTCTCATGAACAAGTTAACCTTTGCAAGAGGGTCGAAGAGGTAATCCAGTGTGCTGAAAATCAGAAGTTGGAGGAGGTCTAGCCACAGGGGAGGACCTCTTGATAATATTCACTGCGGGTAAAGGTTGGGTAGGAATGGTTGAAGGATAAAGGCAAGAACATAAAGATGGAAGCTGCGGGGGAGAGGTGAGGTTGAGAGGGTGAAGTTATCAAGTAGAGGTATTGCCGATTGTTCGGTGATACAATCGGTCAGTATTGGCTGAGGATCCTCAACCCGAGAAAAGTACTTGCCTCGAAGTCTCCTCAGAAGGAAGGGGCCAATGTAGTTGACTGAAAACTACCTGCTGGATTTGGTCACAATCAGGACTTAGTTCGGCGAATTGTTGTGCAGGAAATTCCATGAATACACCAGGTGAGGAAGAGAGGTGGACAGGAAAAGGCAAGTGATAGCAAAGGCGTGTGAATACGTTTGCGTATATAAAGTATATTACGCTCACCTACCATCCAGCTGCTCGATCTCGAACGAGAAATTACCCCCAAGTTGCAAAAGAACTACCCTTACCGGGAGCTTGTCGGAGAGGACAAGTTGAAGTAGCAGTTGTGGCATAAGTTAGACCGATCAAATAGGCAAGTCCCAATGGAAGATAAAGGGAATCAGGTAGTCAGAAACGTAGAGCAGTAAGAGGCAGTGTGAAGTGAAAATCAGGTTTTCACCACCTCCACCAGGCTTGGCTGTAAATCCTTGAATATATTGCCAACGGGCTATGCTTCACTTTTCACCCCCAACAAATTTGAAAGAGCATAACTAAATTGGCATGCTCAAGGATATCACCAAAGGCTGGGCTGAATGGCAATGCCCCTTTGAAATACTGTCTGCCATGAGGGCAAAGTCTGTTGGATTCAATTCGGTCGATGGATATTTAATGGTCGAAGTCAATATATTCATGAAGACAGTGCAATTTCACTGTACCGGTTGAGAAGTCTGCAGATTGTGTCCTGTATTTGGAAGCCAAGGGAGATCGTGAACCTGAAATCCAATGACAAAGACATTTATCTTATTGGGTATCAAGGAAAAGGGACCGACTATTTCCCAACGCCCATCGATCTAAACCAATCCATAACGCCTGTGTAGACGACTAGGAGGATACCACCACCGGGTCCGAGTCTCAGCACCTTGGGCGCGAAACCACGGTAGAGAGCACCGAATCCTTCCTCGCGCAGTACCATGAATACGGAAGGCCATGCCCACTGCAGTATATTATGTAAGACACTGATCTTGTTTGAGGATAAAGGGCTTTACTTACGTTGTACTTAGGCACGACACCAGCAACCTTGGGGCTGTTCTGAATACGGGACTTGACCACGTCCATGGGCGTGTTGCTAATCACTAGTGAGAACCGACCTTGAAATACAAACCAAATCCAAGCAGGGGCTAGAGAAACTTACATGATAGTACCAACTGTACCACCAATAGAGCCAGCAATAATGTCATTGCCAATTTGCGACTTCTTTGAGGTGGCCGTGGGCAGAAGCTGGCGGACTTGGAAAATGCCTATAATTATGCAGATTAGCGATTTAGTTGCAGCATACAATATTACACCAAACGTAGAGAGCCTGTAACCTAACAGGTCATGTTCAATGTTCGTTCGTTGGACTTACAGCCAAAGTATCCAGCATTCCAGAGAATGTGGCGCCACAGGGTGGACTCCAAGCCATTGTAAAGAGCCAGAGGACCCTCGTTCTTGATAATCTTCATCAGAGCATCTCCGGGGCCAGCATATTTGCCGCCGGAGGCCTTGTCTTGCAGTCGGATCTTAACAAGCTCGAAAGGCACCACCACAAAGGCTTCAGTCGCACCAGCAGTAGCACCAGTCAAGATCGACAGGCTTTGCGTCATCTTCTGGGCACCGAAGGCATTGCGATAAACCTTGCCCCACGAATCGTTGGCAGCAAACTTGGTGGCTCGCTTGGGAGCCTCCATAAGAATGGGTGCCAGAATACCACTGCTCGCCTATTAGCATTCAGCCAACCAACCCAGCACCAATCGGGGCGGCTAACCGGTAGAGGCGGCCGGGGCCTTCGGTTCGGACGATGTTCTGGAAGGTCTGGACCATGCCAATGCTCTCGGTCGCAAGCTGCTGTCTGTTTTTGGGGTAATGGTCAGCTTTGGATCGGGAGCGCACATCAGGCGTCAGCATTGGTATTACTGACCGTGTCTTGACAACATCTGTCGGGTACATGACCAGAATCTCCGACACACCAGCAATTGCGCCTGCGCGAAAAGTCAGCAAGAAGAGTAGGCAGAGAGAGCGAGTGGGCACATGGACTGACCGGCGGCGAACTGGTAAACGAAGGGGAGGGGCTTTTCCTGGGACGTCATCTTGTCGGATTGGTAGTTGTCGCCGATTAAGGGTGGTTGAAGTTGATGTCAGACTTGCCGGGGGCCCAGGGTTTACTAGACGTCGATCGAGTGCAGAGCAACTGGTGGTGTGCGACAATCGCCTTTGTCTGCAAGTGAGGCACGCGACAAGGGAATTTGAAATAATTATTGAGCCGAGCGCTTAATCCCGCTGAGTTGCATGCGATAACGGCTGTGGTGGGTCACGGCCTGTCACCAAGTAAGCCCCGGACTCTCGGCTTACAACGCCAATCACCAGCAGATGGACGTCAGAGGGTATCATCCATCCAGCTTCCACTGTCCCGGTCGGCATCTTCCAATGCAGCCTTAATACACGGCTTGTTCCTGCGCAAGCCCGAAGCCAATGTTTTACACTCATGTATATAAGTCGGGCAATCATGACTTCCTATAGCCTATATATATTCCTGCTTGATTTGGTTTCTGCAGTTCAATGAACAGTTCCGACTCTGTGCATACATCCTCAATCTCTCTCTCACCATAGCCAAAGACGCAAAGCTCAACAAATAATGTGTCTCTCAATGAGACTTATGCATGTAACCGGTTTTGCTCAAAGGAGATATTGCGTAGAACGAACCTGGCTGCAAGTATGCATTTCTGACCATATGCAATGATTCCTTCTACTTGCTACTTGTATCACTTTGCTTGTCCAATTAGTGCCTTCACGTTGACCAGTCTAACAATGCGAACTGACCCGAACGAACTGCATCGCGGGGCATGCATGGGATAAACTCCACAGCTCTAATCCCTACGGATATATACTCAATATCTTGGCAGCTCATTTCCTGTCTTCATTTATTTGAGAGGTTACTGAAAAGCCAAAGGTTTGTCTGTCGGAGCTTTGCCATTCGATAGTTCCCGAGCCCTGTGGCTTCAACAGTTGATCGGCTGATACAGTAGATAGGGCTGTTTAAATCGTCCTCGGAAGCTTCTGGGTTGCAGCTCGGGGGATAGGAGAGCTGTCCTTGCCCTGAGGATCCCCCATGAGCCTACGTTAGCTCTTCCGATTGGTCAGGCGCGATGGCGTCGCGGGCGCACAGGGTTCCATTACATGACACACATCATCATCTCGAGAGGTTCGGCGACTTGCCTCCTGAACTACCCCGCCACCATAGCATCTCCTGCGACAGATATACTTGTATGCACTCTCTGTCTTCCTGGCATGTACAATTCGGCTTTCTAGGAGCAAGAGCATTTCATTGAAGCGCAAGTTATTGACTGTGTGCGCGTGTGCTAGATAACAAAGGTGTCATCTGTACTTCGTTCACCCTGCTGTACCTATTCCGATAAGCCAAACCTTATCTCCCCTTGCCACTGCTACGATCTGGAACAGACTCCAACTTCAACTCCAACTCGAGTCGCGAAACCCTAAGCTTAATCTCTTATCTGCCCTTCGAACACCGTATCGACTTTCGCGACGACGAATCACCAGACACCACAATTCGATAGAGAGCTGCGACTCTCGAAGCTTGTCCTCCCCTTCCGTCGCAGCAGCTTTAGAAAGCGCACCTTAAAAAGGCCGTGATCCTCGAGACTCACAGCGGGTGCTATTCGAGCTGCTTGGACCCCGCGCCGCCTATACCACATGAGTCATCTACTTTGGAAGTACTACTGGGAAAACGATGTCGACAGATTCCGTCGGCTACTGGCTCCGGCCGGGTACTCCCAGAATACCTATCCGTCCAAGGGCCCCGGCATTGTTGGAGTAGGAAGCCCCGGCGCATTCGGAAGCTCTCCGCGACCGCTCACCAAGTCGTCGCGCAAGACATCAAACCAAGCCCCCGGCGGCTTCTCCAAGGCCGACCTGAACAGCCGCGATCACGCCGGGCTGACGCTGCTCTTGCGCGCCGCCTCGTCCACCTCCGCGAATGCGATCTCCTTTGTCGAGGCCCTCCTGGACCACCCCGCCATCGACCTATACGCGCAAGACCTCGAGAGTGGCTGGAACGCCCTCCACCGCGCCATGTACAATGGCAATATATCGATCGCGAGACTGCTGCTGGACAAGGAACGCAACGACTTGCACGTGTCGATCGTTGGGAGCAATGCGACGAAGATTGGCCATCTGATCAAGACTAAAGATAATGAGGGCAACTCGCCATTTGATGTCTACAATGCAACTATTGCGCTCCGCAGTCTGCGCATGGCCGAGGAAAGAGCAAAGGCCGATGACGACTCGGACAGTGAGGCAGGCTCGGATCTCGACGAGCACGGTCAGCACTGGAGCAGACTACCCGGCCTTGGCGAAGAACTGTTCACATTTGGAAGCAACAAGAATCTTTCTTTGGGTCTCGGTGACCAAGATGACCGGCAATTTCCCGAGCGCGTCTACTTCCAGCGACCCGAGCATCTGGTCCAGCACTTCTATGACAAGCACCTACAGCATCAGAAAAAGCAGAGGAGCCTCGAGGACTCGTTTGTCCCCGACTTGTCCGAAGTACCGGCGCTCATACAGAGTCGGCCCCTTTGCGTGCAGGACGCCGAGTTCTCCAAGCTGCACAGTGCTGTTCTCACAACAGACCCGATCTCGAACCTGTACGTATGCGGTGTGGGTCGTGGCGGCCGTCTTGGTTTAGGGGATGAGAACACGCGGTTTCACTTCACTCCTGTGCAGGGCCCTTTGCTCGACAAGCAGGTTGTCTCGGTTGCTCTGGGACAGAACCATACTTTGGCCATTACTGCCGGCGGTGAGCTGTGGACTTGGGGCTTGAACACCTTTTCCCAGCTAGGCTATGTTCTCCCGCCACCCCTCAAGGCAGACGAGGAGTCGATGAGTACGTCACCCCGGCAAGTTTTTGGCCCTCTCAAGAAAGAAGTGGTGCTAGGCATTGCCGCTTCATCTGTCCACTCCGTTGCCCATACTGGTTCCTCGCTCTATTGCTGGGGGAAGAATGTTGGGCAACTCGCATTGATGGACGCGGATTCCAGGTCTCTGGAGATTCAGCAGATTCCCCGCAAGGTGGCTGCATCGCTACTCTCGTCGCACTCATCTATTGTGATGGTCTCGGCCATTGACAAGGCGACAACTTGTCTGTTCGAAGACCGTACTGTCTGCGTCTTTACGAACTACGGATATAACATGATCAAGTTCCCATTCTTCGATGGCTTGACAAATTCTACGCTACAGCGTTCTGGAAGGCTCTCCTTATCGTCCAGATATGACTCTGGGCGCAAGGAAATACGCGCCATCACGTCTGGTGGAGAGACAATCGCTGCACTAACGGGTAGCGGTGATCTGTTTACCATGTCACTCAACCAAAAGAATGATGGATCATCATCCGCTATCTCGGCATCAACCACGAACCCAGCGCGTATCAAGGATGCTGTCACTACGCCACAGCTCATCTGGAGCTCGAAAAAGGACGGAGCTGCGTCCGTGAGTGTGGCAGAAAATGGCTCGGTGTTGATCTCAACTCAGTCTGGAGCTGTATGGCGTCGCATCAAGAGAACCAAAGCAAAGGACACCAAGGCAGCTGGTCTTTCGGATGGGAAAAGAAAGGATTTCAAATTTCAGCGTGTCCCCTTTATTAGCGGGGTCGCAGCTGTGCGAAGTTCCCCCTTTGGCGCCTATGCAGCCATCCGCAAAGACTGCGACGTGACTCGGGAACAGGTGGAGGTCGACGAGCAGAATCTTTGGCACGATATTTCGCCACTCTGTGCTTTACGGGGCTTCAAGGCTGTCAACGGGACGAAGCGTGAGAACAAAGACACTTGGAAATTCCAGGATCCCGATGTCCTCAAAGGCCGAGTTGACACGCTGGCCTATGAGGTGCTGACGTCCACTGACCTTGAGGAAGATGTTCAATCGCATCTTCGGCAGTGGCGGTATCAGAACGACAGTACAGGGGTGGCTGTTTGCACAAGCTCGTGCCCTGAAATCCAGATTCCAGTACACAGCTGGGTTCTATCTTCTCGAAGTCCCATATTGCGAATGGGACTGCAGCGATTCCGCGAAACGGGTGCGTTCGAGATCCCTGAACTGCTCACATTCTCTACCGAGGACGACACTATCGTCATCAAGTTTGCCGGTATCGACCTAATCACTTTACTCAACTTTGTCGTTTACTCCTACGTGGACCGAGTGATCCCGGCCTGGAACTTTACCCGCCAATCACCCCCTCTCGCGAGCCGCTACCGACAGGTTCGCAATGAGCTCATGAAAGTCGCTACGAAACTCGGCATGGCTAAGTTGGAACAATCGGCGAGGCTGCAGAGTTCTCCTTCTCGGACCATGGACCAGGATTACCGCAAAGCTATCGAAGATCCAGCTTTCTTCGAAGATGGAGATGCTTTACTTGAGCTCGATGGGGACGAGATTCCAGTTCATAGTACTCTGCTGTGCCAGCGATGCCCCTGGTTTCAGGGTCTCTTCAATGGTCGGTCAGGCGGGATGTGGCTTGTAAACCGCATGGAGGGACAAGCCATGACTGACAGAGTTCCCATTGACCTTAAGCACTTCGACCCGGAGTCATTCCACTACGTTCTCCAACATCTCTATGGTGACGTTGGCGAGGAGTTGTTCGACGATGTGATTGCAGATAGCATTGACGAATTCTCGGAGCTCGTTGTGGATGTGATGAACATCGCCAATGAGCTGATGATAGACCGGCTCTCTCAGATATGCCAGAAGATCCTGGGCCGTTTCGGTAAGTTCATAACGGAATAGTTGGTAACGAGTTTTGTCTAACTTGATGCAGTTACGATGCGTAATATCTCGACTCTACTCAACCTCATCAGCGTGTGCTCTGTTACCGAGTTCAAAGACAAGGGCCTTGAGTATATTTGTCTCCAGATGGAGTCAATGCTTGAGAACCAGTAAGTGACCCTTACATGACTGTTACGCAGTTTGTTTCTCCCTCCGGCAACCAGCTAACTATATTCAGTCTTCTCGACAACCTAGATGAAGAGCTTCTCCTGGAACTTGATGAAGTTGTCAGGGATAACCAGCTCGCTCGATGCCCATTTGCCAGAAGTGGCCGAGCCGACCTGCTACTCCATGAACGATATCCTGAGCTAGCTAGCGACATAGACGAGGAGAGGCAAAGGCGCGTCCGAGAGATGGCCTATAAAGTCATGTCAAAGGAAGAGGAAAAGAAGATTTCGTCATCTTTCAAGGCTCGCATTGGTAGTGTCGACGACATGTCTGGTGTGTCGCTCACGCCTGATAAGACGAGGCAGAAATCGCGGACGCCTCGCAACGAACCGTTTAGCCCTGATCTGCGGCCCAAGAACTCCCAGGCCGACCTGATGTTCGACATGGACGACGATGCATCGTCCAGTGGTTCCAGCCCCTCGTCCCCTTGTCCAAAACCAATGGATGCCGGTCTGCGCAGAGAGCTGGACCAGCTCTCAAGCCTACCGGAGAGTAGCTGGAAAGCCCCTAAGGGGAAGTCGACCCAGCGGGCAGACGAGGCCGCCGCGAGCCCGCCGACCCCTCTGGCTCTGAGGCCTGGCTTGTCTTCGTCTTCTAGCGGAACGAACAGGCGAGCAGCCAGCGGTGGTGCGCCGTGGGCTGCAGCACCGCTTCCGACGTCCAAGTTGGGACTCCAAGACATCATGAACGAGTCCAAGCCGACGCAATCGGCGCTTTCTGCGGAGCTTGCCGCGGCAAAGAAGGAAGCCGCGAAGCTGACGCCGCAGAAGCTGTCGCAGAAAGAACGGAAGAAGTTCTTGCAGCAGCAGGCCGAGGAGGCCGCGCGGGAAGAGGCACAGGCCGAGCAGCAAAGGCTGACACCGTGGATTCAGGTAGACGACAAGAAGGCGGCGTCGCCTTGGAAGAGCAGCCCGGCACCGCCCAAGAGCTCCATCAAGGACGTCCTCAGCAGCGAGATCAAGGCGTCATCCCTCGCTGTCCCTGGCGCGAAACCGCTCGTGGCCGCGGAGTCGTCGGGCAAGTCGACCCCGCGCAGGACGGCATCGCCCGACACCCGGTTCCCCGGCCAGAATCGATCCGGGTCGGCCACGCCGCGCGGATCCGCGGCCCGCACCACTAGCGGGTCCAACCTGCAAGCCAACAAGTCCGGCCCGTCCCAGGCGGTGTCCCCCAGCCCCTCGTCCGTCCCGGAGAACAAGCCCCTGGTGCCTCACTCCAAGTCGTACATCCAGAGGACCCCGAAGCAGTCCGAGTCCCTCATCGGCCTCGGGCTGGCCGACATTATCGACCACCAGCGGCGGGAGCAGGAGAGCGTCAAGGAGGCCGTGGCCAAGCGCAGCCTGCAGGAGATCCAGGAGGAGCAGGCCTTCCAGGAGTGGTGGGACCAGGAGAGTCGGCGGACGCAGGAGGAAGAAGCTAGGCGTGTCGCCCGCGAGAAGGACAGGGGGGAGAGGAATAAGGCAGGAGGGGGAGCAGGCAACGGCCGGCGCAAGGGCCGGGGCGGGAAGCCTAAAGATGGTGCTGCTTCTGCTGCTGCTGCTGCGGCCGCCACCACCGGCCCCCAAAACAAAAACGGCCGCGGCGGTAACGGACCTGCTGCCTCGGCGCAGCAAGTGGCTGTTGGTGCAAGTGGAAACGGACATGGACATGGACACGGCCATACTCCCGGAAGAGGGAGGGGACGGGGTCAACGAGCTGGAAAGGCATAAGGTAAAGAGCGAGCGAGGGAGGTCTACAGTTATTAGACGATGATTTTTCTTGCATGGAAACGGAGGAAAGATTTGTTTTTGTTATGTATAGCATCGCACATATCCTCAGGGGGTTTGCACATCACCGGCGTTTTACGGTTCTTTTCTTTCCTTCCCTTGGTGAGCCTAGTGGTTTCATCCACTGCTCGAGAAGACATTTCCTCTTAATTGCCTCCGATTACAAATGTACATGTTGAAGACGAATTGGCTGATCTGAATATACTCTACTTTTCTCCTCTCAGTCACACTTGCAGGATTGTTCACGGACACAGATGACATTTGGGGAATTAAAGGTTTTAAACTATCTACTACTATGCAAGTCAAACCCGTGGCCTGCCCCTTATCATTTGCAGGCAGCATCATGCTTTCGTTTGGGAGCTCATGTCGTCTTCGCCCCACCGCCCGTCTTCGTCTCTTTCTTCGTCACCTTGGCGCTCTACAGTTTTCCTTTCCCAACTAATAACCCTTCTCTTACAAACCAAGAAAAACGTAGAGGCTAGTGACCCGCCATTATGCCATGGTAATGGGTCCATGCCAAGTTGCGGCTATGCCTGAGTAATACATCCTCGGTGAGAGGCAGTTTTAGGATGCGCTGGTGATCCATCTGAAGTTCGCGTGAGTTAGCTGCTGTCCATTGTCTGTACGTTGAAGAGTCGAAGGAATTCTTACCTGGCCAAGCTTTGCCATATCTCCAACCACGTTGGCGACGACCGCCGCCATGTCTGTCAAAGCTGCATATTCTTGAATGCCAGCCTCGGGCGTGTTTCCGTGCATCGCAGGAAGACCCTCGAGCAATCCATTGACAAGGGTATTCGGGGGCTGCTCGCGGCGGTTTTGGTAGTCAACAAGTTGCAGGAAGGCCTTGTAGATGTCGCCACCCAGATTCCAGTCTGGCACCTGGGACTGGCGGCCGTCAAATTGCCGCAGGAGATCGGCCAATGCATGGAAATCGCGCTCGATGATTGCCACGGGAGCAACATCCTTGATGAAAGTGCGATGCGCCTCGGCAAACGAGTCAGCCCGGAGAAGGCACTGGACTTCACTGGAGGCATCCTTCTTGACGCTGCGCATGTAGAGGGCCTTGGCATGCCATATCCATCGAGTGGGTATTTTGAGCTTCTCCGTGAGCTTCTTGAAGCTCTCCGACTGCTCGTTGCCAATCAGACCGGCATGCCGGCATAGATGCTCTTGAACTGCTTTGGTGCGGGCGTTCGGGTCGGTGAGGTGAAGTAGGATAAAGGTTGCTTCCTCCCAGCTCCCTTCTGTGGTCAATTGCGAGGCGAACGACGTGGTTGCGGCGTCGACCTTCTCGTCGGCATCCTTGCCAAACGAAACCTTGCCGGTAGCAGTCAAGGCCTGGCCAAGCTGCCAGCAGAGACGGTAGTCGAGAGGAGAGAGCTGCGAGTTCTCGGGACGCAGGATTGCCTCGAGATCAGCACGGTCATTCGAGTACAGCTGTAAAAGACCCCATATCAAATCCTGACGCTGCCCTTCCTCAGGATCGTTCCAGATGCTCCGGATGCCTTGCTCGGCGAACCAAGTCATGGGCGGAATCTCCTTTTCCTGGCTGACATCAAGTTGGTATTTCTCGACGGCGTCCGCAACAAAGTCCTCCGCTGAGATGGCATACCACAGCCTGAGTCCGAAGGCTTGCCTCCAATTGAGACCAAATTCCTTAGAAATGATAAACGACCGCATTCGATTTTCCGTGTCGTTACTCTTGCTACTCTTGCTACCCTCGCAGGCGCAAACGTTGCCGCTGAGCATCTCGTACAATGCACGGATTGGCTGGGAGAGCTCTGGGAGAACGTGAGCGTCCTTCCATTCCTTGATCTGGTCGCGCATATCCTTCTTCATGGCGTCGCTGCTTCCGATAAGAGCAACTAACGTTGCCAAACGGAAATCTTTCCCATCCAGAAGATGTTTGCAGGCCTCAGCCACTCGGTGTCCAGCTAACGATGCAAGAGCCTTTTCTTCGCTTGTCCGTGCCATGGCAATGCCCTTGTTAGTTTCATCGTCTAGCATTTGTTCCCAAAATTTGGAGAGGTTATCCCGTCTGATCTTCTCGACAGCGTCCTGGTCGTTTTGGAGATCCGAAGGGACTTTGATGCTGTCAAAAAGCACGCTGGCAAGCTCCCACACGAGCTTCTCATGTTCGGCCGCGGCATTCTTAGAACCAGTCTCGGTAGCAAAATCCCTAATGCTCACTCGTGGACCCATTACGGTAGGCACTCCGCCATCGAGGTAGATTTCCGTCAGGTCAGCATGCGCCTGAAGTGCCTTGGCAGACATCTGGACCGATTGTCAGTATTGCTGGATTCTTCGGCCGGGGGAAGGGGGATTAGTTCTGGGTAACACACCTCGTTCGTGAACTTGGCGATGCGGATGTCTTGTGACGAAGATACGATCGCGCCCTTCATGACCGTCATTAGACCATTCTTCTCAATGACACGACCCGATCGTCCAAAGGGGGTATCCTCTGGTGTTCCAGCGAACACAAGGGTTCCGCTTGGACCCCAGTTGGGGCGGGGAACACTGTGCCATGCACGTTCTTTGTCGTCCAGATTAGATACATCCAGGGTTTTTGGCGTTCTCTTGTACGGCCACTGTGCACCTTGCGGTCGAACCGAGGGCTGTACGACCTCGGCAGGGGCTTTGGCCTGATCAAAGATGGATTTCATCAAGTCGATGCTTGTGGCAAACCCTTTGCTATCAGCCACCACCCTTTTCTTAGACGGCGATTTTACATCCAGTACGCTTTCTTTGCCGAAGTTATCGGCTTCGCGCCGGTGCTTCAGTTGAACGCGGTCCCTCTTTCGGGGACTGATGGTCTTCTGTAGCATATCCATCCAGTCATCACCAGCTGCGACTTGGACTTTTACAGGGGTAGCCGACTCTTTGATAGCACGCATTCGCGCTCTCATGATACCGGCTGGGGTTTCCTGGACAAAGTCGCTGGCACTGACACTGAGCGAGTCCTCTTGCTCCGCGGCGAGATGGTGTCTGAGGCTAGAACCCGCATCCTGGTCCTCAGACATCGCATATTCCTCGTCTAGGTCATCTTGTCCGACAGGGACAAGAGACTGTAACTTAGAACCCGCGGAGCGATCCCCTAAAAAAGACGACGACCGATAGTCACCAGCTTCGGCCATTTCCGGGGCATCATCTTCATCTACGAGCGCAACCTCGCCGTCAAAAGCGCCAGGCAGAACACGCTCCCTCCGTCCAAACTCGAAGGAGTCATCCTCGTCATACTCGGCTGATGGTGGTTCAGGCATCGCTTCGTCTCTTTGGGTTTCAACTCCCGACATGACTGCAGATGGATCCCCTTCCTCGTCATCGTAATCCAGGCCGTATGTTGTGAAATGCTCCACAGAGAAAGTCCACTCGCCCGTCTCGGTGTTGTAGTTCTCGAATTTAGTCCCAGGTATGCGTTTAAGGCGGTCAATGTGCTTGGCCAGAGATGTGCCCTTTCTGCCCTTGTTCGTCATGGAGGCGCGTGGGTATGAGCTCTCCAGGTTGATCAAGGACGGAACGTTGAGGCCCTTGCCAACGGCTGGCTTCTTGGCTTGGTTGGGGTAGACAGTGCAGGACCGGACTACGAAAACAACAATGTTCTCAAACAAGTTGCCGTAGTCAACGGTGTTAAGATCAACCGGCACCTTGAACTTGACCCAACCGCAGTTAACACGACCAACAGTCAAATCAACAACCTTTTGCCGCTGGACACGATTCATGTTGTCGATTTCCTCCTTGGAAGGCTTCATCCAGTACTGGCCGGGCTCGCGGTCAGACAAGGTATCAGTCGAGGCAGGCGCTGAAGATGATGTAGGCTCCTCCTCGTGGACAATAGCCAGTTCCTTGCCGGTTACTTGCTCCATCTCGGGGGCCGATGGGCTGGACTTGTTGCCATTGACGCCGTTAGGTCGAATGTAGCCGCTTGATTGGTCGGCATTGCCATTCTGGAGATCACCATTCTCGGCTGCTTCCCCATTGCTCGTATCGAAACTCACACGCTTGGCAAGCTTACGAGATCCATTTGGGGTATCTTGCGGGGACTTGTCTCTTGTAGGGGTGGAGAAAAGATCCGTTCGAAGTTCCCTGTTGATGACCAGTTTCTTGACATTGTTGTTACCGAACATTCTCGAGCTCGTGCTGGCCGAGAAAGCGCCCGGCGCCAAAAGACTGTCATCGACATTGTAGCTGCGGCGTAGGTTGCTGGTAGAGATGCTCTTTCCCAAGCTGCGCGTCAGGCTGCCAGTCAAAAGACTCTGCGACGCGGTGCCCGGCGTGCTGTTAGCGCTGGATGGACTTGTGGGTGTTCCATAGGTGCTGTATGAGAACCCGAAGCCTCGCTTCTGAGGGGTGGCGAGCCGTGAGCCAGAAGCAGGATTGAGCTTGTAGATGGGCAACACTGAAGGACGTCTTGACTGTTTTTTGCTAGACAGGGGCGTAGCAAGCGGACCCGGATCATTGGACTGAGTGGGCAGGTTGCCAAAAAGCGATGTGGCGCCAAAAGCAGTGGGATCGTTGACGCTCGCAGTCAAAGCTTGCGGCGCATTCTGACTCTGTGTTGAGGCGCCGCCGAACAAAGAGGATCCCAAGTTGTTCTGGGATTGCTGTTGACCTTGGCTGTTGCCAAAAAGACCGCCGCCCTGTTGTTGGTTCTGGTTGTTGCCAAAAAGGCCGCCGCCCGTAGCTTGCGTACTGTTGCCGAAAAGGCCACCAGGCTTAGCCTGACTTTGGTTCAGGCCGCCAAAGAGACCGCCGCCGGTCTGCGGCTGTTGTGTCTGCTGCTGCTGGTTCTGGTTCAAGCCGCCAAATAGACCCCCGCCCTGGGTGTTGTTTTGGGCTGGCGCAGCGTTTCCAAACAGGCCTCCGCCAGTCGCTGGCTTCGCGCCACCAAAGAGGCCTCCTCCGGCAGGGGCCTGAGCGCTGGCGCCGAACCCGGTATTCGTATTAGTGGCGTTGTTGCCGAAGAGGCCCCCGCCCTGGGTGTTGTTTTGGGCTGGAGCAGCGTTTCCAAATACACCACCGCCAGTCGCAGGCTTTTGCTGGTTGCCGAATAAGCCTCCACCCTGCTGGGTGTTTTGCTGGCCGAAACCGCCAGGTGTGCTACCAAACCCGCCTCCTGTGCTTTGCTGAGTATTCCCGGCGTTGCCAAAAAGCCCGGAACCGCCTGTGTTAGCCTGGGCATTTCCGAAGGCGCCGCCAGTGTTGCCGGTGTTGGTTCCGAACGCACTGGTGGTGTTGTTGTTGGTACCAAAGCCAGTGGAAGGGGTATTAGTGTTGCTGGCCGCGTTTCCGAAACTGAACCCGCTTGGCTTTGCTTGGGCAGCATTGTTACCTCCGAACAGTCCGCCGCCAGCATTGTTGTTTGCTGCACCAAATCCGCCGGAAGTGTTGGCTGTGTTGGCACCGAATCCAGAACCAGTGTTGCCAAACAGTCCGCCGCCGGTAGAGGCCGCCGGTGTGGCGCTTGGTGTGCTACCGAATAATCCGCCAGTAGCAGCTGGCTTGGCGGCCCCGAATAGCCCAGAACCGCCGGCAGCACCGAATCCAGAACTGGCAGTGTTTTGAGCACCGAACCCACCAGGCGTGGCGGTGTTGGTGTTTGCGCTGCCAAACAGGCCCCCTGTGGTCGCGGTCGCGTTGTTGCCGAAGCCGCTCGCCGGCGCGGCATTGGAGCCAAAGCCAGTACTGCCAAAGGTACTGCCTCCGCTTCCAAAACCACCGCCGCCACCACTTCCGTAACGTCGTTGCGAGTTGTAGTCTTGAAGCCTCAGCTCTTCGCCTGACCACTTCTTGTATGCGTCCTGAAACAGAATGTTCTGGAATGAGTTCTGGGCACTGCCAGTCGCGTTCTCTTTCTCTACAAGAGGCTGAAACGCCGTCGCAGCTGTTCCGGGAGGTTCGCCGAGGTTACCTCCCAAGGCAGTGCTTGCAGGAGCACCGAAGCCGCCGCCGCCAAAGCCTGTAGAAGGAGTCGCCGCTGCACCGCCGCCGAAAAGACCGCCGGTCGTTCCTGTCGCCGCGCCACCACCGAAAGCAGGTTTTGCCGCATTGTTGCTGCCAAAGAGTCCGCCGCCGCCAGTGTTTGCAGCACCGCCAAAGGGACTTGATGTAGAGGCAGCCGTGTTGTTGGAACCGAAACCGCCACCGAAACCGCCGCTGTTGGCCGTTGTGTTCGACGCGGAACCGAAGAGACCACCACCACTTGGCGCGGCACCAAATGCGGGCTTTGCAGCGCCGCCGAAAGCACTGGTAGTGTTGGCCGCACCGAAGCCGCCTGCAGGGCTACCGAAGCCGCCGCCGGTATTCGAGGTGTTTCCGCCGCCGCCGAAGAGACCGCCTCCAGTGTTCGTGGAACCGAAGCCGCCGGCGTTGGTATTGTTGTTGGCACCGAATCCACCTAGGTCGTTAGTCAGACACATCGTAGACGTTGGGAGCCACTGCGAAAGGGGAAGAGGAACATACCTGAAGTGGCATTATTAGAGCCGAAACCACCAAAGCCGGTCGACGTGTTGGTGGTGTTATTGTTGGAGCCGAAGCCGCCGAAACCTCCTGAGCCGAACGACATCTCGACGGATGATTATGCGGTCGAGGCAGGGAGGCGCGCGGCCTGTTGGTCGAAAAAGTCGCGCGTCAGACGCGTAGATGTTGGGATTAGGGACCTCTAGCTATATAGCTGAAGACATGGAAGGGTATGACAAGGTACGCGGTGTTGCGATGATGGGATGATGGGTGCGATAGGGCCCCAATGGTTGGTGGTTGGGGGTTGTCGCAAGGGGAAGAGGCGGATGTGGCCAAAGTCAATATTTTTTTTCGCGATGACCTGGGCGAGCTGCTTGGTATGCTGGGAAAAAAGAGGCCGGGGTAGTTGGGACAGCTGCACAAACTGCAATGCCCAAGGCCGGGTAAAAATGGAGTGATAGGTGAACAGTACGCAGAATGGACACAAAGGATGAACAAGGTCTTGGAGAACAAATCAATGTTCCAATCTTGCGGGATCTGGTCTGGGTTTGATGGAAGGGGAAGAAAGATGCGCAAGGTGCAGGCCCAATGCAAAGCTCAAGTGGGTGCCGGGATGAGACGTGAGAGCTTGGGTCTGGTGCTCGAAGAATTGAATGGTAGAACTGGACACGGCTGGGCAGCAGCAGTGGATGGAGAAAGGGACCTCCCAGTCACACAGGTCACAGCGCCCTTTTTTCCCTTCCTGGCGCGCAGTAAGTACTGGCCAGGTAGGTGCCTGTCTGCCTGTACTGTGTGCGAACTGAATCAGTGCCTGATTGCTTTCGGTAGCTAGGCAGGTCCTGGCTAGATTCTAGCTTGGTAGGTGTCGACTCAAAACGTTCAGTCGGTCAATCAATCACTGACCCAAGACAGACAGAGAAAAGAAAAATGGAGATGATTGATTTGCCCGTCTGGTCTGCACTCAAGAATTTCTAGTGGTTGTGGTGGAGATATGTTCACGTTCACTAAAGGACTGGATTGTTCATGCCTGGGCAAAAGTAAGCAGCCTCAGGCAAGTCACATGAGAGAGTGAAAGGTGAAAGAGCCTCTCTCAAGTTCCAGGAAGTGAGCAACACGTAGGTAGATTTCACTCTCACTCAGCACCATCGATCAGAGTAGGAAGAAGATGCGATTTTACTTGACGATGCTGCACACTCTTCCTATCCCTTCAAAACTTGGTGTTTCAACTGGTGTTTTTCCCTAATGACAAGTCATAAGACAAATAAAAAGATTTGGGGGGACTTCTTGCGGTTTATATAGGTCTCCGTGTAGAGGCAGTGCTTGGGGTCTTGGCACTGCTACCAATTACACTGCAGATTTGAGTTGTTGATTGTTAAGCAAGGCAGACTTTGAAGCTGTCACACGACCAACACTACTGCTGCCTGGATTCAACAACACCAATAGATCGATGCATAACAGCTGCAGACAACAAAACACACTCCCCAATGAGATTGATTCCTTGTTGAAGAAGAAGAAAAATCGAAACCTCTTTCCCCTCTCGTTTCTGCAAGTGATCACTGATCCACGTTGTCTTTTTGATAGCTACCTATGGATCGCTGAAGATAATTGGTGATGGGATCAATTATGTACATACCTTGTAGTTGACTGGCAGCTTAGCCCAATGAACCTAATGAAATGTACTCAATTACTGAGAAACGCGCCCGTCGCGACTGCCCCTCTTCTCTACGTATGCGTGGTAAGGGTGCGACATTGTACGTAGCCCACGGGAATGGCCAAGAACCTTGCTAGGGGAGTGCGCGCTCTGCTTTTGGCTGGGACTGAGTGGATGGAAGCGGGATCTGCGTACACGGCACCAAACACGGTCGGTCGCGTCGCTCGCCAGCAAAAGGCGCCGCCAATCGTTCGTGCCACAGCAGCAAGCTCCCTCCGACCCAGCCTCACGATATTTCTATTATGTTTCCCTGTAGCCATTGAGAATCCTCTACGAACCGGCGTGTATCGTGTACGCACGACTCCGGTGTCAGAAATCTGATTGATTGCATCTTTGTCGTCTCCGGTCTGCGAGCCTCTTGTTTCCCTGGCCTTTTTCCCCCACCCGCGACGTTTCTGGGCTTTCCGCTGTACGCTACTTTGAAGGCGCATCCACATCCGTTTATTGCGAGCGAACGCGCTTTTGATACCCCCTCTGAAAGCTTTCCGAATTCAATCTGCAAACCCGTGCGACTTCGAGATCGATATAGGAGCCATTTGCATGCGCGATCGAAGAGACCAGCACCCCATTGCAACTGCTATTGCCGGACCTAGGCGTCGCCCCTTGTCACAAATACTCCGAGGGAAAATTCACGAACGAAAACCCGACGGCCCCGAATCCACTCGCGCTCCCCATTGCCGAAAACACCACACGAAGAGCGTGTCTATCCCGACCCGAACCCGCGAATCGACATTGTCGCAAAACAAACAGCTTAGGGGCTCTCGGACCTCGAGCGCACATTACCGCCCCCAAGTCCCGCGTCCCGCGTTGCCGTGGAGATAGGGAAACCACCGGTTGCGCAGCCCAAGGGCAAGGCCAAGGCTATGAACAACTACGCCAGCACCACTATGAATGACCACAGGCACTCCGAAAGGGCGGGAGGCTCGCATGCCCTGTCACATCGACCAGGCCCGGCGAGCGCCAGCACGTCGCGCATGCCAGGAGGGCGGTTCGCGCCGCCCGTGCAAAACCCCCAGCAGGCCGAGCCATACGACCAAATATCCGACGAGCATCGGTCAGAAATAAACGATTGCGTAGGTTCCCCATTTGTTACATCTTCTTTTTGTTATACGTTTCCACACAGGTCTTGAGAGAAGGGAAGGAGAAGAAGGAAAGAAATCAGCGACCGGCTAACAATCGCGCCGTTTTACAGTTTCAACTATTTGATATGAATAAAGACGAACAACTCGACTTCTCCGAATTCCGCTACGCCCTTCAAGCCCTGGGCTTCTCCTCCCTACCGCGCGCCGAACTCATAGCCTCCTTCAAGGAGTACGCCGTTGCGAGGCCGAACTGGAAACCCCTGCCCCAGCTGCCCTCGCACCCGGCGCCCTCGCAGACCCCCGGCGTCGTGGACCTGAGGTTACCGCGCGAGGGCTTCCAGATGATCGCGGCGGCCTACATCGCGTCGCGCGACCCGCGCGAGGAGCTGCTCAAGACGTTCGACCTGTTCGACAAGGGCAACAAGGGCATCATCACCGTGGACGACCTGCGCCTCGTCGTCAAGGAGCTGGGCGAGGACGTGCCCGAGAACGAGCTCCGCAGCATGATCGAGCAGTTCGACATCGAGGACAAGGGCGGCGTCGGGAGGGAAGAGTTCCTGGGCATCTTCTCTAGCGGATGAAAGAACAGAGCGGAAGAGGAAGAAAAAAGGGGAAAGAACCGCTGCCCAGGGAGCGGGGCCTTTCAGAACTTACTTATGATGTCGGTGCCTGTCCACCATCGATACGGGGCCGCGATATCGGCTTAGGAAAAGAGCGTCGGCCGCTGACAAGAACGGGGATTTGTGCGACTGACAGCGGCGAGCTCAGGTTGAACGGCATGCGGCAGTGTCTCTATGCGCACTACCTAGTTAGAGGAGGTATAAGAGAGGGAGACAACAGGAGGGAGATACCCAGATCAAACAGATCTACGACCAAGAGATGACATAAGCCGTGGTCTCTTTTAAGCGGCAAGCCGCGAAGAGAGACGGGCAAGGGAGGATTAGTGTCCTAGGAAATCAAATACAGCTTGCGTGGTACGTTTGGAAAGCGAGGCAGGACTGCCAAAGGCGGGAGTGTGGGGAGGGCGCGGCTTCTCTTCACTGCCGGGGACGAAAGTTTGTATATTCCCAAACTGGTCTATTCCCCATGGCGAGCACTCTTAGAAGCCCATTGGCATAGGGTGGCTTCAGCAGATAATAAACGGCATACAAAGTCAACCCGGTTCAGGTTAATGCGTCAAAAGACGTATGGTCAGTGTTATGCCATATTACCGTATCACAATGATCACCACGTTGAGCTCGCGCAAATATAGGGGTTTTAATATACAATACTGAAAGTGATTACTTTCGGGTTCTTTTCAAGTACGTACAGAATAGGCAGAGTTCGCTATGTGAAATCAGATGCGGTCGGTCGAGGGTGTTCTCTATAAAGTAAAGCGGTCTGTCCTAGTGATGACCACAGCGTATTGTTATGAATAGAAGAGAATCCAGTTTTCTTCAGCCAGCCATCCGTCCACCCGCAATCCCTTCTCGAGTTGACCCCTTTCCCACTGGGAGGTTACAAATCAGAGGGGGCTATGCGGCACTGCAACCTTTCTAGAGGGCGATGCGATTCATGACCGCAACCAGATGAATCCCCGACCGACACCTCTGGTGTACAGAGTCTTTCATGGCTGACACTACTGTATTGAGGTTCGGTGAGTAAAGATGCCCCCAGCCGGGAAATTACAAAAGCTGGGGGATCTGACAGAGGCTTTCGAATCAAGTGTCGGGGACGCCTCCGTTTTATCGAGGAGCGAAGGAAATAATTAGCGAATGCCTTCAACATGTAAAAAATATGCGATTTAGAATTGGATCAAATCTTGACCCGGTTGCTGGTTGTTTTGCTGTGGCCGTTGCTGGAAGGGGTTGCTTTGTCCTCCGTAGCCACCATTCATGCCCATATTCGCTGGTCCTGTTGCAGCAGGCATCTGCTGGCCTCCATATGACACGGTAGGCATGCCAGTGAACTGTTGTCGCATGAAGGGGTTGTTGCCCGTTGCGTCTGCTGTGACCCTGTTGATGTTCGCGCCAGCCGAGTTGACAAAGGTGCCAGGGGCGGTATGTTGCGCAGGGATACGGAGATTGCCAGTGTTGCCAAACGTATCCATGCCATCGCCACTAGCGAGGAGTTGGTTCAGTTTTGCCTCATGTTCATTCATCTCCTTAGGTGGCTGTTGCGGCTGAGGCGGCTGTGAGAAGGTTGGCTGCGGTGGTGGCGTGAAAGTCTGCAAAGTCTTCTGCTCAGGCAAGGCCTGCATGTTGCTCATTGAGGGCATAGCAGGGGCTTTCTGTGACTGAGGCCGACCGAAACCAGAGGCAAAGGGGTTGTTGGATCCGGTAGGCGTAGGTTTGATAGAAGCAGGGGCCATGTTGTTGTTTCCCGTCGCCCAGGGGTTATTGCTACCTGGCTGGGCGACTGGCTCAAGCGAGGCTGTCGGCTGCTGGTTGAATTGGGGCTGCTGCGGCTGCTGCGGCTGCTGAGCATAAGGGTTGTTGAACCCTGTTTGCATGGGGAATTGCTGCTGCGGCGGCTGTAGCTGTTGCTGTTGGTTCTGCTGCTGGCCGTAAGGATCATACATGCCAGTTGGCTGGTTGGCAAAGTTGTTTTGGAATCCGTTATTGGGATAGCCGGTGTACTGGTTGTTCATGTTGAAACCTGTCGGCTGCATCCCGATTGGGCTCTGGCCTGTTGTTGGGTTGCCGAACCAGTCAACGTTATTGCCCTGCTGGTAGCCCATATTCATGCCAGTAGGTTGCGGCTGTTGGCTCGTACTCGCAAACGGGTCGTCGTCGAACAGCGAGTTTGCATTACTCTGCTCCAACTCTTTGCGGCGGCGCTCCTCTTCTTCTTGGCTGAGCTTGATAGCCTTCGCGAGGTCGTCGTCGACGTCTTCGCCGCCGCCCCGGCCCTCGCGTCTTTTCCTGTCTTCCTCCTCTTGGTACCGGCTAGCCTCGAGAGCCAGCTTGTATTCGGCATCGTCTTCGTCGCTGTTCCGTCGCGGTCGCTGCTGTCGCTGTGATGGTGGTGGCAGAGAACCCTCAGGTGCAAACTCTTCGATGCCCGTTACCCGCGACTTCCAGGTCTTGCGATCGCTCCGTTCAGCCCGCAGTCTCTCTTCGTCCATGAGCAGTGCAGACAGCTCTTTCGCCGCAACTCGAACTATCGCAATTGTGAGTTTCAATGATCCTACCAACTTCGAAATTGTGCATCGGATTCTCACCATTCTGTCCCACATCACGTCCGTCTTCGTCAACGTGCTGGAACTCGCGCAGGGTTCGTATGAGATAGATGTTTTTGCGAGCCCAGGTTACTATCAACTCCGAGCCCTCGTGTAGGCAATAGTCGAGAACTTTCAAAGCTTTGAGGACGTGGCGCCAGTTCTTTCCTTTATCGTTCAGACGTTTGTCGATCATGTCCACGATGTCGTAGAATTCCGTCGAGCTATTGGGGCCGTGTCAGCAATGACACGAATCACATCTTCACTGCGGATCGGGTCGTGTGCCTACGAGTTGTACGTTAACTGGGCGATCTCGCTCATCTGCGTCCCGGTCGGTCCCCAAGGGTCATTGCTGGTTGCTGCGAAAAAGAGTCAGTACGATGAAGGTTATGCGCAAGAATGCGGCATGGACAGAATGGAAGCGCCTGGCGAACTGACCTTCGCGCACTTTGACCTGGACGGTTGAATAGCCCTTGGTGACATTCTTCACACTTCGCATGACCTTCGACATCTTGGCGGTTTGTGGCAATTAACCAGCGCAGAGGCGGATGCAAATTGCGACGTTGCGTGGTGGTATGATGTAAAGAGGAAGGATAGATTAATACTGCTTTGTTTCCAAAACGTTGATGTTGCGCACGCTTGTCACCGGATGTCGGAGGAGGGCGACGCAAGGCTGATGACGACGGTTGAAAGGAGGCGCAGATCCAACCAGTGGACTGGACTGGACTGGATTGGAGAGCGAATAATCGAATCAGGTGGCTGCGCGTTTTCGGGGTTTGGCTTGATGTTTTCCCTGTCTTCCTTTGTTGTGTGTATGTATGCCTGCTGCCGATTGGGGATGCTGTGTAGCTATTCGCGTCCTTGGATCAGGTGCTGTTTGGTGTTTGTAGTAAAGACAGACAGACACCTTTGGTTGGTTCCAACTTAGGCTGCCCTGAGTTCCTGGGGAGTTCCTTGGGTATCTTCTGTGAGGTTGTTCCCTTTTTTTTGGTGCCCTGCAAGCGAGTCGCAAACAATGCAGTGCGCGGATGGATTGACTGACACGGCACCAAATGGATGGATTCACCCGTACGATTTCGAGTGACAGTTGCGTAGGAGAGAGAGAATGCGAGGTTGGGGAGAGGGGTTTATCTGGCAGTGTGTAAGGTGTGTGCCAACTCCCAGATGGTCTGGTCGAGCTAAAGAGACAGCCCGGAGCAGGCCAGCGCGCCCAGCCCAAGGAATTAAGCAGCGTAATGGGCCACGCTTGGCAGGCTGGAGAGAGAGGATGGTCAAGGCTAATAATAACTGGTGCCACTACCTAAATTACCACCCAATACTACCAGGCCTGCTAAGCAATAAAGGACCTCCCTGGTTAAGGCTTAGATGATCAAATGGCAGATGGATAGATTGGCAGGTTTGAAGAGCCAATGCCTGGATTGCGCGGACCAGTCCTTTAAAAGAAGCACATCACCCTGAGAATGGCTGCTGCAACGCGTTTCAGGGGATTCCGCCATTCGCAACCTCACCTCATAGGGAGAGATTTGAAGGTTGGAAGACTGCAGATGACGTAACCTGGGCCCACGGCATATGCTCAAACATTCAGGGCCCCCGATGGATACATCATGTACATCACATTCATAGTGTCGGCAGCTGTACGGAGTACTACGTTTCGCACCCTTTGAGATTGTCATTCTCGACCTGTAAGATAGTGATATTCCGGACTTCAGATGCAAGAAACGTGCGCAATGTATTTGACCTCTACAATAGCAGTTGAGGCATGACTGAAGATGTAAGTAAGCGTCGTGTTCTAAAAAGGCAGCGTGCCCTTCATCGTGAAAAACACAATGTCTATATTAAGCCACAGGCAGAGTTGCATGGAGACGGATAGACTACATGCATGTATGCAGGTATAAATAGGGACACGGTCCTCTTTTACACGTCGGTCATCGGTCTTTCGTCATGTTTTTATATCGGAGCCCAATGTCCGTAGCTGAGTAGACAGGATGAAATCAACCGTTGAAATGCAGTATCGATGTCTGGAAATATTTCCACACCATGTCAACATTCAAGGGAGGTCCAATATACGCTGAAAGTAGAATTTACGTTGCAATATTTCTTTTTTTTTTCAACCATATAACATTTGATGGTTTGGTAAGAGTTTATTCCAGTGTGCAGTTGAGCTCCAGTCAGTACGTGCATTGAGACGATCCAGCCTTTTCTCATACGGGTGCTTTCAAGATAGAACGTTATTTGCCTTCGTCAATAAAAGGGAAACCAGGGTTTACGGAGTGGACGGTTCCATGCATCCCATGTTTATTTGCTATATTGTGTCTATGATATACTTTATAGGATACGGTAAAGATCAAGTCATTAGAAGCACTGGATCGAAAGAATTGTGTCAGTAAATATAATGGCATTATTGAGGTATCTTCCTGTCCATGAACTTCTGCGCTTCTGAGCTTCTAACCACGGGCGTCAAATCCTTATGTGCCGGTGATGGGGCCCAATGGTCAACGCCGGCCAGCATTCCGACAATGAAAAAAATAATACAAGTAAAAAAATGCACTTTACGCTGAACTGTAAATCAGCTAATCCATCGTACAGGCAGCTTATTCGTCCTCTCCCTCGGCGTCCTCGTCTCCCATTTCTACGTCGACGCTCTGTTCTGCGCTGTTTGCTAGAACACCATTACTCTCCAGGGTAGGCTCCTCCTTGGTTTCGGATCTTGCCACACCGTTTACGGACTCGGCATTCTTGGACCCTCTCTTAACCTTGGCCTCCTTCACCTGAACCTGCACCGTATCCTCAGCATTCTCGCCGCCTGGTGTCTTGCTGGGTGTCGTGATGGACCCCTGGCGCTGTTTTTCCCGCTCGATCCAAGCAGGCGGCAGACCAGGGCCACTGTCGGCGTTGCCATAATCGCTCTTCTTAGTCCCCTTCGGCCAACGTCCAGGCCCGCGACCGGTGCCACCCGTCTTCCGACGAGCCGTTGCGGGCTTCGGCTTGGCTGCTGACTTACGCACGCCAGTGCCAACTGATCGTCTCACCCGGGGCCGGGGTACTGTGGCCGGCGTACGTACAACTGCAGGTCGGGCGATGGTAGATGTTACGCGCGGCATTCCAGGTCGCTTAAGATTGACGGGTGGGAAAACTTCGAAGCGAGTAGTGGGTATATCGTTGTATGGGGCCGACCAGTCTGCTTTTGCCGCTGTCGAGGCTCCAGCACTACCGCTGGTAGATAAGCCGTCTTGCCTTTCAATGTCGACGTTGACATTTTCCTTGTCAATGCTACTGGCCGCTGGCTCAACCCCGGGCACCATCACTGTATTGTCGTTGGGCTCAGTAGACTCCAGAACGGTGGCCTCAGTCTCGACGGATGGCTTCGGTAAAACACCGTTGGCAAGTGCAAAATCGCCAGTGGCAATTCCGCTCTGGGCCAAGAGCTGGACGGGCTTCGACTCCTCTTCTTCTTCCCGGGGCGCTATCGCATTAAGGGCAGGGCCTAGCTCGAAGTTGGTGGCATTGCTTCGTCCCATGACATAGGGTGTCCAAGTCAGTGCATCATCCCTCAACTTGACATAGTTTTTCAACTCCCATCTCTCGACGTAACCCTGGCAGAACTTCAGGTCGACACGGAAGGCGTACATCTTCGTTTGCGGGTCTCGAACAAGACACCGCAAACCCTCCAAAGCCGAAATGACGTCGTCGGGCATCATGCCGGTATCATCAGCGATCTTGCGAATGCTGAGTCCCTTCTTCTGCAGCTTCTCTGTAGGTGTGTTTTCGAGAAGGTATCTGCACATGATCAGCCTCCAATAGTTGCGGTAGGAGACGAGACCCATATCGGACAATGGTTTCTCGGGAGAGCCGGTTTTCTCTTCAACACGGGTCAGAAGGTACGAGAAATCAATGAGGAGGTTGCCGTAGCCTTTCCGCTGGTGTATCGGCAGTGTCAAGATGCAGCTAACGTTGTTCTGGCTACTCGCTCTTTTCTCTTTCGAGAAGTAGCCGACAAAATGATAGCCGAGATCATCATATTCGCATAGAACGTAAAAAAGGAAAGGTTCGACATCGTAGTAGAGGGTTTTCGAGCCGAGAAAGAGCTTGGCAAGTAAGCAGAGGTTTTGGCAGTAGACCGGATTCTTTCGACCATCAACCTCGAAAAAGGAGACAGACCCATGTCGATAGATCTCATCTCCCGGGGGGTGCTTTGCGGGGCACTTGAGCTTGTGCCTCCAGGCAACATAATCCGAGTTCATGTATTTGAGACAGAACTCGCAGATATACAACACCCTGTTGCGGCTGTATTCCTCGGGATACGGTGCCGCGTACCAGGTGTCGATCTCCCATCCGCCGAATTCGATGCATTCGATTTGACTCGCGGGCCCGGCGGCCTTTTTGGATTTCTTGACGGGCACATCCAACTGGGCTTGCATTGCAAGCAGCCGGTTCCTCCATTCCTCGTCGGCCTTTTGTTTGGCCTCGTCAAACCGACGCCGGTCGTCCTTGGTGGGCAAAGTCTTGGAGGTGTCGGCCTCGGCTTCGGTGAGGATGCCGCCGTACGGTTTACCTTTCAGCTCATCCGTTTCCTTGTCATAGAAGGAGTAAAAAGGCTGTGTGTAACTGGAGGACATGAATGGAGCCATCGTCAAAGGCGTTTCTGCCGCAACGCTTCCCCGTGCAGGGGCGGCAGCAGATCGAGCAGAGCGTGATGCAGCCGCTCGAGCAAATCGCTTCTTGGGTTTCGGCGATTTAGATATTATTTGTTGGAGCTCTCCTGCGTCCACACGCATGGTGAGTTCCAGTTGGTTGCGCGACTTTTTCGAGACAGTGCATGGTCCGGTAGAATTCGAAAGCTTAATTCGAAGCGAGCGAGACGAGCGAGGCCGGAGCGCCTCATTGGCTCCATCTGCCTCACCTTGAGGCGCTTCGTCGTGGGTCGATGCATCACTCGTATTCCTTCTCCGCTTCCGAAGTGCCATGGCTCCGTCCTCCAATTCCGCTTCGGCCGAAGAGGTTTTGCGTTTTCGCAGAATTCGAGATCCATCCATAGGGTCTTCATCAAGGACCAGCTGGTTGAAAACAGAATGTGAATCTGGCTTGCTTGTTCCGCGTGACGCTGGTAGCAAATCCCGTGCTAACTTGGAGTCGGTAAGTTTACGACTCGAGGCTGGCGATGGTGCCCCATCGTCCGCTTCAATGGTAGCTTCTGCATCATCAGCAACGGAGTCGGCCTCGATCTCGGTTTCATCGTCATCACCGACACACTCTGGGCATCTCCAACTCGGAAGGGCTATCATCGTATTAGTTTGACAGTTCTAGAAATTGAAGTATCGAAACTTACAGTTACTGTGGTCGAGTGCGCTTGCATCTCTGGCACACTGCTGGTGAGCTGTTGAAGTAGGTCAGTAAGGCGATCGATATAGTGTGTTCGAAGGCAAACGTACCATGTTCACCACAGCCCTTGCAAGTCAGGTATGCCTCAAATTCCTCGCTTGGATCATGTTCCTCATCCTTTTTGCAAAACATGCAGGAATTTGTTTCTGGCGCTTCTGACTCCTCATCTTCGTCGTCTCCATCAATCTCGGCTACTTCGTCCCACTCGGCAGCGCTGTCGCTTGAGACAGAGCTTGCATCGGCCTCACTCTCGCTCTCTTCGTCTGTCTCGCCAGGTTTAATCTTGACGGCGCCGACTCCTTCGGCCTCGTCGGCCTCATCCGCTTCGTCCGCTTCATCGGCTTCGTCAGCCTCGTCCGCTTCGTCCGCTTCGTCGCCTTCCAGGTCAGATACATTCGTATGGTCGCCAGCTGGCTCGGGAGCGTCGTGGTCCTCCTCCCCGTCTGCATCTTCCTCGGAAGCCACATCTTCTTCAAGGGTGTCTTGACCTAACTCGCTGCCTGATTCTCGCTCGGCCTCGCTCTGTTCTGCCGGGTCTTCGTCCGCCTGGTCGTCTTCGTCGGCTTCGCCCATGGTCTCATCCTCAGGTCCATCGACAGGATCTTCACTATGCACCTCGCTATTTCTGTTTGCCTGGTTGGGACTTTGCGGGGCTTGTTCCCTGGAATCGTCGAGGTTCGGTAGTGGGTTGACATTGGTAGTGTTCGCGCCTAGGGCGTCGTTTCCGTTGTCGACGTCCATGGCTCTGACAGCATTGTCTTGTTCCAGCCCAGCGTCCTCCTCCGACAAAAGAACACTTTGTTGCAGTTCTTCTTCTGCTTCGGTCATCGTTATGCTTCAAGCAATGCTCTCTAGGGTGAGTTGGTGTAGATAGTCCAGGTGGATACCGCTGGTCGCAAGTGGGCTCGTTACTGTCATAAGAGGTGACAGGGAGGCGCAAATCGCGTGGTTGTCATGAGGAGTGTCGCATTCTTTCCGGGGATGTCTTGCAGGTAAGACTATGAGTTTATCTTGCGATGCGCACCGCAAAACCCGAGCTTCGTTGAAGGGTTCGGCGCAAAAGGCATGAGGCTTGGTGTAGGTGGCTGTGGCTAAGGGTGAGTGCTAGCCTGGTCAGCGCGCAATGATGTGTTATGGGGTCGCGTCTGGCAACAATCGAATCAATAAAAGCCCGAGGCCTTTGGTTTTGGCACGTGAATTCACGGTCGCTTGCCACTCGATGCAGTGGTGAAGATGGGAAATCTGGCCGTGATGTGCGCCATTCCCTCTTTCTGGGACAGTCCAAGGGTGCTCCAAGTGGTCAGTACATGGATGGTTCACGCGTGTTGCTGTGGCAGCTCCACTTCTTCTTTAGTCATCCTCCAGTGGTAGTCCGATGGTGGCCTGAGGCACGCCTGGAGTCGGCAATTCAATCCGACGTCAACTTATCCGAGCTTCAAGATAGCTACAACCAGTCCTCTGAAAGCCGCAATTGCAACGGAACGCCTGGCACGGCATTGATTGAGTAAGCTCCAGCTCGGCACCCTTGTGTCCAGTTCCCGATTGCTAACTTCATGTGCCCAGCTGAGCCTGATTTCCCGTCACAATGCCTGTCCCTTTTGAAACCCTGATTCCCTATGGAATCATCTTAGCCGTGAGCGACGTCCTCCAGGAGTCAATTCGGTTGCCGAACGAGAGCCAATGCTAAAACCGCAAAATACTAGATGTTCGGTGTGACCGGTGCCGGCATGTCCAAGATCAAGAACATGCAGAACGGCGGCAAGCGAGCGCGACGATCGGTCGACCAGTGGGACAGAGTACGGCCTTCCACCTTTTTTTTCGAGGCGCGAAAGTTTGAGGATGCTGGAAAATACAGGATGCTAACACACATGCGCGGTATAGCAAATGATGGATCGCGATCGACGGATCACTGGATTCCTACGTGGACAGTCGGATTCACCGATAGCACCGGCAGGCTTCGAGCTGAACAACCCTTGGAGAGTATGTACCAACGAAAAATCGGAATCACGCCCGTTCTCTTGCTAACGATCGACTAGGTTGAGAAGCGGATGTCGTAAATTCGAGTGGATATCGAATAGCAAGTTAGGAAGAGCAAGAATGGAAGAAAGTGTCACCAATTATACAAGCTGCGGCAGTCAGAGGGAGTCCTGCTGAAACGGGTTACTCAAGTGCAAAAAGGGTATCATTATCTATCCAACGCCAGTGATGCAGTAAGACCGGTTCTATTTGCCAGTAAATTCCTATCAAATCTGGATTTCCGGCCTGTTCTTGTTCAATCCTTCTAGAAGCATGCACGCCTGGCACAGCTTCTGGCTGGACATGTAGCCGCATCTCTCGCAGGAGCCCAGTTTCTGCTTCTTGATGATAGGCACTGTGATCGACGAGGTCTTGGGTTCCTTCTCCGGCTTGGGTTGGTTGCTGGTAGGCTTTGGCATAGTGATTTCAGTCTCCAGCATTCCCTCCGCGGCCTTTTCGTTTTCCCTCAACTGCTTCTCCATAGCTGCCATCTCGCCTCCCGTGCTCCGACCATTCGCCGAACCACAACCGCCACCGTTGTCTTCTTCAGCCGCAACGGGAGCAGGAGTTGTATTGGCTTTGCAAGCGCATACATCTCGGGTTTGGCCCGGTACGAGTCTAGCCATGTCTTCGCCGCTGCGAACAACGTCCAATATGGCACTGGGCCGTACCCTTTCGAGGCTCTTGATGAGAGTGCGTGCACTGCCTCGGAAGGCTTCTGGGCTATAGATGCACTCGGTACTGAAATAATCCAGTTTTTTGTGGTGCGCGTACAGGACGATCTCCTTTTCATAGGCGTATTTGAGCGGCTTGCTTCTCTTGACGTCACTTGCACTGCTGCCGGTAACAATGCTGGTAGCCCTGGAGAGCCGCGCCAAATCTCCACGGAGAAGGTTCATGAGGACTGTTTCGGCCACATCATCCGCGTTATGCCCAGTCACGACATGTTTGATACCCAGCATCTTTGAGCCTCGGTCGAGTGCTTGTCGCCTAAACACTCCGCAGTACGTGCAGTTCCCCTTCTTGCCAATGGTCTCGACAACTTGATCCATGGTCCACCCGTATAATTCATCGTAGCCTACAATCTTCAGAGGCATGTCATACTGTGCCGCATTCCTTTTGACCGTCTCTAGTGAGTCATCCCGATAGCCTTTGATTCCCTCGTCTATACTCAGAAGCACGAGATCGAGGCCATACTTGTGTCGCTCATTCAGTGTCTTCAGCACGGATGCCAAGACTGTAGAATCTTTGCCGCCAGATGCCCCAATGGCTACCTTCTCCCCGGGGTAGAAGAGGCCGGAAGATATGATTGTGTGGTGGGTTTCATCCTCAAAAATCTGAATAAAGCAGCCTTTGCAGAGTTTCTGGTGGTTCTTGGGTCTCTTGATGAGCGCTCGCTCTGTCTTGCAGACGGCACAAAGAGCAGGTGCCATGGTGACCACAGATAGACAGGATGTGTTGCAGATAAGATGGACAAGTAGACTTGGGTTCAGAGACCCCGGCTCAGAGTACCTGCGGGGAGATAGAGGGGCAATTTAGATACCCCGATGGGCACGTAGGCGTTCCAGGAACTTGTAAGATACTTCAATCAAATGTTGCCGTCGCTCTAGGTACTCTACGCTCACAACACAGGCACCAATTCTGCAGCTGGTCTGCAGTGTCTGTCTGGCTCTGACTCTATCATTTAGTGGGGTCCAGAAGGCCTTCAACTTTCCTCGCCCCAGAGCAGACGCACTAGTCCTAATCCAGATTGGCTTACTTCCGGCTGCACAGACCAGTCCACAATCTCCTCCACAAACCCTACGACCACCAAAAATTATGTGATCTGGTAGATTTAGTGGCCTGGAAACTTTTCTCGATATTCATTCTTTTTCCTCATTCCTCTCAGAGCAGATCCGGTCGACGCAACACCAGCACCCAACGACCACACGACCAGTAATCCACAATGGCGGTAAGCATTTAACATCCTACGATCTTTCGAAGTGCTTTTGCGCATTCGATGCACCTTGACACTTGAATTCCATGGCCCTCGCTCGTCGAGGTGTCCATCTATTCCGCCCGCAGTCTTCGGACTCGGGTGAAGAATTGGCTTGAGATATCGCGGGTGCCTGCTGAAATATGCCTCCCATATGCGATTCTCACTAGAGTTCAAGGAAGACTTGCAGTTAAAATGGAAAAACATTTGCTGATGTCTTCTTTCCTCAATGATAGCCCACCAAGTCCGGCAAGAAGGCCGCCCCGGCACCTTTCGGTGCCTCCAAGGCAGGCAAGAAGGCTCCTAAGGTTAGTACCCCATTCTCCCCATCTCTAGATCCACCCCGGTGATGCTGACCTTTTTTTCTAGAACCCTCTCATCGAGAAGCGCAGCCGCAACTTCGGTATCGGTCAGGACATCCAGCCCAAGCGAAACCTCTCCCGCATGGTGAAGTGGCCCGAGTATGTCCTTCTCCAGCGCCAGCGCAAGATCCTCAACATGCGCCTTAAGGTGCCCCCGGCTATTGCCCAGTTCCAGCAGGTGCTTGACCGCAACACTGCTGCCCAGGCTTTCAAGCTCCTCAACAAGTACCGCCCTGAGACCAAGGCCGAGAAGAAGGAGCGCCTGACCAAGGAGGCCACCGCCATCAAGGATGGCAAGAAGAAGGAGGATGTCAGCAAGAAGCCCTACGCTGTCAAGTACGGTCTGAACCACGTCGTCGGCCTGATTGAGAACAAGAAGGCTTCGCTCGTCCTGATCCCCAACGATGTCGACCCCATTGAGCTCGTCATCTTCCTGCCCGCTCTCTGCCGCAAGATGGGTGTTCCTTACGCCATCATCAAGGGCAAGGCCCGTCTCGGCACTGTCGTCCACAAGAAGACCGCCGCTGTCCTTGCTCTGACCGAGGTCCGCTCGGAGGACAAGAGCGAGCACTCCAAGCTCGTCAGCGCCATCAAGGAGGGATACATGGCCAACACCGACAACAGCCGCAAGCAGTGGGGTGGTGGTATCATGGGCGCCAAGGCCAACATGCGCATTGCCAAGAAGAAGAAGGCTCTGGAGTCTGCCATCAAGGTTTAGATAGGGTCTAATGATTACGTTTGGTCATGGTTAAAGGAGTTCTTTCATTGCGGATATGCAATGTACCGGCGTTGGAGGGGTCAAAATGGGAATACCACAATCATGGATTTGCATGACACCTACTCCAAACACTCTCCTCTTGACTAATCGCCTTTTGTGACTAGGATGTGTTGGTCGGCTGTATACACGGGCTTTAATGGATAGCTGGGAAACGCAACAAAACGGTCGTTAGACGTTTCCCAATTCCCGTAGAAACGAGCTGGAGGCTACCTAGCCGTTTACGTTTACGCTGTGCCATCCAATCTTTGGACTACCCACAGTCTGCACGGGGAACCATCCGTCTAGGTAGAACTCCTTAGGCCGAATAAGACCGAATACAACAAATATGTCAACTCAGATACTGAACTCGGCGCCCACTCCTCGAGATTGAATAGCTGTTGGTGGAGTTCGGAACAATCGAACATTCCGCGATGGGTTTTAAACATCGTTTCATTCGTCCACCTGGACACACACACATGTGCATTTCTCAGGCATTGATTGGGTACGATAACGGATTGCGCGGATGCTGCCATAGGAGGCTGGCTATCGGTGAGGAGAGAAGGCGGGGCGCCGTTGCCGATCCCTGGTGTGAGACTTATGTACTATTAACAGATGTCTTGGCGCTTGGCATCTTTGCTATAGCGGATCACGCAAGAAATAACTGACGGGTGACGGCAGTGCGCATCACGCACAGGACCCGAAAGGCGGGCGAGCAGCGAGGGCTCTGCATTAGATTTGGGAGGAGTCCCAAACAGACAATGATTCACGGCCACCTTGATCCCTCCAGGTCCGGGAGTTGAGGTCCTACTTATCTATCGTTTTATGCCGTGGTGGGAGTCCAAGCCCTACCGTGGGTGGTCAGCTGCGGGTTCCCCGGAGGCATGCTTATCCCCAAATCTTCCCCAATCTAGGATGCCAGATCCGTCAAATCTCACAAATCTGTCCCATCTTGACAGCCAAGAAGCTCGGCAGTCGTGAGCCCCAGTCGGATCAGGGGTTGTTTGCTTCATATGTTTCGAGAGTATGGCTCGCTAGGTACCCTGCCCTGCACTTGGAAGCCTTCCGCATGGATCCAGCCAGGCCTGGCCTCGCTAAACTCGGGGCTTCGCTGAGCTTCGGTTTGGGTGCCACGGGCTGTGTGAATATTCAATAGTCGGAGGAAACCAAGCTGAGACACCGTGAGAGTCGATATGGGCGCCCGGGCATAAACACCTACCCGGCCTGGCTGGGACCAGATGAACTGTTTTGGAACAGAACGGTGGCTCAGACGCGTTGCGTCCCATCGAGCAAATCCTCGGACTTTTCTTGGAGGTGATAGATGATAGGTAGGCTGGTGAAGCCAAAATGCGATGTGACGGACCGGACCTACGGAATCCATGGATGGTCCCATGTTGAACCATAAGACGCTGTCCCTCCTTTCCCTCGCGCTCCTCGTCGGCCGCGGCCGGTGCATACACGCTCCTTCTCTGTTCCTTCTGACATCCTCCTGGGTCGAGACAAGCATCATAGCGGTTTAAAGCATTGATAGATAAACTGGCGACGATACCCTCCCGGCATTCCTGGGATAGTCCCCGGTTCGACAGGACCCGCCCAGCCAATACTGGACGGTCGATCAAGCAGCACTTTGTAGTTGGGCACAGTGGTAACGATACACCTACACTATACCTGGCGGCGGACCACTCGGGGTCCAATCAGCGAGCGTCGAGGCAAGACAGGAGACGAGGACACTCAACAACAAGCACGGGTCGACTTGTCGGTGTTGAGGAGGGCCCAAAAATCTCTGGATGAGCTTCAGCTAGGTTTATATCGCTCCGTCCGTCAGCAGTTATACTTCGAGCTTTCCGCCCAAGAACTTGCACTTGCCAGTCTAACTCCCTCGACTATCTCCCCCTTCCTTCCGGCTGGTACCACATCGGTTGCATCACTTTCGACGTCGACTTATCCCACTGCCGCCGCGGCCGTTACTCCTGCATCATCTTCTATTCCTATCAGACCGGTTCTGACACCTGCAGACTTCGCCATGTCCCGTAAGTCCAAATCTGACCACCTGCATTGCATCTACACCTCTCATGTGGATGGGTATTTTCACCGTACTACACTTGCAAAAGAAACAAAGGCAAATTCCGGGCCTTGCGCGGTGCAGCCCTGTTTTGCAACCGGCCGGGTTGAATACTCTCCCCACAGAAATTCACACCAGTCGGAATTTTCGCCTTCTAGAAGACCTAAGACCCTTTCACCTACGCCTTGAGCTCCAATCAGGCTTGGGCCGGCTACAAGCCACCACCAAAACCCCAACTTCTTCCCGACCCTCGCTTCCGGCCAATCGCCTACCATCCGTACGTTACAAGAAGCCCTCCCTTTCCTAAGAAATCGTTTCTTTTGCAATGTCCCCCAAGCAAGTCTTGGGCGTCTTTTTAATCCCTGCGGGCGTGCATGCAATAATAGCGCATGCGCCAAAACAACGTTTTGGGTTGTGGGGGGCGAACTGAACGTTTAATTGTCCGAACCCTTGGCTAACAAAACGGCTTCGCATCGACTAGTCGTGCATGCAATAATAGCGCATGCGCCAAAACAAACGTTTGGGTGTGATGGCTGGGCGAACTGAACGTTGTTTAATTGTCCGAACCCTTGGCTAACAAAACGGCTTCGCATCGATAGTCTGGCTTGGCTGCGACGCCGCTCAAGGCGCTTCGCAATGCGCACGAGGAGGAGCTCGACGCCATTAAGGACGACAAGGAGCGCGCCGTCCGCATCGCCGAGCTCAACGTCGAGGCCGGCGTCCAGGTGCTTCTGGCCAACCCCACGTCCAGGACCACATCGAGGAGCGCGGCCTGCAGGTCCACGGCTGCTTCTTCGACATTGGCTGCGGCGCATCCGCGACATCGGCTGCGGCGTCGGGGCGGCAACAACAAGAAAAAGAAGACCGCCGCCGCTGCTAAGAAGGCCGCCGCCGACGAGCCGGGCGAGATCATCCGCGGCAAGCATGCGACGCTCGTCTTTAGCGGCGACAGCGCCGACATGACGACGGTCCGATAGAATTGTGGGGGCCCGTTGACCTAAGGTGGTCGATCGCATGGAGAGCGAGCGAGCGCTAGCTAGAATAGGACGTCTAAACAGGTTGGTTTGGCTTGGAATTACAACATTGGGCTTTGCGAGCGTAAGGGATAAGCGTTACGGAGGATACGGTCACGAGATTGGGATTATTCATGATAATGGATTTGTTCGATGGGGTTGGCAAGAATGGCCAGGCCAGGTTGCAAAGGGGCGTTCACGAGGTCTCGTTTAGATAAAATGCTTAAGGACTCTTTCCCTATTAAAAAATGGTTTACTTCGCTCAGTCTTTCCCAATTCCGGATACAATCTTGAAGGTGATTTAGTCTGGCAAAATGCTGCTCATAGCCATTCATGCTGCCCAATTCTGCATGCAAGTTGCTGGCTGCATGACATAGATCGGCCATCTTTATAGCAAGTGCCTATGCCGTACTACTTCCACTTCGAGCTCATAGGGATGTCAAACTGATAGATCGGCCATCTTTATAGCAAGTTCCTATGCCGTACTACTTCCACTTCGAGCTCATAGGGATGTCAAACTGCTATCAGAGTATACCGACTTCAGCATTAAGGTTCATCGAGGTCTGGCTTTGGAGTTGCTCCTCATTTCTGATGTCAGCACATGTGCCAGTCAGGAGAGACAGGTTCCTCGTTCGTCGTCGTCGGTCCTCAGGCTAGGCTGTCGCTTGTCCAATACTGCGATGGATAAGACCTGCAGTGATTCATTGGCTGGTCTGATCGACAGGCGATGTGCTTCTAGTATTCCCTTGCCCACTGTGCGAGCCATGGTCGCCCATTATGATCCCTTCCCAGATCCCAGATTGATAACGACGTAGACATGGCGGTGAGCGAGTGTGACCCCGCGACAGACAGGCAGAGTGATTAGTGTCTCATCAGGGTGACATCGCGCAAGAACAATCTCGTCTTCGTATTCCACTCCTTCGTTCCCCCGTCCAGAAGTCACCCACTTTGGTGGCACGGAGATGTGTCGGTCCCATGCTGCCCCCTGGTGGCCCCCTGGCATTCGAATCTCATTGTAGATCCATTCTTCCTCCCGGCGGCGGAGAATCCGGATCCCAAACCCCTGATAGTAGCCAGACCGCCATGCCCGCGACCCGCCGGCTCGTGGCAAGACTCGAGATCCAGATCTCCATCATCCCGAATGCCGTCACTTTCCCGAACTCCGCGTGCGCCAGCCAAGGATGATCAGGGTACTACCCAACTGGCCAATCTCCGAACGACCCATAGTCCTGGCGGATCTACGACCGTGTGTTGAACGCTATTGAAAGGTTGGGCGCCCATCATTCCTTCGCAGCTCTCCGCCCGCTCAACGACCTCGACCACACAAATACGGCCTTACGCACCGGCATCGTCGCCAATGGATCTGCCAAAGGAAGCGCTGGTCTCATTTTCTCGCATTCTCGTTCGATGGATGGTCTTCTATGGGTGAATGCCCCTGGCTGATGTGGGAATTTTGTCACGACCACCACAGCCTGGTCCGGTGCCAACAGCTCGCTCCCAAGTCCACCCCGAGGCTAGCTCGAGGTTCATCCAGACGTGAGACTTTACGGAGGCCACCGTTAAGCGAGCCTCTCAAGCAAGCCACTGACTGAAACGTTGCGCAAGACAAACGTACTGTACTCTAGCAAACAGAGACTATGTACCTGCCAGTCGCTCCGGACGGGCAGAAGCCAGCGCGCCAAAGAAAGTCCGGGTCTCGTCCTGCGCCGCGATAAGCTTGCCATCGCACACTCCACCTGCGCAGGAGCCGCTTACGATGGATGCGTGTAAGTTTATGACGAATTGTACGCAGACAGCAAATGCTTCTTCATATCCATATCTCCAGAGGGTGCCATTCTTGGGCAGGAATAGCGGAGACCCGTCATTGTCAGAGCAAACCGCATATGGTCGCATAGAATCCTGTTGTTTGTCTTGGTCCCCTATTCGAGGCCAACAATTCGATACAGGCGGGTAACGCGGTTGCCTCAAGATGAAACCAGCCTATGCGGTCAACGTAGGTATGTATCATCCTAACAGTTGTTCAAAAACGACGTGGTCTTGATTCATCATATCCAAAGAGGTGATGCTATCGACTATTACAGGCCGTGTCAGTTCGATTTCCTCGGCCACGGCCCCACGCCGAAGTCCTCCTCGCTGGCATCTGAATTGCCACCCAGTTGAATTCGCGAGAGCGGGAGCCAGATAGTATATAATCTTCAGCGTTGTTTCAATGCTTCAATGCTTCATTTCATTTGACTATCATTCTTACAGGCCTGGAATTCGTTTTTCCAGCTTAAGAACGGTATATGAACAAAGGAGGGGTTGGGCTATACTGCATACTGGTATATATGTGCATTTTATTCTCCGAACCGCAAGCCCAGGAAGCCAAGATTCTTAGCACCGCTAGAGAGTCAAGTTGAACTAATCACAATTCCCGACGACGGTAGTGTACGCGTCAACGAGTGCAGAGACGATGGTACCTTGATGCATACGCACATGCATGACCATGTTCTCATCCTCTGCGTTGATTCTTGTATTCTGATTGATTCGATGGTTTAACATGTGTCGCCTTTGGAATCGTTTCCTTGCAATACCGTTATAGCATTGCCGTCCTCAGGCCGCCTCACTTACATGAGGAGAAAGGGTTGCCTGTCGCGGCTACTGAAACACAATTGCATCACCAGTGTCCTGGCAACTAGGGCAAATAGCTAGTATCTAAACAACAAGGAAGGTGACCGGCGATATCAGGGCGGCTTCTTGGTCGCTCTTCTCATCATCATAGCTACATACTACCACCTTTCCGTCATGAAGTTGACACTGCTGGCCGAGGCTTCGGCGCTCTTTGCGGCCACGGCTGCAGCACAGCAATACGGCTGCCCCAATGTCCTGAAACCCTCGTACCAAGCCCCTGTCGTCGGTTCGGGATGGACGGCCCAGCTCGTTGCCAAAGACCTCAAGGACCCGCGCGGCATCATCTTCGATACCAAGGGCCACCTTTTGGTCGTCGAGCAGGGGACGGGCATCAAGCGCCTGACCTTCGACGACAAAGGGGGCACTTGTCTCGTGCAGTCGGGCTCGGAAACCGTCGTCGGCAACAAGGATGTAGGTAGAATCTGGGAGACCGCTCAGCGTTGACTTCATGTCACTGAAAAATGACTATACTAGCTTAACCACGGCATCGCCTTCTCGAATGACGGTAAGACTCTCTACGCCTCGTCCGATGCCAAGGTCTTGTCGTGTGCCTACGACCCCGAGGCCGGCACCACGAGCGGTGATGCGCGGACAATGGTCGAGAACTTGGACGGGGGTGGGCATTCTACCAGGACGCTCTTGATGTCTGCCAAGCAGCCCGGCATGCTCCTCGTCTCCAAGGCAGCGGCGGCAACGTCGACAGCCGCGCCAAAGACGTATCCACGGGCGTATCCCAGATCCGCGCCTTCAACATGACCAACGCCACCGACACCCCCTACGACTACGCCGCCCAGGGCCGGATGCTGGGCTGGGGTCTGCGCAACTCGGTCGGCGTGGCGGAGGAGCCGACGAGCGGCGGCATCTTCAGCGTCGAGAACTCGGTCGACGAGATGGTCCGGGACGGGACCGACGTGCACCAGGACAACCCGGGCGAGGAGCTCAACTTCCACGGCTTCCTGAACGCGTCCACCGAGGGCCAGGGCGGGAACTACGGCTACCCGGACTGCTTTGCGCTCTGGCATGACGACATCCCGGACAGCGAAGGCCCGGGTCGGCAGCCAATTTACGCAGAACCAGTCCAGTACGCTGAACGACACGACCTGTTCCCAAGAACGCGTGGCGCCTCGCCTAACCTTCCAGGCTCATACGGCGCCCCTGGACATAAAATTCGCGCCTGATGGCAAGACGGCCTTCATTACGTTTCATGGAAGCTGTAGGTCAACCTCCTTGGCCTCATTACCAAACCCTTACCCATGGCCCTTCCCTTTCCTCGCCACCACAAGTCCAAGAAGAAAAGAAAGTGAAGAAGCTAACAAACCATGCCAGGGAACCGGGACAACCCAGCCGGCTACAAGCTAAGCGCTGTCGCCTTCTCCGCCGGCCAACCCACCGAACCGCCCACATCGACCACCGCCACGTCCAACATCCTCTCCAACGCCGATAACAGCGCCTGCCCCGACGGCTGCTTCCGGCCCGTCGGCCTCGCCATCGACGGCCAGGGGCGCGTCTACATGAGCTCCGACACCACGGGGGAGATCTGGGTCCTCAAGCAATCCGACATCTCTACCGGGACCCCCGTAGGTGGCGGCGGCGGCGGTAGCGAGCCCTCAGGCACGAGCACGGGCAACGCGGCGCCGGGTGGAGGGCGGTACGGCGGAATCCGACGGTCCGTGTTCGTGCCGGGCACTACTACTTCGCGGGACGGGGGGGCTACCGCGGTCTGGGGGCTGGGACTCACCGTACTCGCGTGTTTGATGACGGGTATGGGTGTACTGACCGTGATGCCGGTTTTGGAGCCTGCGGCCCGCGGAGCTTAGAGAGCTCTTGCTGGCTGATTACGGCGTCCTTGACTGCAACTCGGAATGTGCTGAGAGTTTTTCTCTCTCACACACACATTTGTGTACTTTACTTCTTACTATACCGTAGATGGCAAAATGACTTAGCGTGTGCAGGTCTTTCGTTGAATTTTACACATATATCGTGGGAGGTTTTTTTTTCCATGGAGGAAGTGAACGAAGATATGCGTATGTCATAGAAGTCTATTTTCCGGCCTCTCTACCCGAAGGATATCACGCTTCATCACGCCGTAGTTGATTATCTGGCCTACTCCTCCATGGTCTTCACGCACTCCCACTCGCCACGGAGGTTCTCCTTCCACAGCGAGACCTTGTTGTCGCCGCCGCTAACGGCCAACACGTTGCCGCTCAGACTCCAGCTGACCCGCCAAACGACGGCATCGAAGTTCAGCACCTTGCAGGCCCACTGGCCCTGGCTGTTGCTGTCGCTAGTCCAGATGCGCACCGTCTTGTCCTCCGACGCCGAGGCGATATAGCTCTTTTGCAGGACAGTAGGGCTCCAAGCGACGTCCCGCACCCAGTCGGTGTGGCCAGTGAGAGGCTCACTCTCCCTGCTTGTACCCCTGAGTGGCCTGGTCCCAGGTCCAGATCTTCAGGACATTGTCGCATCCTCCTGTCACGAAGCGTCGCTGGATAGGAGAGCCCTGGCCGGGGGTGGCCGAGGAAACAATGCTGCCGGGCGTGGTCGCGGGCGCCCAAGAGACCGAGTTGACGCCCAGGCCGTGGGCGGGGAATGCGACGTGCTGGAAGTTGTTGTCCTTGAACTCGAGGACCGAGACAGTCCCGTCGGAGGAGGCGCAGGCAAGCAGGCAGCCGGACTCATGCGGCGACCAAGAACCATGTTGACCGAGGCCTTGTGGAGGGCGAAGTCGAAGATCTTCTGCCATTGGTTCTGTTGCTCGCGCCAGATGAAGACCTTGCCGTCGTAGCCTGCCGAAGCGAGGATGTTTCCGTACTTGGGGTGCGCCCAGGACACACCACACGGCACCTTCATGACTGTAGACTCATTGTCAGCAACACCGTATTTTCGATTTCCAACGTCAGTGTCGGGAGGCAGCCGTACCCCTTGAGCGTTTCCGTCAATCGTTGTCTCGCCCTCGATTTCGAAGATCTTGATGGTCTTGTCGGAAGAGCATGTGGCTACCGGCGTCCGTAGTAGTCGAGAACTGCATCATGCTGAACTGTCAGTGTTGATAACCGAAGACTCCAGGGAAAGAGACATGGTGTGCTTGTATTGCTGCCGTTCGCTCTATGCTTGCAGTTGCTATAGAGGTTGAAAAGGCCGGTTGGGTGGGAGACATACAATCATATCATCGTGGCCGGAATTCGAAATAACCTGCGCCTGTTCTCAGGGGTCAGCCGCGTCGAGACATTGATCCAGATAAGTAGTGCAAGCTCACCATCTTGGAGATAGACCCGGCTGGGATGTAGGCAGTTGGGTGTCGCAAGTTACGAGGTAAGCTAGGTCGCCCGTATGGCCAGGCTTACGAGCTGAGAAGTAAGTGATGTGACTGGTATTGTCAATGTCTTTAGTATACGTTGGTGATGTTGTGATGTGCTGCTGGCTAGAAGCTGCGTACACCTACAATTATTGACCTTACCTCACACATTGGCAACGTTGCCAGTACCAATCCACCGATACCTTGCAGTAATGGCCCCACTGGTGGTAGCTTGGCGCCTTCCCTCCAGCAGCATTCATTCCTTAGAGTAGGTAGGTACCCCTGTACCTACAACATTACCATTCACCTCAGGTGAGCAAGCCCCACGTCGGAAAATTCACACCCGATATCCGGCTTTCATACAAGCGCCTCACGATCTTGCCACAGCCGTTCAGCATTACAGTAGATCCTGCCTAGCCACAGTTTTCGGCAGAAGATTGACTAAGTATGTACCGTAGACCTCGGTTTGGCTACGTAATTCCCACCCCGCCGTTTCCCAGATCCGTTCAAGGTCAGACCCGTCTTTGGCCGAGCACCAATAGCAACGCGATCGCGTGCGACCCTCGACATCTGATTCTCCTTTGGAGCTGGACAAGCATCGTTAATGGAAGACCAGCTTCTGCTATCCTGCTCAGTGCAACCTTCATATTCTTTCAGTCATTACTTGCCATCCTTTCCACCACCGATATTTCACAGCCTCGAACTCAACAGCATATCCACCTTCTCCTTTTCTCTTCCGAGGCGGCACTTGGCAATACTTGCGCCTAGCTAGACTTGCGCCGAGCTAGCAATCATCGTTTCCTTCCTACCACCTCTCGACATCACACAAATCTCCAAATCATCATGGCAGACAACTTCTGCGGCCCTTCCAATGCCGCCAAAGGGTTGGCTCAGCACTTCGATCAGGATCGATCACGCCAGCAGGATCGCTTCCAAGCCCCGAACCAGCCCGGCGAGGTAAGTAACACCATGAGTCTATCGCATTCCTCATCCTACACCTGCCAAGTTCTATGGGACCATTTCAAATGATCGCAAAACCCTCAGTTCACCTAGTCCTTACCAATACCTCACTTCTCATCTTTTCCTCCAAACTGTCAAAACCTCGCCGCTGACATTATTCCGTCAGTCCTTCCGATCGCCTGCTTCCCACCTCGCCAATGCCGGCAATCAGCACTTCAACAACTTCCAAGGCAACTCTGGCGCACTCCCGACCTTGCCGGGCGCGAATCTTGACCCCATGTCCATGGCCCAAATGCGAGGGCCCCCGAATGCTGCGTTCATGAACCCCCCTCATCCTGCTGCTATGGCACAGCAGAACATGCAAGGAGACTGGGCTTCCCAGTTCCAGAATATGAATCTTCATGGACAGCCTGGAAATGCCGATCAGTCCCACCAACCGCAGATGTCTCATGCACACCAGATGCCCGGCATGGGTAATACAAGCTTCATGCCTCCTAACCCCATGCAGATGGGTCCATATGCCATGCCCCATGGCGGGTTTGGTCAGATGGGCCCTATGATGCCTTTCGGATCTTTGGCGCCTGCTGGTCCTGCAATGGATACAAAGGAGAAGAAGGAGTTGCGTGCGCAGCAAATGATGGACCAACAAATCAACGACGAAGAATTTGATCTAGCCCTGGAGAATGGATGAATTCAAACCACGACACCGCTCTGCTTGACCGAGGTACGTTTACAATGTCTAGAAAACAAAGGATCTATTGCTGACTAGAGTCAATACAGCTGAAGTTTTGAATACCGCTCAAGCCAGAGCACATGAGCCTGAGCCTGAGCCAATCCACAACCCTCAAAGCGAGACAGAGCTTGCACGTCGCTCAACAGTTGGTCGACTCGGTCGCCTCAGACGAATCGGAGAAGTTCAGAAACTCCAGCTTCCTGAGTCTGATGCGACGGATTGCTGCGAAGGAGGTCGTCATTCAGGATAGTAACCTGGTTGAGGCTTCAACTTCAGAGTCGACCAACGCACCCACCACTTCAAGCAACGGCTCGCATGCCACTCCCGGCGTCTTCTATTTCTGGATCACTTTCGCCTGAGGTAAGTCTGTGCCATTCTTCAATTTCAGAGACACCCTCTAATGTGTTAATTAGAATGCCTCCACCCCCAAAGACAAGGGCAAGCAGAAGGCAACAGGACCCCTCAGCCCTTAGTCAAGTGCAAACCTCGTGGTGATACCAATCTTTGATGACCTGGCATGGTTGTCGATCCCTTTCCGTTGACGAGTTGGAGGAGTAGTCGGACCGCCTCAACCTTGTCTCTCTTGATGGAGACATGAGCGTCCATTGTACATTATCAGAGGCAAACCGCATGTTTCTCCGCCATCGATCGCGGGTTTTGCCTCCATTCGCAAGCATTGCAACGATGACGACAAGGCATAAGAAGGCGTTCAAGGCGTTGCCCTCGAATTGGGCCTACATTGCGATACTGTTTTTCTGCTTCGATTTTTAGGAGTTTCCGGTCCTTGGCCTCTAGTTGAGGTCGAAGGATATTGAGTCATGGCGTTTTCAGAGACGATGGCGAAAATCTGGTAATTTCTCGCAGCAGTATCTTCTAGATCCTGCTGAATATAGAGAACGGTTTGTAGGATACGACGAAATGAAACGTTGATTTGCACCTTGGACCTAGGCTAGAACATAGATAGTGGCAACACTGGCAAAAATCTGGTAATTTCTCGCAGCCAGTATCTTCTAGATCCTGCTGAATATAGAGAACGGTTTGTAGGATACGACGAAATGAAACGTTGATTTGCACCTTGGACCTAGGCTAGGAACATAGATAGTGGCAACACTGGCAACAGAGTTTCTCATTTGGCATATTCGTTTGTTCTCAAGATGGCGTAAAGATCATAATTCTCGATACCTAGGTCGTACTACTAACCTTACAATTGGGCCCAGGTCTCTGAACAAAACGCCCGAGCATGGTAATGAGAAAACAGTCTCATCTCGACCAAGTTGGGGACTTCGGTCTTGCGACCTTATAATAGTGAGAGAAGAACCACCTGCAGTGTAGTTCTGAGAATTTCTTGCTCGCAGCCTTCCCGGGCAGCTTTCGGTTCCAAAGAGGGTATATGCGACGACAGCGGCCTTGCTGTGATATGCAGCAGATAACTGTGACTCCAACAACCGTTTGTCGCAAATCAATGTTGATCAGCTCTCCCGGGCCCCGCCGACTCGCGGCGATGATCCGGCAAGCCCCTGCGACAATAAACCGGTCAAGCCTCTTTAAAAAGAAAGAGTTTTGACATCATTATAATTCGTTCATCCCGCTTATGCCATCGGGAGGAAATGTGCTACAATGGACGAAGTACGGTGTATTCCAGCGGTCGCTTGCCGGGTCGCAAAGTTGAGCACGAGGTAACAAGTAACAGGGGTCCACGCGGAGATTACGGGGCCCAGATACGTAGGCTCACGTAAGCCTCTGCCCGGCAGGGAAGCCATTGGCCGCTTCCACCACACTACCCGGCCACCGGCAACTGGGATTGCTGGGAATTTCCGCGGGCTTTGGACGGGCTTGGGGACGGCTTCTCGCAGACATTAAGCCATTTGACTATACAGGGGGTAGGACCTGCTCTATTGGGGCATTTGCATATATCCCGCGCAGCGGCAGCTGACCTCAGAATGAGGCCGGGAGGCGCGGGCGAGCGACCTGTAACCCCGATATTTGGCCTCAGTATCGGAATAGGCGATAGCTGCGGATCACTTTTTGAACTCCGATGTGGTGTAGATAGGTAATGGGTGCATGAGGTTGCGCAGGTATGCAGTGTATACATGCCTACCTATCCACATCCCAAAAGTCTATACATGCGCGATGCAACCATGTAGAAGACAAGGTATGTAGAACGCCGCGAGGCCCGAGGGGCAGCGTAAGACGGAGGAACTTTACTTGCACCTACAGATATGCACCATGGATTTCCACTTGCAAAGCTCGGGTAATGGGTGTCCTGATTTGTCTCGGCCTCCTTCACTAGTGCAGGACTATATGCAGCAGAAGAAACTCGGTGAAATGAATTAATCGATTAGTGATACGTAGGGGGGAGTTCTATCAGTAGGCTACTGCAGGACTCGCAACGCCGCGTTGTTGAAAATTCAGGAGCCGTGCGCTATTTACACGATAATATCCCTTGCCTAAGCTTAGGCAGGCGTGTTTTGGTCTGCAGTTTACTATTGGCGAACGCCAAGCATCAGCAGCGGATCAAGTTTGGGCTTGGCGGTACGGGGTATACCGTATGAAACATGGAAGATATCCATCCCAGCCGCACACCCAGTAGTTCTGCGCGAGGATGAGTCACAAACTGCTCCATGCGCATGGAGATTCAAGTTCGGGGAGGAATTGGGATATCTGATTTGCTGAGAAAGTCAATTCCGAAAACTACCGCCATGGATGAAGCTTTGCGATTCGACCAGGGGTAAAAACAAAGTTGTCGCATCTTGGTAAAGAAAAAAATGTAGCTGCCTTGCGCAAGAGGCATCATCATATCATACGTAACGCAGACGTCCTAAGTAATCGAAGAATGTGATCGTGATTCGTGACCCTGAACCGACCAGAACCTGAACAGGCGCATTATTAATCGGGTCTTACTGTACACAAACGCATCTGTTGTAAGATACTGCCACCGAGGCAGTGCGGGCATGGGCAGTGTCCGAAGCACCAAGGCGGCGGCACATGTCTAGGAACCTATTCAAGGCTACCAATTGAACCCCAGGCAGCTGCATTAATGCTGCAGCCAATGCCCTCGCGTGGATATTGATACTGTGTGCTTAGCCTCAAGATATCTTGTCAAATGGCCACAGGCCTCATTCTTAGATCAGATCAGCTGAACTTGAACAGACAGATTATGGCATATGCGACAAGCAAGTCGCAACCCGTTCTGTTGTGGTTCGTAGGTGGGTTCCAAGACGTATTCGAAGACGACAAGGCATCTCCGCCGTCGCGAGCGCATCCCGGGCAATGCCTGCGTAAGTAGACATGTAATCGGAATTTGGCCGTTTCCTATTCCGGCACGCCGGATTGAACATGCTGGGAACGAGATGCTGCAGTGGAGATTGGTTGCATATTAGCAAGGGCAACCAGTTGCGAGGCGCATCTACCAACCTCGTCAACGTACCTACCGAAACAATCCGTAATTATGGCATCTTTCGAACGAGGGCATTTCCAGGACGACCTAATAAGGTTTTACGACGCCATGAAACCTACCAAGGCCTTTTCTCGCTTGTTCGTAGCATTACTATCTGTCGAGATTCTCGTCGTAGACTTCCAGTGGGATACGGGCAAATAATACGAGCAGATCTGCTAGTACAGTGCGTCGCGTGTAGGACCCCGGCAGGATGGGAGCGCCAAGACGCTAAGTATGACTCATAGCGGTCTTGGTCGGTCCCAAACAAGCACAAATGGGATTGTGCTGTGATTCCGTCGCAGTCGCGGACAGTGGATTGAGTGATTGGGAGGCAGTTATTGGTTTTGGGGGGAGGCAACTGCGACCAATTAGGCGGCTGGACCTGGACCTACACCCTAAAAACCTAGGTCGCAATTGCTGCGCTGGAAAAAAAGTGTGTGTGGTTTGGCGGGCGCGAGCCAGTCTCGCCTACCACTTTGCCCATCCCACCACACAGCCTTTCCCCCCACTCATTCAAAAACCTCAGCGCATCCTGACCTGCGCCAACTTTTTTTCCCTTTTCCTCTTCTTTTTTTCTCCCATCCCCCAAAAACCAGGCACACATTACACAACACAGACAGCACATCAGGTATCCTTCAAGATGCGTTAAATCAACGAACCCCCCGTTCCAAGCTTACCCAGTGCCCAGTAGCCAACGTCAAATTCAGTCTTCACAAGAACAACCCATTAACTCCACTCAACCCTTCCCTTCAGTTCCTCCTTCCCAGGTCGATCTGAACTTCCACGAGGCTATCCCCAGCTCCCGCAACAGTTTCTCAACACCGCAACCATTTCCCCTCAGGACTTAACAGTCTTCACCACGGATTCCAACCAGTCACCATGGCTTCCCTCCAGTTCACCCAGCCTGCCGGCACCATCCGCGCATCAGCAGCCATATCCGCCGCAACATCAACAGGGACTTTGTCTTGTTCGACCAACCCTCGCCCAGAACGAGCGCTAATCGCACGGTTTCCTCGCCTGCAACAGCAGCGACTACAAACTTTGGATCTCTAAACAACAATCGACGTCACTCGTCATCAAACCAAGTCAACAACAGCAACGACTACTCTTCGCTGCAGAACCAACGAGTGGCCCAGATTATCCAAGCGACAGGGCATCAGACTCTCCTTTGGCATTCTCCAATCGGCTCAACTCTCCCGCTGCTCAGAACCAAAACCAGCAGTTTTACGCCTCTCTATCAGCTCCATCTTCGACTATCGCAGTGAATCAGAAACAGCAGCACCGCCAAGCGCGCCCCCTGTCCACTGTTCTCACAAAACATCGGTAGCCAGACTTCGAACAAATGGATCTGCAAGGTAAACACCTCTCTTCTTCCGCAAGAAGGGTCACTCGCTTACACAATGCAGACGCGCTTGGAGATATCACTTGGGGCGAGGGCGGAGTGGCTACCCCGGCTTACTCTTCCCCTGCTGCCGCTGCGTACGATTTTGGTGTTAGCTCCGCCTCGAGTTCGACGACTAATATTGGCACCGTCTCTCCCCACGACTTGCTCATCTCGGCACCGAACTCGACGGCTTTCACCAACCTGACTTCGCCTTCTTCTTCTCCAACGAGTCTCCCGACTTCATGGATAGCTATGACGTCAGCCCCAATTTTGGCAGACGACTTTGACAACGGCGCCAGCGACCCCTGGTTCCCACTCTTCCCTCAGGAGACTACCGTGACGGATACATTCCCTACTCCTGCCCTTGACGAATCACCTATCGACAAGTCGGAAGATCTGGAGGTTGTTGAGCCCGCTCCGCAACCTCGTCGCAAGTCTGGGAACTCGCCTCCTAGTCATGGACGTCATTCTTCGGTCTCTGGTGTCAACTCTCGCCGGCGCGACAAGCCTCTGCCCCCGATCATTGTTGATGATCCTTCGGACACAACGGCAATGAAGCGAGCACGCAACACTCTTGCTGCCCGCAAGTCTCGAGAGCGCAAGGCCCAGCGTTTTGATGAATTGGGGAGAAGATTGCCAAGCTAGAGCAAGAGCGTGATCATTGGAAGCGTATTGCCATGAGCCGATCCGGTAGCTCATGAAGCATTGGTCATTAGGCATATGGATGTGCTCCTTCTTCGGATGGACTGGAGGGACAGGCCGCTGGGCCTAGTCCCCTCATAATATGGAGGCAGTAGTGCAGTGTCCTCGATTATTTCGGACCCCAGCACTGCTTGCCGCGGATTTCTTGGTGTTTCCATCTTTCATCTCCATGTAGTTCTTATGTGGTTTATTCTCCTTTTCCCCGGCTCAGTCCCGGGAACTAAAATAAGGGTGTGTGGTGGTCTTTGCAGGGTTATGGTTGTTATTCCGTCGCACTTGAGTGCTTGACGATGTGCTTCTAGTTTCATTAGTGTTGGCCCCAGCGGCTTCAATCTGACTTCTTCGTTGTTCTTTGGCAAACATTGCTGTCCTTCGCTGTGACTAGTGCGTATGAGCGCATATCTATTTTGTCCAGATCGTGTTGAACAACAAATGAACGGGCCCGCCTTGTACATCGTAGCACTCGTTTGCGTGAATACGTTGTTGTCACCTTGCTTGGATTTGGTGTTTCTGATGGCGTTATCACTACCAAGCAAATCAGCTCAAACCGTATTTCCAGCCCCCTGCCCATTGGCACCCCTTTCTTTGCCTTTACTTCAATTCTGACTTCTCTCTGCCCGTCACATACTTGAATTACACCAACTTTGGCGAACAGACCCATTTGACAGAGCTTGAGAAAGGCAGACATATGTAAGCTTCCTTGGAATTACAGCTTCATTCCACGTACAAGCCACTCCTTGCTATATTACTGCCTTCATACGTGGTGTTCCCACTGCATCATGCCCTACAGGCTTTGCCAGTACAAATGCGCACGTACTAGTGGCACCCCATGAGTGTGCTGCCTTCTGTTCACTTTGGGAACGCCTTGACAATTGTCGGGAGATTTCAAGAGTGGTGGACCTGGTGCACAGGAGTGTTGCTCGCAGAACGGGCTGGCGGGTCAACGGTCGATAGGGGCAAAGGGAATCAGTAGGTGGATGGAAGGGAAGGGGGTATCTGTGTTGGCGGGATGGAGCTCCTTTCCCGGACGATGCAGCTACTTCAACGTGATCCAGGCTCGGGTGTATTTGTGTGTGTCTGACCAGATACTCGGTTCCATGGATGATGGGCTATAAGTCGGAGGGCTTGTTAGTCTGGAGAAACAGGCGGTGGTGTTAGTGTCACATCGTATCAAGCGCGACTTGTGCTCTACCTCGACATGGGAAGAGCCTTTGTGATCGGCGTTGGATGAGGAAATACGCTGGTCTTTTTGGTGTCAAGAATATATAGCTAAGTAGATATGGGATGACAACAACGGCTCGTTTCGTGGCAAGTCTAGGCTTTCATCCATCACTCGCCCCTCGCCTTGACACAAACCATACGGGCATCTCATAAGGTGATGATTAACTCACTACTAGAGCCAAAGACGTAGCAAGTGTTTACAACGAATCTGCATACGGAGATAGTAGAAGAGAAGCATAGCCAAACGAAACACGAATCCATTCTTCTCAACAATCTGCTCGGTGTCTCAAGTTAGGACAGCTCCCCAGAGGAAGATTGGGAGGTCCACTGACAAACTTGCCATCAGACTTGCGGTGCGGCCTGCTAGGCTTTCATATAGAGCAGGAGCACCATTGGAGTTGATAGAAGTAAACATCCATGAATGATATGGGGTGGTAGCTCTGTTGAAAAGGGCACGATAAGCTTTCGGAAGGACATGATGTCAAGCCTGAGTAGGAGGAGAGACTGTCGGGAGTGAGAAGAGAAGATCTTAGATGAATTCAAGTTATATATACGCACATGTCTAGATATCAATCAACAAACAATAGCATAATCTCTGAAGTATAACGGCCAGGAATACGAAATTTCATTTGCTCCTGCGAAGTCAACCAAGACACGAGAGTGCCATATTAATGTACTCAAACTGACACCCTCACATTGCATGTTGCTTCGGGACACCCCATTCGGGCTACTGATAGCCACCCGAGATTCGATAGTGTCGATGACTTCCTGACCTCCCCGGTCTTGCCGTGAAACGTACAGAACATGCGCGGCTTTGAGTACTGCGGCGTTTTTCTACGATGGCCAGGTTCTGTACTATTGTAAGCACCCATGAAGACGGCATAGACAGGCATGTAGACACATCGTATTTTTGTCTCCAGTCACAAGGCACCGAGTTTCACAATCATGATTCGTATTCGATATAATCCAAGGTGATCGATCATGTCCGTTCATTTCTCGTTTACTACTATCATTTTACGATATGCACTTAATGAGCCTTGACGACACCAGACGAGTCGGCCTGGGCCGTAATTCTCTTCTTGTACGCCTGGACGTCGCCAGGGAACTTCCAGACGGTTCCGTTCTCGCAAACCCACAAGCTCTTGCACACCGTCTGCAACATAGTGACATCGTGAGAAACCATGAGGACTCCCTGGAAACTCCCGCAGCGCCTCGGACAGCGCATCCATGGCCTCGATATCGAGATGGTTGGACGGTTCGTCGAGAACGAGAATGTGCGGGTTGGTCAGGGCCAAGCATGCGAAGGCGACACGCGACTTTTGACCTCCGGACAGCACCTCCATCTTCTGCAGACCCGTCGTACCCGTGATACCGAAGGCGCCCAACTGGCGACGGTACTCTTCGTCGGTACGCCCTGGGTACGTCTTCGCCATAAAACTGACCGCATGGTGAGGTCGAGAGCGTCGACGTGGTGCTGGGCAAAGAAGCCAACACGAAGGCGTGAGTTTCTGCGAAATCAGACCCGTCGTGGCTGACAGCTTGCCGATAAGGAGCTTCAAGATCGTAGTCTTACCAGCACCGTTGGGACCAACGATACCGATACGAGAATCGAGCTGAACATCGAGATCGACGTCCTTGAGCAATGTTTTCTCCGGCGAGTACCCGAAAGTGACGCCCGACATTTGAATAATGGGAGGCGAGAGTTTCTCGACGTCGGGGAACTTGAACTTGACGCTGTACTCGGCCTCGGGGGCCTCCAGGACGGGCATACGTTCCAATTTCTTGATACGGGACTGAGCTTCGGCGGCCTTGGCAGCATTGTATCGGAACTTGTTGATGAAGTCTTGCAAATGCGCTCGCGCCGCCACGTTGTTCTCGTACTCTCGGGACCTTCTTTCGCTCTTCTTTGGTGGATAGAAAACTCGAATTGGCACTTCGGTAGTAGTCTAGTCTTCTGAGTGCTGGTGCATGATGTCGGTCGCGACTTCGTTGAGGAAAGCTCTGTCGTGACTCACCACGAGCACAGTGCTGGGGTATGTCTGAAGGTAGTTTGAAAGGAAAGTGATGGAGGGGACATCCAACATGTTAGACGGTTCGTCAAGAAGCAGCAGGTCAGGTTCACAGAACAGAGCTCGAGCAAGAGCAAGACGCATACGCCAACCACCAGAGAAGGTTGGTGGCAAAAAGTTGGCGCTCGGCCGAGAAACCGAGACCAGCCAGGATACTGGCTGCTCGAGACTCGGCCTTGTCAGATTCCATCTCGGCCAATTTGCCTTGAACGTCACCAAGCTTGGTGTCGAGGGCCTCGCGTTCTCGGTCAAGCCTGGCAGCATCGGCAGACGTATCTGCCATCGGCGCCCTTTGCTTCTCGATGTCGGCCAATTTAGTAGTAAGATCCTGAGACCGAGTTAGCCATAGCCCAACTTGTCAACACTACACCAAGAAGTTGACTTACCCCTTGCTCCTTGAGCAGGACCTTTCGCCAGACATCGGCATCCAAACAGCCTGGATGGCTGGAGTGTCGTCACCCATAAGCTGCATATTTGCGTCAGTGGTCATTATCTCGTGGTAGGATCAGGATCGCTTAGACTTACCTCTTGCTCGACGTGAAGAATCGAGATATGAGTAGGAATGGGCACCTCTCTCCGCGAAAGGGCGCGCAGAAGTGTGGATTTACCCACACCGTTGTTACCGACCACCATAGCGATGGCCATAGGCCAAAGTAAGATTGGTATCGGTCAAGATTCTCTGGCCGCCAATGGAAACATCGATGTTCTCGATCTTGATATCCTTGGACTTGTTGCCGCTACTGCCGAGCTGCAGAGGATTGACAGCCATGTAGAACTCTTCGTACGACTGCGCATCGTCGACCTGGTTGAGGAGCTTGGAAGCTTCGTACTGAACCGTCTTGAACTCCTTTTTGTTCTGCTTGGCCGCAATCTTGCGTTCTGCCTTTTCGAGCTTCTTGCGGTCGACCTTGGACTCGACCTTGCGGGCGGGTTGGCCGACTCAAGATCGATGCTGCCCGTCGCCACAGCGAGCGTGGAAGACATGTTCCGCTGGGTGCCGACCGAAATGGCCTGGTCCAGACGCTTGATGGCCGACGGCCCCTTGCGCCCCCCATTCTCGCTGTTGGCAGCCTCGTACTTCTCAACCCACTTGGCAACCAGAGTGCGGATTTCTCCTGCTCGGGCCCAGTAGCGTTTCCGGCAGCAGAGATCAGAAGCTCCGTGATGGCGATGGCGGCATCTGCCAAGGGCGACAGTCCGGTCGCCTCCTCATCATCGGTCCATGTAGTGGACGCATGTCGCAGATAGCCCACCGAATACTCCGACAGGATCGGGTCCAGATCCGGAAGCACAGCTCTAATTTCGGCATCCATCTTGGAAAGACGATAAAACGGGACACCCGGAATATCGACTTGTTGCTAAGCAGGGGTGGTACTTGTGCTTCGTGCAAGAAGCAGTTGCTAGGACAGCGGGGGAAAAAGAAGAAGTATGTGGCAAAACCTGACCTAGGCAGGCAATAGACCGAGACTTTCAAACGCCTCTGCAAGATTGCTTCTCTCTACTTCTGTTTCCGGGTCTACAGAAAAACTATTGCTTAGTGTGCGCTGGCGATGTCTTCAGTTGCACCACGTATGCGCATTTGGCTCCTGCCAATTTTGCATCTCCTAGTACAGATTCATAAGATGTCGTTTGGTGGGGTCACGTTACAGTGCAAAGCACAGTGAGCATCCCGCATCAATCGATATTTGAGCACTGTGTGCAGTGCCATATCGGGTGTATATCTCTACTAAGCTGTATGCATGTAGCCAGCATTTGAAGTTAAAACTGCTGGATGTAATGTTGTGCAATAGGGGCAGGTATCTTAAAGTCAATTAAGGTACATGGTAGTCCGGCCAGCCAGCAGCCGGCTTTTGACGGTCAAGGAATACAGATCAGAGAATGGTCAATGTTGTGTGGGTGTGATTTTGTTTATGGCCGGATTGGCTTTGGGGCATGGCAGTCAGGGATAACGGGAGGAGGCCAGTTCTGGGGAGAAGCTTATTAATTGCCCTTGGTTACTGTACATAGCCCGCGCAGGGACACACAGTGTTGACTGGGATAAGAGGACGGTATTTCTCGTATTCAGCGCGTGACACTCTTAAGAGGCTTGATAGTGTGCCTTTGATGGCGATACCTACATGTAGGCAGGCAGGAGGCAGGCTTGGTAGGTGATACAAATAATACTTCTCTGTTCTTCCGGGGATACCCATCATAGACATTTAGCCGATCTTAATGACATCCATTATGTGGCATCGCTTGCCAACTCACCAAGTAGGTGCGCCATCGCACTAGAACGCACTCGCTGACGCTGACCTGGGCTGGGATCGGCTTGGTCTCAATGGAAATAAGGTGATGGTGTGACCAGAGCGTTCCTTTGTTCGGTGGCTCTGGGCCAAACGCAACTCCCCTCCCGTGCCGCTCCGCTGGGATTGGCAACGCCTCATGACGCGAGCTAGACGCGGTTTTGGTGTGGTTAATGTTATTTTTCTATTTGGAGTAATTTCAACACAACCCGCGGCCCCAAGGGGCGGCCAGAACGCGGCACGTAAAACCAAACCACCACCACCGCTCTAACGGCGGGCGCGTCTCCCGGCACGTACGCTGATTTGCTGGTAGCACGGGGTGACGACATCCGTCGCCAGCCAATCGCTGGCGGGCACGCAACCTCAGCCCTCGTCCCCTCGCGTGTCGCAAATTGCCCATGGCCCGAATGAATTCCTGTCAGCTTTTGGCGCGAAATGGATGCGACAACAGTCTCCGGTATGAAAAGAAAAAAAAGCAGTTTTGTCTGCCATCTGTCATGTACCCAGCATGCCTGTCTATGTAACGTCCATCTCTCGCTCCACACTGCACCATTGGATGCAAATGGTAACCAGATCGTTTGACAGGACTCACTAAACAAAGCAACGGGAGCCTTGGCATGCCAGATCTACAAGCCCCAACTATCCGGTCCATGACTTTTTGGCCATTCGCGTGTTTGAGTAAACGTGCAGAAAGAAAACCTAGGCCGTGAAAAGGGTCGAAGTCTGGGATCCTGCAAGACTTTCTGGAGAGATGCCCAGGACCATTGTTGTCTTCAGCCCCTCGATACACAGAGGGTAAAGAATTTGTCACGTCATGATCCACATGGTATTGACAGGATGGTCAATGGTGTGTTTTCGTTACTGCTCGTTGCAAAAAAACGACGCTGGAAGCTCGCCAGGGGTTTCGAATTAAGCAGCCAATGAACTGCCTCGAAACCCCTGTTCGTTCAATAACGGGGATCTGTTTCCTCTTCATGCGGCCGAAGGTGCAAAACTCCGCTCCAAGATCAGGTGCATTCGGTCCCCCGGCGGCCATGCTATGTTGTGTATCCCTCCATTCTAATCGAGCGCTAGGCCATATTGTTGACCAAGGGTAATCAGATTGACTTCATCGCAGGGCATCGTCTACATAGTTGTGGCTGGCAGGTTGCCGACAGGCTTGGTCGGACAAAGGGAGTTCGTTCTCCCACAACTCACCCAGAACCACAACGAGCTGCAGATCCCAGCAAGTTCGTCTTTCCTCCTCCAAAAGTCGGACTAGACCCAAGCGAAGCTTCTAGTGCCACTGAGCGGAGCTAGGCTAGGCAATGCCGTTTCGAGCCACGTCCTCGGCCCTGTAGCGCTGGAAATTCTAGTAGTGTATATTGGTAAAACATCTCTTTGCAGTAGCGCGAGCGACCGTTTGCACTTGGGCTAGTATCAAGCTACCGGTCGCGGGCCACGGTGCTGCTTGTTACTGTACTGGGTCACATAGGCCGGCTCTGCCGGGCTAAGCAGATAGTGCAGGAAGTTTGGCGCCATGCCACGATCCGTCTTCCTGGTTCTTGTTTTTTCCCACCCCCTTTAAGGAAACGTAATGGCACGGCATATCCGATAGCTGGGCGAGCTAGGTAGACGGAGGAACATTGGAGGAAATGTAGGAAAATGGGGACGGTGGCTTTAGAATTTTTTTCAAAGTGATATGTTACCAGACGTCGGGCCTGAACCAATGAGATGCCTGTAAGGTAGCTTATATATGGTTTGGCGTTTGAGGATTGCATATCTGATGTGAGAAATCGGGTCTTTACCCTATTGATCAGTTGCATACCGGCTACAGGGTCTCATTGAGGGGAAAGGTGGATGGTTTCGGCTTGCAAGCTGCATATGGGCATACATAATAGAGGCTGATGATTGTGTGCCTGTAAGTAGACAATGTTGTGTTGTTAGCTTAGGTAACAAGTCTATTTCGGGTGGCTGTTAGATCATCGAAGTTCACCTCCACTTCCACGGTGGACCATTCGACGAGGACGCAGGGCACCGAGAGAACCGTGGTTATCGGCCCTTCGTCTGTTTATCAGGCTGGAACCGGTGTGTATCCAGTCACTTTGCTGATAGATGAAACAGCTTGCTTGTACATATCTAGCCCTTCCGATCCGGATCGACTACGTTTACATGCATCAACAAAATCGATAGGCTAGATGAGTTTGCTGTCTCGCTATCCAGAGAACTCTAAATAAATCAAAAGGCGCTGAGAAGAGGCGACCTACTTGGAACCCGCCGCATCTATGCACACCAAGTCCTTCCAACACCGGTCTGGCCAGACGACCAGAGAAGACAGGCACTGCTTTCCAAGCTACTTCCGGCCGGAAGGAGAAGCCCTCGACGGAATACGAGACAGGGACGGCGGCAAGAGACATAAGAGACAAGCCGGGCACCGCGAGCGAGTTGGACGCAGACAGTGGCTGCGTCCTGGATAACTAATCGCGAGAGCCTTGCTGATAGACCCCCGTCCACGAAGAAGCACTATACTAACATGTAATCGACCCCATATCGTTCGGCACTGTCGAACCTTCTAACTCTTTTCTTCCTTCCCCGCGACCAGCGCGCTTAGTACTAATTCTCTGAAGCTTGGACGTACCTGGGACACTCCTAGTAATATGGCGATCGTGAAGCTTGTCGTAGCAGTGATAGGAGGCCAGGATGTACTGGAAGGTTGTCAAGGCCAACAGGGTTGTTTGTCCGCTAATTGCGACAAGGAAGGTGTTACCACATGTTTGCTGTGCCTCGTACAGCTTCTGCAGTTGATAGATCATGACATTTCCAGCTTGTTCGTAGCCGATGCGTCCGTTTGTCTGACCTACGAGAGGATGGGTGGGTTTTGACAGCTTCAGTTGATGGCCACCAGCAGTGCACAGCATCAATAGAGTAGACGCCATGATGCATCAGTACTGGAAAATGCCACTGGCTGCGCCGCCAGTTAGCTATAGCAGCATGCCACCTCGCAGTCCTTGGCACTCGCTCTTGGGGCGTTGTTCACAAAGGCATGAGCTGAACCGGATTGTGTCCATCTTTGCGCCGTCGTCGCTTCGGCAGACGAGTCTGTGATCGAGCCTGACATTGCCAGCCGGAAGGTGAGGAGAAACCGGGCGCCACATGATACGAATTCAGCAGTATCCGAAGAGTTGCAATGCCATTGAGAAAAAGCAAAAGGCTCCTTGCAGCTGGCGCTTTGCTATTGTTTTGCTTGGCTCCAACCCACCGAATAATAGGCAGGGAAGGAGATCAGGGTAGACTCGCAGTAGCCCCAGCCCGCACTAGCGGGAACAGCAGCTCCCAGCCAGTCAGAATGCGCGAGGTGGACGCCCTGCGGCAGGCTGTACGACATGCGCATCGCGTTTGATGCAGTTGGCTGAACACGAATGGAGCTATGGGATCGAGACTAGCATGAGCTGCCTCATCTCCACTAGGCTCTCTCCTCTCTCTCTGACTGGCACAGCTTCTGGGAACTGTCCGTAAAGGAACGCAGCGCCGGGGCCTGCGGGGATTGGCGCCGATGCGTCTGCAGACGGGCGGGAGCTCTCTGCCTGCCAATTTCCAGAGTAGGATCAGCAGCAGAGTTTGGGATTGCCCGTCGAACAAAGAAATTTCACAGAGCCATTATCGCGGACTCTGCCGTACACTGACGATAGCTGGTCTCAGGTGAGGGTGCGAAAAGGCGCTACCAGGCCGATTCATCAGTGCAAAGAGACACATGGTAATAAGAGTGAGACAGCCCAGACGCTGTACACTGTGTGCGCGATGCGTGGGTGCGTGCCTGCTTGCTGTTGATTGATGTATGCAACTGCAGGGAAGTAGGAGATAGCGTTGACTCTATATTTCTTGCCATTTCGGGCAACGGCATGTGGAGATTTTGGGGGGAGACGGAGAGGGGGGTTTCCAAGAATCAAGCGGCCGTGGGGAGATACCGTAGCAATTGATGTGCTTTTATCCATTCACAATACTCCGTACCTTCCTTGATTATGGCTTATTCCCACTTGCTCCCGATGAAACCAGGACAATAGACAAGGCGAAGTAAATTGAAGACTCCCTCGATGCAGTCAATGCAATTATTCACCATGGGCAACCGGCTGTGGTGGTCGTTGAACGGGAATCGCAGATTCGCAGCTTTTCGATATGCTAAGGTAGAGACTTGGCGGGTTATGTTTTGGCAGGGGCTTGCAAGTCCCGACCCTACTACTACCTACCGCCCACACGCCTACCTTAGGTATGCATGAGACGGGTCAGGGAACAGATGCGGCCTCTCTGCCCTGGAAAAGCAACATCAACAATCAAGATCCTCGATTCTCCCTCTCCTCTCTCCACACCGTTGCCCCGAGCCCACATCATGCATCGAAAACCCAATAGATTTGCACTTGTGTCTCTGCCGAAGCCCGTCGGAACCTCCATCATACGATACGGTTGATGGGGATTTATTTCCAATCCATTGGCATCTAGTCGGTTACCAGCGTATCGACAAATGTCGGTATAACGTATGTATCCATATGTCCGTATGGCAGACGGTATCCGTGCTGATGATCCTGAATGTGGTTCTCAAGACCATCAGCAGTCCCGAGTCTTGAGAAGAATAGCAAAATTACCAAATCACGCACCCTGCAGGGCTTAAAATGGAAGGTCAGTCAGTATCCAGATCGGACGAGGCAGAGAAGAAATCGCAAGCCATGGAGAAGCCAAGCATGTTACCGGCACTGCAGTGTCTCGCAAGTATCATCGAGAACGGACGGCGCATTGTTGCTTTGCAATCTCATCGCGCTCGCACTGTAGCGTGGTAGTGTTCGGTCAGCCAATGCTGGCTCCATAACGCCCTCAGCATGGGAGGCAGGCCGAGTGCTAGACGACCCGGACCCAGCTTTCGCCCATTGAAACAGCCCAATGGTGAGGAAAGGGCCTGGACTAGCTGGGATGCGCAGTGTACCTACATACAAATAATGTAATCAAATTGCTACCAAGTAACAAGCGACATCAACAACAACAACAATAATAATAACACCCGCACTACTGCCCGGATTCGTTGTTTTCGGCTACCTTAGGTCAACGCTCCGGCTTGTCGACGCTGGAACTGGGCACCGCTAAGTGACATCGAGAAGCTGAAAGCCAGGTACCTGGACGCTACCGTACCCTGCCTACTGTCATCCTGTCCTGTCTCCCTGGATTAAGCAATTCTGCTGACCTGGGTTGCTACTTTCTGTCCCCGTCGTCCCTGTCCCGGCCGTCCTGTTGTTAGATGCTGTGCTAGGATCCGGTCCTTCATTCGCTGCAGTGGGTTTTGTTGTCGCATAGTACAGTGCCTGACTTTAATCTCCTCAACTGCGATTCGCAGCATACCATCTTCCGCATTTTGTTTCTCTCTACCCGAGCCCGGCACTGGTCCTTCTGATTCTTCCTGTCGCCTCTTCTTCCATTCTATTGCATTGTAGACAATACCCTTTTGGAGCTATCACTCGTGCCCTTCTCCCTCCCGACCGCTTGCTTTACTTACACACGTTGGCACCGAAGCCGAACTCGTTCTTGCAGTGTCCGGCGCGTCTAGAAGCGGGCTGGTGGTTGCAGAGTTCAGTGCCTGCATATTTACAAATACAAAACCCGACCTACTCAGGCGGCCGACCCCGTCCAACGACCACAACAACAACACCAGGAACGCTCCGAGGGGAAAAGAAACGGTCGATTTCGCGTCGGGAGCCCTATGGTCCGGAATTGAGCGACTGCGAGACTATTCGGCGTCCGTCTTACATCTTCGACGCCGTATTCGCGTTTACGATTCATCTGCCAGAACGACGTCGATTTGCATCCCTACATTCGAACAAACTACTTGGGTGCCGTGTACCATGTCTTGACGAACAATGGTTACGAGAGCGTCGAAAAGCCTCAGCCACTTCTCCTTTTTACCTTTCTGCTGGCGGCTACTATTCCTCGCTTTAGAAGAACCCGGCTTGCAATATGCAGACTGTCCCTAGTGTAAGTCCCAGCCTGATCCCCCCGTTCTATAGCGCAGCGCATTGGAAGTCAAAAGTGCGCCGACAAGCATTCCCCGCGCAGCAACCAACCTCGTATACCCTGCCTCAGCGCCAGCTCTGAACCGGGCTCCTCGGGGCGTATATTGCGCCCTCTAGCAATGTCCTTCCCCAATCTTGCGTTGTCTTCCACCGTTCTGGTTGGGCGCTTTTGCTGACCTGGGAATTTTACCCTGTAGCTCATCGCGTCCGGCACGGCCATCGCCGGAGCAGCATCGGGCCTCGTCTTCGGCCAGCCTGCCGAGAACCAAATTAACCCGCCGCCCTCGAGACAGACCTCGGGAAAGCGGAAAATACCCCATCGAGATTCGATATCGCCCACGTTTCCTTCGCGTCCGGGAACGACTGGTTCCGCCTTGTGCGAATCAACAGCTGACCGGCAGCGACCTTCCTCCCAGTTTGCCCCTAGTGCAACCTTACGCCCACGGAGTTCGCAGCGGCGGTCAACCCAAACGCAAACCACGCCCCTAGGCTGTCAACGTGGCGCCGCTCCTCTCCAAAGCAGAGTGATACGGGATCTGGGACAGCAGCTACCGAAGACTCACGAGACTCGTTCTCGTCGTCCAATGGCTCTTGGATGCGGAGGTTGTCAATACGGCCCATGTCGCAGCACGAAAGTGTGAAATCCAGCATTGGGCAAGACTCTCCTTCGGTTTTTTCCTATGGATCGGGCCAGCCCATTTTTGGACCAGCAAGCACAGGCGCCCGCCCGCCAAACAAACTTGTCAAGAGATCTTCGGCAAATCATGGCCAGGGCTCGCCATTGGTATCACGAGGATCAAAATCGCAAATGCCGACACTACGAAGGCCAGCAACGAGCCACCAAAGATCTGCCACACTCCATCAGCTGACAGCTGAACCTATCACTCCCACAGTTCCTGAATTCCCCCAGGAATCCCGTTCGAGACCCAGGGCGCAAACAATGGGTCTGCCAGCACATGAGCCCGCCCTCGATATTTCAGCGAATGATAATTCGACTTGGAGATCTTTTTTCCATGCTCGGATAGCTAGGATCGCCGCCAAAGCATCAATCAGTCGGGACTCGCAATCGGGACCTAAACGAATCTGCTTGGAGCGCGCATCCAAAGCCCGTGGCGCCTATCTTGTCTCGCCTAGATCGGTGCAACAAGGCCCGTCTCTTCCTCCTATGCAAGAATTATCGTGGGATGCTGACATCAGCGAAGAGGCGGAAGAGAGCCCACATAATTCTAACCATTCCGGACCCTCTCCCGGTGCTACGCCGTCCAAAACTCCCAAACGCTCCATGTCCATGCATTTAAGCTCCCCCACCAATTGGATTTCTAGATCCGGAAGTCTTCGTCGTCGCAAACGTGGCACGATTGGTACAGACGCAGCGGATGAAACGATACGCCAGGTTTCTGACCCGACACCGGTCATGGGACATTCCAGCTCTGCACAGGGCTCTCCCAATGCCGGCAGGGGTCATGCTACCGCCGGAGCGGGCACACCCAGCAGGGCTGAAACAGAATTGGCCGCTATTTTCCAGCCACCTCATCAGAGAAGCAACTCGCCCCTTCCATCGCTGTCGAGACTGTCGAGCTTCCATATGGACTTATCCCGACTTGGCTCGCCTACAAACATGACTTCCCAGCCCAATCTGGACAGTGAGCCAGCAAGTTTAGCAAAGCCGCCAACCCTTCGTGTTAATTCGAATGTTTCACATAGTCGGACATTGGAACGTGCATCCACCGTCGCAAGCTCAGACTACCATCGTGGCTTCACGTCAGGTGACGATGACGATACAGACTTCAAGACAGACACGCCCTATGATTCCCTTCGGACGGCGGGGTCGGGCCGCAGAAGGACACTTGACTCGCCCTTGGAGTCCATGTTCGATGAGTCACCTCCGAGCACCGCTGGAAACAAGCCAAAACGGCTCTCTATCCAAGAAATCCTTGGGCCAACTTATGATGGCGGCAACAGGATAATGGAAGAAGACGAGAGCTTATCCACACCAATCGGTGCCACTTTTGACGAAGCCGAAACCCACTTCCGTCTTGCCAGCCTTCAGGATAACGAGGACTTCAGGTATCCCTCTACCACTCCCGATCTCCCACGCGCAAACACGGGTGGGCCCTTTAGTCGACTCTCATTTGACGACGACGACGCTTTGGACTGGGCCAAGGAGGACGAGCATCCCATCTATAACCAATTGTCGCCTCCTAGCTCCATGAATTCTCGAGGCGGCAGCCCTAGCTTGCGCATGGCATTGGCCAGTATTACAGGTAATGCCGGTAGCAACTCAGAGCTGAGGTGCAGTAATGAGCGCCCAAGGAGCAACTTATTTGACTGGACTGAGACAGCCCAACACGAAAAGCATGAGGGAGAGGCGCATTCTGCCCGGCCCAAAACCGTTCATGGTAAACAAGAAATCGACATGAGAGGCGGGCGTATACCAAGTCGAAAAGGGCCGAAAGGACCGAAAGGGCCGGTGGCGGCTCACATACGGAGTCAGAGCGTCCCTGCCGTACAGGATCCCGTGGATAATTCGAAGCCCAAGTTCGGTACTTGGGGCCTGGGCTCGAAGAATGTGAGCGAAGATTGGGACGAAGATTTCGAGTTTGAAGAGGATGCAGAAGTTCCCTTCTCCCCCGGCGTAAAAACCAACAATCGCCAATCGATGGTAGTCCCCGCGTCTATCGCCGCGACTCAACCCACAGTCAAGGCACACTCTGGTCAAATTCGCGAACTGTCTCTCCTGGTGAACGATCTCAAACGACTTTGCCGTCTGGGGAGGGAAATGGACATGCTTGGTGGCTCATCGGCAACGCTGTGGCGAGAGGCCGAAGGTATAATAGCCTTGGCCTCCCCTGACGAAGACGAAACCAATACTCCAGCGTCCCATGTGCATTTCGAGAATCCGGAGCCGGAACTCGCCGACGAGCGGTTCATCGACGAAGGATTTGACGGCAGCGCGCTTGAAGATCAAAGCCATCGAGGCAAGGTTTCCGAACAGATGAAGACGGCGGTGGTCAAAGAAAGGGCTACGACCCGCCGGCGGTCCGTTTTCTCGCCAGACGACGATATCTTCGGGAACTTTCAGCAATCTCAAGATGGCACATGCGAAACCCCCAGGACACCGGACTCGCGGCAGGCAGATTTGCCTTTCTCGCCTTCTTCTGTGGCGAGGTCTTTGATGGAATCCATGCAACTCCGGCGGCGACAGCCTAACGAAAACTCGGATGACGATGACGACTCTCCCAATGGGCGCCTCAATTTCGACACTAACAGTCTCAAAGAATTGGTTAAGCGAGCAGGCGACCTTAGGGACTCCCTCTCGGATATTGTGCGCAAGGCTGATCATATAACTTCAAGCCCGGTCCGAACTCCCCGGCGCGACAGAAGTGAGAAAAACGAAGACGGAAGCCCTGCATTCACTCGAGTCTTCAACGATCCTACCTCGAGTCCAGCAAAACGAGTCCCCCACAGTCACAGCAGCAGTTCGGTGTTGAATGGGGGTTCCATAAACGCCCCATCGCCTAATGGGCTAAGCCAACGCCTGCAAATGATGACGGTGAACTGAGGCCGTCTCTCACCCACCCTAATCTAATACATACAAGCTACCTCGTTTTATCACCGACGCCCGCCCACCTCGTTTTCAGGCCCTGCGCAAACCCTCGCTCTCCAGAGAGCATTGTATATGTATACATAACTGTTTGATTTGCATAGCGAAGGTGGTTTCCCTTTTGCGAGAAAAGATGTGCATCGAAAGACAACCCCTGGGCTGGTGCAAGGGGGGACACGACGAATAGATGCAACGACACCCGGAGGCATACAAGTCCCGGCATTTGCTGATGGTGGTGGCCAGCTGGGGGAGCTTGGTCTGCCATGGCACCTTGCCTGAGCGAGCGACTCTGGATAAAAAAACGTTTTGTCGTTTTCTCTTGTTTTGAAAGACGATTTACGAGAAAGACTTAATATGAAACGAAGACCACGATGATGGCACATGTGGCCGATCTGGAGAGGGGTCCCAGGTCAATGTCGAACGAAGTATCCCCGTTCTTTATAGAGATTCGGAAGGCTTACGAGTACGAATAATGACAAATTCTTCCCCCGGCCAGCCCTCTGCTTCCCACTCGGACTTGCATGATAATATGGGGGGAGGAAGGCAATCATATGACCACCGAAGAAGTCCTGCGTCAGCCCATGTTACCAGACGACGCAAGCCTCATGAATGATGAAGTTGCTGCTGCTTCTTGTTGTTGTTCTTCTTCACCACGGAAGATTTGTTGTCTATTACAGCCCTGGCCCCAGCACGGATGGACCTGGCCTAGCCCGTGGCATCCTGTATATAATATTCCACGGGCGGGCAGTCCAATTTTGCGTGCGACATCAGGCGAGGCAACGTTGCTATAATAACGCCGATGTGGAGAAGGGACGATGAAAATGTCAATGTGTAATGGAAAGAAAAGAGCGAGGGAGGGAGAGAAGAAGAGGATAGGAAAGGAAATGAAGAAGCACGATCAATGACCAGCCACGCATTGGGCCTACAGCAAGAAAGGGGTGCTGGTTGGTTTGATTCCTGTGTTTTTCTTCTCCTTTTCTTCTCCCTCTTGGGAGGGGGCAGGGGGCCCTTTTTCTTTGTCTGGCTTGTTTTGTATCGGATATCTCCTAGGTGTGCTCAGGATAGGGGGAAAACGGAGTTTTGCCGGTGATTCATAGGGGACAAGGAAAGGGGGCGTTCTTCATATTCTTTTCTCTAATTACTAGGGCAAAGATAAAATACAGAACAAAAGACTTGGGGCACACACGAGCATTACAGACAGGCAGGCACACACCACACAGGGGGAAGAAGGATAAGATACTGAGAAGGGCCTTGCATGGCATGATATCTTTACGCGAGCATTCAGCTGATTTGTTTTCAGGCAGATCCATAGAAGGCAATGAATGAATATCTCGATCCTCCTGCAATGACTTCAATACCATGACCAATAACCAATAAAGTGCTACGGAGTTGAGGAGTTCAGGCGCCTTTTGGATGAAGGTCGGTACTCTGGGCAACGGACACATTCATCTTTTTGTTGACGGTAGGGGTAAGTTATACCCCTATCGTCTTCTGGCAATGGTACTTTTGCTCTTGCAGGAATCAACAGGATTTCCCAAGAAGGGCTAAAGGCGGCAGACGTGCACTCAATAGCCTTGAGACACTAGAATAAACACTCCTTTTTTATATGCTAAGACATTTGCATGTTATCTACAAAGACCCGGCTATGAGGTCAACAGGTGCCATATGACAACATACTACACTACTTGGGCCGCATTGGGTCGCATCATCACTCAGGGCATTGCAGATTCTGCATTTGCCGAGTTACGAGGCCACCAAGCATTCATATCACAAAGAGGGAGGGAGTGTAAGGCAGTCAGATGCACAGCAGCTCGACCATATACCAAGCTTCGGCGAGGCCTGCAGTGGATGGGCCAAGCCTCACACACTTAAACATGCATGCTCTGCTGGCTGCCTCCAGCGCCAGTCAGCTGGAATTTTTACGACAGTGCACTGCATGGTGGCATACATGTAGGTCTGCTCTTTCTTTCTTCCTTTCTTTGTTTTCGGGTTTCGGCTCAACCTTAGACAAGTCAAATAGAACCCGTGCTCGCTGTTGCCTGCTGGCCCGATTAATACAACCTTGGTTCCCAACGTCATAACCCACCCCAGCCAAGTAGCTAGCCGGCTACTTCCTCAAGACACCATTTCACCCGCTGTTCCCCAGGCGGCTCAAATGGTTTCTCGCAACTGATGTATACGCGTGCATGAATGTTCAATCTTTTGGAGGGGCTATACGCTGACTGCAGCACGGCGTGAGGAATTATGGACTAATGACATGTGCCTAACCTTAGCTGCCTGCTTCTGCCTGGCGCAGCCTACACTCTGAGCCACCCTGTGTCCGCCAATCACACCTACCAATTGCCAGTCATTCGGCAAGAGCGTCCAGCTATGCCAAAGCAGTGGTGATGGCGTCCGCGGGTCCGGCTCCTGGCGGGTTCCCGTTGACAATTGAAAGCCAGTGCCTAAGAGGTATGTAGGTACCGGTATGAGTAACACACCTAGCCAGGTGCATAGGACGTACATGTAGGACACCGGCAAGTGCATACACGGTCGTCATGTCGGGTCTTTGCAACTCTAGCCTATATATAAGCAACGGCCTGCCATTCCATGGACCATCTACATAACCCCCAGCATCACTTGACTTGACTTCCTCACACATCTACTTCTCGCCATGGGCAACCCCGTCGTCTCCTCGTACGCGAGCTGGGAGCAACCTTCGGCCGCCGCTTCTTCTGCCGACGGCGCCCAGCCCTTTGTCATATTGGATTTCCTCTTCCCAGGCTTTTCCGTCCTGGCAGGCGCTGTCCAGAAATATCTTCACATCAACCTCAATCTTTACGTCCCCCTCGTCATCCTCGTCGGTGCCCTGATACTGGTGTGGAACTACTCGAGCCAGCATCTCTGGGAACAGCTCGAGAACCATTTCATGTCCGCCGTAGACATCCGGACAGATGACGAGATTTACAACATCCTCATGGCCTGGATCGCCACCCAGAGTTTCGCCCAGAAGTCACGTCGCTTCGTCGTCAATACCGACCTGACCTCACGGTCATGGCATCTGTGGCGATGGAGCGACGAAGAGGAGGAGGACGACGACACTGGTGGCGGCAGTGTCGTCGCCAAGAGCAAGAAGAATCTGAGCTACACTCCCTCCTTTGGCAACCACTACTTCTGGTATCGCGGCCGGGTGCTCATGTTCCGACGGAGTGCCAACAAGGAACAGAACTCGTACATGCTCGTGAGCGAGAAGGAGGAAATATCCATTTCCTGCTTCGGCCGCAACCCTTGGATCCTCAAGGAGTTGATCTACGAGGCTCGCCAAAAGTACCTCGAGAAGGACCAGAACAAGACGCTCATCTATCGTGGCACCACACGCTCGGGCACGGCCGAGCCTCAGTGGCAGCGATGCATGGCCAGGGTCAGCCGCCCCTTCTCGACCGTCATTCTCAACGAGAAGACCAAGCAAGATCTCATCGAAGATGTCACGGACTATCTACAGCCGACCACACAGCGCTGGTATGCGAATCGCGGCATCCCCTACCGACGCGGCTATCTCCTGTACGGACCCCCTGGAACGGGCAAGTCGTCTCTATCCCTAGCACTTGCAGGCTTCTTCAAGATGCGCATCTACATTGTAAGTCTCAGTTCAATCACTGCGACTGAGGAGAACCTGGCCACGCTCTTTGCAGAACTGCCCCGCCGTTGCGTGGTCCTTCTCGAGGATATTGATACTGCCGGCTTGACGCATACGCGTGACGGGGCCAAGGACCATAATGCCAGCGCAGCTGCTGCTCCTGAACCCCTTGATCCTGGCCAAACATCCGTCGGCAACGGCAGCACTACTAGTACTCCTACCACTACCCCTGCTGCTCCTCCCGGCCGACTTTCATTGTCCGGGCTGCTGAATATCCTGGATGGTGTCGCATCCCAAGAGGGCAGGGTTCTGATTATGACGACCAACCACCTCGAGAAGCTGGACAGAGCCTTGATTCGGCCGGGGCGTGTGGACATGATCGTCGAGTTTGGGTTGGCTGATGCGGGTATGACTGCGTCCATCTTCCGAGCCATTTTTGCACATCTGGAAGGCGACGACGGTCCACAGGTCTCGCCTACCAATATGGACGCCGAGGCCGAGAAAGCCCAATGCGAGGAGACGGCGAAGAAGCGCGCCGCCGACAAGGCCCACGTTGACGCACTTGCTCTCGAATTCGCCTCCAAAATCCCGGCTCACGAGTTCAGTCCTGCTGAGCTACAAGGCCATTTGATGCGCTATAAGCGGAGCCCCCAGACCGCTATTGACAAGGCCGAGGAGTTCATAGAGCAGACCCGCAAGGACCGCAAAGAAAAGGAGATCAAGGATGCCGAGGAGAAACGCAAGGCAGAGGAGGAGAGAAAGAAGGAGGCGGAGGAGGCGGAGGATAAGAAGAAAAAGAAGCAGCAGAAGAAAAAGAAGCGGCGCGAAGCAAAGTCGTCATCTACCGCACGCGATTCTGCCTCTGGTTCCGAGTCGAGTTCCGAAGAGGGCAAGTCAGGCTCAGGCTCAGACTCGGCATCCGAATCAGAATCGGGGAAGCAAAAGAAGAGCAAGCGGCGCCATGGGTCCAGCAAGAAGATGAAGACAGACACGGAGTGCAGCAGTGCAACCGTACTGGAGGACACCCCCAAAGACGCAAAGGTGGTCGCTCAGGGACACGGTAAGAAGGACTCGGGATACGGCACACCGTCCAGCGTTGACACATAGAAAGCGTTTCGTTCCATTAGGCAGTAGGCAGGGTATCTGCAAGCAGAACACGTGGATATATGGCTAGAGCGATAGATTAATCAGTTTATTTGTTTGTTTACACGATCTTAGTCAAGTCTTGCATCTATAAGTATAACTTCGTGGGACTAGCTGGTCCCAGACTTATCAAGATCAACCCCAAGCGGGTCGAGTAATAAAACAAGTGTGAAACAAAATAAAGAAAAGAATACAACGCCGTAAGTTACACAATCCCAGAAACCTTCCTGCTGTCCTTCGAAAACTTTTCTCCTTATTCATTTACCAACTCCACGGTAGGCTGCCGCCACCGCTGTCCTGGCGGCGGCCTCGCCCACATCGGATCAGGCGCCGTCATCCTTGGCGGCGGAACACGGGCACCAGGAAGGGGGGCCGACACAGGCACACCGTATGCTGGACGACCACCACCGGCAGCAGCACCACCATAGCCACCGCCATAACCGCTGCCGCCGCCGTTTAGCTGGACGAAGCCCGCGGGTCCAACCGGACCGCCGCCGCCGCCTCCGCCGCCCATGGGCCCAGCAGGCCCGCCAGGACCGTACGGGAACCGCGCCGGCGAGGGACCCGGACTGCCCTCGCTATCGCTCTCGTCATCGTCATCATCGTCGTCTTCGTCGCTGCCACTGCCACTGCTGCTATCCGAGTCGTACGACCCCGGCGAGCGGCCGCGACTGCGGTGACTCCTGCCGCCGCCGCTGCTCGAGGACGAGGGGCGACGGTGGTGCGAGGGCCGGCTGCCCCGGCCGCCGCCCGAGCCGGCAAAGGGCCCGCGTACGATGTGCGCCATGATGCGGACGGCGGGGCTGTCGAACTTGTTGCTGCGGCGGGTCACGCTGTTGTAGCCGCCCGAGCTGTGCGAAGTGCTCGAGCGGCGGGACAAGGTCGAGGACGAGTGGGAATGGCCGCTCGAGGAGTGCCGGCTGCGGCCATCACTGCTGCTGCTGCTGCTGCCGCTGCCATAGGAGCGCAAAGAGCCCGAGGTGGTGGAGTAGGTGGAGCGGGGGCCGTAGGAGGCGTGCGAGGCCAGGGAGGCGGCGTCGGAGGAGCGGTGGTGGTGGCCTCCCATCTTGTCTTCTGTGTATGTAATAGGGGATCGGCGATCAGGGGGTGACGATGTGACAAAAGGGGCTGGTTGGTGCGCTCAGACAGACCGGGGAGATTGCGGTAAGCCTCAGCGGTGGTTGGTATGTGTGGTAAGTGAAGCAAACGATTGGACGTTTGGGTTAGGGATGACGATGTCACGCCCAAGTCAGCCCTTTGCTGCTTTGCCCGGTGATGGTGATACGGTGTATGACTCTGTTCCTCTCTCAGGGATCTTGCACAGTGATTCGCCCGTACTTAAGGCTTAGCTAACTGATACTAAGTGTACTATCGGTAAGGACGCACCCAGTTGATGAGCATCACAAGGTCATAAGGTGGCTAGGGGGTAGGGGGTAGGCAGACGAGGAGGTTGGGGAGGGCAAACTTGGGGTCCTCCCATGGGACCAGGGCGAGAGACAAGGCCATTATATAAGAAAGGTGTTTCCCTGTGTTTCCCTGTCATTGTTCCCTCCATCCTCGGCCACTCCTTGTTCCCTTTGTATCTGCCATTGTCTCTGCCGATTGTCTCAAAGAAAGAGCACGCCCGGTGAGTATGGACAAGCAATCAGAGGCAATCAGAGCAGAGCCTCACAGGCTTATTTGTGTGCATTCGTGTAGTCTCGAATCCTTCACCACATCACACCTCAACGGGGCGAAATGCCCAGTGGCAGAGCCGCTTCACCAATGAGCGTTTCCCAACATACCAGGTGTATATGAAGACCAATCCTGCAAGCGAAAGCCAGGCACTTGAGCCTCAAGGCAACCAGATTATCGCCCGGGTGGTGAGGCTGCCATCAGCCCGAGGTCAAGAGCCAATGCGTTCATGCCCAAACAAACTAGCCGGGCGTGGGAGGCGCCGTGCAGTCAGAGGGGCTGTGTTCCCCGGGGTGAGGGGTTTGCAGAAGCTGGGGAAAAGAGAGAGCCTTGCCATGTTTGCTGGGCGTTTTCCTGACCATCCCCCAACACCCAACAGCGATTCTCGGTAAGAGCCAAACGGGACAAAGACATTGGCAGGCAGCAGAGTTTCAGGTCTGGTGGTGAATGAGCCACCTCCAGAAAGAAATGTGGCGTGCCACTTCAACCCCAGTGCAACCACACTGGCCAATTAACCGGAATCTTGAGTAGTTGTGTCCGTAAGCTTTTCGCCCTGTCTGTAAGTAATCCTCAACCGCCCGAGTCTGCAGCACTTGTTGTGCAGAAAGGTCTGGCAAAACACAATTGGCTGTCTTTCAACCCGAGACTGATAGGAGAAAAGAGTAACCCAGGTTGGCGGATTAGAGGCTACATCTTGGTCAGGACGGACACAAATCAGCTGTGAGCACATCTTCTTGGCAGGGTTCGTGCGTATCATTGATCTCATTGGCATAAATATTGTTCCATTCGTCGGTAAATACCCAACAGGCGATCGAAGCGAACGACAGTCGAGTACAGCTACCGTTCCCGATGCATTGACTTCGCCAGACTCCTTGTACCGATACGCAAGCCCAAGAGGGCCATATATCCATTCTACTTGTGCTGTAGGCTTCAACAGCGACCATACCGGTTCCGCGGCTAGTTCAACACCACAGAGTCCTACCGTGACAAATCTTCCTTCCGAACGCTTCAGTATCTCGAGTGGATGCACTGTAGCTTGAAGTACCCCTAATCGAGAGAAGCCGGCCAGCTCCATTCGAAATACTGCCGCCCTCGCGACATGAAAGCTGTTGTTGGTGGTAGTAGTTTGATAGCGATGGCAAAGTTGTGGCCAGGTGCGATTATACTCTTGCCCCTGCCCCTATTCAAACAGGTTGAGGGGGCACAGGCAACGTTGGTTGCCGCCGTTTCTTCGTTTTTGCAATGCGATACCATTGCCCCAAAGCCATCCCCAAGGACAGCTGATATCGTAGGCCAGTTATTCGTGACCAATCCCAGGATCCAGCGCTCATAATTGCTCAAAAATGGGAAATATGTGTAATGGATTGCACCTGATAGGGTATAGTGGTGCAACCCACGGTGTCGTTCGTGCCCGCCCGTTCCAGATGCGCAGAAGAAAGCCGGATATGCAGAAAATCGTCAACCAATAATAACTCGTGCGCCCTCCTTGCCCAAAACGCCCCTCTCTTTCGGCTTCGGGCTGTGGCCGCGGCCCTTTTTGCGCCCAAATAAACTGAATACACCGCCGCCAGAGCTGCTGGATTTGTCGTCGGGGACCGTGTTGGCATCCGCCGGCAACGTCGCGTCTTGCCTTGCCAGTTGAGACCAGCTGCCTGCAGCATCGATTGTCATCTGGATACCACCAGTGGGAGACTGAACCCGCATGCCCGAGGGTTGCGACCTGTGGTGGCCGGCCGCATACGAGTTGGGATACGGCGGCAATGGAGGAGGCCTGGCCGGTCCTCCGCGACTGCCCTGGTTCGGGTGGTGGCCTCGGTTCTGGGCGTCCGTATGTTGTTGTGGTTGGTGTCCTGCGCTTGCCTGATATTGTGAAGGGTTGCCGTTGGAAGGCATGGCCGGGACGGCCGTGTTTACGCTCATCGCTTGCCCGTGCGTGTTGTCCCCGGTCGAACCGGCCCTGTCGTTCGGATCAGCCGCGTCGCCCTCACTATTTTGTATCGCGGCGAGCCTATGTCAAATTAGCACAGGGCTTCACCATGCAGATGCCAAGGTTGGCATCCAAGCAACTTACTTGTTGTACGCCGCCACCGTATAATCAAAGGGCTGGAAATCGCGCTCAATCGAGCGGTACAGCTCCTCCTCGCGGATTTCCTTCTCTGTTGCGTCGTCCTTGAGCTTCTCGCGTGGCTTTTGCCTACGTGCTCTTGCTTCTAAAGGAGCCTCTTCGAGTAGCAACTCTTCGAGATCATATGTGGCATCAAAGTTGGTCTTGTCGGAAGACGGTACAAAGACGGGTTCGACCTCCTTGCGCTCCAAGGCATCGAAATCAATCATTTGAAAGAACTGGTGCCTGATGAAGCTGTCCCAGGAAGAGCCCATCCGTTTGTCCGGGTCGGCTGTCAGAGCGGCCTGGATCGCGTATAGGCAAGGGAGGGTGACGGGAGGCGACGTGATGGGCCATTTGGGGCTCGCGGCTTGGATGACGGCCGATAGACTGGACTCCGAGTTTCCTTCGAAGGGTCGCTGTTATCGTGCACCTTGTTAGTATACGACCAGCATGGGAGACGTAGGCATAGGCAGTGGACGACGACATACTTTGTTGTATATACACTCGTAGAATAAAACGCCCAGCGACCACCAATCGGCGGTTACCGTGTAACCCTTGCCGCCATAGACCTCGGGGGCCAAGTATGCCAATGTGCCCGATTTGCTGGTCAGGACCTTGCCCGGTATAACATCTGACGCAACGTTCTGGCAGAAGCTAGTGTTAGTCCCAGTACCCCCGCATCGGTATAGAGTCATGAAGGGATGGGGCCATAACTCACAAAATCGGTCAAATGAACGTGTCCATCGGCATCGAGAAGCACGTTGTCTGGTTTGACATCTCGGTGTATGATGCCCTGTGAATGAACGTATCGGAGGGCGCAGCCGAGCTCAGCGATCCAAAACCGCACTGCGTCCTCTGTGAAGGTCTTTCTGGAAATGTGAAATCGTAGGTCGCCGCCGCTCATCAAATCAACCACCAGGTACCTATCGTTGGGTCTGAGTTAAAGCTTTTCGTGACAAGGGGAGGCCGGGAGATATCCTACATGTACTCGATGTCCTGAAAACTGTACCGCAGATTGCAAATAAAGGGATGGTTCACATGCTCGAGCATGCGCCGCTCTCGTATTATATTTCTAACACTTTCGGATCGAACAACTGCAATCGAGTCTCAGCTTCCCGCTCTCTCTCTCTCTCTCGCTCTCTCGCTCTCTCGTTCGATCGCAGGTAGAAGGGTGATGGGTTTGTACGTACCCTCATCTTTACGGATGTATTTCAGAGCGAAGGATAGCGAGGTGTCTTTCCGCTCGACGATTCGGACTTTGCCAAACGCACCACGACCGACGACTCGAAGTAGGCGGAAATGATTGAGGTTTACTGGCACGATTGAGCTCTGTCAGCGACTGCCCTGTTTGGCCGCGGAGAGAAGGGCGGGTTGAAGGGAACCGTGACGACTGCACAGCCAAGAGGGGTTCACCTCCACCATGCCCGGGACCTAGGTAGACATGGATGGAGATGCAGTATTGCGAGGCGTGCAATCGATTAATTTGGACGAGGAAGGGAACGGGGGAAATGAAAGCGGACTCGGGAAATCAGCATACCTTCGCCGTTGAGGTCAACGGGCTTGCCCTGACTGTTGCCCATGGCTGCATTAAGGGTTGGAGTCTCCCTCGATGCTGCTTGTTGTCTGGGACGGTTGGTCGGAGGAACTCGAAGATTTGGACAAGTGAGTGAGTGACGGAGGCAGGGTGGATGGGAGAAAGCTGCCAGTTGTCGGTGACCTGGTTTGGGTTGGGTTGACCAGGAGGGGCAGGCAAGGCGGCCGTTGCTCGTTAGGTGTTCGATGAATTAAGTTTCGGATCTCGACTCGAGATGTACGGGTATACTTGGGGTATGGCAGAAAAGAGTAGTCGACCCCATCGATATGGATGCCAGTCAACGATAATACCGAGTAGTAGTAGCAGCAATAATAGGAAGAATAATATGAATGATCCTGCTTTGCTCTCAGTCTCACTCCCCCCTTCTATTCATTCGTTCCTCCCAAGCTCCCTAGGCTTTCCAGACTTGCACGGTTTTGGAACACTTATGGGGCCCTGATAAAGGATCGACGACTGACGGCACCCAGGCGGAGGGTAAGTAATGCGCTTTTGCACCGTATCTACTGGCTGCGTTCCCACGTGCAGCGTCGCTTGCTACGACTCAGCCAGCGGCTACCTTAATGTGTGATACTTTGCTACCTCCAGCCACGACGAAACGTTGGCAGGCCCTGTAGGCAGGTATGTTTTTTTTCCCTCCTCCAAGGCGGGCCAAAATGTAAGCGATGCAGAGAGTGCAGTAGCCGTAGGCAAGTGATGATTGAATAGCTTGAGCGGCGGGCAGCGTGGGCGGCGTGGACGGCGTGGGCCAAAGCAATTGAGCGACAAGCGAGCGGTTCTGTGTATGGTTGGTTTTCTTAAGTAATTGCAGGTCGCTATTTTAGCTTAGCGGCCTGCAGATCAGTTCATGGGACACCTAGAACCCAGCCTAGACCCCAGCACCCTCCCTCTTTTTCTCTCGAGAGATGATCCGTACTCCGTACTCTCCTCCCATGTACTTACATGCATACTTGCAAACATACACTGTCCGTCGAGTTGATATGTGTTCGTCCGCTATCGTCCACTATCAAGCCTTGACACACTGGGCCTCAAACCCGCATTGCTTATTCCTGTCTGATTGATCATGTTCTACGCATGGCGTTTTCTTCATCATGTTGCAGTGGGCTCCGTCAGGGCAGGTATCTACAGCTACATGCACCTACAGGCTACACAAGATGTACCCAAGTGACAGCACCCTTGCTATCGAGCGGTCGGTCACTGCCCTATCGGCCGACATAGCTGCTGCACCTTGGTAACAATTTTCCATGCTGCTCGGCCATTCCGTCATTTGCCTAGTAATCAGAACTCACAAGCTCGGATTCGCCAGAAAGTACGGTATGCTGTACATATGCATGATGGATGAATCCGTTACAGCGCTTACAATACGATGCCCAGGGATACCATTGTGTACGTGTATGCAAGAATGCACCGCAAGAATGATCCATACTTGTACACTCAGAAGGAAGCTGATTTGGGCTGGCTCCTGGGCATGGGCCTAAGGCCTATGCATGGAAGTATCCCTGCTAGCGATGGTTACAAAGTCGCAGGTGGACAAACAATCATGAAAGTCAAGGGGTCCAGCTTTCAGCCCAGGGTCACATCGGAGCATAGATGCCAGTTTGGGATTAAACACCAAGCTATCGATTGAATGAGGGTTGAAGGGGCCCAGTGACGGCAGGAATAAACCGTCTTAGTTATTCCACATACATACTCCAGGTCACAACAGTGAGATAAAACGAATACTACGGAGTACTGTGATAATATTCCGTCCATCTGCTTAAGTATTCTTTAGGAGACTTGACCGGTTTATTCCCACAGGGGCTTGGGGCCCAGCATATCACCTGTCCGAGATATGCCAGCAGAGCCAAGAGCTTTGTACATGCTTGATGCCCTTACAGATCACATTCTCTAGGTAAGTGAATGTGGTATTGATGGACACGGTAGATTCCGGCAGGCTTGTTTTGATACTTGTTTCCGAACAGAGATATCCATCCAGCGACGGGCCATTCCGTTGCACAATGTTCCTGTCTGAATATGTACATGTTTGTACGGGCCGTCGTACAAATCTTGTACGGTTATCCATCTTAAAGAACGTCGTATACCGCAGGTAGGTAGTACTGCTCCTCCTATGCATTTCCACTTCGACTCGGCATGTCTGTTGCAAGGAGCTGGAAGTGACCACGAAGATCGTGGGCCGGCATTCGTTTCGATCAACCTTGTTAAATTCGCCGACAGTTCTCGGGGTGTACCATGTGCCAGTACATAAGTACATAGCGTACAGCGATTACGTCTGTCCCTGTCTCTCATGGGGAGCGAGACGTTGTGGTAAGAAATGACCAATCTCAACTGGAGAAGTTTTGACTGGACTCTCAGACCTTCAAGATGGGGGGAGGTCTTACCCGTCCGCTTCCACGTGGGATCCTGCGCCTGAGTCGGAGGAATCGGATGTTTCTCTTTTCACACGCGGTTGACGGTGGGTGGTGACACGATATGTCGTTGCCGACCTCTTCACTGGTAGGACAATGTGCGATGTACGGTCTGCGAGGTAGGATTTTTCTGGTAGCCAAAACTTCGACCCTCCAACGGTCTAAGGTAGGTGAGATGCAGGGACCAATCAGTACCTAGCTGGCTCCTACCGTAACGTCGTCCAGTTGCTCTTAGGTTCGTTTGAGCGTTGTCGAAAAGCACCCTAATCGGCCGCTAGGTTTGTCTTTGTTTGGCGCAGCAGAGCACTTAGCGGCGGCTAGCCGGCCACGGCGTTGCGCGGTCAGTCAGTGCCCATCAGTCAATGGCGGTAGCTCTGGAATGGCTTGAGGTCTAGGTCGTTAACGCCTTTCCCCCGGTTGCCGGGTCTCTTCCCAACATCCATCAGTAGGTGTCTTATGCGTCTTAGCTGCAGTAGCTGCTGCAGACCTACTTCCTAGCTGGGCGACGCTACCCCTTCTTCCTATGGAGAACCCGATGCAGTTCAAGTACAAGGAGCTGTCAGGAATCCGTGATACGGACAGCCCGCCAGCAGGGTGAAGATTGAGCGGTTCAACGCCGATGCAGACGCATGAAACAAGCAGATGTGTTCTACGCCGTGCGTACGACGCATCTAGAAGAATCCTTGCGCTCCACGTGCCCCAGACCATTCTAATAGGGCATCCCTAGGCATCCCAGTCCAAGGGACGAAAGATGATGTACGACTATTCACAGTATCCCTACATACTACGGTAGTACATACTTACAGGCCGGCGAAAACACTCCTGGCGCTAAAAGGATTAATTTATTGTGGCATCTTGTTCGTAGCGGTGTGCATCCAAACACCATAAGGGACGAGCGAGCAACTCGGGAAAGAGCCGCGATCAAGTAGACGATCCGGCGTATCTCATCAAGCTCTCTCTTGGCAGGGCAGTCAATCCAAAGTCAGCCGTCAGCCATCGCCCTCTCATGCAAACTCGGGGCTTCTCGAAAAACAGCAGCCAATGGAACGACGACTGGGCAAGGAAGGGCTGGTGGCTGTTGGATAACCCTGTCGGTTGTTACCTGTCAGCTCACATGCAGACACGTTTCAGCCAATCTTAGCGCCCTTGGACGGGCTTCAGCCTTCTGGAAGGTTTCCTGTTTGGGCGGGGGGTTTCGAAGGGTCCGAGGTTACATCGCCAGCCCGTTCGAAACACGGCCGCATGCGGGCATGCAGCAGATATGCGGCAAAAGGAATATTGGATCTCAGCTGCATCAGCTGCAGCCCAAAAAGCAAGATGACCAGAAGGATTCTGGATCAATTCCAAGGATTCCAGGGCATGGCATCGGCGGTGGCTGGGCCGCCTTGGTGGGCGACAAGCTCCTCTCTTCCCAGCACTCTCCTCCTATCACAACCTAGGCCAGCTCGTATGAACCGTTCGGCATGTCCGTGAGGTTTTCAGGATTGGAACGGCAAGGGGCCTGCGATCAAAACATGATTACATGTTGGCCCGTGCTGCCAGCGTGCGAAACCTCATAATTCATCATCTCATTCCACTCTGTCACCTCACCTTGTCTTCCTCTATCGACGGGTAACATGCTTTGATCGATATGGGGCCTGTCGGCCAGTCAGCCACAAAAATAACCTCGAAACTCCAGACGGGAAGTATCAAGGTTACATGGTGAAAACGTGAGATCCTGGGTCCCCCGGGCACGCCGTTTTTGGATCTTGTTGATCTGCCATGACGGCAGCTGCAGATACCCAAAAATACATATCTTCCGTCTCCCTGCCATTCTCAGACGCCACTGGACGAACAAGACGTCGCCTGCACGTACTTGAAGAACAGGCGTACAGTGTCTACCAGGGCTTCCAAAAGTCGCGTGAGAAAGGAGATGAGCTGACTCTTATATGCTCGGTCCATCGGACCTGTCCGACTGCGCATCTTTCTGTCAAGCAGGGCTGGGTCGCAGAACGAGTATTGAGTGGCTTGTTCTTTGCGCGTCCTGTTGTCATCTGGGGCCTGGCAAAACCTGCCAGAAGGCCCTTTCATCATAGAGTCTTGGTAGAAAGGCATTTGCCTTTGTCTTTCTGTCGGGCATTATTGTGCCTACAGGCCGTGCCAAAGATGGACCAAGCCAGTTCTCTAGAAGAAACCAAGAAGCATATTGAACACAATAGCATTGTGCCATCACGGATGAAGCCTATAGGGGGCTTATCTGCGCAATATTTAGAGACGGCCATGGACCTTGCTTCCTGTCTACCATATATGGAAAATCAATGCAACAAGATATCGCATTATCAGTATTAGCATTTGGACTACGTGAAATCCCCAGCCCATCTCAACTTTAAGAGGGCTATTGTTAGTGTAACTACCTCCTCCCATACCAACTCAGACCCGACCCAGGCTGCCAAGATGTGCAGCCTTCTCGGCCGTCTCTGCCACGCCGTCGGCAAGCCGACTGTCCACATCCGCGCCCACCGGCGCCGCGTAGGCTTCGCTCCGCCGGCCACGACCGGCCCCCCGAGCTCGGGGCCGGACGCGAACAGCGTCGTCATGACGACGATCCACGGACTATTTCAGAGCGAGCGGAAACCGAACCTATGGATCTCTCCTGGCCACTTCCCCCGTGAGATGACGCGCAGGCTCACCAAACGGCTGGGCTGCCGCGGTTCCGTCGTGGAGGACCCCGTCGCCGGACCCGTGGTATATCTCGAAGGCGACCAGCGTCTCCGGGCCAGCGAATGGCTGGCTTATGAGCAGGAAGGGCCCTGGCTAGAACCGGCGCGTATCAAGGTCCGTAGTTGGGTGGAAGACGAAGGGGGTCCCAACGAAGGTCGGTCTTGGAGGGACCGGTGCCCCTGGATTAGGTATAGATGGGATTCCAAGGTAGGCTTGGTAAAGGAGCAGGCTGGCTGCATGGGGCAGGCTTGAATACATACGTTCAGTCCGAAGTTCTCAACGAGATGAGGACAACAAAAAGGCAGTCGCTTAACTGGTTGAAGATATGGAACACCTCGTCGTCGGGGCCAGAGAAGCAATATTCATTGCAACACAAACCCGAGAGTTGCCAGGCGCAAATAGTCTCGCGCCTTTCTAAAATGCCACTGAATACAGATACATGTATATAACAATATGGCTTGCTAAACAATAGCGTACAAACACTAGCAATGCCTCTTTCTGGGCTATTTAAGTAGATATTGATTTGTTCGTTGCATAAGTAGATATTTAGGAGTATCCGACACACTATATCAGGTGATTGGCATCTTATCCCGAGGAGCGCGGGCGGTGATGGCTATGGGCCAGTCTACATACTTTACAGTCTCTATTCCTCCTAGTCCATTCAAGGGGCTCTTGTGTATATTCTTCCCATGGCAGCTACTGTCAAGGGATGCGGAGGGCGCACAGGAGCTGGGGCGAGTCGCCTCGAAACGCAAATCGTGAAACGTCTTGTTCGCAGCAGACATTGGAGTGAAATCCAATATGAGGCACCAGCTATATGTAGATGTGTATGACACACCATGAAGCTTCAGGGACCCTCGGTGGCCAGGGAGGAGAAATACCGCAAGTGGGCTACATAGCATACATAGCGGCACCGGAGAGCGCTGCGCCAGCGATTCCTGCTTCAGACAGGGTTTCACGACGTCACGGGCAACCAAACTGCATGCAGCTATGGCAGTAGGCCCGGCAGCGAGGGCAACCCACGAAGAAACCGACTATGGAGCGATAGAGGTCCGAGAAATCTAACGTGGTGCGTCAATTGCTAAGGAAAGACAGGCGATTGGCGCGGAGTTGTAAGAGCCGCATGGATGGATTGAAGATTGAGTTGCTAAAGTCGACGCAGCCCGGATCTGCCCGAGCTTGAGTAAGTGGTCGAACAATTGCACAGCAGCCAACAGCCAACAGCGCAATCAATCGGAGCAGTTCGAGTAACTCAGTGTAATAGAGCCCCACTGCTGGCAATGCGTGCTCCTCCGCGCTCTTACTTCTCCGCGGTACTACTGCCTGCCACGCTACCCAACCGAACCAAGCAAACGGCTCCTGATAAGGGCGAGCGCTGATTGGCCGAGGGCGCTACTTATCTCGCCTTTCTGTTATCAACAATGGCTCGATTGATCAGGAATGCACGCCTGCGAGGTCTCCCGCCCTCGAGCATCACACGCAAACCGCATGACACATTGCCTGCATTAGGTACAGGAAATCCCAACCTGCCGGAGAAGGCAGAAACACAGGCCGTACTGTACTATCTCCGCCGTAGGGAGGGGAGATCCAGGCCCAATGCCGCTCTGGCTTTCCCATTCCATCCAATAGGATCCTCTCAGTCCCGGGTGCAGTCGCTCCAAGACTATCGGTGTCGCGGAGATGCACATCTCTGGCTTCGATCCCGAGACCGACCTGATATTCGAGTGAATTCCCACCGCGGCACACAGATGGCTTCTAGTGAACCATCTTCGTCTCTTCTTTTGCTTCTCTTCTGCTATTGTACCAAGTGATACCCAAATATTCCAAGCTTTTACGCATACTCCTGCGACAAACCTGTCTACCAACGTGGTAACACAGCAACTGTACAACTTCTGACTCTGCCCCGTAAGCTGGCAAGCTGCGTGACGTAAGTCCACGAGGCACATCGTCTTATTATTTTCTATTCCCATCACACTCAACATGGCCGTCGGGCCTCGAAAGAAGTTGGTGGTGGTTGGATTGGGCATGGTGGGCATAGCCTTTATGTAAGTCAATATACCGGCAGAAGCGTGTCGGCCTTCAGCTTTGATCTGACCATAATACTAGAGAGAAAGTATTGAAACTCGATGCGCGTCACCGCGAGTACGACATAGTAGTTATCGGCGAAGAGCCGCATTTAGCATACAACAGAGTGGGCTTGACGAGCTTTTTCGACCACCGCAAAGTTGAGAACTTATACTTGAATCCACAAGATTGGGTACTTCATCCCCTGATGCATGCCCTCGCAGGTTAGGCTCTGGCGAAGGAAGCTGCTAACGTGCCACCCAGTACTCGAAATATGCGCCCGAAAACCAACTCGGTTATCATGTCAACACTCTAGTCACATCCATTAATGCCGACGGCAAAACAGTAACCTGCCAAAACGGCGATGTCATTTCCTACGACATCCTGGTCCTGGCCACTGGCTCGGATGCTATTTTGCCGAGGCAAACGCCAGGCTACGATGCAAACGGAGTGTTTGTGTACCGGACAATAGATGACTTGGAGAGGCTCATCGCCTTTGGCGAGTCCAAGAAGGAAACCGTCGGTATGGTGGTCGGCGGCGGCTTGTTAGGCCTCGAAGCCGCAAAGGCCATGATGGACTTGGAGTGCTTCTCCAAAGTGAAGCTTATCGAGAGGAACCGCTGGGTCCTGAGCAGACAACTAGATGCCGACGCCGGTGGGCTGGTCATCGAGAAGGTGACCGAGCTCGGCGTTGATATCCTGCTGCGGAAACGGGTCGCCACGATCAAGACCGACCAGCAGAACAATGTGATCGGGGTCACTTTTGAGGATGGCGAGGAAATGGATTGTTCGACTATTTGCTTCGCCATCGGCGTCCACCCCCGGGACAGCTTGGCAAGAACTGCCGGCATCCAGTGCGCCGAGCGGGGAGGGGTTTTATCGTCAGTGACGACTTGAGCACGAACGTCCCCGACATCTACGCCATCGGCGAATGCGCCAGCTGGCATAACCAAACGTTCGGCCTCATCGCCCCCGGCGTCGAGATGGCCGACGTTCTCTCCTTTAACCTCACACAAGCGAAGCTCCACACGCCTCGAGTCTTTAAGCGGCCAGATCTGAGTACGAAACTCAAGCTCCTCGGCGTCGACGTGGCCAGCTTTGGTGATTTCTTTGCCGACCGCGACGGCCCTAGTTATCTACCCGCGAGGGCGGCGAGGAGGAAGTCGACAGCTCAAGCCGCAGCAGACAAATCTGCGACAAATGGTACACCGAAACCTGCAGTCAAGGCCCTCACTTACAAGGATCCATTCCAACATATCTACAAGAAATACCTTTTCACAGAGGACGGGAAATACTTACTGGGCGGCATGATGATTGGTGATACGAGCGACTACATCAAGCTCGTACCCATCGTGAAGAACCAGAAGGAGCTGGACGTCCCGCCGGGTCAACTGATCCTCGGGGCCAAGAAGGACGGTGAGGATGACGGCGCGGATCTCGACGACGACACCCAGATCTGCTCTTGCCACAACGTCACCAAAGGGGATGTGGTCAGCAACGTCAAGGAAGGCACCTGCAAAACCCTGGGCGAGGTCAAGGCCTGCACCAAGGCGGGCACGGGCTGCGGCGGCTGCATGCCACTAGTGACGACCATCTTCAACAAGACGATGAAGGACATGGGCAACGAGGTGACCAACTACGTCTGCGCGCACTTCAGCTACTCCCGCGCCGACCTCTACAACATCGTCATGGTGAAGAGCCTCAAGACCTTCCCCGAAGTCATGCGCGAGGCGGGCAACGACAAGGACTCGGACGGCTGCGAGGCCTGCAAGCCCACCCTCGGCAGCATCTTCGCGTCCCTGTGGAACCGGCACGTAATGGACAAGCCCAACCACGGCCTACAGGAGACCAACGACCGCTTCCTGGGCAACATCCAGCGCAACGGGACCTTCTCCGTCGTGCCGCGCGTCTCGGCCGGCGAGATCACGCCCGAGAAGCTGATCGTCATTGGCCAGGTGGCCAAGGACTACAACTTGTACACCAAGATCACGGGCGGTCAGCGCATCGACATGTTCGGGGCCAAGAAGCAGGACCTGATCCCCATCTGGACCAGGCTGGTAGAGGCCGGCATGGAGAGCGGGCATGCCTACGCAAAGTCGCTGCGGACGGTCAAGAGCTGCGTTGGTACCACGTGGTGCCGTTACGGGATCGGCGACAGTGTCGGCATGGCTGTGAGGCTGGAAGAGCGCTACAAGAGCATCCGCGCCCCCCACAAAATCAAGGGTGGCGTCAGCGGCTGCGTGCGCGAGTGCGCAGAAGCCCAGAACAAGGAGTGAGTCCCCCAATCCCCCCTGCTCTATAGCGACATATCTCCCTTTATGCAGTACACTGACACTCCTTTCAGCTTCGGCCTCATTGCCACAGAAAAGGGCTTCAACATCTTCGTCGCTGGCAACGGCGGCGCCAAGCCCAAACACTCGGAGCTCCTGGCCAAGGACGTGCCGCCGACCGAGGTGATCCCCATCCTCGACCGCTACCTCATGTTCTACATCCGCACGGCCGACAAGCTGCAGCGCACGGCGCGCTGGCTCGAGCAGCTGCCCGGCGGCATCAAGTACCTCCAGGAGGTGGTCCTCGAAGACAAGCTGGGCCTCTGCGCGTCGCTCGAGGCGCAGATGCGCGAGCTCGTCGACTCCTTCTTCGACGAGTGGGCCGAGGCCATCCGGACCCCGGCTCTTGCGGCCAAGTTCAAGCAGTTCGCCAACACGGACGACGCCGCCGACAGCATGGAGCTGGAGCAGGACCGCGAGCAGACGCGGCCCGTCCACTGGGCCAAGGAGCCCGCCCGCGAGGACTTCAAGGGCCTGCGCGGCCGCTGGTCCCAGACGACCTGGCAGCCCGTCATCGAGGCATCGTATTTTGCCGGCGCCGACGAGACCCCCAACGGCATCTCGGCCACCATCAAGCGCGGCGACACCCAGCTCGCCCTCTTCCGTGTCCGCGGCCGCTACTACGCTACCCAGCAGATGTGCCCGCACAAGCGCGCCTTCGCCCTGTCGGACGGCTTCGTCGGCCAAGAAGTTGCCCCGAAGAAGACCGTCGACGACGCTACCGCCACCCCTACAAAGGAGCCCTGCGGCGACGCCAAGTCCCCCTGGGTCTCGTGCCCCTTCCACAAGCGCAACTACGACCTCTCCTCGGGCGAGTGCAACAACGACGCCGAGCTCTCCATCGCCACCTTCGACGTCGAGGAGCGCCCCGACGCCGACGGCAGCGGCCCCGCCCAGGTCTACATCAAGCTGCCCCCCGTCGAGGAGCTGGACCGCGAGCTCGGCACCACCCGCTGGATGGTCAAGAAGGGCGAGGCCGGCGCCGCCCAGTTCGAGGCCCTCGACAAGAAGATCCAGTTCAAGGGCCACCGGGCCAAGAAGCCCGGCGTCAGGCCCCTGGCTGACAACCGGCTGGGCATGAAGGCGAAGCAGCCCGTCCAGATCATGGCAGGCGGCGGCGGGTGTGGCGCGGCACCGGACTGGTAGACAGGGAGTACATATACTAGTAGGCCCACGCGGTCGAAACATGAAGGGCTTGCATGTAGTTGATATCTTTCTTCATTGCATAAGTACAGTTTAAGAAGGGTGTTACGTGCATTTAGGTATCATAGCCTGTGGCAACTAGCATGGGGTGTTTTGTACACATGGAACAGCATATAGGGAGGGTACCATCATCCAGATGTCTGTTTGGTTCTATTATACGATATCACATAAAAACAAAGTCCAACTAGACCACGTCTTGTCATGGCTGTACTCAGTTTTTGCATGCCATGAAATCTGACCATGAAAAACGACGGAACAAACCCTGGCTAGACTTCGGGCTGGATATCGTGCTCCGTGTATCGCAGTGTGGATGGCGCAAGTTTGGTATGTGATTACAATGTCCATTAATTGGTACAAGAAGGTCAATTGTTTTCTTGTCACTACTAGCAATGAATAATGCCTCTGTACTGTTCCCAGTGACAAGACACCAAAGAGGTATATCTAACAAACGCCTCGCAAAAGCCTCCGACAGACCCAAAACTGAGTCGATTAATCCATTACCTTAACAGGTCATCGAAGGTCAAAGCGGCAGAAGAGTATGGGGGGAATCTGTGAAATAAGGGGATATGAGAATGACCGAGGCGTGTGAATTATCCGCGAACCCATCTAGGCCAGAGACCCTTCAAGACGCGTTCGAGGCCCTCGAGCGGTCATCTATATCTCCTCCTCAAGGGGGGCCTCCTCCTCGTACTCCTCCTCCTCCTCATCAACACCGGCATCCTGGTACTGCTGGTATTCGCTGACCAAATCGTTCATATTGGACTCGGCCTCAGTGAACTCCATCTCGTCCATACCCTCACCAGTGTACCAATGCAAGAAAGCCTTGCGACGGAACATAGCAGTGAACTGCTCGCCGACACGCTTGAACAGCTCCTGGATGGCAGTCGAGTTACCGACAAAGGTCGAAGACATCTTAAGGCCGCGGGGAGGAATGGAGCACAGGGCGGTCTGCACGTTGTTGGGGATCCACTCGACGAAGTAAGAGGCGTTCTTGTTCTGCACGTTGCGCATCTGGTCCTCGACCTCCTTCATGGAAACCTTACCACGGCTAGAAAGTAGGGTATTAGCATGAGTACGGATATTCGCAGATCGGGTTATCAACGGAGAACACTTACAAGATGGCAGAGCAAGTCAGGTAGCGACCGTTGCGGAAATCGGAAGCAGCCATCATGTTCTTGGGGTCGAACATCTGCTGGGTGAGCTCAGGAACCGTGACGGCACGGAAAGAGTGGGCACCACGGCTGGTCAGGGGAGCGAAGCCGACCATGAAGAAGTGCAGACGAGGGAACGGCACCATGTTGACAGCCAGCTTGCGGAGGTCAGAGTTCAGCTGACCGGGGAATCGCAGACAGGTGGTGACACCGGACATGACGGCGGAAACCAGGTGGTTCAGGTCGCCGTAAGAGGGGTTGGACAGCTTGAGGGTACGCATGCAGATATCGTACAGAGCCTCGTTGTCAATGCAGAAGGTCTCGTCCGAGTTCTCGACCAGCTGGTGGACGGACAGGGTGGCGTTGTAGGGCTCGACAACGGTATCGGAGACCTTGGGAGAAGGCATAACGGAGAAGGTGGCCATCATGCGATCGGGGAACTCCTCACGGATCTTGGAGATCAGCAGAGTACCCATACCGGCACCAGTACCACCACCGAGAGAGTGGGTGATCTGGAAACCCTGGAGGCAGTCGCAGCCCTCAGCCTCGCGACGGACAACATCCAGAACCTGGTCGACGAGCTCGGCACCCTCAGTGTAGTGACCCTTGGCCCAGTTGTTGCCAGCACCGGATTGACCGAAAACGAAGTTGTCGGGGCGGAAAAGCTGGCCGAAGGGACCGGCACGGACAGCGTCCATGGTACCGGGCTCGAGATCGACGAGAACGGCACGGGGAACATACTTGTTGCCCGAAGCCTCGTTGAAGTAGACGCTCATGCGCTCCAGCTGGAGCTCCGAGGTACCGTTGTAGCTATAAAGTTGAACTGTCAGCCAGATGCAAGGCGACGCTGGGCAGGCGGCAAGACTTACACTCCATTGCTGTCGAGACCGTGCTCGCTGGAAATCTGTTGCCTAAAGGGACACACTAGTCAGTATCTTGTTCCGTCCTAAATTTCCCCAGACTGATCGTTGCAAGCAAGTCGTCCCGCCGGGCGGTGATCGTATCGCATTGGATCGGTTCGAGTTCAGGTCGCATGATCGGGAGGAAAAGGCGAAGCAGGTACGCACCAGAAAGCAGCACCGATTTGGTTACCCTGTGATAAACATGTGAGCCCCGCAATCCCATATGAACAACATTGAGGTGTCGGGAGTTACTTACGCATTGACCGGTCTGGAGGTGAACCTATATCATAAAAAAATCACGGGTCAGTTCAAGTCAATTCTTCAAGTGATGTTATGAGGTCTTTTTGTGCAGATGTTGGCGAGATCCTGATTGTTTTCCTCGCAAATAGGATAGTGGGGTAACTCGTGGAAGGGCAATCAAGGGGTCGGTGCCATCAGCTTGACTTTTGGAACGCGTCCAAGGATATGGCCGTGTCAACAAGAGGTGAGGGGGATGGAGGGCCGACTTACAATCTCACGCATGATGGGCGAATATTGTGTCGAAAAGGGTCGAGGAGAAGGGCGGAAGCAGGCAAATCAAGCTAAGACTTGCGAAGAGTAGAGGAGAGAAAAGGTGGAAGTGGTGGTTTGGACCGGGAAAGGTGTGAAGTTGTAGTAGTCGGGTAGCGCTGTTGGGAGATTGTTGATTTTTGGCGGTGAACGGGGAGATAGAGGAGAGAGGGGCCCGGAAAGATTGGAGTCTGTGCTTTTTCTCGCTGCCAGTGCAGGACAGTGGCCAGGACGTGGGCAGTTTTCAGGGGTTGCAGCTGCAAGAAGAGGAAAGGTCGTCCTGGCTGGTTGGCCCACACAACCTTTGAGCCTTCCCTCTTCTAGTCATGGCCAGCCAATCACTAATTTTGTTCACTGCTTAGCCGGAGCTTGGACCAATCACTACCTGCTGCATCTCCAATTAACACTCGCTAGGTACCAGCTCTAACATTAAGGCACCGGCTCATTGATTGGTGAAGATTGAACGACATCGTGACATTTGACAGCTGGGAAATAATAAGTACAAGTCCAATTGATATATGATATTTATACCTATTATTCGGCGCACCCAGTCAATTCCAACAAGATGCGCCGATGCCATTCAGATTTGGGTCACACCAGAGCAGTCAGGATGCAATCGAAGTTTTGGAAGTCTACAGCTGGAACATTGATCAATTGGACGGGTTGGTTGGTCCTGTTTACATCGATCTCGTAATGGCTCATACTGACCCAGCTTGATGGTCTCGTACGTACATAGCCTCGACCACATTACCGCGTATGGAAATTAGTACTTGGGCAATAACGGCAGAATACTGAAAGTAATCATTCAATTCAATCATGGAAATCAAGGATGAGCACCCCTAGTACGGTACCGGCCGGTACATTGACATGTTTGACAGGGTATGTTTGCGTAAATGGAGGGCCAGCCCCCCGGTCGTTGCCTCGGCCTGAAGGTTTTCCTAGCAGCGACTCGCGTGGTTTTCCCCAGGAAAGCACTACCAAGCTTAATGTATGCCCAGTGCTAGATGGATTTCATGAGGTGGTGGATGAGGCGCACAGCCTGCGTTGTCTCTAATCCCTACACCATCGTGGATTGAGTAATATAGCAGCTTGCTCCAGACATATGTAGGACTGCCAGTGCTGGGAATAGCCCACATACGGTTCATTATGGATGTGGCATCATCACATGCGGCTCAAGCTCCTCGAAATAAGATGTCCTTATGCCTCAGCTGTACCTGGCTAGTCCCCAAAGAACCCAAACATCGGATCATCAGTGTCCTTTTTAGACAATCGAAAACGCAACTCCATTCTCTGTATCTGTATCCATAGGAAATTCATACCAATCCCTTCCGTTTGGACAGTCTATGTCGAGGAACGCGAGACAGGTAGATTATTATTGCCAAGGGCACGCTGATGGTTCCTACCTACATGTAGCATGCCGAGCGATCAGAAGTTTTCTGTTGATGGATCATGCCTGTGGCAAGCTAGGGGCTGCTATCCAGTTCCTTGACTCATGTTGTTGTTCCAAGCAGCAGCACCAACAACAGCATCCCCGCGGGATTAGACTTCCGGGAATGAAGATAACAACACCACACGGTGACCTTCACGAATAAGCAGTAAGACGATACCTGATGGATGGATAATAAGCCACTTTCAATTCTGTGGGTATAGCATACTATATCACAGCGCCTGCCATTTTTTGACACATATATACAAGATTTCCAAGCTCTGTGTGTGTGCTGATTGATCCAAAGCCCACGCACCACTTCCAAGCAACCGTCAGCCGTACTGACGAACGAACGGTACAAAGGCTCGTCTCGGGCCACTCCACAACCTCTTCTGTACCCAACGCTCTTCATCCAACAGCGAGGAACAAGGTTACCACACATCGATAGACATATGGAAACCAAGTACTCGAGGGATACACCGCCCCATACGGGCTGCTGTGGAAGATATGCATGTGCCAAAGGCGCCATCACACCAACTAGGTATAACAAACGACTACTAGCTAATAGCGACAAGATATGTAAAATGGTGTCGGGGGTGATTCGTGAAGGGATTGGGGGGAAGCTCTAACAATGCCAATTAAACGCCAGTCCTTTCTTTGGGAGCAACAGGAAACACAAGTAGTTGGCTCCATACAACCAACGGTCTCCAGATAACCATGCCATTCCATCCCAGTCGTAAAAATAAAATAAAGATCAAAACAAAAATCGTACGCCATAGCGCCTCCCGGAAATATGACATGATGCTGTTTGCGCCAGGATATGTTGTGCAGTAGATACAGAGTATGTGAGATGGTTGGGGTCGTAATATATTCCATGCAGTGAACCGGGAACAGGCAGACAGGTTTCTCAAGTAAGCCACCACATGCACCCACAATTGCTCATGTCTTTCCCGACATCACGAGCTTCGATGGAGTGGCCGAGGTACTTCTCGATATCGCGTCTGCGGATCCGCCGAGAGGGATTTGAGTTGGAGTTGGATGTTGAACTGGACGTTCGCTCATCTTCAATGATGGACACCTCCACAAAGTTTCCCTCCTTGTCCACCACGGGCTCAGCGCCTTGCCCGTTTCCTAGGATATTATACTGCCTGCAAAACGGCGCCCGCCCCCGTCCATCCAGCACCCGACGTTCTTCGAGCTTGACAACACGAGGATACGAAGACTTGTTCGACGTGGGTGTTGTGGCCTGGAAAGGGTTTGTGGGCGTTGTTGGACTGACGGTGGTGGTGGACACGATAGTTGGCCTCGAGGTGAGCATCCTGTCAGCGTCACCCGCAAATGCAGTAGGTGGGTACCCCGGGATACCCATGATGTCACCCGGTCCAGTGTAAGGACTTGTGTAACTTCCAGTAGGGGTTGGTGTAGGGAGACTTGACGAAGAGCTGCCGGTCACAATCGGGTTGCGACTGCTGTTCTGTGACGCGTAGATGAAGGTCTCCAGGAGAGTGCCTCCCCAGTGGCAAATCCAGGGCTTGTCACCTGGATGCGCAACACCCTTCCGCTTGAATTGGTCACTGAAATCAGCAGCCTTGCGACCTCGCTTGAATCTGGGGCTGTCGGTGCTTTCGGAAGTTGGCATCGCAGCAGATACAGAGGCTGTGGTGGTCGGGAAAAGCTCCTCGGGAATGATGACTGTCTTGTTATACGGCAGTTCAAAAGCCCATGCCGGACCTCGGCCAGGCTCGTTCGTGTCGTTCACTAGTATCAACTGCACATCCTGAATAGACGGGGGCTGCATGCCGTATGTGAACACACTGTTTGCCAAGGTCAGAGAGCTGTTGTAGCTCAAGCTGGCCGCATACTGGGAAGTGGCTGGCTCATCCTCCAACGCCTTGATTGTCAAAGTAAGCTGGGAGAAGATGATGTTGCAATTCCATGCTTGGGCCTGAGTAGTGTCGTTGAAGCAGGTACTCGGGGAACGGTCCAAGGACAGAGGCAGAGTGTAGTCTCCAACGGCCAGAGGTGCAAGGCCAGCTGGAAGTGTGGGCCATGGCACAACATCAAGTGTTACCGTCGGTGTAGTATCACTGCCACAATTAGTTAGCAAACATGCGTCATAATGGAACCATAAAAGGGATAACTCACCTGCTGGCCGGTGGGCTGGGACCGGGTCTTTGGTGTTTGCCGCCGAAGAAAGTGCCCAATATTGCCCCCAGCACAACTGCAAGCATAACGAGTACGATGGCTGTCAAGGCGATTGCCCAGCACGGGACAACCCCCCATACTTTCCTCTTGGCCGCCTTTTGCCAGTCGTTCAACTTCTCCTTTTCGTTGGTGATGCTCATAGCTGCAGTGTTGATGTCGTGATGGCTAACATCTGACTGGAAACTTCTCACCGAATTCCTCGACAAGGGCGAGTTGGCACCGTTGAGATGCAAATCTTCCGTCGAGGCAAATTCGGGGTTTCGTGTCGCAAGTCCCAAACCACCGGCACCGGGTATGGAGCGGCTTGATGCGTGTCCTGGAGATTGAGGTGGAGGTGGAGGAGGGGGACTTGTGGCCGGGGCTGGGGCTGCCGCGGGCGTGGATGACTCCAAGGCAACAGCCTTTCTCAAGTAAGCCTCTTCGGGGTACCTTGTGTAAGGGGGGAGTTGTTCCGTATGTCCATCGGGCCCAATCATGTCAGCAATCTCTTCCCCATCCGGCCCAATCCGCCTTTGGTATTGATCGGCCGCGCCCGGAAACCCGACAGGTATCGGTGCTGGTGTTATGCGGTCCTCGGTGCTTTCGACCCCAGGTACCGTGTTTTGGGGATACATCTGATAAGGATGTGTTGGACCACGCGGGCCGCGGTAGGACGAAACCTCGGAGACGGCAGCGGTTGATGCCGTTGCTACACTAGCCGTCCTTGCGAGACGTACATTTTGGGGGTACATCTGGTAAGGGAAAGACGGGCCAGACGGACCCTCATATGGACTCTCCGGTCGCACAGCACCCGACATTGATGTAGAGGCGCTTGGCGTCCTCACCAACGAGGGCTGGGGGTGTGCCGGTGTAGTAGGCCCAGTTGCTCCATCATGCCGTAATGTTAGCGAGTCGTGCTGCCGATGAGGTTTGGTTATGCTCGAGGGTCGTGGAGGCGGACTCGAAGTCGGCGCTGGACCTAAATGTGATGGTTGAGGCTGCGGATTCGTGTATTGATGATTCTGGCTAATCTCGGTCGGTCGGAACCCATCAGAAATACCCGCGGCCTCCAAATCGTAGTCATCGTCGTCATCCAGCGCGGATGAGGTCGAAACCCGCCGTACCGACGACCGGACGGACCCTGAACGGTCCAAGTCGGACGCCTTGTTATTGTTGTTGTCTTTTGAGCCGCTCATCGCGTCGGATGTTGTTGGGGTCGAGTGGTTGAATTGAAGGAATGCTGCTTTCACAGCATGGGGCTGCACTGCAGCATCGAATGAGCAATTGAAAGACGATGAAACGAGCTGGTCGATTGAAATGTTGTCGTGCGGCCGACTGAATTTTACGCTGGAGCCGGTCCTGGCCTGTCCAGAAATGGACTCGTCGTCGTGTTGGGGGTTACACTCGAATTGACCACTCTATCCTTCGCCTCTCGCAAATCGAATGTTGGTTTCGTGAGTTGTTTTTTTGGTGTGCAGAGGAAGATGTTTGACAGGAAGGGGAAAGCCAGGAACAGCAGAGTGGCAGTGCTGAACGTGCGAGCAGCCAGATGGACCTCAGTCATCAGCGAGAGGGTATGTGTGTGGTGTGCCGGTGCGAGAATAGTGGGCTTGGGTCGGGTGGACTGGGCTGGGGGGGGGCGCTTGCAGCACGCTTGTCCCTTCTGTATCCTGACTTTTTGGACTAAAAAACCACCCCCAACTGGACTGGACTGGACTGGCCAACTGAACGGGGGACTGGAGATGGGGACTGGGACTGCACGATTGGAACAGGCGACTGAGCACATTTGCTGAGAAAGTGGGAAAATGGGGGACCCAGGAAGCAGGAGGCGGGCCATTCAAAACCAGGGAACGGCGTGTGTCCTCGAGTGGTTTCGGACTTGATGCTTGGGGGAGAGAGGGAGAGAGGGAGGAGAAGAGCCCGCAGTGGTGTGCCCGCGTGCGCGCAGTGCCAGCAGCTTGTTTCCCAGGCCCGTTCCTACTTTGCATTCACGTCGCGAAGTGATGTGCCGCTGCTGATTGGTGGGCTGAGCTTTTCAGTTGAGTGGTAGGAGCTAAGGAGGAACGAGGAACGAGTCTAAGGGTTCCTTGCAACTCACCACGCCCCCCTGGCACCTTGGAACATGAACCCTGGAATCGTGCGAATGCGCCGATCTTGCCCAGTTTGCCCATCCGCTACAGCGAACCATTCAAGCCAATCATGTGTTGTTTGGCCTCGACGGCCTGAGAGTTTGAATTAGACTTTCTGACTATAAACCTCAATTGTCCCCTGTTGCACCGCAGATGGTGAAGGGGGGAAAAAGGAGAAGGTTTGCTCTCAGACTCTGCTTTTGCTCTTGTGTAAAGCCCGATCGAGGTCGCCCGATGCGATGGGCTGTAGCAATCCAAAACAAACACCATCCGACTTGTGGGCTTTGGTACGCCCCAACCGCCGCCGCCCAACTTGTGGGTACTCTGTACCTAAGGTAGAGTGCGTATCCTCCATTCCGCAGATGTTATGGAAGGCATATCGCGTCTGAAAAGCCTGACTTACAGTAAGTGTCTAAGGTATACTAACGTTGGGGGGCATATCACACACGAGGCGAGCGAATAATCCAGCGTGCACGCCCTAGATCAAGTAAGACTTATTACCTATGGTATGTTCTCTTTGGCGTGTTCGGTACTTCTTGCAGGGTCCGTTGGATTGGTGATTGGCTACACGACCGCCCCTGGAGGATTTGTTACCAGGTCTATTTGCGGGGATCGCAGAGTAATCAGGAGGAAAGAATATATAAACCGCTATAGATAGATTGTTTCCCTCTGTCCCCTGGGGCTAGTGGTCCTGTCTGTTTCTGTTTCTGTTTTCCTTCGCGCGTGCTGCTCTTACCACCACTGTTTGCAAGTAACGGGAATAACCCTTTCCGCCAGACGCCTTTCGGCTGGAGCGGCAGAGCATAGTCAGGGCCTTGGCAGCCCTTTCCGCACCTTCGAACTCGACACCAAGCCCACTACAGCTAGACCGTCGCGCACTGCATCTGCAGCAGCGCCCAATCTGACAAGAGCGAGGGAATGTAAATAAATATCGCCTCGAAGCAATCTGGAAGTCGGCACCACCAAGCCATCACCGGCCGCAGAGACTTCAGCGAAAAGAAGGGTGAAAGAGATCCTGGTCAGTCAGGGGCAGCTGCTGTCACACATCTTCAGCTTCGAACCAGAACGAGAAATCCCGATCCATATTGAGACGGAATATTCCAGAGCGGTTCCCGTCTCACCACATCAGTCATGGATGAGTTCATTGCAGACCGTGAGCATTGCGTAGGTATTGATTAATTTGCCTTGACCGATGATACAGCATAATGATTATCTCCCCTCCTTCACAGCCCATCTAAGGTGGTAGTTTGTCTTAATAGAGGCAAGCTATCATCGACGATTCCTCTTTTTAGCCTACGGCAGGTGGAGATTTACCTCATCAGCCTCCCAAGTACTGCCGATACTCGCCCGGTCCGCTAATTCGTTGTCACGATACCGTACTGATAGCAAAAAGACCGGTGAAAGCAAGTACCTGTCCTGTGGACAAGCCGAGGGCTGGTACAGTAGTTGCTAGGTTAGGTAGGTGGGAGCATTGCAAGGCGCCGTCCGTTTCTCTCTGGAAGGACTGATTCATGATCAACCGAGATCTTGGCGATCTTCTCCAGATCATTCCCTGTTGTTGCTCCGGTAAGAACAAGAGTTGCGATACCAATGTAGCCATTCAATGGCTCAATGGAAACTTGCTCGCTCGCTGCCTACCTGCTTAAGACGGTTGAACCGTTGGCTTATTGTGGCTATCCATTGGTACTACTAGCTTGACATTATGGGCGGGTCGCCCGGATAAAATCGATGTATCCTTGGAGTGGTCGTTGCTGGAAGACTAGGTACAGTATGCATCTTCTCGAATGCAGGGTGAATACTCCGTATGCGTGAGCGAAACGGGCATTGCAGCAACAAAGTTAAACTAACCCACGCAGGGTAGTATGCACACTCATAAAAGAAGAAGGTCCAAGATGGTGTGGCCAGACCTGGTCAAGCGACGGAGAAGCTGAAACTCAATGTCTGAGCCTAGGAGGTTATGAAGAAATACCTATCATCGCGTTGCCCCGTTCGAGCATCGGCCGGAGGGAGGTCGGATGATGGCAGATGGCAGGAGCAGCATGCAATTGCATGCCCTCCACGACAGAAACATGGATCATTTGAGAATGAATTACAATTGAAGGGTGGAAAAAGAAGAGCCATGTTCGATCGAGAAGCTCCACCAATCATCGAGGTTCGCGAGCAATCGGCAGTTGACTTACTATGTTGTACTTGCAAGCTATGCTGCTACCAGACCACCTGCAGTGGGAAGATGGATGCGCTACCCACGACTTGTCCGAGCTCGGCGGCGGTACAACATTTGCAGAAATCTGCATCGGAATAGGAAGAGAGAGTCCCACGACTCGGCATCATCCGCCAAGGAAGAGGGCGGCGAGAGAAACAAAACTAACAATTCCAAGGAAAACCGACGTCATCGCGATAATACCGCGCACACAAACACACAGACGCAGCCAGCATGGCAGGGACGCGCGCAGCGTTTCGACCAGGTATCCCTGAGAGCTCGAGGGGGGCTCTGGATTCCGCAAGCCGGCCCAGCTCCACTTGGCGAGGGCAAAGAAAATTTGAGCCTCAACTTCCAACCCAGCCGATAGCCGACGGCCGGCCATGTGGTACATCCCTTTTCGGAGAAAGCTTGATCGTTGTGGAAATCTATAGACTTGGCTGTATGCAATTCTCTGTGATCGGTGAAGACACCAATGATAGTAGCGGATACCAGAGCATCTCACACTGCCGAGCTCCCGGTTAAGAAACGTAAAAGTCCACAACTAAAGAGTGAGAATTACAATGTTCGCGAACGGCCTCATAGCACAAATGGAGTGAGCCGAGAGCCAAGGAGCGTGTGATACATGGCTTAATACGGAGTAAAAACCACATGTTTAAGTAGTGTGCAACGTGCTGATCACAAATTACAGGCTTGAGGTACATAGACCTGCCGATACAGCAAACTACCTATGTAATGGTAAGTGTATCGTCCGTCATCCGTCCTTTTCAAACGCCCAGGAATTCGGTACTGTCTGCCGGCTTTGTAATACCTCGACCCTTTTCATCTCAAATATGGATAAAACAAGTAAGACAGGACCTGGACTCACGTTACGCCGAATGCATGATGATAACGCAACGTTCTGCTCCATGCTTGAGGAAATGGATAGTGAAAATGTTGTCAACCAAACTGATGTCAGGTATGTTATGAGATAGTCGACGCTAGTTGGCTCTACAAAGATATATCACTGTAAACTGTAGTCATTTATTGCATTTGCCCGATATCAATATCTACTCGAGCCGCTCTGGGGTATATTTAAACTCGAAATGCAGTGGGTATTTCAGCAGTCCAACGACACTATGCCGTCGTTGACTCTGCACCAGCCGTGCCGCCGTCCCCTGTTGGAGGAGCAGTAGTGGTGGACATCTCGCCCGCGAGCCCGTCCAGAAAGTCCACCGCCAGCTTCTCCGCCCTCTTCGCGCCAATCCTGCGCCTCCGCTCCTCGATCTCCCTCTTGCGCTTCTCCCTCTCAGCCTCCCGCTCCCGCCGCACGCGCTCCGTCGTCTCGCGTTCCGCGGCTAGACTGTCCATCTCCTTCTGGCGGCTCTCCTTGTCCTTGCTGAAGTGGAAGAAGCCGACGCCCTTGTTGCGGATCTCGGCGTTGCCGTCGTAGTGCGTGTCGTCGGGCGGCGTGGGCTCCCGGTCGCGCTTGGCCGCCAGCTCTTCCATCTTGTCCCACGTCTCGTCCTCCGGGTTGAACGCGTGGCTCTGGATCGCGTCGCCGTAGATGACGTTCTCGGGGGCCCGGGGCCGCGCGCTCATGCGGTCGAGCTCTTCGGCGCCCAGCGCCCGGCGTTGCTCCCGTCGCTGCTGCCGCTCGTATTCGGCGCGGGTCCCGCGGCGCGTGCGGCCAAAGTCGTCCTTGTATTCGATGATCTCGTCGTCGGCTGGATCGTGGCTATCAGAGTCGGACGACTCGCTGTCGACATCTGGATAGCCGTCGTCCTGGTCCTCGGGGTTCTTTAGCGCCCACTTGGCGTCAAAGTCCACTAAAGGCGCTGTCTCGCCCTCTTTGGCGATGTAGTCTCCCCGTTCATGGCTGTATATAGACGGGCCTTCTCTTGCATCTTGCGCCGCGCCCGCGCAAAGTCGTGCTTCTCTTCCTCCGTACCACGGACATCTTTAAGGTTGATGGCTTTGCCAGACGTCGGGGCTTCCTTTGAATCGGAGTCCGGCGTTTGCTTCCGTTTCGCTTTCACGTTGAATAGATCGTCATTCTTTTTAGAGGAGCGCGACCGGCCTGACGAGGATGATGTTGGGGCAGCAGAAGAGGGCGTTGAGAGAAGGGACGTAAGCTGTGAGGTGAAGGCAAGTGAACTCGAAAGAGGAATCTCTTTCTTTTGCCGTTTCGCTGGCCGTTGGCCGTAGAGATTTGGATCCTGGGGCATCGTAGAAAAGAGTGAGGGAGAAGCAACTGAAACGATTAGAGCATCACGTTTGTCAGAATGTAATAATCGAGTTGATTTGATGGGCGCGTATGTCATCGATAATCTGAGATAGTACTCGCAGGCTTGGAGGTGATTGGTACAGGCGACCAAAGCCCCACCAGACTTTAAGCTCCAGGCCTTCTCTCTACGTCCCCTAAATTCAGTGCTGCCCCGCGATCGGCCCAGGATGTAGGAAATATTAGGTATGTACTTGTTAACCCCACGTTCTTCGTGAGAATCACTATCATTGAACAAACTCTTGAGACGTCAATCTACCGCAATACTTGTTGCCGAATCTAGTATATCGCACAATGTCGACGAACCAAGTATACATTGCCATCATTGGTAAGCCGGATCTTTTTTGAGACTCGGGGTGACTTGCTAGGCTAGATTCCTAACTCTGCTTTCTTACAGGCGCTGGAGGAGTTGGCAAGTGTTTCTTGTCTCAGCTGCAGACACTGGCAACTCGACGACCCGTCCCCAAGCTGAACCTGTGTTACATTTCTACAAGCAAGAAGGCGCTATTCAAGCAAGACTACAGCTCGGTTCCCTTCGAGAGCGCCCTCGGCGATCTTGCCGCCTCCACGACTGCCCCGCTTGACCTGTCCAAGGTCGTCGATTTCCTTGCAGCTGCTCCCTCCAAGGTCGTTCTGGTCGACAACACGAGCTCCCAAGATGTCGCCGACTCATACCCCAACTTCCTGAGCCGCGGTATCAGCATAGTTACCCCGAACAAGAAGGCCTTCTCTGGTTCTTACACCCTATGGCAAAACATCTTCACAGCTGCCACCACTTCCGGGGCTAAGGTCTATCACGAGTCCTCGGTTGGTGCAGGCCTGCCCGTCATCTCCACCCTCAAGGACCTGGTCGACACTGGAGATGAGGTTACCAAGATTGAGGGTGTCTTCAGTGGTACCATGTCGTTCTTGTTCAACTCGTTCGCCCCTCTGGAGGGTTCTGGTGGCAAATGGTCCGAGGAAGTCAAGAAGGCCAAGGAGCTTGGATACACCGAACCTGACCCCCGTGATGATCTCAACGGTCTCGACGTGGCCCGCAAGTTGACCATCCTCGCTCGATTGGCTGGCCTGCCCGTCGAATCACCCACCTCGTTCCCCGTCCAGAGCTTGATCCCCAAGGAGCTGGAATCCGTGGCCAGCGGTGACGAATTCCTCCAGAAGCTTCCCGAGTTCGACTCTCAGATGGAGGAAACCAAGGCGGCAGCTCAGAACCAGGGCAAAGTGGTACGATTTGTTGGCAGTATCGATGTTGCTACAAAGTCCGTCAAGGTTGGACTGGAGATGTTTGACCGGTCGCACCCCATTGCCGCGCTCAAGGGAAGCGATAACATCATTAGCTTTTACACTAAGCGATATGGCAGCAACCCCCTCATTATTCAGGGAGCCGGTGCTGGTGGCGACGTAACAGCCATGGGTGTTACGAGCGACCTGCTCAAGGTTTTGTCCCAGATCTAGAAGAACATACGGTCGACCAAGTCCCGCAGCATAAAAGCTATATTGTAAAATTGCATATCCGTAGTCTAATCTCGTTCCGATAACCTCGCATTGTGAACCTCATCATATGTCGGATGTTGCCGGGAAGCCGGCTCGCTTCATCCCAGCAAGAGGTTGGCTGTGACCGGTATGTTGTGCGTGGGAGGAGCCAGTAGATAGAGCGAAAGGCGCGCTTTGCTTCTGCTCGCTTGCCTGCGCGAGGCTAGGTTGCAACGGGGTAGGTGCAGGTACGGGTCGAGTAATACGCCAGAGCCAGAGAAAGAAGTCGAAAACAATCAGGCAGAACACGGGGACAGCGAACGAGAGGCTGACCAGTTTCTGGAGACGACAGCGTTAGTATCGCGTATATTACTATAAAGGCATCGGTACGCTTACAAAGAAGAAGGCGACCCAGCGCACCAAACCCCAAACTGTGTCTGTCTGGAGGACACTGGTGTACCAAGTCATGATCTCGACGCCAGAGCCCATGGTGGAGTCCATCAGATCAGACACGGAAGACAGCTGAAGGGTTGGCCGAAAGGAATGCCCGACTGTCGACAGTGTCGGGTGCAGGAGAATAGGGTTGGGATATGGTGTGGTAGCACGGTGTCAGCGTAGGTAATCGTTATCTATCAGCCCTTGGAGATCGACGCTGCAGTTAGAGGAAGAGATCGGTTGAGCTAGCCAGGTGTTGGTGGAGTGGCGTATTTATGATTGATTGGTCCCGGGGTCGGGTGGAAGCAGGGATAGAAGCTCAAGACGTTGGCTATTTTTGATAGGCGAGGAGAGGTTATGAGCATGTAGAATAGTCTTGAAGGGACGGGATTTCAGGTACAACAGGCATGAAGAAGAAGAGGGAGGAGGGCGAGGGAGCTGGATTGACTACATATGTTGTTGGATGTTGGATGACTGGTGGCATGTGATTTACATAAATTGCACTTGCGATGCGTTCCGTTATATTAAAGGGCCATGATAATAATCATGGCACAACAAGCAAGCACTGAAGGGAAGCATGGGAAGCAAGGGCGGCTTCGTCCCTGAAGATCGCCTCCGAATTCCGAAGGCGCGCTTCCTGATTTAGCGATGATCCCGGGCGTGCCTGAACCTCGAAATTTAACGGGCTGAAGCTATCAATGCCTGTGTGTACTTGTACTCCGTTCTCCCCCGAGGTTCCAAGTCGCAAGCACCAGTGTGCCTTGATTACCTATTCCATTACGACAGGGAAGTAAACACAATTTGGTTTGACTTCTCTGTCTAGTAGAATTTCTCTGTTATGGAGGTGGAATAATACCTACCTCCTAAGCTTTTCGATATCAGAGATTTGACCGGTTTATTCTCGCAGGGGCTTCGTTGGTTGGACATGGGCAAACGGAATGTGCTCCCAGAAACCTTCCTTCTCCCAGGCCTCGGGCCTCGGGCTGCTGCTTCTTGCAATGTGAGAATCAGCCCATTTCAAAGCACTGACGACATCGACGCCGGCGACATCTCATGATCGCAAGCTCAGGAGATATGTACATGCCGGCAAATGCACCAGGGAAAGCGCTACGGCCTAGCGCGTCCTGCCACATTTCACCGCCCCAATTCGACGGTCTCTCCAGTGCGACACACGGGCTGGCACGGGCGTGGAAGAAGCCGTCCGCAACGCCCCTAAGGGGATCATGAGACGGCCACGGAAGCTGCAGGTGGCACGACGGGACACTCCACACTACTGCCGACTGACTTGACTGTTCACTTTAATTCATTTCCTCGTACGTACTGGCTCACGATTGGATCCAGGGGTCGATTCAACACCGCCGTAGGGTTTAATCCGAAGTGACCATCGGAAAGACGTGGCTGGCGTGTACTGTTGTCGAGGTTGTACTTGGTGTGTCTCGTAGCAATAAACGACGGTTGTCGAGATGGCAGCCGCTCCGTGGGCCGGCGTGCCCAGCAACGAGCAGTTCTTCGTCCTGCTCACCGGTGCCAACAGGTAAATTTATACTTTTTCCATCCGTGAGCGCCACTTAGAAGACGGGGAGGGGACGGACGAAGAAGAAGTGTGTGCTTGTCTTGTGTGTCTCTATACATGTCTCTAACCAACGGGTTACCTATACAGTGGTGTCGGGCAAGGCATCTGCCAGCGCCTCATCGACGACTTCCTCGCGACCCGCTCCCTCTCGGCGCACCTCGTCCTCATCCCGACCACGCGCTCGCCCCAGAAGTCGCGCGAGACCATCGAGAGCCTCCGGGCCTACCTGGCCAAGGCGGCGCGCACCTCGACCAGGCTCCGATCCCGCGCCGGCCCGGACTACGACCCCGATTCGGCCGTCGCCCGCGTCCACCTGCTCGCCGTCGAGGTCGACCTGTGCAAGCTGCCCTCCATCTACGACGCCGCCGCCAAGCTGCTCGGCGGCCAGGTGCGGGATCCCACCGGCGTCGTCGCCGGCGGGCGAGACTTGCAGATCCCCAAGCTCGACGCCGTCTTGTTCAACGCGGGCTACGGAGGCTGGAACGGCATCAATTGGCTCGAGTTCGCAAGGCAGTTCTTCACAGTCGGCTTGGTGCAGTCGACCACCTTCCCTTCTTTCAAGTCGTCCGAGGCAGGCCACACCCTACCAGCGCAACAAATCCCGGGAAACAAGTCAGGCGACGAGGGCGACGTCAGCCAACCCAGGCTAGCCGAGGTGTTTTGTGCGAATACATTTGGTCACTATATCCTGGCCCACGAGCTGATGCCTCTACTGAACCGGACGGACCCCAGCGAACCCGCCGCGAGGGTAGTCTTCACGTCGTCCATTGACGCCGAGGAGCGCCATCTCGATCTCGACGACTTCCAGGGCTTCAACAGCACGGCAGCCTACGAGAGCAGCAAGCGAATCACGGACCTCCTGTGCCTGACGTCGGAGCTGCCCAGCGTCCAAGCCGTCTCGTCGTCTTTCTTCTCTTCCGGGACATCCTCCTCATCCTCCTCCCGAAAGTACACCAAGAAGCCGCGGCTGTACCTGTCGCATCCCGGCATAGTCTGCACGCCCCTCTTTCCCCTCAACGCCTTCCTGTTCTTCTTCTACTACTACGCGATGCTGCTCTCGCGCCTCCTGGGCTCGCCCTGGCACGGCGTCGACCCCTACATCGGGGCCTGCGCCACCGTCTGGCTCGCGCTCGAGGACGAGGCGGCCCTGGACGCGACCCGCGCGCAGCGCGTCAAGTGGGGCTCCTCCGCGGACCGCAGCGGGCGCGCGGACCCCAAGAAGACCGAGGTCGAGGGCTGGGGCTGGGAGGGCGAGGTGGAGGACGCCGAGGCCCTGCAGCGCGACGAGGCCACGGGAGTCCTACGGAAGCTCCAGGGGCGCAAGTGGGACGCGGTCCCGCTGACCGAGGAGAAGCGGCAGAAGTTCGAGGAGGACGGTGTGAGATGCTGGAAGGAGCTCGAGTCCTTGCGCACCCGCTGGGAGGATATCATGGGCCGACGTTCCGGCCAATCTGCCGCCGAGGAGAACGGCAAGGCCTAAGAAGGGGACGGAAGTTTTGCTCGACCTCATCGAGCGAGTCTAGACGCTGGGCTTTTGGAGGGCAGCCACATGCCGTTCTCTGTCTATCGCAATGGCGATCGCTGGTTTGGTCTGGTCTGTCTGTCCGCAGCTTCTTGAGCTGGATTTGCCCAAGTCGATCAGATATAACTTTATAATAATGATAATTCTATGTATCTGACGTACCACCCCCATCTTCATTCGTCGGGTTCTCCTATTAATTCTTGGTATTTCACGTGAGCCGACCGGACCAATTCGACTTGTTCGTTGGAGGTTGTAATTTCAGTAACCTCCGGGGGTCGTCGAAGATAATGTGAGAAGCGGCGGTATATACTGGTTGCCACAAGAAGGTACAAGACACAGGAAACGAGGCGACACTAGGCCGCGAGCTATTTAATACAACACCAGTAATGCGCAGAATTATGACAAATACCGCATAACATCGTACATCACAACCGTAAACCCAAACAAACGAGATACACCCTCTGCTCCTTCCTGATTCCTTACGCGGCAGCAGGAGCACGCGAGCGGCGCTTATCGTTTTCCGAGCGCTTCAGCTCCACGAATTCGCCGCGGCCGAACAGCCCGAGGCAGAGGACCAGCGGCACGACGGCCAAGGCCAGCACCGCGTGGAAGATGAGGCCGTTCTGCATGTGAAGCGGCGGGTTCGCGTCGGGGCCGGCCTTGAGGGCGTCCGAGATGAGGATGAAGATGCCGCCGAGCAGCTGGCCCGACGCCCAGGCCACGGTGCTGGTGACCTCGGGCGAGCACGGATAGGAGAGCTCGGTGAGGTACTCGAGCGCGACGGGGACCAGGGAAAAGGACGACGCCCCCAGAATGGCGAGAACCACGTAAGGGCCGGCGAGGCCGCCGGTGCTGTGGGTGCCCGGCATCCAGATGAAGATCAGGTACATGAGGGCGATAACGGGAACAAGAGTCTTCACCGACAGCAGGAACGCTTTGGTGCGGTCGAGGATGGGCGAGGAAATCGCCGAAGAGACGAGGCCGACGACGATGAGGACGGCGCCTGCAATGCCGGCTTCATCGCTGGTGTAGCCGTACGGCATCATGGTCTGGTTCAGAATGGTCGAAATGCTGTTGAAGAAGCCGACGTAAACGCCATAAGGGATAAGAATCATCCAGATTTCGGGAATGCGGACGACGCGACAGACTGATGCCACCAGCGGCTCCTTGGGCGAGCTGCCGGACGGGGCTACAGGCGTAGGGGGCGCGGCGGGCGTGAAGAGGGAGGGAATCGAAATCACAGTTGCAATGATCGAGACAACCAGCACCGCATTCGACATGTCGCGAGAGCCCGTGACGATGAATGGTGTGATCAGCTGACCCAGAGCTGCGCCAAAGGGGTTGGCCAGGCTCATGATGGCCGTGGCCCCTACGCGGCCCCGGGTGGTAAACCAGAGGTCGGAGTAGGTAGTGGGTGCGCTCAGGACAAAAGTCTGAGCAGCACCACAGAGAACCTGACCGAACATGACGACGCCAAAGTTGCCGCCATCGCTGGAATACGAGCCGGCATAGCGGATCCAGTTACCGACCAACACCAAAGCGGAAGCCGTCACGATGGACAACTTGGGGCCCTTGTGAAGCACATAGATGGCGATGGGACTGGTGGCAACGAAAACGAATAGGAAGCCTGTGGATAGCCAGTTGATGGCCGACTCGCTGACATTGTAGTACGTCGCCGCGAACTGTGACACGGGCGAAAAGGTGATCCACTATAGACGAAGATACAACGTTAGTTGCCGCTCATCTCGATGCGTCAGTTTCACTCAGTCGCCTGAGCGGAGGTGTATGATTGTTACAAATACATGTAGGTAGGCTTGTTGGTACAACCACCGAACAGTTTGCTCTTTGCAAATGGATAGGGTGCAAACTGCAGAGATGTTGGGTATGTGGCCCTCACGTTGCAGCCAACCATGGTCATGGCCCGCATACAACGGCCCTCCCTTGCTGCAGCACGGCCCCAAGCATATAAAACGGACAGTCCGTGGCTCCTACCCAGATGCGCTTCTTTGAAGCGCATCTACTTGTTTGCGAAGGACCCCAAACCCAGGGCGAGGTTCGACAGGAAAGGAGAGAAAGAGGGCAAGAAAGCGACAGTGCGAGAGAGGGTTATACTTACATCCCAGCTCACAATGATGTTCAGCAGAGTCAATTGCACCAACCCGAACCACCTCCTCTTGTAAGTACGATAGACCGCGCCCGCGCGGATGCTACCCTCTTCGCCGTCGTCCAGATCATTTGTCGTCGCCACCATGGCATCAGCGTCGCCGCTGTCGACATAGAAAGCATGGTTGGCTTCTTGCGCGGCAAAGCCATTCTTCCTGTCGCCGTTGGTGTTGGTGTTGGTGCGCTGGTGGGTTATTGTCGACGTCGGAGATAAGTCGCCGTGGTTCTTGCTGCTGTTCCCCATGGCGCCCAGCGCATAGATCTGGTTCGCTCTGTCGTCGTCGTTGTTGTCACCAGAGTAGGGGTGGACGTTGGCCTCGTTCACTTGCACGCCGTCGACGTTTCGAAGGGGCTGTTCATGCCGGTGCGCGAAGGAGGAAGAGGAAGAAGAGGGATTGTGGTAGCGGCTGGTGCTGCTGTTGCGCGGCGACATTTGGAGGAAGAGAGAGCGGGTAGATCAACCGGCCTCATTAGCGGCTGGTGCGTATCTCGCTACCTCCTCCCACTTCCTCTTTCGATCATTCAAGCAATGCTACGTGGGAATCACAGTTGCAGCGAGGGTTTGGCAGGTACCAGGCGTTCCCACGGGTTCCGTTCTCCGTCAGTAGGGCAGTCTGAACGCAGCCAACACCACCACCACACGCGACACTGGCCCCGGCAACGCCTGTTTCTTCTGGTGTGGTAACAGTGGGTAGGCGGGCTGTTCGGGGAGGGCTGTGGGCGCTGGTTGGCTCGCCTCGCCCGGCGCATTGATAAAGAGAATGGGGCTCGGCAGGGCGCCGGGAGGAAGGGCCTAGGGAGTGGCTCCCTCGAATTTAATCAGATCCGGGGAAAGTGGCCGCCGGGACCAAAGAAAGAGTCTGACATTGATTGAAAGGCGGGCACTTCGTCCCTTTTGATACTCTGACAGCTTGGACTTGGCCCTCTTTGGAAGCAGATGTTTTCATGATGGGCCTTGGCCAAACAAACATTTCCTTCTCTCCACGAGCCAAGAGGACATCCCTCGAGACCATCTCGTTTGTTTTGGGGTAGCAGCAGCAAATCCCGCCTCCTCAATTATGGACCGATTGTGTGGTTGAGCACGACCACCACTGACAGGGTGTATCCTGTTTTCGTCTTATCACCCGACTTGGCTGCTGTGGTCCCATCAATTAAGATCAAGGGCCCGAAAATAAGAAGACGCCGCTCCGGAGACCACCCACCACCAGCTCAATTCGTTACGCCTGTGCATAAACAAGAACTGGTGCAAGATTCGTGGCGCTACAAATAAACTCAGCGAGGAAGAAAGATATTAGATCACCAAAGCCTGGTGCCTTTGAAGTATTGTCCCTCAATCCCCAAGGATCCGTTATAGCATATGGAATGTATTGAAACCAGACCTCGAACATGGAGATCAGCCCTAACCCATGTCCCAAGACATGCAACTACCTTAGTAGGTAAAGTTTCTATGCAAGGCATATTCGCATTAGCATGTTACATCTCACAAGATGGAACTTCCCACTTGGTGCTGCAGCTGGTTGGTTCTGTGAGGCTTGCTATGGCCTGGACTACGACTGAATTGATTATTTGACTATGTACGTCCAATGAGTGTCCCTCGAGGAACTATCTTGAAATCAAACCCATGCGAGCACAGACGGGATGCGATTCTGAGGCATCCAGAGTCTAGACTCTTCGTATGTATAAGCTATGTATGAGTGTGTATGTTGTGATGAGTGGCTTTGTCGAGGAAATTGCCTATCATCTCCCCATCTGCCCACATGCCTTTTTTAACCAACAGGAGAATCTGATCGTTCTCCTCGGCAACTACCTAACCATTGATGCATTGAATCCCTGTCGTAAAACGATACCAAAAAAATAGAGGATACCTAGCTTTCGTTATAAGTGACACAATCTTGGCGCGACATTGCACACGCCGCTGGGAGGCCAGCGCCTTGGTCCCGATCAGCTGGGATGGACGGGAAATGCCACCCGCAAGTCGTCCGATAGCAAGCCTACCCGGAGTCGGCTGCGGGATCACAAGGCGAAGGCCTAACGAATCCCACAGCTCGCCCTATGCCTGTCGCAGAGGCGTTGTCTATCGTAAATCTGTCTGATATATCCAGCTCCATCTGAGGATATACTTCTAAAACAGCATATTGTCAGCTACTCTCTACCCAGAAGGGGAGTGCTGAAGCATTCCCTTGAGGGGCACAGGTCTTGGAAACACCCCTTTCCCCTCCCACTTGACCCGAGGACCTAACAGGGAAAGATGCATTGGATGTGGGCTCGGTGGGCTTCTCTATACCCCGGGTAGTATTTACACACGCAGCGACATGACTGTTTTCCTTTCACTCTTTCTCTCTCTATCCCGGAGAAACAGGTGATCGAACCACCTGCAGACTCTTGAACCACGTCTGGCCAACACCACAGCCAAATGCAGCCAGGGTATGGGCCTTGAGCCTGGAGGCCGCTGAACATGCAGCCTCGGGATCACGAGATTGCAAGTCGCCAGTTCTCAGTCCTGTTCCGGCAACACATTGCGACACAACGTGAAACTCCCACTCCCGGGTATTATGTAAAGAGCAACACCATGGTAAAGTCGTCTCGATGCGCACCCAGCCGGGTGTGTAGAATCCATACGTTCATGTTATCATGTGAGCAGGGGTGAGAAATCTAATTGTCTTTGTTGTATGCAGTGTATATGATACAAAGGCGGATGGTTGCTGCAGGTCTATCAGATAGCATTGCTGCTTCTTCCTGAGCCGCATCGCTCCATGTGTTACAAGAACCACCGCGAGGTCGAACAACGGATAGGTCGTGACTCAAGCAGTTGGCTGGGAAACCCGCCTCATATCCCATGATTGTCCGCACCGTGACCACACATTGTCCCGGACAATGGATACGCGCAGTGATAGGTGTTGGGTGCCCCGGTATCGGTCTGGGTGATCTATTTCAGGGTAGACCACAGCTTGGGAGCGGCACATTGGGAGGCGCAGTGGGCGAGGTGGAAGACTACAGGTTGAGCACATCTTGGTCAGCAATGTTTTCTGGCTAAGCCCCGACAAGTCCAGGGTCCTGGCCGGTCAGAATGACATCTGAAGATACTCACATTCCTCAACGCAGTCCTCCTTGGCACCGCCATCCTCTTCTTGCTTGGTGACTCGCTCAACACACTCGTCGAAGTGGTGCTTGGCCGGGGCGCATTGCTTGGAATTCTTGCATTCTGTAAGGCGGTCAGCATACAGGGCCAGAAAATTGCCGGCTCTGACATATCCAAAAGCCGGGACACGGCCGTTTCTCTCTCTGTGTGTGTGCGACTGTATTCGGGATCGAGCGGGGGGCTACGAACCTTCCTCGAGCGTCTCCTTGGGGTCGACGATCTCCTCCTCGTCTTCCTCTTCCTCCTCGTCCTCAGCGTCGTCTGAGGAATCCTCGTCCTTGGATTCGTCGGTCTTCTGGTCCTTAGACTCCTGTCAATGACGCAGATAATTAGCTCAAGTCCTCTTTTGCTTTGCGACAGGGTTGTTCGAGATCTGCAAGAATGGCCATGCGCTCTGGATGGCCAATTCGAGACTCAAGCTGGGTCGGCGTCTCGCACCACCATGTAGTTGCAGGAGCTCATGCAGGTGCTTCGAGGGTGGGTGAAAAGTGTAGTCGTACCTGTTCCTCGGAAGCAGGCGCTTCGGCCTCGGCGGTGCTCCAAGGAGTGGCCGCGTCGACCAGGTCGGTGAATGTCTCCCAGATACCCATGGTGGTCAAGATTGACTGCTAGTGAGTGCTGTAGGGTTGAGCGAATGGGTTGGTGGTGAATTGAGCCGTACGATGGAGGTTTACAGTTCCGACTTCACTTAGCTCTTGAGAAATTAAACCACCATCTTCCAATTGGCTCGCTGTGATTGGTCCCGAGGCCCAGAGCTCCTGCTGACTAAGATCACGTGACCCGATGTATCCGATATCACCCTTAGCATCTATTCAGGCGCATGAGAGCTTCAATGTTGCATTTCTTCACTGGAATAGCATCCGTCGGTTCGCAAACAACCTTAGAAGCAGCATTGCTTGGAATAGAATGGCATTGAATCAAACACGCTAGACACATACTTTCAATCAAACACCCGACTTCCTCCTGTATAGTCCGGACTACGTCTGTGCCGCGTAAAATAAATTAAACAATTTCGCCCAGTAACCCTCATCTACAGCATCAAGTGCTGCTAAAGCTAGCGTGGTGGTTCAGGTTGCGTTCGGTAAATAGATGACTGTGCTTGGTGCTCCCGCTTCGTGCAACCTCGGTGGGTATGCAGTAACCATCGTACGAAATCAAGTTGCTCCTTGTTACATGTGTCCACGGCATACCGTACACAGCAGGTCGACGCAACCCTTCTCTCCTCTCTCTCAAATATCAAAAAATCTCTTGCGAGCAATAACGACAGAGTTAAACGCCAGTGGTACCGTGTCACCTACGTTCATTCTCCTGCCGCTCGCGCTCATCGAACTGCATCTCGACAGCCTGCATCTGTGCGGCATCATAGTCTGGCGGAGGTTCGTCTGGAAGTGGCTGGTTCGCCTGCTGTTGTCTGGCTGCTTCTTCGGCTCTTTCCTCCACCTGTGCTTGTTGGTGATCTCGTGCCGGCTGTTCGAACCCGGCCGCACGAGGCGAATATTCGGGGAGATCCTCACCGTGCACCAAATTCAGCATGTTGGTCTGACCGGTCTCACGGGCGAGTTGGGCGTAGTGGTGTACGCGCTCTTTGATCTTCTCGTACTTGATGGCCCAATCACTGTGCCCGCCATCGTTGAAAACCAGCTTCATATTGACCCTGGTGAAGTCGGCCGGGATATGGCCTCCTGCCACGGGTTTCACCGAGGTCTCCCAAAACGAGGCCCCGAATCCGCCCCAAGTAGAGCCAGTGCAGCCATCCTGAGCATTGATGATTGTCGTTGCGAATGACTGGAGCTGATCCGTAGCTGTGGCGGGAAGGTAGATGAGCTGTAGGGACCATTAGAATCTGGGTTTTCTCTGTATAGCTGACGCGCGTTTCATCCATAAGCTCACTCTTTGAGTTGTGATGAAGGCAGTGCCACGATCACACTTTATCGACAGAGGAGAGACTCCCGGGGAGGGCGGCGGTGCCGAGACTTCCAATGCCACTCGACCTTGGGTCCTGTGCTGTATTGTCTCGTTGGGCAGTGGCTCGAAACCGCCGGAGCGGGTGAGCATCACCCAACTGGCACTCAAGTCAGAATCATCCTCGAGCGCGGTATTCTGAGCGAGTAGGATGCCCGCGTGCTGGTCATGGTAACCATAGTCCATAGTGACCCCGGGTAAGATAGTGGTGCAAATAGTTGAAGGCACATAAAGCGGGGACCCATGTGGCTCGAGGAAGGGTGGCTTACCAGGCCAGGAGCTACATCGGTATGGAGGAAGCTAGGGGATTTGTGAAGAAGGGCGTACGGTTATGGGGGAAGGTAAAAGTCAGACTTACTTTATCGACATTCTGGGATGAAGCAAGTGGTATTGGAAGGCTGACCAGGTGTGCTGCTGTGGTCGAAAGTGGTTCCTATCTCGTCTAAAACAGTACCTTTGGCTGCCTTGGCCTTCTCATAGGGCACCGAGCGGGCGAACTGGTCCAGAGCGGGACGGCCTACAAGGCTCGCTCAGGTTTCAGCAGATCTAGTCGTAGGGGATGCAAGAGTGGGCCGGGCTTGCCCATAAGCTGCTTAGTCTAGAGGTCGCTCAGCCGAATATGCCCGTCAAAGGCATCCAGTATGGTCAGTCTCCGGTGTTGTGGAGGCGCTTCATCAGCTGGGGGGGTCGTGATTTGAAGCGGCGAGACTGAGGGGTAGCAGGTAGGGTACCCTCGTACGGAGTACGGAGTACGGAGTAGGCACTTTTTTTTTTCTTTCTCTGATACCTCAAGCTAACAGTCTGGGCCTGCTAGTAGTAGCAGCTCGCAGGTACCGGGCGGCAAGCAAGGATAGGGGCGGTTCGTTTTACCCTAGGAGGCGAAAATTATATGTAATACTTTTGATTCAGAGGCGAGATGGAGGTGGTTGGACGTCGGGACCTCAAAGGGCAAACCGACCACCGACGGCGCAAGTGGAGGGGAGCCGACGTTGAGTTACGGGTTAGCGAATAGAGAGCGAGCCCTCTGTGACGGTTGTCGAGCCTAACGGGCTGGATGCATGCAACCTGCAGGCCTGTAATGAAGCGGATACGGCAGGATTCGACTCTCCATCAATCAATTCGGATTGGGGGTGATTGATTTGCCTTGATTGATCAATCAAGCCAAACTTGATGTGGTGATACATGCTGATTGTACACATTTGATGCAACTGCAGCTTGCCTGCATTCCACGATTGATTCCATGATTGGTACATTGCATTTGAACCATTCCATTGCACCTTCCATCTTCCACCTTCCGCCTTCCTTCCTCCTTTGGGGGTGGGGCGGGTTATTCTGGAAACAGACGCATTTCCAACGTTTTTCCAAAGGCAGAAAGGCAGGCGGCAAGCGGCAAGGGGCCGGTAGATGATGGCCCAATGTCTACAGGAGTACTACCGAATGCCGGACGGCCAGACCCTCTTTCCTCTTTCCTGACCTGAATAAGGTGAACGGCCATATTGTGTTTACCTGGGTACATGTTTGCAGTTCATTACTCCCTTACCGCATACCATCCATGTAACCTACAGTTGATACATGTATGTACATACTTGCATACCTGCTAGATTGTTGAAACGATTGATACGTACTGTACATATCGATATCCCCCTACATGACTGGATTGACGTCTTCAATTACAGGCGGACTACCCGGCGAGCACTGGATGCCATGATATTCGGACGGGTGACGCTTGTCGTCTGTTTCCTTCATTTGTACAACACATTAATTGAACCTACCGGCAAACAACTTTCGATGCAAGTGGGTACTGCCTAGTAGCCCTACTGCCTACTTACTGACTACAAAATATCCAACCTGCAATCCGACTGACTCGCAAAGTCCCGCCAGGCCATGGCCAATATCAATCGACCCCATGTCGCACCCTGTCTACTACACCTGCCTATGTATCTGCCTGCTTTCTCCCTCCCTACCTTAGGCCAACCATTTCCAGTTCTGGTCATCCGGCGGCCCCTTTACTCCAACGATTAAACCAAGTGAGTTTACTGCTACTGCGAGGGATGGGCGCATTCGCCTAAGGCCAGGAAACTGGCCCGAGTGTGCCGCCATTAGGTATCATAGTATGGCTTTGTGCCAACCCGGAAATCCCAGGGCCGGTATAGCATGCACCCACCCACTCACTGACAGGGTCGTGTTCGCTCTGTGCTTCGTTGCTCGGGCCCAAGCCCCGTCGATGCTTTCGATGCTCGGCATAAGGCCGCGAGCAAGCTATAGAAGGCGTACGGTATTGCAGCTGACAGCATGTCAGAGGGGGGCTGTGGCGTCAGGGTTCACGTCGTCTCAATACTGCTAACTCACGAATGCCAACCAGACCCCTGTGCTCTCGATATATGACCACAGCCGGTGGGGAATTGTTTGTGAGCTCCTTGGGCCAACTCCAGTACAATGGGATCAGCAAAAACCTTCGATGCCTCTGAAGTCATCGTGATCACAGCATCCCAGGCATCCCCGCCTTCGTATGGCTTTGTCCGTACAAGATGACGCGTCTGTACGGTCAATAAGTCCCCAAGCACCAAGGCTACACCGAGAACGAATTGCCCAGTGGCTTGTTGACGCTTTCGTTGGTCCTACACTTGCGTGATGGGAACCAGCGGCCTGGACGATCTCCCACGGGGGTAGAGGGTAGTCGCAAACAGCGTGTGTACTTTGGATGATGACCTTGAAGTGTCTCCTCCTCGATTGACCCGGATACTGCAGGTGTGGCCATCATTTCACAGCAGACCAATAGCTTGTCCTTTGGCTAACCAAGTTACGCAGCGTTTCGCGCCATAGGCTTCTCGAACACCCATGGCTGATCAGCCACAAGTCTGGCGGAGTCTTGTTGCTGACTGTATATCAGATGGCGCGCACTTCTGCAATTTGCTGCTACTTACGGAGTATGGGATGAGTAATATCATGCTACCCAACAGTCCCATTGCACGGCTACCTACTGACTTAGCCAGCTAACAGCATGGCTCGGTCCTCAGAAAACGGGTGACATAGCACCAAAAGTAGTATCATAGGCCCTTGTCTTGTCCGTGCTTTCCCTACCGGAATGCTCATATCACGCGACAAGGTGGATGTATGTAGGAAGGAGCGGTCCAAGGTGTCAGCGACCTAGGTTTTAACCCTATCATAAGAATGCTCCGTCCGGCTGGGTGGCCGGTTGCAACCCGAGCTGCTTGCAACGCCAGAGCTTCGCGTATCTTGCGTATCTTGCGTACCAGAACCGCCACTAAGCAGTCTCCATTGCCCGCCCAGTGGCATTGGCCTACTCAATGTGCCTCACCGGTCGACTAGGCAGGCCTTGGAAGAAATTGGCATCTCCTCGCCTCCCCCCTGAGTTACTCCGCCCAAGCCCACAGCGATCAAAGACGTTGTCGAGCAACGTAGATACATACGAGTCCGCCAGCGGCGGGCTTCTACGACGGGCCTCGTGTGAAAGTCGACAGTTCTGCATACATACAGACAAACGGTAACCCCACGCCAATATCTGCAATTATTGGCACCGCATGTCACCCTTTGCTGACATGAACATAGCCACCATGCTCATGGCTTGGGAACAGGATCGGATGGCAAGCCGATATAGGTTCCAGAGCGTTCCCTTATCTTCCAAACTCGCGAGCTTTCCGGTTTTGAGCTTGATCCAATAGCCACAACCTCGGTAAGAGTGGTCCAACATGTATGTGGTGGCCAAAGGACGACAGTCACGGCTTTCATTGGGCGAACCCAAGGGACCGTGAACCTTCATGTGGCAACTCCCTTTTCACCGATTCGTGTGTATTCGGCTATCTAAAAGATCTACAAGCACAGCGGAACAGCAAACAAACATTCGTGTCGTCAGTGCTCTGCCGGGGCACGCACGTTTTTTTCTTTCTCTCTCTCTGTTAGTACATCCGAAATGTGACCCGGCACCGGGGCTCCAGCTCCAGGCGGGCCTGCCCAATGGCCTGGTTGCATTCGACAAAAGCGGTGTGTGACCAGCCAGGGGGGTTTTCGACGCTGTTTACCCCGGTCAGCGCCCCGACGCGCGACCGCCGCCGGGCCCGCGCTTCTAGACACGTCCCCAGCCCGCCCTTGGTGCCTTTCCATCGGCTCTCGGCCAAGTCCTGAAAAAGAGGACGGTAGGAATATCAAGCTTTTTGGGGGCGTTCAGGCTTTTTTCTTTTTCTTTTTTTCCTCTGTCTTCTTCTTTACTTCCTCCCTCGGGGATCTATGTATCTTTCCAACTTCCATATGAGAGTAATAGGTAACCCAGCACCTAGGTGGTCGGGGTTAACGAATGCAGGGGTGATGCTTCTTCACCGGTCGTGCCACCAACTAGCCCATTCTATATATACGTACTTGCCCCGTGCTGCATCGTTATATTTGACATCTGTCTGTCTGCCTTGACGGGAGGTTGGGCTCCAGGCAACCCGCAAGTTTAAGTTAGCTCTTGCGGATGCGCCCGTCCCGGACCGGAGCGCTTTTGCCAGGTTAATTTCACTTCTGGCTTGGTGGCAAGAGGGGAACATGACATGGCAAAGTGGTTCTCACAGCGCGGGTCCATGCTCTTTGTTTGATCCCGAGGAAAGCTCGGAATACAGGACGGAAACATCGTTGAACATGTTGAACATGGAGGAAGGAATTTGTCTCTGTTTCCGGGGGGACGAGGAGTTGCGGGCCATCATCACGTTGTCACGTTGTTTTCCAAGAGAAGAAATTTCCATAATCGTACGTACGTGTCTGTCTGTCTGTATACCGTTGGATTCGTCAAGTCATTCAATCATAAAAAAGCACCAACACTGTCTAAGTCGTTGCTTCTTCAGGAGACACGTTTTTGCCCCTCTCCCTCTCTGACTGACTGCAATATTCCTCCCATCTTCCGAGGGCATTTTGGATACCCTCTTCGTCCTCATCTCGTAGCGGCTTCTCCATATCTCTTTATGAGCGCCAGCAGCAAACAGCCCCAAGGCCGAAAGGAAGAGCAAGAAGAGAGAGATAGCTTTAACCCGAAGGCGGCAAGAGGAGAAGGAGTGAAGGAACGGAGAAGGATGAGGAGGAAGGGCAGCGGGGGGAAGAGAGGGAAAGAGCCGGAGATGGAAATTTGCAAATGAAAACGCCCCCTTTGATAACCGTTGACCTTCGTTTGCCCATGACCATGAGGAAAAATAGAACACCACCAACACAAAAACAAACAAGACAGGGATTCTTCCAAAAAACAGTACAATCTCATCCATATACAAACTCCAACAGGAAATGACGGCCGCATGCATTAATGCCCCGTGACAAAAAGACGTACTCCACCCATATGCTTCATGCTTCGTTTTCGTTTTGCTTTTCAAAAGTCGCGAGCTGAAGACCCTTGCCCTTTGGCCCCGAGGTTGGCTGTAGAGAGACTAATATAGCCCGCCGTCACCTTCTTTGCGCTGGGTGCTTCGCGGGGCCGCCCAGAGCAGGCTCGGCCTTGTTCCAACGACGCAACAAACTCTCGCGCTATGAGAGCCAATTCACAGCATTGCTGTTGATTCCCCCGGGTTTGCCATATCCGCCGCCCGGGGTGGCGATGGGTGAGACGTGGGGGTCGAAGGAGAAATCCAGCCTCGGCATCTCGATTTTGGGCGGTGGCTGGGCCTTTGCCGGCTTGTTCTGGTTGGGCTTCGCGGGAGGCGCTCTCTTGGCGGGACTCTTAGATTCCGCCGGCGGTCCGTATCTGACGTCCTTGACATCCCAGCCGTCATCAGATGCAGCCGCGACCCAAGTCCGGAGAGCATCATGGACGCCGGGGTAGAACTTCTCCTTACAGAGACGCATGGATCCGCCCATGCATCGTTCCCAGCCCGAGATGCGGAACTGGTTACGGAGCTCGTTGCGTTCCCTCGTCGTAGGGGTACAGGCCACGATAGCGTTCAGGAGATCGAGGTGCGAAGCCAGGTAGTTGGTCGCGTCCCATTCGACTCCGCCGACGTAGGGAGCGGCGGGAACAGGCGGCCTTTCCTGTGGGAAATGTGCCTGCATGTACAGCATGCTGTCCGCTGCAATCTTCGCTGCAGAGGCCGCATCGCGCTCCTTATCCCTAGGCAGGTAAACGACATTCAGGTGGTGGAGGAAAATCCAGAAAACCTCCTTCGTGACACCAATGGCCTCTTTGCACCACACGCGATAAGGCCGTTCGCGGCGCATCTCCAGGACGAAGTCGACAGGTGCCTCGTCATCCTTGGGCTTGGGGTCACGCAGGTGTCCCAGTACAGTTCGGGCGCGAACTATGCGGTCTTCCGGGGGAGCCGACTGGATATAGGTGAAGAGGACCGATGTGATGATGCCGCGAGTGGTGAACTCGCTGGGCCCCTTCTTCTCGGGGTCAAAGATGAGATGCAGCAGGGCAGGAAACAGTGTGGATTGCTTCGAGTGCAAGTACTGCAGTGCCAGAGCTGTCGTGCAAAGAGCCTTCAGACAGAGGAGGTTTTCGTGGAGCAACGCATCTTCATGCTCCTCTCTGTGTCGTGCGTATTAGTAACGAGGCCGGTCCAAAAGGATGGGGATCACACCGGTGATCATGACTTACCTCCACTCAACTTCCATGGTGCGATGGAGCAGGCTGACAATCTCCTCCATGCCACCCTGTCGTATGAACTCGTCGGTCCATGACACCGTCTCGTTCCGCAGCAACAGCCGTAGCTTGTGCAGCTTACCGACTTCGACCTGTTGCGGCTTCTGCACCTTACGCAGATAGCTCACAAAGTCGACGGGGCCTTGCTGAGACTGCTGAGACTTGATCTTGGACAGGATGCCACCGCCAAATCCCGAGCCTGCGGAATTCGGTCTGTCGTATGTGACACTCTCCGACGACTTGGCCCGGAAATGACGTCCCAGGGTGCCGTCACTCTTCTTCTTAGCAGGCGAACTAGGCTCGGATTTCTTCCCGCCACTTCTCGTAAAGGTAAAGCTTCGGGGACGAGCCTTTTTGGCCTTGGCCTCTTCCTCCTGGCCCTCGTTGATGCTCGAGTCGCTGTCGTTTGTGCCGGGACGGGCAGCAGATGCTTTGGTCTCCGCCCAGTCTTGGCGGATAAATTCCATCTTGATGGTGCTCGTCAGGTTCCGCATCTTGTACCTTTGGTGCTCAGGAATGTTTCGCCGATCCAGCATGGCCTCCAAGTGTTTGTCGATGTCCTTGGGGTCCAAGGAGAATTCCGACCCCTCCGGTTGGGAGGAAGTCGAGGAGGATTTGGGCTTGGAGCCTCCGCCGAATCCACTGGTGAACATCTTAAGTCCCCGCTGTGTCTTGGACGGCGACTGCTTCGAGCTGCCGTAACCAGTTCGCGTGCTGTCCGAGGATTCGGTAGAGATCTTGCTCTCGAACTGTTTCGCGGTGTATTGTACGTGATATGACTGGGGCCGCGGCTTCTTTAGGGCGGCTGGGTTGGTGACATCGCTGGACGAACTATTCTGCGAGTTTGTCTGCCCGGGCCCAAACACACCGCCGTTTCCCGTATGCTCCAACGCCCCGCTAGAAAATTGGGCGTATATGGGTGGCCGTCCCTCCTGAGACGGTGACGTGACCGAGCTGGGGGGCGATCGGTTCTCCTTGTCGTTGCGGCTGCGCACCACATCTTCTTCGCTCTGCAGGCTGTGCAGGTTCTTCAGGCTCTTGGGCCTGCTCAGGAGCGAAGCCAGGTTGGTGGCCGATTTGGTCTTCTTGGGCTTGGTAGGCGATTCGTTCTCCTTCTTGCTGAAGGCATATTGACCCACGCTTTCCGAGCTAGAGGCGGAGTCATGTCGTGTTGACTTGAAAGTCATCAGATCGCCTTGGGTTTTGATAGGCGAGAGGCGGCTCGATGCAGGCCTGAATTGGTCGAGATGCTTGCTGGGAGACCGAGAGCCGGGTGCACCGTCGACCCGGTTGTTCTGGATCTCGCCCAGGGCGGGCGGTCGGCGTGAGAAATTGGGGAACTGCATGTCGCTCGAAGGCTGGGGTTGGGGAATGACGTATGGCAGGGCCGAACCCGGTTGGGCGGTGGGAGCAATAGTGGTGTCTGCGGTGTGGTTGCGACGGCTCATAAAGGCCCTGAGAACGCTGGACTTGGATCGTTGGTGGCCATGCTTGGGAGGCGGCGGAGGTTGGTTTTCATGCTGATATTGGTCCTGGTGATGTTGACTATTGGGCTGCTGCGGATTCCCGAGGGACGCCATGGTGTTTCACTGCTCCAGTAACGGTGGCTTGTCGAGCCAAGGTGCCTGATTCAGTAGCTAGGATGGCTTCTTCATAGATGCCAGAAATGCTGCATAGGAATGAGGCTGAATCGGGTTCGAGACGGGTTGAAAAGACGGAGCTCGCTCGGCGCTGAATCAATCAATCGAAATGGGCCGGCAGAAGAAGAAGAAGAGAGGGCAGAATTGGGCTACAAGAAAGCGAATAATAGCAGTAGCAACACCGACAACCGGTGGAAACGAAAAAAGTGTCGTTCGCGGGCGATATCCTGGCTACAACTACAGATGCTGGCAATGAAACTGGTGAATGGCTTCTGGATGTTCGGTGCTCAAGAACGCATGTAGGTATGTGAGGTAGGGTCAGGGACACTTGACTTGGGGGACCTGTCTGGACTCGACTGCACTAGGACCGAACCAGGGAATCTTGCCAATTCAATGGCGGGCGGGCTACAAAGGCAGCTTCAATGGCCGACCAAGAGGGTTCGCGCGCTTCTTGCCCAAGGCCGCTAATAAAAAAGTTGGGGGGGATGGGAGCGAGGGTAGGATGGTGGTGTGGTAAACGGTAAACAGCGTTGGCCCGGCAGCCGACGCCTGCGCTAGGTCCGTCCCACCTCCCACGTCCCCACCCTCATCGGCCATCGGCCATGGATGATTCGACTGTCCTAACGATTTGACGTATGCCTTGCCCACCGACCTATTACCTTACTACCACCTTACTACTCGGTAGGTAGGCAGCTTTGTTGCCAGGATGGAAATATTGACCACTTGCGCGATAGTAAACAGAATTATCGATTCGCTTTACGTATCGGCCCCCAGACCCGTTATCACGATGTTGCATCTGCCAAGCGCGAAGGCGCGAAGACAAGACATACCTACCATACCACACAGCACTATAAACACGCATCGCGAATGGTAAATGGGATGGTCAAGCGTCAAAATTCACTATAGAACTGCCTGACTCGTTGCACTTCTATCGCACAGTCTCCGTACGGGCGCATCGTTGCAACCAACCAGATAAACATGCTTGTTTGTTCTCGCTTGATCGCCATTGCCCCTGCCAGGAGTGTCCCAGGGCTCGAAGAACCTGAGTCTTTCCCCCCTAGGGTCTCTAGATTTTTTCTTTTTCCAGTTCATCCATCATGCCATGCCATAACCATGCCAAGCTATGCAACCAACTGAACCATTCGCTATATGCCGCAAGCACATATGCATCATTTGGGGGGCGTCATTATAATGTTCCTCTCTATCATGTGAAGTCCAGTCTGCGCAGCTTCATCCGAGAAACGCGTCTAGATCTTTGCCTCGTGGCGCAGGACATGCCGCACATCGTCGTGCCTCGCCCGCCATAATCCGAGGCCATCAGAACGCCTTGCTGCACCAATCATAGTCGAAAAGGAAAGGGGAATTTGGAGAAGAGAGGTTGTTTGTTTTTCGTCCTGTCGAAAAATAAGGCCGTGCAAAGGGTATTACGAGTTCGTAAAGTGAAACCATTATGGCAGAATGTACAATCGAAGTGTCGAGAAGTAGAGGTCGGAAGTCGCAAGGGGAGCGGGCCATTTACATGATGATGGCGGGCACATCAACATTGGCCTTGATGCTCTTGTGGGGCAGAACGCTGCCACCGTTGACGTAGATCTCGTCGCCAATGGTAACATCGTCGCCGAGAACAGTGACGTTCTCCAGGCGAGCCCACTTTCCGACGGTGCTGTTCCAGCCAACAATGGTGCTCTTCACCCAGGCGTGGTCCTTGACCTTGGATCGGGGCAGGAGGGTACACCGTTGCAGGCGGACACCATCACCAATGACACAGTCGGGGCCGATGACCACATTGGGGCCGATGCGGCAGTTCTTGCCAATCTTGGCACTGGGGTCGACCATGACGTTGCCGCCGTAGACGTAGCTCTCAGAGGACGAGACGAGCAGCTTGGGGTTCTTCTTGGCCAGAGACGAGAGGTACAGGCAGGTGCCGGTCAAGAAGTCCTTGGGCTGACCAACATCCATCCAGAAGCCTTCGAGGTCGAAGGAGTGCAGCTGGCCTTCACGGACGATGGCGGGGAAAGTCTCCTGCTCGATCGAGGTGGGGCGGTTCTTCTCAATGCGGTTCAGCACGGATGTGTTCAGAATGTAGATACCGGCATTGATTCGGTTGCCAACGAACTCGACGGGCTTCTCGACGAAACGGTCGATGCGCGAAGGGTGGCTGGGCTTGTGGACAATAACACCGTATTTCGAGGGCTCCTCGACCTTGGTGACGCAGATGGTGCCCTCATCTCCGTGGGCTCTGTGGAAGTCGACCAGCTTCTGGAAGGGGAACTCGCAAGTGACATCTGAGTTGAGCACGAAGAAAGGCTCATCGTCCTTACCGAGAATATCCTCGGCCAACTTCAGAGGACCAGCAGTGCCCAGGGGTTCGGACTCGAGGGAGAAGTGGATGTTGATTCCGCAAGTCTCGGCGACCTGTGAAAGGAGCCGACTTAGTCAATGCTGTTCCGTTTATGAAGAAAAGACTACTGGACAAAGCAGAAGAGATACTAACCTCCTTCAGGCGGTTCTCCATAATCTCGGGTCGGTAGTTGACAGCCAGCACAACATCCTTGACACCAACGGCAGCCAGGGCCTCAATCTGGTGCATAATCATGGGCTTGTTGGCGAACTCGACCAAGGGCTTGGGCAGAGTCAGGGTCTGGGAGGGGCAGCATTGTTAGCCAAGTTCCAGGGAGCCTGTAGCATCGCGCGTCGTATGTGCATTATTACACGGCGCAGCAGCGATTGGGAGCATGTCTAGCATGCAGAACCCGAACGTACAAGAGGGCGAAGGCGCGTGCCGAAGCCACCGACGAGAATGAGGGCTGTTCGCGAAAAACCATGGTCAGTATAGCGATCGGTATAGGTTTGTGCAAGGCTGCGGAGTGCGCCGACATGACAGGGGACCAAGCAGGCATGCAGTTAGCTGGCGAAACGTACCCTTCATTTTGAGTTGGTTTGGGAGAAGTCAAAGGTGATTAAACGAGTGGGTGAAGCGAGTGTACGAATGAATGAAGTCGAGTGTGCTTGAAGTGTCCTAAGAAGCAGCGAAGATTCAAAGAACAGAACAAGAATTGGTAGGCTGAATGTTGCGACAGAGTAGAGAAGACGTGTTAAGGGGGGGAGGTGGTTGTTGGACCTGGGATCTTTTAACGAAAGATGGTCGGGAGTTCGAGGAGAATCACACGGTGGCTTTCCCAGCTCCTGGATTGGACGAGGGTGGGGAAAAAGGCTTAGGCTGCTTGGACTGGGACGTCGGGGGTGGTGCTACCAATGGCGCGTTCCTGGGCTGCAGGGGGCCGCTCAGTTCGTTCAAATTAGGGATCTTTCCAGCTGGAATTCCACTAGGCAGGTGAAGAAATAATCGCCAACTTCATTCTAAGAGGGGTGTATAGTGACACCTTTGTATTTATAGATACATATACCTACATGTACTCACTGGATGCGTCTACCTACATCATTGCCCAGACCTTACAGGCAGGATCAAACCCAACGGGGTCGGCGTCGCTGCCTTTTACTTTATACATAACCTTCCAGCAATTGTCGGTGTCTCTGCGCTGTGTGTGAATAGTAGAGCATGCCGTGCAGTGCATGCAATAGAACATTGAACGATGGTCTGATATCTCCTTCTCTCTGAAATTGTCAAAGCATGAACCCTGCAGCCCCGGTCAGTCCTTGGGTCCCAATCTATTAGAATCCAACTGTACTTCCCGTGATGCACACGCGACGCCCCACCCGCAGCGCAGCGTCGACAGTCCAGCACACGGGAAGCAGCGCTGGAAACGTCAAGCATGAGCGAACACCGTCAGCTGCGCCACCCCTCCCTCTCCAAAGCAAGTTTCGAGAAGGAGGCAAGGCCCGGCTTTTGCCCATCTACCCGGTCTTGCCATTGGGCAATGGACTCCAAAAAGCTCGGGGTCGACGAAGGGGGCGGCAGGGCCAGGCAGGCTCAGCTGGTCAGACATGCCGGGGAGGGGAGGGCAGAAGGGTAGGAGGGGTGGGTTCCTGGCTGGGAGCGAAGGGAAAAAAAAGGGGTACCAGCATCGTAGCGCATCTACTGGGCGAACCAATCAACTCCACCCCATGAACACGAGCCTCGATTAGCCACCTCCCGTAAAAGATGAGATGTGTCTCTTCCAAATTTCATCAATGCTTTGTTGTGTCCACCAAAGGATTGTCATCAGCCTCTGGGTAACGTATGGCACCTGATCAGATGACACGATTGCCTCGTAAGGCGTATGTAAGTTCTGTTGCAGGGCCAATTCTAGGTTCGATTACCGTGTTTGTAGGTACATGAAAGCTGTATGCGAGGTTGACCCTCCTTCCACAACCTTTTGCTTCCCGGGAAGTAAGAGGCATGAGACGAACGAGTAATAAGTCATCAAATGGAAACAAACAGCATTCTTCAACATACACGTATACCTATACGAATTAATAAGACCCTTTCCCTCCTCCTTCCGGGGCCAATGCTGGCAAGTACGTAGCAAGTCCATTGAGACGGGCATATACAATCAATGCAACGCTGACGGCGGCCGGCGACGACCACGCCTCGTATTTCCTTCTGCCACTGATTGATGCCAGACGGACAGGAAATCCGCAGCATGCCCGTTAGCTGTACATTTGTAGAGCGGGAAAGTCCCACATTTCGGGCCGGCCTAATCTTCTAGAGCTTCCGGTCTTAATTCCTGCTCAGCTGAGAAAGAAAAGCCTATCCGAGTTTTTCCCTATTCTGCGGCAGCGCTCGCTCGTGATGCAGACCATGACTGCACTGGCATACCAGTTGACGGGGCGTGTGTTTTCTTCTTTTCTTTTCTTATGATCTTCTTCTCCTCCTCTCCCGCTCTGCATTCTCAATGCCCGTAATCAGATACGAAAATAAAGTTGCAACTGTAACCTAGTGTGTTTTCCTTGTTCTGACAGCAGCAGATGCGAGATGACCATATGCTGCAATACCACCCACACCATACCAGCATTCCCCGAAGTCGAGGTGTCGTGTCACGTGGGGGTTTGTCAACCACTAGCTACAGCAGTAGGTAGTAGCTTAGCAGCCCGCCGAGAAGTAGGTATGTACAGTAGCTCTAGAAGTACCTAGCCTCCTAGCCCAAGCGCAACTCGCTTAATAAATGGCTGCTAGGCAATCAATCTTGAATCCAGCCGCCGATGGACCAGAAACGGACCCTTGTCGCATGACCATCTCGTTACCCCAAGGTGCGCACACGCACTTGAGATGGGGGATCAATGGGATCAGTGGGAGGGACCGCTGGAAAGAAGAACATTAGATTAGCTTTCTCCCTGTAGGTAGGTACATTGGTAAGGTAATTGACCGATTCGAGGGTTGATCAGATTTATGTGCCAGCAAGGATCACCTTTTGGGCGTGCTCGTACCACCCCCGAGCGGCTATTTTATTGGATTAATCCATACTTCCACTCTTTAAGAATCACCGTACCCTTGTATTCCCATCTGATAGGGCTATGTCGTCGTCCGTGGTCGTTTGGTTACCCGCCAGCTGTCACCTCATGTATCAACCGGCCGGGAGCCTATAGGAATGCACCCATCAACCCATTACTTGCTGGCCCTTTGGGGAAAGGGACAGGACACCGAGGCGGATCACACGGTGAGAGGACGTCAGATGCTCTCGGTGAATAAAGTGCATGGATGGGATGATGTCCTTCACCTTCCACCCCCGCTGCCCGCGCCCCCCTCCCATCAGACCAGCGCATACTACTACATATACTATTCTACCTTGGCAGCATCACCTGCTACCTGCTATCGCCTAAGGACAGTAGCTTCGACGTACCACGGAGAGCGGCAGCCTAGTGGTAGACGCGAGAGAGTTGGCACTGATGCATGCATCCAATCAACTCTGACCTTGTTTCCCTTCCTGGGCACATGGGTAGTCTCAACTCTATTTCGGTTGCCAGCAATTGACTCAAGTACGTCCCTTTCATTCATGTGAAGGATGCATGAACAAAAAGGCAGGTGGGCCATATTCCCCAGCTCGATGCGATTGATCATTGATAGTGGTAGGCTCGTGGTTCAGGAAGATTGGTGGTCGGGTTTGGTTGGACACGAATTGACGATGGTCTCATTCATCGTGAAAATGTTGTATAGTTCGTACCTGCCATTTCTCTTCCCCCTTTGACAAATGGCCATCCACGTGGCTACCAATGGTAGCTTCGCAGCCTGTTTGAATGAGAATCAGGAAAGGTAAAGAAAAGGGAGTAGATCCTCCAAGCCGTCCCGTCCGTCCTATTGCTTTATTTCGTTCCTCCTCCGCCTGTAGATTCCATCGATTGACTCATATATAAAGTAACAAAACGAAAAAGCAGAGTTCCGACCCGGTCTGTCTCTCATAAAGTCTTGTCGTGAATCATTGTTGAGTCCATCAAAATAAGTAGTCTAAGATGTCATAAAGGGGTCGGCGCCCGCTTCTGCTTATCACCCCCGTAAGTCACAGGGGGGAAGCGTTAATCAAAGGAAGCACCTCCTCAGAAAAGATGAAGTTGTTGAATGGAATCCCCAAAAGCAAACATCTGGAGGAACCAGTGCAGGTCATGATAGTTCGTCCAACCTCCCGCGTCGGCGTGTGGGGGGGAATCCACCCTTGGAAAGGGATAAATCAGTTGCTGCGTCCAGATGAACAGGCTTCCGAAGATAGGCGGTACAGCAACCAATGAAGTCTCCAATACGGACACTGGCGTGAGCTGGGCCGGTCAACTGACAAAAAGTGCCTCTCCAATAGGCGAACCAGGTAGAAGGATTGGCCGGTCCTGTGTTCCCAACTCAGGGGAAGTGTCCCAAGCATCTCCGCGAAGACCGGTGTAAGTGAGATGATTGATGTCCGGTCCAAGGGGGTGATACGGAAGGGTAAAAGTATCCCCACTTCGCAGAAGACGTGTGTGTCATTGTGAATGAATGAACCAGAAGAGGAAAATCAATGGGGAAAAGGCATTCGTTTCGTAAATTCGTTCATAGTTGTTGTCGTTAAGTCGTTAGTCGTCGATTTAATGCAATTTTTGGTCTTCCGCTCTCTTAAGTTGGTATCTCCTCAGTGGAATCTCTGCGGAATATGCCTTGAAGATCAGCTGTGAAGCTTCGCCACTTTTATAGTTCAACGTCCCGGTGATTCGTTTCTTCTCTCCATGTTCCACGCCTTCGTCTCTTCTCTCTGGCACTCCCTGTCTGCCTGTCATATGGCGCATGCGGGACCCAAAAAACGGGCTTTTTAGTCTCGCAGGTAAAAAAGAAAACATCATTGGTTCCAAGATTTCGGGTTACACAGGAGCGACACCTCCTGGGCTCCTTTTGGGTAAGTATGTGTGCGTAGGGTGCGTGTGCGTGTGCGTGTGCGTGTGCATGATCTGCGTGGTCTGGTGTTCAATCGAAAGAGGCCGTCGAGCTGCTGCTCGAGTGATGGCCAGACCGGTGGTGGTGGTGGCGGCTCTCTCTGTGGCCGGCAGATGCGCTCCCACGCGACTTCTTGTGACGCCTGCCAGTGTCATTGGCTGGTAGGCCCTGGACGATCCCATTCCGGGCGAGCATGCCCCCGTTGACCGAGAAGTTTCGGCAGACCATGAAGGCCCTCATGGCGGCATTCTCTTGGGCCAGTCCATCAGATTCGTAAGCCAGGTCTGTCTGGTACTCGCGGCCATTGACAAGGACCAGGCAGGTATAGCCACTGGCATCGCGGTAGCATTCGTAAGAAGGGTCTTGCCAACCCCTTCGCCGGCACAAGCCTACAGGGAGAGAGTAACGTCAGCTCTTGCTTGGTCTTTGGTCTTGGAGGGTCCCGATTCGATGCCAGTTGGCGATGCTGTTGCATATATCTGCAGCCCTGGCGAGGCGAGACGAGAGAACAGCATGTCGCTGCATGACAGCCCAACGATCGCAATGCCCTGATCGGGGCATATTCAACGGTGGATAGCCTGTCAGGGGCGTGGGGCAGTAGATCGAGAGGCACGCACGCCTTTAGACGGCGGGATCTCTGATGGTCGGCTGCACGTCTTCGTGATGCAGGGGTTGGCACATGTAAGACGAACTGCCACCAGTACAGCCCCACACGCGCATCATCATCATCACCAAGTGATTTTTTTTTCTGGGAGGCGCGAGAATTGCAATTGGCGGCAACCAAGTCACAAAAATGGAATAATAAGTTGACTTACTCTCAAGGTATTGCATGTAGAAGCCGCCCATGATGCTGGATTTTCCCAATGGCTAAGGATGGCTTCTTCTTTCCGGGGTGGTTACGGGCAGCGAACGACGCCGAGGGGGGTGACACTTCTTCCTTTGTTCGCACTTGGAGAGGAAACAAGAACAAGCAGCAGCAGCAGCACACGGGACGAAAGAACCGAAACGCCTTGGGAATATGCAGTCGAGCCCAACCGTGGGGGAATGGGAAGGAACTTGTAGAGGAGAGCAGACGACGGGCAGGTAGGGCTGCGGTGCTGAAAGAGTCCGTGGCACAAGACTGAGAGGTGTGATGAGGTAGTGGTGAGGTTAGGCTACGTATTCAGGGCTGCGGTGCACAGAGACGATCCATCGACGGCGAGACATGTGTGCTTTATTGCAGAAATGTGTGTTGTTTGGTGCGGGGCAGGGATATCTAAAGAGACGGAATCAAAACAGACTGGACCGAATGGACGGCGGGTAGGGAAATAGGACAAGTTCGACAGAGAGATGCATGTCGAGATGCGGCTCTCAAAGTGTGACCCCATCTCTGATGTGTTGGCGCATGCCGTCGCCAGTTGATAATACCGCAGAGACTAGGCAACTCCACCGCAACACATGGGGTAGGTATGCAGCCTCTAGACGATCTCCTGCCTGTCGATAAGTCTCGCAGTAGGGGAGGTACATACGTCTGTCCAAAGCATGTATGTATATAGGTTAGGTATGCATGCCTATTCCTTACCAGGACGCTTTTCTGACCTACTACTAGTCGAGGTGTATGCGTCTATGTGTGGGCGAGAGCGAGAGAGAGTTGAGTGTGTGCATACTTCACCTATAGGTACCGGGTCCCGACTAGTCTTGCGTATCCTATCCTCGGCCTCGTCCCCTCTGCTCCTGTCCCACCAAGGAGAAGGAAGGGGCCCTTCTGCCAGGGAGGGGGCAAAGGTGAACAAGATACAGTACCGTAGGTGCAGAGGACCGGCAGAGCGAAGTGGCGAAATGGGACCTGGTAACGATGTCCTGCAACCAATCTGCAGCGTCGACGGAAACTAAGGAACAGCGGAAAAGAAACAAAAACTTTTTTTTTTCTCGCCGTTGCATAGGTCGGACAGTGTGCGGCCACTGACTGGGCCGGCCGACCACTCAAGTCACGGCCATATAATAAGTCGAGAGATGGACGGACTAGGAAGGGATGTGCCTAGTTCTCACCCGGTAGACAAGAAGGGGCCGAACTGGTTCTGCTGGAGAGATGATCCATCTCTCTCTCCCTCCCTAAGCCACTAATGCGGCAGTAGCCAGAACAAAGTGGTAACAATATCTGACGAAAGGGGAGGGGGGAAGGGGGACGGAGGTGGCTCCCTTCTGCAAGACGCGCGCGAGGGCGAGGAGCGACGGCGACGACAGCCAGAGGGAAGGGTAACAAAGAAAGAAAGACAAAAAAAAAAGATACAACAGCTTAACTCCCCACGTAACGTGCATGCCGCCCACCTGCCATGCTACTAGGATGCCTGTCTTGCCCATGTAATAAGCTTGTAGGTATCATGTAGGTTGAGGTATGGACCCATGTACACGACCAGGACTTGCGATGCAAAGAACAAACCGAGAGAGGGGGGCAGAGGGGTTGGCAACCGGCTCGATGAGGTATTGATGGGGCTAGACGAACAGGTAGAGGTCCAGAAAGCCGAACTACTGGCCAAGAGCACATGAGGGCCTTAGTGGGCCACGAGAGTCAGCGATTCGCACAAGGGTGAGGCAGGGAAAAAATAATAATCAAGGGCGAGAGAGTCGTAGTAGTATGTATCAGTAGCAGCTCGATCAATCACCAACCATCCATCAATCAATTGGTATGGAAAGAGGTAAAATGGAATGAGGGAAAGAGCCAATTGGACGAATCAGGCGGTCCCATTTAATACGAATAGGCTGGCTGGCTCCTTTCAGAAACGAAAATAAAAATTGAGAAACATGCCCCGGCCAGCAAGCGAGCAAGCTAAACTGCCAAGTACCTCCGTTTGATTGATCAGACTGGACAACGACCACCCAAGACTGGGGTTTTCGGAGTATATAAAGATGAATGGCGCCGGCGCTTTTGTGGCCTATGGTTTGATAGGTTGCAGGTGTAGTAGTAGCATGGCTGCAATTGGTACATGGAGCAGTGAAGTGCTGTTTCTTTTCCCTCGAGTCGGAATACCTAAGTTCCATAGCAGCAACCGAAAAAAGGGCCAGAGGGGCACGTGCTGATTGGCCGGTTCTCTGGGAAAAGCGAGCGGATGGACAACGGAGTCGGTGAACAAAGTTACATGGCAGGTTAATAGGATATTCTATTTAGAAGTATGAGTTGCATGAACTGGCTCTACCATGCCTACATGGCCGACCAGACATATGGGCTGTACTTGACCAACCCCGGCTTGGCCTGGTCTATCTTTGGGCCTCTCTGCCCCTCGAGACCCTGCTACCCTGCTACCCTGCCAGAGGCGAGCGTGAATGGACGAGGTCTGGCGAGGCAACTAAGCAGGCAAAGTCCAAAACGATTAACACCTCATGCAATGATGAGTTGTCAGTGCCGCTTGATATTAAAATTATGAACCGTCCAATTGATACTTTGCCTCTGCAAGCGGCTCCCGTCTTTTCGAGTACGGCTAGTGCCCAGCAGACAACGCCATTGATCAATCAATTGACCTGAGGGCAGGAGGTAGGAGGCGGGAGGTACACTGTACTGTGCCGTACCGTACGTACCGCCGGCCGACCGGTCCATGTTGTTGTCGAGACAAGAACGGCCGATTCGATGCACATCACACACACACGTATGGAGCAGGAACCACGTAGACGATGGGCTTGGTCCATCGGAGCGGTGGCAGAAGTCACGGGAAATGTAGTTGAGAAGTGCGGCCCGGTGGCGCGAAGAAGGACAGGCAAGCAGGCACTCGGGAACGAAAGACAGAAAAAACAACATGGCAGATACTCATGTTGAGGGTTTCGTCGGTTCAGCTCACGATGTCTTGCAGCAGCACCAGCTACATGTACTTGGTAATCAACTTTACACTTTACCTACACTAGCACAGACTTATTCTGGAAGGCAGATGGAGGGGGGGAGGGAGGACCCTACAGACTGGTTCCAATGCAAGCAATATGAACATGAAGTTACCTAAGACAAGAAGGAGGGGGGGAAAAAGACTAAAACCGGAAGTGTGCTCGTAAACGCCATGACATGCAATGCCATGCTTACAATAGATTGACGACCGTCTGCATCGCGCCGTCGGGTTGGCGGTAGAGGAAGGGGAGGAGAGGAGGATGATGATGAAGGGGCTGTCTGTCGGCCGACTGGGGATTGAGGGGTGGTGCTGGCGGTAGCAGCAAGTAGCAGCAGTAGCGGTGGTGTCCATGTCAACCCACTGGAAGACCTAGATTGATAGAAACCACATAAGCTTTCCGCAGCCAATCCGGGCTCGAGTTACACACGACCAATGACATCCTGGCTCTATACCGAGATGTGCCCCAAGATCCCAAGAGCTTATTAGTCCAGCACTTCGGGAAACCTTCTTTTCTATGTGGGCGTCGTTATCACCCTCCTCCTCCTCCTCCATCTCCTCCTCCATAACGAAATCCCCCGAGCAATCAAATTGATATGCACTGCACCCCTCGCCGTCACGCAATGAACAACAACACCAACAATCAACCGCAATAACATCATAGCACATGCCGTCCACGGTCGAAACTGGCCAGAGAGATTACAGACTGCGTCGCCTCTTTCCGCGGCCATCAACCATGAGGAGGGGTCATTTGCCCTAGAGCTTGGAGCGTGAACCCACTTACCTGGCTGGACTATCCATTTCCGCTACGATGCAAGTGTCGTGCATCAGCAGCCAGGATCATTCTAGTAGTACAGCGCCAGGCACTCTCCGCATACATGGTTTCACTGGTGATTGATTGATTGACTTGAACTCGCCGCCAGTACGGCGAAGCGCGTACCGTTCTGCTGTCGCCGTCTATCATATCTAGTATGGATAGCAAAAGACAGGGGTCGAGGCCGGCGTTACGCTGGACAAGCCAAGGCCGTCCGTTTAGTTCGTCATCGATGCCATCTCGGAGACCATATACTCAAGCCAATTTTATTATGCGTACGATACTACATCCCTACATATGTAAAGTAAGTCAGTAGGTACGCAAAGTAGAATAGGCCTGGCAGTAAGTAGTACATTATGCAGCGGTACATACCCCGCCCCCTCCAATTTCATCTCATAATACAGGGTCGATATGCAATGTATGTACTACTGCTGCTGCTGCTGCTGCTGCTACTGCTGCTGCTACTAATAGGTGCAATCGGACTGTAACCGGACATCCAGAGACAGTCTCTATTATGTATGCTACGCCAATGGGCTGCCCACCTAGTTGGCAAGGGCTTGACCATCTGCGCTTTGGGCCGAGACTTCGACGAAAGGCCGTGATGCCTCTTCCCACATATCATGTAGCGGCTTCCTCCTGGGTTCTAGGTACCAATTCCATGTATGATATACGCATCTCGAATCTGACGGCTGAGATGTGCTGCAACAAAGCTGTGGGCATCTGACTCTGACCAACCGTCTTGGTCTAAGAGCTGACTGCAGCTGCTACAATTTATGACAGCAACTCGCAATAGTTGTCGAAAAGGGGGGGGGAGGGGGAAGAGGAGAGGGGGTAGACACCATCGTTGCTAGGACTTTTGCAGGAGGGCAAGTCAGAAAAGACGACCCGGCTCTCGCGGTCAGGCTCCTTCATTCATATGCTTAAAGCCTCGAGGACATCTATGTCGAGACCCATGTGTGCGAGTTATTCGGTTGGAGTCATGTTTGGCTATACAGAGGTCTGACTCACTCTCGAGGATACATCGGTCAATGTCACATGGAGCAGAAGAACCCAAGGGGTTTCTTCGCTCATGCCGTTCCAACGCGAAAGAGAGAGACAGAGACAGAGACAGGGCCTCCGATGGCGCTTTTATTCCGAGATCGAAGGCACTGGGTAGCGACATGGCCTGACCTGGTGAGACTCGGCCAGGTCCTTCCCAATTGTCTGGGACGAGGGAGACGACGTGGTCAATGGGATGGATGCATATCGCTCTGCTGTCGTAACGAGAGACCTCATCAATTCCGAAGTTGGACAGGCCCAATTGGGACCATCGGGGCCGTGGGTTCTAGATTGGCGAATGCATGGAAGTTCACAAAGTCCGGTCTCTCCCTCTCCCTCCCTCTCTCTCTAACGCCCATTGCAGCCGGGCGAAGTGCATCGATCAACCCGCCTTCGTATTATCACGCGCATTTCACCTGCCGTTTGTAGCCTGCATAAAAATGGCTGTATAGACAAGCCAAAGCGGCATGGTCGGAGGCTGAGCCGGCCCACGGCATAGACTAGATTGTAATGTCCTGGAAGCCGCCAAGCTTCGATAAAATGCTGTCCTGTGTCACTATGAGATGATCCCTCTCTATGCAGAGCCGACCTGACGCCATGTCCTAATGTCCGTCCTACCCGTCTGGGACACGGTCCGGGTCTTCCCGCTGGAATAGGGACCCCTTCCAATGTCCCCAGCCAAGCCAAAACACCTACGTAGTCTCGCGCGTATGGCTTGGACGCGTTCACGAGAACGGCCCAAGGTCCATTCGGGGGTTGCAGATATTACTGGCCGCGTATTGGCTCGCCTCCGGGCAAGGCGGCCTCTTGCTATGCGACCGCCAGGCGGGCCAGGACTCAGAACCCTGGCTTCGATAAGAAATATGTCATGACCTCCTCCCGCTTCCTTTGGGGAATAGCGTAGACAGGGTCTGTGGGGTTAAGACGGTCCTGCTCGTCAAATAGCTGAGGATCCGAGTACGGTGATACCTTCCACGCCATGTTTGCCACATATTCCTCCTCGGCCAGGACAGCGCTCACAACATGTTGTGCAGAAGTGAGACCGCTCAATACATAACATGTATGGTATGCGTCAGATCGGCTGTGGGAAAAATCAATTTAGCCCCTCCAACGAGTAGTGAGAGTCGACACAGGCGGCAGACAGGAAGGATTGTGGTTGGACTTACTGGCTAGGCTTGTCCCTCATCCCACCTTTGGAAGAATGGTCTTGCCCACAAGACATGATGTACCGGATTAGGCCCTCGCGGTCGTAGAAACTGCAAAACTCAGCGTCGTGGGCTGGCTGCGACGGTGCTCCCAGGCTGGCTTGGATTAGGGGCCAGCATGCACCCACCCAGTGGCTGTAACAACCGTCGACCAGCTTGTTCGTGCGACCAGAAAAGCCGCCTTCTGGGGCATATTGGCGAGAGGAGAGCCAAGAGATAAGGCGTGGCACATTGAGTGTCCTGGTTACGTAGGGGTCAGCGAGCATCGTCTACGTTGTCACAACCTCAATGGACAGAATCTTAGATGCTGCATACCTAGGAATGATCCGATGCGGAGCGTCCAGTATGGATAGACAGCCCAACGCGCAGAAGGCATATGCACCATGTGCCTCAGCATCCGGCTTTGCGGAGATGCCACCCTCGAATGTTTGGCCTGCATGTGTTAGCCTGCGTCGGCGGCCAGGGTGTACCTGTTCGGTTCCTGCTCACATCTTTGTACATAACTCGCTAGGCCGGTGTACAGATCAGCCAGTCCAGCGGCGCTCGCAGGAGAATCAGATGACAAATCCAGCGGGAGATTGAGCAGAGAGATGACGACGGCCGCGCAGTAAGCACCCCTAGGGACATCAATATCATGAGATTCGGACGGTTGGGTCTCCCGGAACAGAGCGGCAGCTACTCACCTGACATCGACCTCGCCCCCTAAAGACATCTGGAACCCCCCATCGGGCTGCTTCAGCGACGACAGCCATTTCCACATGGCGCGCCTGTCAATGACCTCATATGCCGACTCCCCACCCACAATGACCAGCGACAGCACCATTGCATAAGTCGTTGCCAAATGTGAAGTCTGGCCAAAGCCGCCGCCGAAGCCACCAGTCTTGTTCTGCATGTGGGCTGCCGTCACAATGAGGTTTTCTCTGAATTTGGAAACGTCGGCTCCCAATAGCGACAGGGCATTGAGGGCCCAGTACATGCACCATGGCCTGCTTGCATCGGCCCCGACAAAGGGCGCCGGAAGGTTTCCGAGCGTCTGCTCCAGGTATTTGATGTGCCTCTCGCGGTGAAGACGGGGCACGCCATTGGCATTGTACTCGAGGTTGCTATCCGCGGCCTTTAGCAACGGTAGGCATTGGTCCAGAGTCCGATCTTGTGCAGTGGATGTAGCCGTAACCAGAGGGTCAACTATCAGCGGCTCTGACGTGTAAAGACTGTCTATTGGGAGACGAGATCCACGGGTCGTGTAATCCGCCATTTGAGAGACGACTTCTTCGTCGACGCCAGTATTGGCAGGAGTAGCAGTACGGTTTTGCATGGTAGACACACGGTCCGAACTCAAAGCCGTGGGCTTTCTCTTGAAGGCCGCTTTCCGACGTGCACGGGCGAGACTCGTTGTTACTGGCATGAGACTCGACAGGGCCAAGTGAAGCACGTGGTATATCAATCCCGAGGCCAGTTGCCCCCCTGCTCAGGTTATAGAGGGTGGTGGTGGAGAGGGGATGCGGGATGCGGGATGCAGGATTCGCCACGGGCTATGAAGAAACAAAGACAATGCAGCGACAAAACGGCAGTCCGAGCACCGAGTAAAATGATCTTTAGTGATACCAGGCGGATGTTGGTGATCAACTCATTCGCGATGATGGCTTTGTGATGAAGCATTCAACTTTTCGAGGTTGAGGCTCCAGATGGCCCCGGTAATATTTCGGCCCAGTACCGCGTGACGACCTCCTCACCACTTCTCAACTGGCCCCGTGCTAGGCATCATCACAATATGATGCCGCCAGTCCTCGGTATCTACCATCTATCGCTACGTTTTTGGAGCCATTATTTTTGCGAAGATGATGTTTTCAATGCCATTCTGCCATACCCCTCGTTTTTTGCCATGTTGCGTCACTACTGTGTTGGTTGAGCTACTGCAGCAACTGCGATTCTTCGAATGCTAAATTTGGGTGAGAGGTAGGCACGTCAATGCCCAGTGTGTACCTACCAAACCCTGTTACCCTGGAATAGAACTGAATAAAAGGTATTTGGATCTAGATTACCTGGGCCCAGAGTGCGATTCTTCTTGTCTGGGACAGCTTGTGTGGCCTTGTCGTGATGTTGTGAGTTACCTCCAATCTGGGCCGGTCAGATCAAAGCAAGCCGTATACTGCGCTCTTGTTCCCGGCAGAGAAATGCATACACTCCTGCCTGGCGAGAGACATTGTCGTGGATGGTATTTTCATGTCGACGTCGACCGAAATCCTATCTATCATGTATACCATCTCCTACTGCTTGTAACGGGGGAATGAAATACAACAGATCAAACTGGATGAATCAACATGTACTGACTTTATACCGTAAAGTTAACCGTTTTATAACATTATCAACCCGTTTCTAGCATAAGTGTATCAATTGGATATCTGGCTACCATGATAACCATGGGTGGAGGCGTGTAGGCGATCTCAAGCAAACGACCTGTTCACCTATGCTGGTTTTCATCATGTAGATATCAAACTCCTGTGCTCCTCAAGAAATGAATACGAAGGTGTGATCGCCATGGGTTATTTTATATATAGAAAAGCTTGAATCTGGAAAGTAATACCGTTATAGAATCATAGATTACAGCCACTTGCCCCCAAAGTCATTGGCGGGCAGCGAGATGATGCCAACCATAGTCTCTTATAAAGGATTAGGCACCTGAGTAAATAGCGATGGATATTACAACCGAGCAGAACTGCCAACTTGCGGTTATATCATACTCTGACAACATTAGTAGTATAGGCCATGCATGCTGCAATTCAGTTGCACTGATAAGCTATCACGGCGTCCCGTACTCCCACGGAAATGACTCGCGATGGACAGGGGAGCCAATCGCACCTTCATCCCGATTGAGGCAACTCGCTCAGGGGCTTCCAACCCTCCACGCGTCTGTTATAATGACCTGACAGGAGAGAACAGAATTACCTTCCATCATCCTATAGCAACTCGCTATACTACATAGATTTCACGTAGTGTCAACTATATATTGAGGATATGTGCGTATGTAGTCGAATATGTTGAGCACAACCCCATCCCCATCCCCATCAGCCGTCGTCAATGTGGCATTATTGTGGACTCCCAGGCCGTTCAACCGTGCCTGACAATGCGTCGGTTCTTCCTCTTCTCAGACTCAATAGATCTGCTTCCATCAATGCTGTAGGCGGGCTCATACAGAGGCATCAAAGACGTCGTGAGCAATGCCGAGTCTTGTCAGGTGGATACGGCCTAGCAAGACTACGCGTCCGCTGCATAGACTGACTAAACAGCCGATATGGACCACGATGCCGCGTGGTACAAGACGGTCCAAACTAGTCATCTGCCAAATCAAGGCCCAGCTCACCTTGACAGCCCGATCGTGCAATGGGCTCGTAGTATGAGAGTGGTTCTAGGCGTGGGTTTAGGCATCATCGTTAGCCGGCGTGCGAGCCTCACCTGGATAACAGGTATCAGATTGGGTTGCACATTTGTATCGGTGCACCACGATAGCTGCAAAGAGACTTGTACTACCGCTGCCAATTAGTACCTGGTTGAAGACGTGCTGGCAAACCAAACACCCAAACCCATTGACTTGGGGAGCTGGGACCTCACTCCGCAAAAGACATGAAACGTAGACGTTGGTTTCTGATTGCTTTTTCCGGCCAATGAGCAACTCTGACATAGGAGGCGCCTACAGTCCAACGGGCATGCAGCAGTTGACCGCTCAATGACATGGACTTTCTTTTTCTCTTTAGTGAAGTTTCATCGGCATGTACTTGATATTGGCAAAGGCATCCAGCATTGATGGAACTGCCACCCGCAGCGGCCCCGTCTTCTCGATCGTGCCTTGGCCGCTCTCCAGTGCTCCAGTGCTCCTCAGGGCTCCAGTTGTCCAGCTACTGCGTCGGCTACTGCTAGCTGGCCAAGTACGGGTTTATGGAAGATCAATGATGATTGACGAGAAGACGGGGCCGCCGGCAACTGCGTGCTACCTACTGAGCAACTCGCCCTGTTTCTCTCTCAACCAAAGGCACGATTTTTTTTCTTCTTGCTTTGGGGCAGCTGGGCAAACCCCATTCAATCGCCGTCTTGCTGCGGGCACGGGTTGGCCGACAATAGTCAATTCAATACCCATCCATGCTGTATCGACGTTGGAGAGTTCAAATTGGCTAGTGGATACTGCAGCAGATCTCCCAGGGCGCGCACGGGCAGCAGGCCGCCTCTTGCCGTGGCCGTTGGCTGGTCTTGCCCAGGGCCCCAAGCGAGAGTCAGGTTTTTCTTGTCCAAGGTCGCAGTGGCGAGATCAACATGAGAGACGTGCGCGGCAAGTGGTGACACTCTGTTTCCCGACGAAAAAGCGGGAAAACCACGGACTCGTTCGTTCTACCCATCAAACGGTTCCCGCAACTCAAAAAACACCATGGCACAAAATGGTACGACGAATTGACGATTACACAGAGAGCCAGCTCCCAGTCAGATCACAGAAATGTTTCGGACGTCTGACCAGGACAGGCCGAACGTACAAGAGACAGGCATTCGTCAGCCTTGTTCAGGCAGCACAGCGCACCACAACCCAGCACAACAAGCCGGTCGTCCAGATCAAGGCAATAGCAGGAGGGAAAAGGAGACTATCCCTTGGTGTGGTGTCGGCCGACATTGACCAACCACTTGACTGCCACCCCACTTAGCCTCTAGTCATGAGGGTCGTCGCCGCAAGCGTACGGGAATAGCCAGCCCCAGCGCTACCTAGGTAGGTCAGTCGGTGGTACGCCCCAAGTCTGAGGCAGGCAGGCAGGGCAGTGTTGACACTGTCGTGGGTGAGGTAGAAGCTAGAGAGAGAAGCAAAAACGACAAAAAAAAGAGGCCAAAAAGCCCCTTTGAAAGTCTTCGCACTATCCTATGGCCGCTTCACCCTTCCGTTTGCGGCAAGCCAGAAAGCGAGCTGGGCGAGCCATTCCAGCCAAGCGCGCTGCAAGTCATCGGCCAGCCAAGGAAGAGGATAGAGGTTTTTGCTGGCGGCCTACCAATCAGGCCTGGTGGCGCGAAGCCGGTGGTTTCCCCTCTGCGGCGTACTTGGCGCCTGCATATGTACAGGTAGAGGCGAATGTGGAGTTTGGATACAGCGGGCGACGTGCTACGTGTTGATCGGATATCATAGAGGAGGACGCATAATACACACCAGACTCTTTTCGACGTCGATGATTAGCCTGATACAGCGAGTCAGACAGCCTACATGTCATGGGTAGCACCATGATTGTTTGTTTGCTAGCGAGGCAAAGGAAAACGCCATGTCTCCCAAGTGTTGAGTCCTCCAGGTGGCAGGTAACACGAGAGGACTTCGTGTTACCCAAGAAGCCCAACCTCCCCGCCCCTCGCGTTTGACATGCTGAAGCAAACAAGCGCAGGGCTGCGACAGTCGACCCGACAACTGAGTCTTCTTCAGCACAGATGGAGGTGCATATGTAGCCTAATGGACGGACAGCCCCAGGGTATGCCATCATCGTATGAGACTAGGTGGTGCAGAATAAATGGGAATAACCAAGGCGACCTGGCGACTGGCGACACGTTCGCGATCCGGTATGTGAGATGCGGCTTGTTCTACTAATAATATTGGGAGGTCAGGCCATGGTTGCATTTTTACTACTACAAGCGACGACGCAGGGGCGCTCTCGGGAGATCTCTACGGAGATGCTTAGGCCAGTGCTAGCCTCTTGCCAGATCCCTGTCCTTTCAGTGCTAGCAGTATGCAATGTATGAGAAAGTACGTGAGGGCCTTGACGTTGCGGTCTTGCGGTGAGCGTAGTAAGGAGACCGCATAGACCACTAACGGGGTGCTTTGTGAGTTTGTCTGGAACGGCTCGAAATGTCGCGCCATAGTAAGTCGCCGGGTCTGCGCCGTTTCCGTTTGCGCGATAGTCCCGAGGAGGGAGCTTGGAAGGTACTTGCAGCATGTACAAGCAGCTTTTGGGTCTGGTGGGAAGAAAAAGCGCCGGTTCGAAAGCCGAGCTCCACCGTCAGCTTCTCTGGGGCTCCTATCGTAGTGGTATCGATAGTCTTTATCATCGTGAACTTGGATTCGTGGCCTTGGCTACCCATCGATCCATCTCTCTTCCAGTCTGGATATCGTGATGGTGGGGCTTCCTGCAGCTTCTTGCGTCGTATCCAGGGGCGGTGGCGCCCGGGAACGCAACTTTAGAGGGGAGGGGACAGCAAGAGGGGACTGGCGAAGTTCTCGAAGCAATCAGGGCAAAAGGATCTCAAAGCGACCTAGCCAAGTGGGACTGCATTCATTCCAGAATGAGAGGGAAAAAACGCGATCGGGAGGATCCAGATCCTCAAGCTCTTCAGGGTCTCATGTAGAAACCGGGCTGTGCTGGAGAACTGGCACGAAACATGACCTTAGAGGGGCGACAAGCTCTGCATCTGATGACACTCATTGCACGTAGCTGGTAGCGACTTAGCGAGCTCGACCAAGCCGATCTCTCTCTCTCTTTTTCGCTCTCCTCTCTTTGGAGAGGATTTGCAACGGCTTGTGCGACTGGCAGAATTGACACCCGGTCACCCGGTCTGTCCACCCGAGGCTCGCTCACAAGGTCGGCGGCAGACAGAAGACGATGAGAACGATGCCCTCTCTTTCCCGAATGGCACGTTCATATTATATATGCATGCGAGCTACGTATAGAACCGGCCTGTTTTCGACATGGAAGCAAGCTCGCTCCAGCCAGCCCCAGCTCCAGCTCCAGCAAAGACAACTCACTGTCACCTATAACACGAAATATAGCGGGTATAGTTGCTACAAATATCACGGTAAAACCGGGCCCCCCTGTACGTCGATCTCCCTCAATTGAGTCTCAGAACGGGCCACGAGACTGCGAGAGTGCAGAGGAAAAAGAGGGACTGACCAAGAGGCTCCGGCGCCGACTGGACACTGGCGACACTGGATCCCACAACCCACCCACCAACATGAACTAAGAGACTAAGGGACTTGCAGCATCTGCTAACCTGGCCGGCAGACTCCAGACCACTACTGCCTCCTACTGCAAAGCACACCACACTGCTGCATATCTGCATTTGCACCGTACGCTGGCACTGGCGACTCCCGCGACGAGCGATGCAGCGCCGTGGGCCAATGGAGGCAGAGGCAGTCTCGATAGTAGCGTCCCCTCCCTGCTTGCAGCTTCCCCGCTATTGCTACTTTGGCGACTTGGTCGAAGCACAATGCCGATAGGCTGCTCACGATGCCGGCCGTGATTGGCCGAAGGGGCCATGTACCCTTGACTGAGGTGGTCTCCGGGGCTCCACCGTCGCGACACTCATTGGTCGGCCGCCTGCATCTCCCAGCCCCAGACCGGAACAGCCAACGTTCGTCTACACCGCTCTTCTCCTCGCACAATCTCACCCACTTCTGTCGGCCATGTCCCCTCGATATTCTCGATCGGGCGCTCGACTTACACCAAATCTCACCCTCTCCAGCTTCTCTTCTCACCCTCATCCCCCATACAGCTGGCCCTCGACACCCCAGGGCATCGCACCGTCATCTCTCGAAAGAGCGGTGACGATCCTTCAGAACATACAATACTAGCGGCCATCCTCGTCTATTCCAAGTCATTCTTCTCCTCCTTTTCCTGCCTTTTCGACAACCATGAGCTTTGAATTCAATACCAGCGGGGGAGATGGGCTGTTAGACTTGACCTCTTTCGACCAGCAGCGGGACCGATATCCTTACACCACGACGGCGGCTAACTCCAATCCCGCCCTCCAGGCCATGGCCTCGAATCACCGCACGCCCGGCGCCTGGCCGACCAACATGTCCATGGACATGGCAGCCGCTGCTGCCGTTGCTGCCGCCCAGAACCAGACCGCCGTATCTTCGCCGGACGACTCCCACCACCCACAGTCGCAATCACCATCGCCGACCCAGCACAGCGCGAGCCCTCTGCAGCACTCGCCGACTTTCCATGGCGCGCCGCACCTGCACTCGCCTCCGCTGCTCACGGACTGGACCCTTCTTCAGCACCAGCAGCAGCACCAACCCTCCCAGGACCTGGCCCAATTTATCCAGAGCAACACCCTGATCCCGTTCAACCCGTTTCAGACCGGCTTCCAGACCAATGCACTCGGATACCTCCCGGCAACCACCCAGCCCGTCATGGACGCCGGCATGCGCACATTCAACGGCATGTCTCCGATAGAAGGCCCCCAGACGATGCAGCAACAATGGGAGGGCATGGGCATGGCCAATTGGCAGGACTTTGGTGCGCCGTTGCAGCAGTACCCCACCGATGGACTTCCCCGGTATGGGAACATGGGGAGCCAGTCCCCGACCGGAACCTATTTGGAGGTTCTGTCTCTGCCAAGCACCGGAAGCGACCAGGGCTGGACCACAGTTGATATGTACCACACGCAAAATTTCGAATCATATCCTGCCCAAGCCCAGCACCAGGGACAAAATGCCGCCATTTTCAACCCGAGCCAGACGCTTCACATCCGCACGCCTTCAGACGCAGCGCATTCTGATTCCCTAAACTTCAGCAGCGGCAGTTGGGAAGAGGTCCCATTCAACTACTCGCCCTTCTCCCCGAGCTCGTCCTCGGATTCTTACTCGGACCCTGCGGCCGGACACCGTGAATGCTACCACGCCGACCACCATCACTCACATGACACGGTCAGCCCTTCGGCTGCTGTCTCCCCACTGCAGATCAAGGCCGCGTCCACGACGAGAAGCAGTCCGGCAAGCGGATCTGGTGTTGCCTCCTCGCCTACGAACCCTACCATTCGCAGGAATTCGGGTCCGAGAAAGAGCCCCATCACAAAGACCACCAAGTCAGTCACTCGGCGGATTTCCAATGGCAAGAAGGACGGCGCCGTGGAGAAGAAGGTTGGGCGGAGAAAGGGTCCTCTCCTTCCGGAGCAGCGTAAGCAAGCAAGCGAAATCCGGAAGCTGCGTGCCTGCCTGCGGTGCAAGTTCCTCAAGAAGACTTGCGACACTGGCGAGCCTTGCGGAGGCTGCCAGCCTTCTCACGCTCGTCTGTGGCAAGTTCCTTGCACCAGAATCGACATCAAGGACATCGGGTACTTCATGAAGGACTGGAAAGCCGATTACGAGCGCCATCTCAGCCGCGGGGTGTCCGTCTTCAACGTCAAGGGCTTCGCCCAAAAGGAGACTCTGATGTGGATCACGCACGGTTATGGTTTCTGCCTGCCCGTCATGGTCCGCGAGGTGTTTGTCGCAGATGACAATTGCTTCCAGGTTGACTGGGTCGAGTCCTACCAGCAGGACCAGGAGCCTATCGAGTTTGACATCAAGACCGAAAGGCTCGATGTTGGCGAGAAGGGTATCAGCACTGACGCCCTGGCCGAGTACCTGGACAAGCACATTGACAGCGCTTTCGAGTCCTTTGTCGATGACCACTTTGAGGGTACTCCTTTCATCACGGAGATTTTCAAGACGGCTCACCGCTTCTACATGAAGGAGAAGTTGCCCGTTATCCGCAAGGCGCTCAAGCTTGTTCTGGCCTACAACCTGACGCAACACATCACCTTGGTGGAGCAGCAGGGTTCCGATGCGGCCTTGGATGGCCAGATTGACGATGAAGACTCGAAGTACTACGGAAAGTACGTCGCTCCCGTCATGGTCAACTTCCAGATCAAGTGTGCCATGGCAGACATGTGGCGCGAGCTCCAGAAGGATATCCTGGAGGAGCTCTCTGCTCTATACTCGAGTGTGTACAGTGGTGACCGGCTCAAGAACTGGCCCACCATCTTCATGTTGGCGTCAATTCTCCTTGCTGTTTGGGAGGAGATGCAGTTTGATTGCCACTACCGTGTCCCTGACCCGGTTGCGGTCGAGAAGTTCTGCAGTGACATGGAAACCACTCCCGTTGGTGTCATCACCGGACTGTTCCACGCCATCTCGCAGAAGCTGCCTGCTCTTGCCGACTGGGATACTGAGCGCCATGGCCAGATCCTCGGCAACAAGGGCGCCGTCTGTGAGGCTCTGACCGAAGTGCGACAGCACGTCTTGAAGCATGGTAAGCACTCCTTCCCCTTCAAGCCTCATACCTTCTTGGACAAATACTAACCAGCTTACAGAAGCGTACCTGCGAACCCGCAGCCAGTCCAAGTTTGACAGATACGACTTCGACTCGTTATCGAACAAGTTCTTGTCCAAACTGGTCATCAAGTCCAACTGAGGCCTGCACGAGTACGACCCGACATGATATGCGCGTTTTGCATCATTCTGGAGAACTGTCGGCCTCTCGTGAAGAGACGGCAGGCTCTCTTCTATTTTGTCGAACTTGATTTTTCTTCTTTCATTTGTTGCAAAATTTGCTCGATTCATCCAGCGACGGCGTTCATCTCGAGATCTGACCCTTACGTCATGATCTATCTACAGCAACTACTACAACCACCTGATCGATCTGTTTCTCCTACATTCCCTCACTTCACGGCTGGTCACCGCCAAAGCTCGAAATACTTCACGTTATGACAGATGTCTCTGCGACGATGACAGGAATTTATGACCTCAGAATTTTTTTACGAATTTTTCAACGAAACGAAATGTATGACTTTGGAACACACTTTCTACTTTATTACTTTGGTGGCCGCGCAAGCACCAAAAGCGATCTTGTGGCATTGGAATATTTCTCAGCTTCAATGTGATTATGAGATGTTTTTTGAAAATGAGCATGTTTTTTAAAGAGTGGTCCATCATGAACACGGGGACGCACAGAGCATAGACTACATATGCATATGATTCTTTTACATGGCGTTATGAAAGTCACCCAGCCCCATCGAGGATGGATGGACGTTGACGGCTGGTTTGATAGCAGCAATTCATCTTCGCTCAAAGAGAGGGAGAGAGAGGAGGGCGAAAATGCGCCGGGCGGAAATCGGAACCGAAGCAGTCATCAGCCAGTACAACACCGTCCCGTCTGGACCTGTACTCTGTCGGCTGTTGGTTGTGCTGGTTCATTGATCGCCATGGTGTGGAGTGTGAGAGAGAGGCATAAAAAGCGAGACGAATGAATAGTACCACCAAAACCACCTACCTGTCCCGTTGATCTTCCCACCACCACCCTTATCATGAGTTGCTGCTGACCTGTTCCACATGTGTGATGATGTATATGTAGGAGCACTACAATGCGCAGTAGCAGTAGCAAAATTGGGGGTAAATACCTCTGCTTATTCAGTAGATTGTGATGAGACAAACAGATATGCAGGCAAGGCTATCTGGGTGTGTGAGTTTTGTGTAAGTATATGCTGCCTCCCCCCACCTTCCTCCCCTCTTACCCGCCCATCCATCCTACTATCCCCTATCCTCTATCCCCCATTATGCAGGTAAGCCACCATGTTCCTGTCTCGAACCACGGGCGGCTAGTCCCTAGTCTGGAACGCGCACCTGCTGACAGGCTCGTCGGAGATCCTGGCTTGGACCCGACTTGGTCGGATTGTGTAATTTACACTGCATGTGTATGGTAAGGAAGGATGACCACCCCTTTGGGTTGAACACTGTCCCAGTCGTTTCATTCGGATACTATGTTTTGTACTACATACACACGCGTACCTCATGATTCAAGACTAATGACTTGTTTCATCTGGGCAGTCACCGATAACTACATATATACAGACCTTGGGAGGAGGCGTCCTCGGGCTTGGGTAGATGGCCCGACATAGGTGCAGGGGAGGTGCCCCCTACTGGAGCTATGAAGACTGATGATGGATAACAGACACCTCGAGCTGTCTTGAAATGACCCGAATACATGGACCTGGTAAGCTCAATACCTTGTCAAGATATAATAACCGGTCATGTAAAAGTCAATCTTCCGGTGTCGCTGGCACCCGTTATGCATGCATCATGCAGCCTACACCCAAAGCGCACCGTCGGGTGGTCCGTAGCATCGCCCGTAACTGTCAACCTCGATAAGCCCTGCATTACAACTATTGACGCCTGCTGCGTACCTTATGTATACGGCGGGTTGGTTGCCATACGGCCAAGCATAGTATCTAGACATGTCGTTCGGTAAGCCTTCTTGGCCCTTGACCAAAGCGCCGCTTCCGTGTATCAAGAATTGTAGGTAACCCTTGAGCGGAGCCTTTAATTTCGCATTTACATAATTTACCTACGTAGATCGTAGCTTACGCTCTGATGTCATGCTTTCAGATTGTCGAGAATAGTAATTCATGATATCCGATATCAAGTCGCCATGTGAGTTTATCCCAAACTGCAAGCGTGAGGCTTCGCTGCGAGCGACTTTGCTGTCCTGGCCCTCCCCAGGGGAGTTACGATAGGTGTAGCCAGCCACACACGAGGCGCAATCCATGCTTGCCTCGGCAAAAGCAGACATGGACAAGTCCAGAATACCATGGTTGTTGCCAATCGGGCTTTTTTGGCGACGACCATGCTGAGGAGGTCGGCAAAGCCAGATCGATATGACGTCGGGTATTCAGGGTCCTCGTCTATTTGTGTCAATGGATAAGCTGCAACCCCACATGATCCGGTCAACTAACAGCCTTATGAGAGCGGGATAGAGAAGGACAAAAGGAATGATATGTCGAAACGTACGCAGCTGCTTCTGCTACGGATGATCGACGGGTTGAGGCTGAGAGGCTCTGTTGCTCAGGAGCGCCACCAGATCGGTAAGGAAACCAGCTGCTTCAACGCTGTTTTGGGGATATGCAAATTGTAGGCAGTGAATGTCCATGTCCTGCACTTCGCCACGTACAGTCTGCCAGCGCAGGGAAAATCCGGGGTGGCCAAATACGGATTTGCAACTACCGCAACTACTCCAAGCACCACCAAATCCACTCACTGTCATCAACAATCGTCAGTGTTATTGACACAACCATGGATGTTAACACAACATGATGTTGACGTAGACTAGAACGCTCCAAATAGCTCTGTGCCAGATCCGGCTTTGACAATGCAATGCGGGTAGCAGGTTTCGCAATAAGAATGAAACACACTGATCAATGGTTAGACAGCCGATGATGGACGAGACAGAGCGAGAGCTGCCTCCCAATCCTTATCTTCCCCACCAAGGCCTTTAACCACTTGCCTTTGACCGCATGACGTGCCATTACTCGGACCCACCCCATAGTGGCACTTCACAACCGCTATTGACTCTTAACTCTTGACCCCAAACGAACCATCCATCCAGGCCTCCCTCGGCAACCGATAAGGACATCCGCAACCTCTTCTCCAACCTCCCTTCTATTGATTGGTACCTCACATACCTTCCATATCTGCGAACAAACACAAACAGTCTGTCAGCACTTGGGCAACAAGAGAAAACGAGACTCAAGAAACAGGTGAGCAAGTTGTCGCATTCGCACCTCTCTCGCCCCTTCCAGTAGCTTCGTTCGGGCTGGCTGCACCCTCCCCGTCCCTTTCCTTGCCTCTGCTTTGCCCGCCGGCAAGCCCCTGCGGGAATAAACCGGTCAAGTCTCCCCAAGAACAAGCAGTTTTACGGAATATCATTACAGCAGTAATCGTTTATTCCACTGTTGTTACCTGGAGTAAGTGGGATAATCAAGCGGTTTATTCCTGCGGCCGCTTGCCGGTTGCCTGGACCAAGTTCGGCCATCGGCCTTAATTTGCCCAAGGAGCCAGTAACCTTGGGCCAGAACTCTGATGAATCACCCCGGGACTTCGCTCCTGGACGCTTTCCTGAGGTCTGCTACGTAATTGGTCCTGGCCCCCCGCCTCTTCTCCAGCCCGTTCTGCCACCTTCTAGGCTGGTACCCTGCGCCTTCCTCTCGAAACACCCGTGCTGCGTGCTTGCCTGCCTCAGACCATTCAATCCTAGGTAGTTGGCCACTGCTCACCCTTCAACCTATTTATTCTTCCGATCCATCCATCCTTTCTAACATTCTCCCCATCTCCATCATCATCTTCATCTCTCAACAAACCCATCAAACATCCACTGAAGTGCCACACACTAACTGGCATCTCCCACTCTCAGTCATCTCACTTTCCATCACTACGTTCATCAACTCCCAACAATCATTGCCACGATGCAGATCTTCGTGAAGACCCTCACCGGCAAGACCATCACCCTTGAGGTCGAGTCCAGCGACACCATCGACAATGTCAAGTCGAAGATCCAGGACAAGGAGGGCATCCCTCCGGATCAACAACGATTGATTTTCGCCGGCAAGCAGCTTGAAGACGGCCGCACTCTTTCGGATTACAACATTCAGAAGGAGAGCACCCTCCACCTCGTCCTCCGCCTGCGTGGTGGTATGCAGATCTTCGTCAAGACCCTCACCGGCAAGACCATTACCCTCGAGGTCGAGTCCAGCGACACCATCGACAACGTCAAGTCGAAGATCCAAGACAAGGAGGGCATCCCCCCTGACCAACAACGCCTGATCTTTGCTGGCAAGCAACTTGAAGATGGCCGCACCCTCTCCGACTACAACATCCAGAAGGAGTCTACTCTCCACCTCGTCCTCCGCCTCCGCGGTGGTATGCAGATCTTCGTCAAGACGTTGACCGGCAAGACCATCACTTTGGAGGTTGAGAGCTCTGATACCATCGATAACGTGAAGAGTAAGATCCAGGACAAGGAGGGCATCCCTCCGGATCAGCAACGTCTCATCTTCGCCGGAAAGCAGCTAGAGGATGGTCGCACCCTGAGCGACTACAACATCCAGAAAGAGTCGACGTTGCACCTGGTGCTTCGTCTCCGTGGTGGTATGCAGATCTTTGTCAAGACCCTGACGGGAAAGACGATCACCTTGGAGGTTGAGTCATCGGACACGATCGACAACGTGAAGAGCAAGATCCAGGACAAGGAGGGTATCCCTCCGGACCAGCAGCGTCTCATCTTTGCTGGTAAGCAGCTTGAGGATGGCCGTACTCTGAGCGACTACAACATTCAGAAGGAGTCGACTCTTCACCTGGTCCTCCGTCTCCGTGGTGGCCAGTAAATCAACCCGGCTGCTTGACGACTTGTGAATACCCTTGACGATCTGAGGATGGCGTTCTGATTTGGGGCCCAGGATGGGCATTGCGTCTGCTTTCAGCATTGCGTTCATAGGATTCTTCGGAATCAAATTACCCTTAGTACACTAGCATCTCCAGAACGATGCACTTGATGAATGCAACTATTTCATCAGCCCATAATGCGAGTTTCCTTGTGATTTTGAAATGTGTCGCAACCGCGTTTTCGCGCCGCAGAGAGTATGAAGTTATGTTCAGTACTGAAATGCGACTTCAAATGCTGCTGGAAAGTGACGTCGTGAGTTATCGGGTGGGCGGGCCCCCCACCTTGTTTTGCTCGTTACCTACCAAATCTTCGCAAGGTGATTGATCTCGTAATGTTTCTTTTTGGCTACAACCGCAGACACGCCCAAGTCACCTGCATAGTTGAAGTATGAGGCACCCGTTCACTCTCGACTATTTGCGAATAGCCGAAGTTCTGCTGCCTCCATGAGAAGCAGTCTGGTATTCTCCACATTGTGGTGGTACTCTTTTCTTGTCCTGGGCGCAACTTAGACGCTTGGGTTCAAACTTGACAATAAACGCAAACAGCTCTACGATCGAGACATGCCGTCCTACTTCTACCATCTACGACTCGAGCTTTATTCTACACCGATAGCACAATCTTCGTCGAGCGTCGAGACTGCGCCCAACGCTCCTCTCTGGCTGCCGCCTAAACACTTCGATATCTTCGGCGAGCTTCCGGCGCATAATCCAGAGTTCATTCCTCGCAATCGCGACAACAGGCAGCCGTCCTCGAAATACCGTCCCCCGCCCGCGGCCTACCCGAAGACTGAGCCGAATACCGTTCTGATAGACTGCGGAAAGCCACGTCCTAGCGCCAGCGAAACTGAACCGAACCGGCTTATCCTGAACGAGAGGCAGTATCGACAGCTTCACCAGCGGACTGCTAGCTTTCCTCCTCCTCAGTCACATGCTGCCATTAAGCCGCGAACGGCCGCAAAAGACTGGCGGTTCAACCAGCTCAGTATTCACAGTCTAAGGATAGCCGCTCCGACCGAAAGTGCCGACAGCGCCATGACAGCGCAGTCCAGCTCAACACCATCCGCGGCCGCGGCAGCAGTGGGACCCTCGATGGGAAGTGCGGGAAAGGCTACAAAGGCAAGATTCTTGCCCTTGAAGACCAAGGATACCAATATTGGCTGGGGCATCGTTCACTTGTATCGAGAGGTCGAGGAGACGCCCGAGTTGTCGGCGCTTGCTGATGCCGAAGAGGTGGAAGACCCGGAGCGGTTCGAGGGGGTGGATTGCACCACTTTGTGTATACCAGCAGTTCCCAGCTACCTGTCGCCAAGCGACTTTCTCGGCTTCATCGGCGAGAAATGGAGGGACCAGGTCAGCCACTACAGGATGGTCATGACGGGCCGCCTTAACCGGTATCTGGTCCTGCTGAAATTCCGTGACAGCAAACGCGCCTACATGTTCAAGCGGGAGTTTGACGGCAGAGTGTTCAATGATATCGAGCCCGAAACATGCACTATTGCATTTATTCGGTCTATCACGTTCGAGACGCCGATGCAGTCCAACGAAAGCTTCCCCGATCTGAGCCAAGATCCGTTTACGCCGTCCATCTCGGGTGCAGCAACCGGATCTCTTAAACCTTTCCCTCCCCCAACACCGAGCCTTGTCGAACTGCCGACTTGTCCGGTCTGTCTTGAACGCATGGACGACACAAATGGCCTATTGACAATACCGTGCCAACATGTGTTTCATTGCTCTTGCCTGCAGAAGTGGAGAGGATCTGGATGTCCAGTCTGCCGACATACCAATCCCTCCCTCACTATTTCTGACAGCACCGATGATGGATCCTCGTCTTCTGCTGTGGCGCACAGTGACCCCGGAAACCCGTATACACAGCCATTTGGCTCTCATGTCTCTAATCTCTGCGCGGTCTGCGACTCTCCCGACGATCTTTGGATTTGTCTCATCTGCGGCAATGTAGGCTGTGGAAGATACAAAGGTGGCCATGCAAAAGAGCACTGGAAGGATACTGCGCACACTTTTGCCCTCGAGCTCGATACTCAACATGTCTGGGACTACGCCGGGGATACTTGGGTCCATCGCCTAATTCGAGAAAAGGGGGAAGGCAAGGTCGTCGAGTTGCCAGGCCGTAGCGACCTGCCCCGAGAACAGCAGGACGTGGTACCCCGTGCTAAGCTTGAAAACATAGGCATGGAATACACTCATCTGCTGACAAGCCAGCTCGAGAGCCAGCGCGTTTACTTTGAAGAGATGCTGTCGAAAGCGGCCGACAAGATTGGTAAAGCCTCAGCAGATGCCGAGACGGCGGCAGCGCAAGCTACGGAAGCACTCAAGGAACTACGATCACTGAAAGCAGAGCATGACGTCCTCACCTCGGATACACTTCCCAGCCTGGAGAAAGACATTGCTCGTGAACGTGTGCGCGCTACGAAGTCTACGGACCTGGCCCGTAACTTGAGTAAAAGCCTGCAAGAGGAGAAGCTGGTCAACGAGGGGCTCATGAAGCGTCTTGAGCACATCAACAAGCAGATGGAAACCTTAGGCGAACAGGTCAAGGGCCTTCAGGTGGAGAATGCGGACCTGAAAGACCAGAACCACGATTTGAGCATGTTCATTAGTGGGCAGGAGAAGCTCAAAGAGATGGAGGCTGAAGGTGCCATTGAACAAGAGGAGCTGGAAGCCGGGAGTGCCAGTGTGCCCGAGAGTAAACGGAAGAAGGGCAAAGGCAGAGCCAAGGGCTGAGGAAATTGGGGTTTGATACGAGCGCGCATAGAGAGCATTTTTACTCTACGGACAGCATACTACTTGCCACAGGTATGTGGTGATATCTCCTCGGAGCCACGAGCGGGATCGTTATCACGCAAGCTGCATTGCGCGGCGCGTTATACAATAGCCGACGAGAGAGTACCATGGCTGGCTTAAACTTCTCTTAGGTCCAGCCGTCCGTCCGGTCCTGAGTATTAGTAGCAGCCAGTACCTGGTGAGCTGGTCTAGACCAAGTCTAGCGAGCGATAACAAACGTTTGATTATGTTTATTTGCAGTCTATGAGGTCACGGCGCCGCCATGCTGCTCGTATCTTGGCTAGAGGGCTGTTTTGTTGGGATGCAAGAAACCTGGGGTTGCATATGCCGCCTTCAAGTTCTAACCTATCATGACCCGGTTAACGCAACAGGTGCCTTGGTGTTGAATCACTATCTGCATTGCCTGTGCCTTTTAGATTTTTGTCTTATTGTCTCCATGTAGGAACGAGGGGTAAGTTGAGGAGGGCATATCAGCGCCACCGCGCCCCGCCCCAGCGCTCAACCCCACCAGAGCGGAAAGAAGGAAAGAAGTAGAACAGTGCTCCGTATCTAATGCCAAAAGAAAGAAACCCGACCCCTGATGCGCCACGAAATGTACCTACAAATTTTGGCTGGTATTGAAGCGTTCGCGAAGACACCGGCAGGAAACCTTATAATTACCTACTGAGACTGTTCGTGGGCTTCGAGTCGTATTCAGCGCAGTAAATTCCTGCTCGGCTCTTTTGCAGTACGAGCATTAAGAAAGAAAGAAAAAAGCACAAGAAGAAAAGACGCTACCCTTTGGGCGGCGAATGAAAGAACAGCACTTTTTTTTTCTGGGTTATTTAAGGTGGCATGCTATTTAGGGTACCTCGTTGAGACTGTCGACACCCAGTTTAAGCTAAAGAAGCCCAGCACAAGATCTGCATGCCACAGTGATGCCCATGGCGATGAGCTGCCGTTAGGTAAAATATCTAAGGTTGGCCCATCTGGTATATTCTTGCGAAGGTGCCATTCAACAACAATTGTTGTCGCCTGACTTTCGCCTTTTTTCAAACTACCTGGGTTACATACCTACACAGTTTTTATTTGTTGGCTCAGGTATCCAGCGACTTGGCCTTATCACCAATTGCTTTGGATTCGGGCACCCTGGTCAATTCCGGGTATGCGACCTGCAGGTGATTTGCACACCACGCTGATATCGTGCTATGCTTGCATGTGCGACAGAGTAACATCTGCCAAACCCAAGGCAGCACGATAACTTATATACCTCAGTTCCTCGCTGCTTTGCCACATACGGGCCCGAACCCCCGAGACCTCTTTATCCACGCCATCCCAACACAATTTGCCGTTATCAGACCAGCGCAATCGTTTCTTTGGAACACTAGCTTGCGCCTCGACGACTCAGCCTGGTTGCGAGAATACGACGCTTGCTGTCTGCTTGCTACATCTCGACAGCTCTTCTGCCCAACGAGTGCTTGCCCATTTTGGACGACTGGCGACAAAATCATCGGGCTATACCTCATAACAAACCCGTTATCCGACCCAGCAAACACCGCCGACGAGATTGCCGACAAACGACACCATGTCAGACAATACTTCCAAGGAGCAGCAAGCTCCTGCGAAGCCAGCCGAGGAGGGCGACACCAATCCGAGCAAGGAGCTCTATCCTATGAGCAATTGGAAATACGACGCTTTCCTCTGGGGCATTTCGATCGTCATTGATTTGTTTTTCCGCGAGGTTCACCATAGAGGCTCCTGGTACGTGCCTAGATCGGGCCCGGTCCTTTTTATCGCGGCGCCACATGCCAACCAGTTCGTTGATGCGATCATCCTTCAACGGACTCTGCGCAACGAAGCCCACCGGCGCGTGTCGCTGCTCATCGCCCAAAAATCGGTCCATGGCTTTATCGGCTGGGGCTCGCGCCAGGTCGGTTCGGTCCCCGTCGGCCGCGCCCAAGACTCCGCGAAGCCCAAGCCGGGCCTCGTCTACATGCCCGACCCCATCAACAACCCGAACATCATCCGCGGCGTCGGCACGAACTTTGAGAGGGACGCCGAGGTTGGCGGCATGATTTTCTTGCCCTCGGTGAAGGGTCAGTCTGGGACGAACGTCGATATTTCTGAGATTGTCGGCCCCGAGGAGATACGAACCAAGCGAGCTTTCAAGGGAAAGGTCTCGCTGTTTCAGCTCACGGGCCGCGAGGATATCACCGAGGAGGGCAGGTTCACCAACCCGCAGCTCAACGGTCCCAAGCCGGGCTTTGAGGGCACCAAATACAAGCTGGCCCCTCGTATTGACCAGAGCAAGGTCTACCAAGCCGTATTTGACCGACTGAGATCTGGCGGCTGCGTGGGTATCTTCCCCGAAGGTGGTAGTCATGATCGGACTGAGCTCTTGCCGCTAAAGGCAGGCGTAGCCATCATGGCCTTGGGTACTCTCGCCCAGGATCCCGATTGCGGCCTTACCATTGTGCCAGTTGGCATGAACTATTTCCACCCTCACAAATTCCGATCACGAGCTGTCGTTGAATTTGGCCAGCCGTTCTCGGTGCCGCCGGATCTGGTGACGCTCTATCAGAACAACGAGCGAAGAGAAGCTATTGCTCAGCTTCTGGACATGTGCACCATGTCCCTGAAGTCGGTGACGGTCTCTACGCCAGATTACGATACACTCATGTCTATCCAGGCAGCTAGGAGGCTCTACATGACGGGCAAGAAGTTGCCCCTTTCTCATATCGTCGAGCTTAACCGCAAGCTGGCCAAGGGCTTCTCCAAATTCAAGGACGACCCCCGCATCATTGACGTTTTGACCAAAATCAAGAAGTATAACGATGAGCTCCGCTACCTGAATGTCAAAGACCACCAAGTCGAGCACGCGAGGCGGTTCATTCCCAAGGTGATTCTGTTGCTCCTCTGGAGGGTTTTGAAACTCTGTGTCCTGGCGATTGGCGTGGTCCCCGGTTTGGTCCTCTTTGCGCCTATCTTCCTGGTCTCGAAAGTGATCAGCATCCAGAAGGCTGCCACCGCCCTGGCCGGGTCTACGGTCAAGATTGCCGGCAGAGACGTCATGGCGACCTGGAAGATTTTGGTGGCCATGGCTTTGGCGCCAGTGGTCTACCACTTCTACAGCATTCTACTGTCCTACACCAGGTGCTTTGGATATGCTCCAGACTGGCTTCCTTGGTGGATCATCTTCTTTGTTAGTTGGGTTATTTGCCCTGCCATCACTTTTGCGGCCCTCCGATTCGGAGAAGTTGGCATGGACATTGCCAAATCTCTACGACCCCTCATCCTGTGTCTCAACCCTTCGTCCAGCTACAGTTTCCACCAGATTCGCCAACAACGTGCTCAGCTTGCCGACCAGGTAGTCTCGACGATCAATGAGCTGGGACCTGACATGTACGACGACTTTGAGAAGAACCGGCTCATCAAGGACCCGACCTTCCCCGGTGGCGTCACCAGCGTGCCCGATTTCTCGAACCCAAGCGAACCCAGCTCTCCTGTTAGCGTGGGCACCCCGCCCATGCTCTCGCGTCACAACACCACAGCATCCAGCCGGGCGCTGCCTCGCAACGAGTCGTTCTCGAACATTGGCCGGGTCGCCATGTTCCCGACCCGACCCCCGTCCCGGGATCGAAGCCGGAGCAGCAGCAGTGGCGGAGGATTCGGGTCGGGCGCTTTCCCCATCACCGGGTTCACCACGCTTGACTCTAAGGAGGGCTTCGCTCAGGCGAACAGCAAGATCCGGGAAGCGATGGCGGAGCGTGGGCAGATGCGGCGACGCAAGAGTCATCACGGCAGCGACGACGGGACCGAGCCAGACAGCAGCCAAGACGGCTCGTGGGAGGAGATTAAGAAACATACCTAAGCAGTCCTGGTCGATATGCTTGTCTGCCTGGCTCTCTCTCTGTCTTACCTAAACAACTTACCATTGGGGAATTCTATACAGCCGCACACACACCCCTATTGAGGTTACAGCAGCATTGCTTAGGGACTTATCTTTGGCGACCAAGTAAACTTGTTTAGACTTGCACCTTCTGCTACAGCATCGAGGCGTTGGACGAGCGTTTTCTTTATCTTTGGGGGTTGAATATCTTAGTACTGCGCAGCTGATGTAATGGAGGATTGATGATAGCGGCCGTGACACCTCGGGCAGAGGATGATGGCGCTGCCCAGCTTAGTATACGTATCACGTACACCTCGAATACAATCTATCTGTTTAGCGCACCTATTAAAGGACTAGGTAGTAATCAGTAGGCTCCACCACTGCCACAGTAGGCTTCGCATAGGGCTATGGCTACAATCATACACATGTGCATGTCAGCAGTAGAGACGAAAACGGCAGGAGTAACCTGTGTTGGTATGAATGGGATGAGATGTTTAAATGGTGTTGACTACTGATAATTGACCATCTCGAGGATGTGCTGCCGATGTGCAGAAACAAGGTGATCACGAGCAATTGCCAGTGTACTGCAACGGGCAAAGGATGGGGAGACCTCTGACGTGATGGCAACCTGATCGACATGAATTACTAATAGCTATAGCTATAGCATGTTCTACATATACTGCCTGTCACACCATGTCAGCTTTTTTTCCGTTGCAGGGGTTGCTGGCGGCTGCGAAGGGAGACGTCATTGAAGGGATCGTGATCATCGTCGGAGTGCTTGCCGCTGGTAGGTTAGTCATATTTTTCTTTGCTGCAGAAAACTTCTTCTAGCCCTCCTCCAGGAGACTCCATTCGCGTCATTCGGTATGCATGGCAACCAGGGCAAGCTGCACGACTTTTTCCCTATCCGCATTGTGTCATAGTCTGCAGGTTACAGCAAATCTGTTGGTGTGAGCGATCGAAATCGGGGCATGGTCGGGCTTGGGCTCGGCTCGGTCGGCACAGAGCGAGAGGGGCGACAACACCGAGCCCAACCAGACAGAGCGGGGGAAGGGTAAGTAGGCAGCAGGCAAGGCGGTAGGGAAGGGAATTGATGCATGGAGGATTGGGATTGAGGAGTAGACGAAACTGCCCAAGCCACGCGGCGTAGACTCTGCAGCTCGACTCTGCCTTCTCTGCATTCTGCGCCACAGCAATTGGGTTTGTTTATTAATAGCAGCACATGGGCATAGATAGTGCATGCATTAAATCGTAGGTATTGAGATGCTTGCTACATACATTTCAGCTCGGTGGCGCAGATAGGCTGGGGGATCGTTTCCTGAGTCAGGCTGGCCAAGCGAAAGAAAGTCTGGGGGAATTCGGTAATAGCCCTGTTAGCCCGGAGTAGCCCGTGGTACTGTAGTATCTGGCAGCCTGGAAAGCCCAGCAAGCCCAGAGGGAATAAGCTTGAAAACACAGGCAGCATAGGGTCGGGACGGTCGGTGATTAGTGGCTCATACGAGGAGCGAGAAGGGCGAGCGAGCGAGGAGAAAGGTGACCAACAACACGCCCGCCTGCTCTTTGCCCCTGCCCGCACTACTACAACGGCGCAATTAGGGAAAACAAAAACGAGATTGATGGTCTGAGGAGCTGAAGCGCAAATGGGCAAAGCTAGCCGTCCTGGTGGGCTCGTCCGGGCTTGGCTCATGCAAGCTGGTCGTCATTTTGGGTCGACGATGCCCACTCTTACACAGTCAGCAGCGTCCTGATTGGCTGCGTCTGCTGCCAGCCTTCTGTTGTCTCTTTCTTAATTTGGTCTGACAAGGCTCTGGTGTTGCTGGGTACTGCTGGGAGGGCCTCGAGTTGCGCGCAAGAGCAGCAGCGACCGCCGCTAACTGGGACCATCCACGGGCAAGGACGGGGAATCACGGACAGGGGTTTGGATCCTCCTTCTATTGCCCAGCCCAGAAAACAGGCTACAGCAACAGCAACAGCAACAGGGAGAGAGAGAGAGAGAGCCGTCAGCAAGCACACTCTCATTCAGTCAGTTAGTCCAGTACTCAGACACACATTCGCTCATTCAGTCAGTAGTCACTTGTCACTCGCTCGCTCCAGTCATTCATTCGCTCTCCTTGGTCTCGTTCGTTCCTTCGCTCCCTCGTTTGATCTTGTCTCTATCTCACCATCCCGATCCCTTCCCCCCCTTCCATCCTTTCCGCCCTCTCGTCTCGGCTGATTTTCCCCGTCCTTTCTTATTTTTGGCCCCCCCCCTACCCTACCTCACCTCCCATCCGATCCAGCTTATCCAAGTAAAAGAGCCAGGCAGGCTTACTACTAGTATCCCATGTTACCCTGCCTGTCAAGTTGTTCCTTTTTCTTGTGACCGATTTCCCCCCATCCTCTCTTCCCGACCAAAAGTTAGAGTTCTTAATTGAACTGGACCGACCCCGAGAATAGGAAAGAAAGAGATAAACAACAGGATAAACGCCGACGCCGACGCCGACGAGAACACCATCAAGACCAGGCCAACATTTGTTCGGAACATCCCTTTCGTTCGTGTCCTGAGTGTTACCATACCATATACCGTTCCGACTTGAGATGGTCTAGACGCCGCCAGGTTGAAGCTTGATATTCCCACCACCGGCTTCAATCTGTTTCAATCGCGACAAGCTGGGCTCGAACAAGAGTCTCTATACATATATAGCCCGTCGATACGTACACAATACCAGGCTTGGAACTCCTACGCGCCGTCCCCAATTGTCTGTCGTCCTAGTAGACAGACTCGCGAAACCTGCCGCTCTCGAAAACATCGCCCAGCATGCAATTCCTGCCTGCACTTCTCTTCTTGGGCGCATACACGCTCCCGTTGATCAGCGCCGCTCCCGTCGATGGCGTAAGTTTCACATCATTCCTCCGGTTTTCCCCCGGATTCTTCATGACACGACTACCCCGTTCTTTAACCACCTGCCATCCCTTCCCATGACGCGAAACTGAGACTGTTTGGTGTCTCCACCAAACTTGTCAACTTAAGTTCGGCCCGGGAAGCTAGCTATTGTCTCGTCGTGCCCGCTTGCTGACCAGAATCCCTTTGATCTAACAGCGCTGTACCGATTTCCGTGCATTTGCGCCTTCCTTGTCCGACCTCTCGTACATGTCGCGACATGCCCTCCCGCGCAAGATTACTACTGCGACGCATTCGACGATAAAGCACCTGGAACCCGGCTTCCATGAGTTTGTTTACCAGTCCGCCAAGGCGATTGACTCGGGCGAGTCTTACTCGCGCATTGCCGCGCGCCATGCCGGCGCATGCGCCGTAGTGACCGCCGTGGGCATGGTCCTTCTCTGGATTTTGGCGCGATGCCTGGCGGCCAAATGGAGGAAGCATAGGAGCCAGAAGGAATGGGGTCGCAAGTCGCGAGGTTCGTTTATACAGCGATCGAGGCCACTATCCGTCGGCAGCAGAGGCGAGATTTTGTTCAACGACACAAACGAGAAGGAATGGGACGTTCGGTGGGCAAGGGAGACGGTCGTTGCGGATAAGGCCTGTGATCGATCGCAAGGTGTCAGACTATACTAGGTGATCCTCTTCTGACGACCTCGTCTCTCGTCGCGCCTCGACAATTGTGGTCGCCATACCCGAGTCCTGGCGAGACTACCCAAAAAACACCACAAATACCACAAATACCAAAACACCAAATACCGTTTATCCATATGCCTGGCATTTGCAGCTTATGTTTTCACGCTTTCGGTTCTCATCATTCATCATCTTAGCACGCCGCTAAGGAACACGGAGTTACATATACCATTGGCGTTTTTGTTTCGACTGCAACTTACATACCGTTTGTTACACAACCTCCAACGCCCATCCCTCGCCAGTCCTTCGTTTTTCTGGCGAATGAAGTAGGTCGAGCCCCAGACACATTAAGCGGTTGCTTGTATATACATGTGGCATCTATCTGTATATAATCTTGCGAGCCAAGCCTCGCGATTCTCCCGGATCGTCCGAGGGGCTTGCTAGTTAAAGGATGAATGGGATACTCTGCCCTCCACCTCGGGACTAGAGTGCCCCCTTCGCTCTCTCGTTTAGACCAAACACAACGTCAACAAGATCATGAAGTATCATTAGAACCTGGAAACAAACCCCTAGCCAGAGGGAAGGCAGAGCAGAGAAAAGGAAATGAGATGTACAGGTGAATATACTAAAAGATACGCATTACCATACACACGTCTACGGTCTATTCACAGTAAAAAGTTCATCTTGCATGTGGTTCTGGTTCTGGTTGTTGTTGTTGATCTTCTTCTCGGCGCCGGTTGCTGTGACATTTTCACATAAGGTTGTGGTTGGCGTTGCGCCATGGCACCACAGGTGCGATTAGACCTTCTGCTACTTACTCGTCGTCTGATATTCGAGATAGAGGTGGGAGCGTAGTGCCGCAGCCCGGGAAGTTTATCGCACGCCGGCAGGACCCTGGAAGAAGCACACGCTTCTGGTGTACTTGATCTGGTCGAGGAGCCGGGCACGCCACTATGCGTGTATGAAGTTTATGCACTATGTCTACTTCTGGAGTCTTCTAGTTTTTCGGTTTCGAGATCTTTCTTATCACAACATTGCTCGAGATCAGATTTATTTTATTGTTAAGTTCGAACCATCTATGTAATATAGGAGTGTCCGATTCGCTATATATCAGGTGGTGTGCGTTCCATACCGAGAAGCAGGAGACAACATGTCAAGCAAGGCTGTAAGGTCTCGTCTCACCCTGGCAAATGTCTGTATGCCTGTGCTTGTCACTTGTTGTTTACAACAATACCTACTACTTCTTTTGGGACTAACCAGGTCTTGTAATGTTATGTATTGTCTTGAGAAGCGTGAGGCGTTTATGAGGAATCATGTATGCAGATTTATAAACAATATTCTTAGTCAAGTAGTCACCCGTCCTCCTCGCTCTTCTAAGGCGGGTGGCCGATACACACAATTATTCGCATGTACGGATGGATGGGTTCAGTTTTCTCTATGAGTCCTCGGTTATAGGTATCGACGACCCCGGATCTCCTCCTTCTTTCCCAGTTCTAGCTCTCAAGTGACAGCAAGTTGGTCTAGTCTATACCAATCCCATCTATATACAAGGACGCCACAGGATAAATCTGGTTCCCCGTTCTGGGTAGGTCTGGGTCAGACAGACAGACGCACGCCTCTGCAGAGAGAGCGAGCAGTACCCAGTCCACCGCAAGTGCCTGCTCCCCCCAACTCCCCCTTGTATGGTGGCGAAGCATATTCATGTACATTTAAATGCGTAGTATATATGAATTACCAAAGAACCGTGAGGGATATGCAAATGTGTTCCCTCCATCAAATCTGCGTTCGCGGCGCTTCGATCCGATGGTGGTGCGCGGGTGGTGAGTGGTCTTTGTGTGGGTGTGTGAACCTTCCTCTCACCAGCTCATTATGCCTTTGCCCCGGTCAAAGCCGCCGCGCAGCTGCGTGTCCGGCTTGACCACCTTGCCTTGCAGCACCGTGTACTTGACGATGTTCTCGCAGTCCTCGGGCTTGACGCGGGCCAGCCATATACACTGCCCGGCGCCGACATCATCATCCTCCTCCTCTGTCTTCTTCTCCTCTTCCGACGTCGTCGCCGGCGCATCTGCTCCCTCAGCGACAACCGCGGCGGGCGCCTCCTCCTTCTTCTGCTTCTTCCGCGGCACAGGCTTCAAGTCCGCCCCGCCGCTCTCCTTGTCGTGCTGCGCGCGCGCCACGCCGTCGACGCCGAACGCGTCGGGCCGCCGGTAGACCATCATGTTGGCCGAGTACTTGTGCCCGCCGACGTGGGAGATGAAGTAGATGCCGACGCCGCCGGGCCGCTCGTCGTCGAGGTCGCGGAACAGGCCGAGGGGCCGCAGGTGGCGCTCCAGCTCCTTGCGCAGCAGGGGCGCCGACTGCCCGCAGCGCGCGTCGCGCGTCTTTTGCGAGCAGAGCAGGACCAGCGCCGCGTGCGGGCAGGGCCGTGACAGCAGGTCCGACGCCGAGGGCAGGCCGTCGGACGGGGACAGGGGGATGCGCTCCGGCAGCGTCACGGGCCCGAGGGGGGTCGCGTTGGTCGGGGCGGCGTCGATGAAGCGCTCGACCAGCGTGGGTACGGCGGCGGGCGTCACGTTCTCGACGAGCCGGAAGGCGGGCAGCAGCAGGACGGTCGTGGGGGCGGCGTAGCGCTCGGCGTCGCTGTGGGCGTGGCTGTTGGGGACGAGCATGTTGCTGGCGCTCAGCATGAGGCGGCCGTTGGCCGGCTTCTGGGAGGCGCCGCCGATGGCCTGCATGACGGACCCCTTTTCGTCCTCGACATCGCGCACCCAGTCGCTCTTGCCCGTCGCCACGAGCACGTGCGTGCTCCAGCCCTTGATGTGCCCGTACAGCAGGTCGGCCTCGTCGATCTTGAAGCCGCGCGGGAAGGCGATGTGGCACGAGTCGCAGTCGTGCAGGCAGGCGTCACCGTCGACGGTCGGGTCGGTGGCGGGGAAGAGGGCCCGGGCCGAGGCGGCTTCTTGCTGGGCGGCCGGGGTGCCCGAGAGCGGCGTCAGGGCCTTGCGGGCGCCGTCGACGAGAGATCGGAAGCCCAGCGCCATTTTCTGTTTCAGCGGCGGTTGTCTGGGTGGCGGGCCTTTGAAGGAGGTGGAGGGAGTTTTGGGAGGTGATATGGGCGGCGGCAGCGAGGAAATGGCAGGTTTTGTGGGCGTCATGATGGAACGAAATCGTCGCGGGCGCTGGGGCTACTTGGGTACTTTAGGTAATCTTATCAGATGGCGGCCCGTTTGCCCCTCCACAGTCCCGCGATTGGACCCCGAATAGCGCTATAAAAGACTTGGCCTAAAGCCGAGTGGGCTTCCGGAGCCGACCGAGCCTCCCCTGTCTTCCCTTGTCTCTCGGAATTCCGATCGGGAAGTGGGGTTGCTGGGCTGGGCTGGGCTGGGGGAGATAGTATACCCGGCGTTCTGGGAACGAACTAGTCGATCGCCGTTCTGTATGGGCGCTCTGGCCTTATGTCCGAGTGCATGTATGTGTGTGTTGCGTATGTGTGTATACGGGTAGTCACGTCGCGGCAGGGCACGACACGGGCACGGCGCGGCACAGCGTAGGTCAACCAGGCCGGATGCCCGTCCGTGGCTGTGCCGAGTCTCGGTGGCGAACCCCCCTCGAGACTGGCGTTTCGAACTGGGACTGAAGGTATCGTGAGTTGCACCTGCACCTGCACCGTCTGTTACGGAAGGGGCGAAAAAGGCCCAAAAGAAGGGTGCGCGATAAAAGAGCGGGGGCCAATTGGGCCTGACTGGGGAAGAGAGTATACTGTGCTAGATGGAGTGGAGAGATACGGGGAAAGGGGTCAAGACAGGCAGGGGTGGCCACGGGGGGCACGGGGAGAGAAACAGAAGTGCATGCGGCAAGGTTATGGGCTAAGGTCTAGCAGGCCATCGTATTTGGGGAATTCCCACAATGGGCTTGGCAGAAGGGCCAGGTGATTTTGAAAACCGCGCAATGGACTATTCTCGGCCCCGTCCAATAGAGAAGGTGGATAGGCCGATCACTTCACGATGCCAGTGCTTGTTGTTTTGTCCGTGTCAGGCATGTGGCAGTGGAGGGGCATTTTGATTTGATCGTCGTCAGCTTTTATATGCTTCTGGCCTATGCGGTACGAGGGTCTTTTGTTGTCTCTGCTCAAGCGCGAGCTCGGTCTTAGGACTTTGGAGGGGAGGGGGGGGCCTCGTAAATCCTTCTTCGGCTTTGCCTCCTGCTCGCTCTTCTTTCTCTTCTTCTTCTCCCTCTCCCTCTTCCTCTTCTCCCTCGGCCGAGGCGAAGACGGAGGGCGGCACTTCTTTTTAGGGGAGTCTGACTGTACATACATAGCAATAAACAGCCACTGGCAATGTACCCGGCAGTGCGGGTGTCTCCTCTAGCTCTAGGGCCTGTTAGCTAGCTCTAGTTCTAAGGTTATCTCACCTAGCGACTGCAAGCTATTGTACTCAAGTGCAGGCAGTATTGGAGGAGCGAGTTGTGAGCGGCAAGGCATTTGAGCATCCGTCGAGCGACTTCGGACGAAGAAACGCCTCCTGCAGCTAGCATGACTGAAATAGACTCCCCGCGAAAGCACTAGCTGTGCGGCTCGTCTGATCCGATGCCCGGATCCCGGACTGATCCAGTGCCCTTGAACACTAAAAAAGAAGCCCAGACAGGGGCTGGCTTTCGTTCCTTTTTTCCAGACCGAAGCTGCAGCGAGCGGAGTTACGACGCGAGTCTCGGACGTACGTGGTCTTACAGCAGTCACAGTCGTCGTGGCGCGCGCGTTCGGCAGCACAGCAACGAAGGTTTGACAGGGAAGGAAAAAAAAATATGCAATGCATGCACTAAAGTACAGCCCGTCGTATGGCAATGGTACGATGTTGGGCTAGCCGCCGATTGGCTCTCTTCTCATCCTGCCGTCCCGAACTGGCAATGGGACACTGGCCATCCAGGTGGTGGTTAAGTGTTTAGCCGCCCTGTCCCTTATTGTTTTGCATAGCATATGTGTATACTTGTATATGCACATTTGTTTTCTGTGGAATTTCCAAACTGCAAAGGGGTGGAGAGCAGAAACCCCCATCTACTGCCCCATCCCCAACGTTGTCACATGGGTAGAAAACCTACATGTTGGGTATTTATGGAGAACCAACAAGGCCAAAGGCCCTCCCCATGGGATTTCCATCTCGGTGCCATGGGCAAATTCGTTCCAGACTTTCAATCAAGTCGTACTCACTGCAACCGCATATATGCACTCGTAGCGGGGCAAGATCGATTTGTTGGATTATCACTTGCGCGCTTGTATGGAGAAGGGGCGAAGATCAAGACAGTTCCAATAATAATTTTTCATAAGACCAATTTTTCATAATAACAGATTCAATCAATAGTCACAGGCAAAGGTCGATAAGGATATTGGATGTTGTTGTTAAGTGTGATCATTAAGTGCTGATTGATAGATAATAGTACACAATCATTAAGGCTATTCCATAGCTGTGGATATCTTCCCGTTCCGCTCAAAATTATAGGCGGAGTGACACACCCCTTTCATACTCCCCGGCAATGCAACCGTCAAACTCCTCCCAAGCGCCAGACCCAAAGTAGTTTTCTCCCAAAGCCCCCCGCTACGCGCTCCCATGCAAAAACGACTGTGCTCAGATAGACAATCAAATAGTCAAAAGAATGCCAAGAGTGACTTAGGATTGCGACTGCTTGATGTTGGAGGCAAGCTCAGGGCCATCGTCCTCCTCTTGGACGACCCACCCGCGGCTCATCTGCACGGCACGCTCCCAGTTGGCATACATGCGCGCCACCTTCTTCTTGTCCTTGACAGGCTTGAAGATCTTGACATGATCCTTGATGCGCATCATCTCAGCCACATCCTCGAGGCTGTCCCACCCACAGCCATCGGCGGCCATACCCGCCGCAATGGCGGCACCCAGCGCCGTGGTTTCGCGCATGGGTGGGCGGGCGACGTGGATGTCCGACACATCGGCTTGTGTCTGCATGGTCAGGTCGCTGTTGGACATGCCACCGTCAACTGCCAGAGAGTGCAGCTTGTGGCCCGAGTCACGCTCCATGGCGTCCAGGATGGCTCGCGTCTGGAAGCAGGTGGCTTCCAGAGTTGCGCGGGCAATGTGGCCGCGTTGTGTGTGTTGAGTGATGCCAAAGATGGTTCCCTTGGCATCGTCAATCCAGTAGGGAGCAAACAGACCACTGAAGGCCGTGACAAAGACCAAACCGCCATTGTCTTCGACACTCTCCGCGAGGGCAGTAATACGGTGCGAGTCTCGCTCGAATCCAAGGTTGTTGAGCAGGAACTTCACACCCGAGCCGGCAACGGCAACACTGCCTTCGAGAGCGTAGACGGGCTCGCTGCCCTCGCCAAAATCGTATGCAACAGTGGCAAGCAGGCCGTACTTGGAGATGACAGGCTTGGTGCCCACATTATACAGCAAGAAGCAACCGGTTCCGTATGTGTTCTTGGCCTGGCCGGCGTTAAATCCACACTGCCCAACCAGCGCACTCGACTGGTCACCCAGGCAGCCGCCAATCTTGACACCCTTGAGAGTGCCCTTGGCAATGCTGCCGTAAGCATCAGGAGAGGAAGAAGGCACAATCTTGGGCATGGCAACCTTGGAGGGGTCGATCTCGAAAAAGTTCAGGAGTTGCTCATCGTACTGGCGAGTGTGCAGGTTCATGAACATGGTACGGCTTGCGTTGGTGGTGTCTGTCACGTGGATGTTTCGCTCGACACCGCCGTTGAGCTTGTAGACCAGCCAGGAGTCAACAGTGCCAAAAGCCAAGCGGCCCTCCTCGTACGCTTTGCCGACTTCTCCATGATGCTTGATCATCCACATCAGCTTCACACTGGAAGGATATGTGCTGAGAGGAAGGCCACAAATATCGGTGAGCTTGTCGGCGCCGGGGCGTGCCTTGAGCTCGCGCACCAAGTTCTTGGTACGAGTATCGGGCCACACAACAGCTTGGCAGATGGGCTCGCCCGTGGTCTTGTCCCAGCAGACGGTGGTTTCACGCTGGTTCGTGATGCCAACGGCCTTGATTTGGGACTTGTTGTAGCCTAGAGCGACGAACTTTTCCGTGGCTTTCTCGATACACTCCTCGACCGTGTCGAGGAGCTCATAGGGGCTCTGGTCATGCCATCTGCAAGGGAAACGATTAGCTGTGGTTCGGCAGTACGCCATGTTGTAGGGAGGACATACCCTGACTGGGGATACAAGTTCTCGAATTCGATCTGGTGCATGGCAACAGGGTCCGCCCAGCTGTTGAAGATGATGAAGCGGGACGAAGTTGTGCCTTGATCAACGCTGCCAATGAACCAGTCATCGTGGTTCACTTCTTTTGTTGAGCTGATGTAGTCGGCATAGGCGTTGGCAGTGGCGTTGCCATTGGTGTTGCCATTGGTATCGGCGCCGCTCTCGTAGCCATTGGTGTACGGCTCCAGGGCACCGGTGGTGCCGTCTTCGGTGATGAGTCCAGGCATATGGTCGTTCGTTCTTGCGCGTTCCGGATGAGGTGGCTCAGAATTTATTATAGAATTGGGGTGGTGTTTAGGTGTTTCTTCTGTAGAGAAGGCAGTTGGATGGTGTGAGAAAGTGGTGGTGGTGTGTGAGGAAGATGAAGTAGAGGCGGAGGATTGTCCGGAGAACTCTGGGGGAGGATTTGGCTCTTGAAGTAGTCGTGGGAAGTCGGCCTGTAGTCAGCAATTAGGGTGGTGTCCCCGCGGGCGTAGGGAGGAGACAGAGAAGTGGGCCACGATCCGAGGGTCGGTGGGCTTCAATGGACTGGGCAGCTTGGGGTTTCGGGTCCCGTGGAGGGGACGGTATTGGCAACCAGATGAGGTGGCTGTGAATGTGGAGGGTGGAGGTGGCAGCAACAGCATAGGGGATCGCGATCCAGTTGTTGAACAAGCGTGGGATGGGCGCGCGTAAGCGCAGGCGGGTTGGTTGCGCAATAATGTGGTTCCCCTACAAAGCAGGCGAGGGCTATGAGAAAGTAACAGCAATAGGGGCCGGGGGGTTCTGATAGCTGGCAGCAATATCAGAGCCAAGGAAGCCGGGGAAATCATCGTTCTTACCGTCTGGCGCATACCACAAACACCGACAGTTGGCTCCCCCTGGCTTGCTTGGTATTCTTCTTTTTTTTATCTAAAATTGTGCAGTTGAAGTTTCCCACGACTCAGGCCGGGGCCTGTTCTGCTACTGAATCTGTATCACCCAGCCGGAGTCTGCAAGTATGCACTCGTCCCAAGCGAACTCCTACGAGCGGATTGCGAAATGCGCAACGCAAAGGCCGAGTAGAGCAGAAACCAAGCGAACCTTGGTTAGATGCAACCCACAATATTGAGCCGATGGCAGCTGTGTAGCTCGGAGTACTACTGTAGGTTAGCCTGTAGTACGTACATCAAATCTAGACTGCTACTGTACGTGCGTGAGTTGCGCAGGCAGGCGGGGTAGGCTAGTTTCTGCGTGGGTTGGCAAGGTTGGATGCGTGTGCGACGCGACTAAAACCTCAATGGAGATGCAGGAATGGGAGTTCTGATGGGAGGGCTTGGCCTCTGCTTGGAGCTTGGGAGGCGACCGGCGACCGCGGCCAGCACGGGATCTCGGTGTGTGGAAAGAAAAAGTGTGACTTGACAATCTATTTTCTCTCCTAAATTCCCTACCCTGAGCAGCGATCCAGTTGGGCAGCCTGCCGATCTCTGCCCGGCCAGCCAATCAAGGCGTCTTCCCGCAGTTCTGGGCTCCTGGAGAACATTGCGGAGAGGGCAGGGCAGGGACAGGGCCCCCCTGGTGCAGGAGAAACGCCCAGAAAAATCCCAGGCCAGACCCGGGCCACGAGACACCTCTCTGGTTTCAATGGAAATGTACCTGTCCACTTTTGATATCAGGAAATGGGTTTATTGCGGGGTTTTCATCTCATGGTATTGTTCATGTGAGTTGAAGGAAAGCAGGGGAAAGAGAAAAAACCAACTTCCCTCGAGAACTATTGGCTGGCGCCAGGCCTGACTTTCCACTTCGGGGAACACCCTATTTCTGGCCCTATCTCTTCTTTCCTTTTTGCTTTGCCCGAGACCGTACTGTGCAGCATTCCTCCTTTGAGCCACCCACCGTTTTGGACCTGCGTCTGGCAGTTTTGGCGTTTTCTGCTTTCGCCCCTTCCGTCAACCGTTTTGCAATCTCAGTTTGGGGTGGGGTGTTAGTGGAAGGACGGCTCTGGGACGGCACGGGTAACGGGAGTGCCTTTCCCCAGTTTGCGCGGCCGTACTCTCGGGCGGGTTCGCCTGTCCCTGGAGCCTGCCTTGATGTTGTTTGGTGTTCCTTCAGCCTCTTGATCCTCCCGGGGCTTTCGCCCCGAGCGTGACGTGCCCGGCCCAATTTTCTGTGCCTGATCGGAACTATCTTTCCTCTCGACGACCCGCTCCACATATATGACAACAACGCCAGTCAACACACAGATGTCCTCCTTTAATGCTCAACATGTATGGCTCTTCAGCCACATCGTGACATACCCTCTACCCACTACTGCCCATGCTCATCCGCTTGCTGCTAAGCCAAGTCGACCCAGCCAGTAGACCCAGGACCCTATGATCGGTTTTTGGTTTTCGATCTCGACAGGCTTGTTGCCTCCTTTGACGTCAAATATGTCATTACGTCACTGCAGGGCTGTGACGGCAAACCAAGAACCCCATGTTAATGTCAGATTGTCGATGATTCCTCTTCAATCTCGAAACATCCGCAAATCCTTTTGGAAACCACCCATGCACTCGTAGATCCTATAACCAGTGACTTCATCCAGATGGAATTGGCCAAGTACCTTACATACAGTAGACTGATCTGGAGCTTTACCTCCGCCCTACCGCCTGTCGTGAGTGAGTTGTGAGTATCGGGACCCAAAGTTCTAACCTGCAGTTGCTATTCGTATTGATATGTCTAAGGTGTCTCGGCTCTTTAGCCGGTGTGATATGTACAGGCTGTACTGCGCATACGTGCAATGAACATTCCGTTGACCAAAGCAAACCATCTCGGCCCGCTGGCATTCAGGTACCAGCAGGCCGTTTCGAAACATACCAGAAGCGTTTGAAGCTGGGGGTGTGTGGGGTTTCTGCTTCAATGCAACCAGCAACAGCTAAGCAGCCAGCGCATTCAGTCTTCTGTTCAGTCGTCCAGGAAATCGCGACGTCATGGTGGCGGCTCGCGAGATCGGCCCGCAAATCGAGCCCGGCCAAGATCCCCCCGGTCGCTGCCGGCGCATCAGATAGGCGCGCCGGCGATACCGCTACAATGCCGATCAATTGTCGGAGCTTTTGGATCGTTGTACCATATGTGAAGCACATAATAATGTCGTCATCGCCGGTTTTGATAGGCGCAAGCGAAGGATTCTCTATGACTACATAGAAGCATACCGCCAGTTGTCGCGAGACAATAGTTTAGCGGGATGCGCTGCATACTTTTCTTGCCATTGATTGTTTCTTCTTCCTGTCGGGGACGCGGCCAGTGCAACCTACCGACCTTTCTTCTGCTTGTCTCCTCCCCTTGAGCCAATATACTGACTAGAGTTCGTACTGGAAGGCACCTACTACAGCAGACAGGTAACGACGTACGGCACTGAGTTTTCCAGATTGCGTACTGATAGACTCGTATTTACTCGCGCGCGTGCATGTTCCCGATTCTTGCTTGGTAAAATCCAGTGTCAAGGTATGAACTGACGACTGCATCCAGTTCGATCAATTGCACTGTGGCATACCTACTTAACCTGGGTCTTTGTGCATTGGATCAGGTACCTCGAGCTGAATATGATGTCTGTATATCTGGAGGCGGATGTTGCGGTAAAAGTCCAATTTGGGGCAGCTACCCGCATTCTGACATATGCCGAGCCATTAGCAGCTGACTTGGTATCCTTCAAGATACACACTGCAGGTGCGTATACGTGGTCTGGAGTAATCGACATGACAGCAATGTTGGCGGCAGTATAATTGAAGGCAGTGGTTGGTAATGACTGCGGTGCTTCCGAGATGCATGTTTGACGATGGCGTCCGGAGCAGCTGCCCTGCGGGATGGCTGCGATGATCGGAAGGTACGAAATATATGCCGCGATCACCGTCAGATCCGGGCAAGTGCGTCAAGTCCGGATCAAGTACTTAATTACGGCCCTTCTCCGACAGATAGGAACAACAAAAATGCATTCACATTTTCGGAGGCCGTCATTTGCTATTTAATCAGTTTTTGGCTGGATAATTGCCCATCAACAGTCCGATACCCACAGGAAGTCGCTTCTATCTTGTTGCCCAATTACATAGCTGCCGATTGTCAACTCGTCCCACCATGGTCGCCTTGCGGATGTTGCCCATTGTGGCCGGCGCCCTGGCCCAGTTGCAAGCGGCCACGGCCTACTCCAATCTCGACTCCTTCGACGTCCGCGAGGCCACGGTCGACGGCGTCCACAATGCCCTCTTCACCGGCCTGACGACCTGCCGCACCGTGGTCTCGGGCTTCCTCTCCCGCATCGAGGCCTTCAACCCCACCATCAATGCCATCATCAGCCTGAACCCCGAGGCCCTGTCGCTCGCTGACGCTCTTGACCGGGACCTGGCCGCGGGCAACGCCACGGGCCGGAAGCTGTTCTGCATCCCGATCCTGCTCAAGGACAACTACGACGCCGTGCCCCTGAACACGACGGGCGGCAACCTGGCCCTCGCCGGGAACCGGCCCGCCGCCGACGCACCCACGGTCAAGGCGTTCAAGGACGCGGGCGCCATCGTGCTCGGGAAGGCCAACCTGCATGAGCTGGCGCTCGAGGGTCTGTCCGTATCCTCGCTGGGCGGCCAGACCATCAACCCGTACGACCAGACGCGGACGCCCGGGGGGTCCAGCGGCGGGACCGGCGCCGCCCTCGCGGCCAGCCTCGCTGTCCTGGGCACCGGCACCGACACCGTCAACAGCCTCCGCAGCCCGGCCAGCGCCAACAGCCTCGTCAGCGTGCGGCCCACGTGGGGACTCATATCTCGCGCGGGCGTTATCCCCGTCAGCTACACCCAGGACGTCGTGGGGCCGATGGCCCGGAACGTCAAGGACCTCGCCGTCGCCTTGACGGTCATGGCCAGTGTCGGATACGACGAAGCCGACAACGCCACAGCACTGTCGCGTCCTTCTTCTCTTACCGGCGCGGCTACAGGAAGATACTGCATGGATTACTCGGCCAGCCTCTACAACGGCGGGCTCGCGGGGCTGCGCCTGGGCGTGCTGGACGGGTTCCTCAACCACACCGACTCGTCTGAGACCACCCCTGTCAACGAAGCCATGTCGGCCATGCTGAACTTCCTCAAGTCCGCGGGGGCCGAGATCGTCAACATCACCGAGCCCATCTACAACGCCACCGCCCTCGCGAAGCTCGACGTGCAAACCGCCGAGTTCCGCGAGGTGATGGACGCCTACCTCAGCAGCTCCAACCTGAACGGCGCCGTCCCCGCCTCGCTCGACGCGCTGTACGCAAGCGGCAAGTTCCTCGTGATCCCCGGCCAATACGGCTACGTCCACACGGCCCTCGCCTCGTCCACGGCAAACGCCTCCTACGCCGCCAACAAGGTCGGCATCCAGAACCTGGCCCTGGCCCTGCGCGCCACCTTCGCCCGCGACGGCCTGGACGCGGTCCTCTACCCGCAGCAAAAGAACCTCATCGTCCCGCTCGGCGCGCCGTCGCAGAGCGGCCGCAACGGCATCCTGGCGGCGCTGACGGGCTCCCCCGTCGTCACCGTGCCCGCCGGGTTCTCGCCCGCGACCGGGGACGCGCCCGCCGGCGTGCCCGTCGGCATGGAGATCCTGGGTCTGCCCTTCAGCGAGGCCAAGCTGCTCAACATCGCGGCGCACATCACTCAGCAGTATCCGGTGCGCAAGATGCCCCCGTACGCCGACCGGGCTGTCGAGGTTACACCCTACACCAATGTTCCCGCCTTGACACCGAACAACAGCAACATACCGATCCAGTACCCCGTTGGTGTTCTTTCGTAGCGGTCTCGCAATGCGGCCAAGATTTGCATGGATTGAGGAGTTGATCCGGTCTGAGGCATAAAGTTGCTATCATATTATACCCCTATACAAATCAACGTCGCAATGTCGCCGCGTAGCGGCTGACGCTTCACCTCCCTAAGGGTATACATGTCTGTTGTGGTTACTCTGTAGACCATTAACCTAATACACATAATTGATCTCCGATCGGCACAGTTTCCTGGTATATGATTCTTCCTTGAAGGGGGACCAACTCCTTTCATGCTCACTGATTTGTGGCTCCTAATTACCTTCTTTCATAGTTCGGACCTTCAGATCTTCTCTCGCGCGTATCCTGAGGGTTATTGCTTCCAGGGGCTAGTCGTACCTAACCTGGACCAGGGTTTAGGCATAAATGCATAATGATGTGATGTTTGAGGACATTGTCGGCATAATGCCCATCCGTAGAACCTTGCGCGCAATGGCGATATAACCACAGCCACTGGTACAACGTGATAGCTTAAAGAATTTACAAAATGGCTGGCTCATGGGCATAGCTTCTCGAGTCCTATATTTCAATAGCATTATGTCTCGAGGTGTGGAATTGCAGAAAATATTTCATTTGGTAAACTAAGCACATGGTTCCGGGTGAAAATGCTGACTACAATAGCGGCTTAGGATAGAATGAAAAGGAACATTTAATTGAATGTGCAAGAAGTCAAGGTAAAGCGTTTGACGGGTACGTCAGAACATGAAAGTATGGTCAGCAGAATGGTGTAGACGACAGCGCTTTCCTCCATTACTACCAAGATCCTCTATTTCCGGATTTGATGTAGAAATCTTACATCACCTCATTTCGGTCAGCAAATGGGTCGTTTTCATCCTCTTCTTCCGCATCGGAAGGGTCGTCTTCGACTGGTGGAGGCGCAGGTCGAGCGGCTGGCTTTGATAAGGCTGATGGTCGAGGAGGGGGCACCACGGGACGCGGTGGCGGGCTTGGGCCGAGACTTAAGCCAGCCATTTCCGAGGACGGGCTCCTGGGGCTTGTAGGCGACATAGGTGCCTTGCCCTTTTCAGTGGCCACTAACATCATTAGTATCTCAAGGCGCTGTTGCATATATTTTGTACTTACTCCGGTATAGATGAGCCTGCTCAGCCATGTCATCTTCAGAGTCACTGTCCGCATCAATGGAGCGATCAAGTTGCTCGAAGGTCATCAGTGCCATAACGAGCTCATCATTGGCGTGGAGGAGACCGCCGAGATATTCCTCGTCATTAACATGGTGAATCTGTAGTCGTTAGCATGTTTTCTGGTCACATGAAAGATGCAGGCTGGTAGGCAACATACGTATCGCAGAATCTTCCTACGCAGTTTCTTGCAAGCTTCAAAACGTTCGAGGGCGAGCGCATTGTCCGAAATCCGCTCCTTCTCTCGGTTGATACTTTGCATGGCATTATTCAAGTTCGTTGTAGCGATGGATGAATCGGCGATTGCCCCTTTTATCGCCGGTTTCTCTGCCTCAAGATTGAAAGGTTTCCGTTTGGCCTTGTCTTTGTCCTTCTTCTTATCCTTTGACGAAGAGCTGGAGAAAAATGAAGAACCGGACTTCGAGTTGGACTTGACATGGCTGAAGGACTGGACGGTCGCAGTGGGCTGCGGGAAAGAAACAGGGGCTTGTGAAGACGAAGCCTGGGGGGCGGGTGAGGCTTTGGCCCGTTGATCCTGTTCATCTTCCGAGTCACGGAATGGATCTTGTTCAGTCTCGCGAATGACTTTGGATTTGTCTTGCGTTACGACTTGTTTGCGTCGAGGCAGTTCCTAGTAACCAGGTGTTCAGCATATGGGTGTTTCTCTGGCCAGCAAGCTTCATACCTTGTAGAGCGCCGCAATGCGCTCCAGGCCGGGCGTGCTCTTGTACTCAGCAGCCCAGCCCCTGTAGAGCTCCGAACACTTCTTCTTGACTTCTGGGTCTGACAGGTCCGAGGTACCGCACACACGCAGACGCTCAAGCAACGGCTCATCCGCAAATGTCTTTTGGAAGCGAGGACCTGCATTCTGAATCAAGCCGTCCAGTAACGTCAAGGCTCTGATCTGTCGATGCACATTGCCGTACTTCAACTTCTTCCGGAGTGCACGAGCAGCCTCGGTGGGCCCAGCAGCCTGCAGCTTAATGACCTCTACCAGATCCGGGATACCGCTAAGGTCATCTTCCTCAAACTGCTCACTGGTGAGCCTGTCAACGGTCACCGTGATAGCAGAGTAAGGCTTCTTCTACAAGTCCAACACGATTAGCTAGGGCATTCTTTGGGGGATCACAGCCCCTCTACGCGGCACAACTTATGCTCAGAACCGAGCGCATGCTACGGCGTAGAGAAGGCGTATTTGGAGCGTTAGACCCGTGAGATCATATCACAGTCTAAAGGTCTCACTACGAGAACCCAAAGATATGCTCGGGGGCCGGAGGAGCGGATGTCTAAGCTCACCTGCGAAAACATGATGGCGAACGATTGTCGAAATGCCGACCTAGCTCCTTGCCCGCAGTCAGACTAAGCCGAGAGTGTTTGTCGGAACAGTGCAAAATGGACTCTTCGAACGCACGAGAGCCCTGTCGAGCTGTTCTGATCTAGTGCCGTCTGAAGTGTGACTGGGTCAGAGAGGCGGTCTATTGAGCTGGGTTTAGAGGGGGTGACGTACAGATAAGATAGACCGCGGGGTAAGTCAAGAAAGCAGCACGAGAAGAAGAAAAAAAGAGAGCGCTGAGGGGCTGGGGCAGTGCCAAGCTCCAAGCTCGCAAGGAGGGCGTGAGGAGCGTTATGTATGTGGTCGAGTAAGGATATCTTACTATCTCCAGTCGGGAGCACGATAAGCGCAGGTAAATCAGCCGTATAGCGCGTGCTCAGGATGGCAACCTACTTGAAACATAGGCTGATTCTATTGTTAGCGACATGCTAGAGACTTTGTTTGTGGCTTGTTGGGTATGATGCCACTTGTTTGCGGGGGGAATACAAGTGGAGTCATATATCCTCTTAGTTCACATAACCACCTTAGTTGCATATGTCTCAAGTGCAAGTTCATATCAGCTCACGGACGTGCCTGCCAACCCTTGCGCTTCCTCAATTGCCATTCCCAAGTTTTCATAACTAACTACAAGGCTTGCAGAATAGTAAAAGTGGTAAGAGTAGGTACTGTAGGACAACAGGTAGGAGCATAGCAACACTACGCAGGTGGCATGCATTTCACCTGGAAGGAGCGCGTGCCTTCTTACTCCCAACTGTATGTCATGGGCCCCTTTACCGGGTTTGTACATGTAGTGACAGTCGCGGAAGGCACGAGTGGGCAAGTAGTCAAGTTGGAAGCGCTGGTATCCAAATCACTGTCAATCACTTCCACCAATTATTCAAACAAAATCCCTGCAAACGAACATGAACTGAGTGGCGTGCTGTCTGCTGCGCTTGCCCTCCATCTGCCATCTTTGCCGTTTTCACCCTGGTGATCACCACATCATTCCCCCGTACGGAAGTCTCCGAAATCAAGTCAGCAATATGCCATCTCAGTGGCAACATAACCTCGGAACTGGTGGTGATTTGGGACATTATGGCGTACATTGGTCTGATCTCAGGTACAATTACCCCCTGTTTCATCAGTCGGTTTCCGGAGTAAGTATTTTGACAGGAACTTGCAGCGGCGATGAACGACGGGATGAATATGCTACAGACAACTACAAATCATCGGAAAATCATGGAACACTGCAGTCTGAAGAGGCCATAGTCGCCCAGAGCACCTCCGGAGTTGCTGGGCGTACTCACGATGAGGAGGACCGCCTCACGTCTTTCCAGATGGAAGCATTGTCCTATATGGCCCAGAGCAAGCGTTCGATATCTCCGAATCAAGATGGCGGTCAGAATAAAAGGCCATGTTACGATCCTGTCACTTTACGGGGGAGACCTTCACAAAGCCACCAGTTTACCAGAATTGGATCTGCTAGCCAAGAGCAACAGTCGCCGGGAATGCGCATCGTGAATGTTTCCCCCAGTTATGAGAATCTTCACACCCATGGGTTCAAGTTCAACACTACCACGACAGGTCTTTTCACGCCTACATCCACCATGCAGCAATATGAGCACGCAAGTCAGCGTATAGGCCCTGTTGCTCAACCACAATGGTCCAGCTATGATATCCATCATGGCGGACTTGACTCCCCACCTTCAACCATGGTTGAACACGAGAAATCCATCCCAAATCAGGCACAGAACGATTCGGGAAGTCACGAGCATTGCCCACCACTGTCCGACTCCAATGACGATTACCCACTCGACTCGGATAATGAACACGGCATGCTTCAGTTGTTAGACAGTGCCGAAGCATGTATCGAAACGCACATGCCCCCATCAAGTGTCTTGAATCTGTGGGATAGAGACTCGAGGTCTGCAGATGTGTATGATGAGAACCTACAATTTTCGTCCCCTCCACCGGCCGCAGACCCTTACGACGAAACCGAGCAAAACCATACAACCACAGAGAAAGACGACTTCTTGGACGAAGACGTCGATTGGGATGCTGTGTACGCCATATCAGCGTCAATTCCTAAAGATGATTCCCTCGTTGGGTCTCAGGAAAGAGAAGAGCCGTGTCCTGAAGACTCAACCCTAGCCCATGAACAGCAACTGCCGTACGATAGGGGCGAGGATGGACTTCAACCACCCGCACCTTTCCAACGATCCCGATTCCCGGAGAAAGTTCACGACAGGTCGGTTATACGGGGGTTGTCTTCGGAAGTAGTGCTACGGACCTGTTTCCGCATCGAAGAACTTCTTGAGCAGGCTGCGCATTGCTATAATCACCACCAGGAGGCTGTATTTGAACTGTACGCGAGAGTGAAGTACTCCAACCGCGAGGAACTCGCGAGAAAGCAGTATCTCATGTTGGGTGATCTGTTCGAGGATCGAGAGCGTTGCTTGTCAGGTACGCTTTCCAGATGGAGAGCTGGAGACCCGAAAGACCAGCAGGGCCAGGCATTTCTTGGAGCTAACCGGTACAAGATGTGCCGGTGTATGTGTAAAGTAAAGAGGGACTCGAATAACGAGACTGGTTGGGTACTTGACATCCTTGACATCAGAGAGACTGATTGGGATGGAATACGAGTTGCTAAGACGATTGTTGGCGAGGATAATGGCGAAAGGGAGGATGAGTAGCTGGTCTGATCATGTGCCTGAAGACGCAGTATCGAATGGATTGCAATGGCTTCCGCATGTGGAGGTATTGTAGGATTTGAATCCATTCACATCTCGTGGATTCTAGCATTAGCTTGAAATCAATCGACACTTGGCAGATCACTCAGATTAACCCTTGCTAAACTTTTTCACGGTCTCATCCTTTGAAGATTTGTTCTACGACGGTTGCTCTTACCAAACCGGGGTGATGTACTCGCAGGAGTTGATCAATTTCCAGTATATATGTATGTCTGAGTGTGTACACCCTGAGAGGGCACTTGAATTACCGCACTCCTGCTGTACAAACACTTAAGGTAGAGACTATAAGTATACATGATAACTTTGATGTGACCCGATGTCCTACATCTGATATCAAGTTTTACTCTGATTTAGAAACACTACTGCTGCTTCTCAATGATCTTCATCTATAAGTAACCATGTTAGGGTATCAACATAGACAAAGGCATGGAGTATAAATTACACATGTCAATCGAAACAGGGCCTTTATACGAAACGTTTCCTCGCGCTCCCCATGACGTTCAATCACCCCCTATGACCACAGTGTTCCTCTTCTTGGGGTGGTACTCATGCCTGCGCTCGTAGGCTGTGGCCTCTCGCACGCCGCCTTGACCCCGCTTCTCCTCGACAATGGCGAGCAGCTCTGCCCGGAGCCTCTGCTCGAGCCGGTCGAGAATCCACTCCGCCTCCTCCCGCGTATCCATGAGGGGGCTGTGGCCGACCCAGCTCCATTTGCTATTGTCCTCTGTGTTGGGAGACGACAGTCCCTCCGCCGCCTCCAATTTGGCAGGAGGTTGTTCGCTAATCGGCGAGGTCGGGGGCTCGAGATCCTGGCTCCCTTTGGAGGTGTCCCCAGTGGCGGCCGGCGGATGCGGAGAGTCATCATCTCCGCCGTCATCTCTACCGTCGTTGTCTTTTTGCTCTTGTTCCTCTTCATCTTCTTGGGTTTGCGGCTCGGCCTCTTGTGCGTCTCGGCGCTGCTCTCGTCTTCGCCCATGAGCCGCAGGTACCATGCCCACTCCTGGAACGTGTACTTGCGGGGAGGGTTGTGTTGAAGATGCTTCGTCACCCGCGCGATCTCGTCAATGAGGACGAGGTGGTACTCGGACCGGGTCCTGGGCAGTTCGGAGGGGAGGTCCTCGCGCGCCACGGACTCGACGCGACCGGCCAGGGGCAAGCCGTATTCATTGTCTGTGTTGTTTCTGCGTGGTCGAGGCTTCTGGGGTTTCGACGTGGCTGCTCTGTCGAAGGTTACTTTTCCGCTGTGTGCAGGGTCCGGGAAGTTTGAAGCGCTCGGCGATTCCTTCTCCTCGGCCTTGCTGGATGGGAGACGGTCAGTAGCATGCCTTGCACCCGTTTCAGCGGTGTCGCCGGATTCAATATCTTCTTCATCATCATCCCCATCCTCATCTTCATCTTCATCATCCTCATTGTAATCGGCAGGTTGAGAAGCACCTAGAAAACCTGGCGGTCTTTCCTCTATCCTTTCGTTTTTGAAGACTCCATCCAATGATAGCCTCTTCAGCATCGATTCAAACTCCATTTTGAACCCATGCTCGCCCGGAAGAATGGTGATGTTTCCGAGCTTGAGAGTTCCATCTCGAACCCACCTGACTACGGTGTCCCCCGCATTCGAGATGAGAACGGTCATGGTGGGTAATGCCAGCAGAGACCAGAAACGAAAAAGGCCTTGCCCGAGTTTGACACGGGCGTCAGATCGCCGTATCCGATCGTCGTCAGCCCGGTGAAGCAGAATAGAAGGCATCGAAATAGCTCCATCCTTGGTACGGCCTCTCGCATTCCTGGAAGATCTTGGCGCCCACCAACCAAAGTACTAACCACGTAGATAGGGATACGGCCAAGGCGGTCCACCGCCTCCTGTTGGACGCTTTGTTTGGATCTTCCTCATGAGCTCGAACTCCTTTTGCCGCCTTTCCCATTCACTTCGCGTAGACTTGTCCGCATCTTCCGACCCTCGGGGGAAATCACCGATGGGTGTGAGCACGCCGTCCTTGCCTCTACGGCGCATACGACGAAGTAGCTGCCTTCTCTCCTTTTCCAGCATTCGCGCGTCCAGCCGGCGCTTTCCGCGGTCCAGCATCAAGCTCCGGATCGAACCGATCACCAAACCAAGGCTGATGACGCCCACCAGCGCATAGGGTATGAGGAGAGCTCGGCCTAGAGTGCTCAACGGCGAGAAATCGCCGTAGCCGACAGTGAATAGTGTGATGTCGGCCCAGTACACGGCATCGAGGTAGTCCCAGCCGTCTTCTATCTGGAAAACACCAGGGCGCCGACCAGTAGATACATCAAGAATAATCGTCTGGAGCATCAAGGTCCGTTGGCTCACAGACAACTCAAAGTCTTTACGGTAGTGTCCAGACTGGGCGCCCCACACCGTGACGACCATCAGCGACGCCACTATAAAGTACAGTATCGCAGCAAATATACCGTAATAGAAGGCCTGCGACCAGACATACTCGATCTCGGGCTGGACGACCAGAGAGCCACTGGCGGTGGAAGTAAGGGCGACAAGGAGAATGGCGGATATGTACCACCCGACAATGGTGATGGGCTGTGCTACAGAGAAACGCACCCGCTTTGCCATGTTCAACAGCAAAAATATGTTGGATATGATAGCAATGATCAGCTGGATGGCGTTGATTATGGTGAGCCAGATGGGATCCCGGAGATCAAAAACGGCTTTCGTCACATCCGAGCCCGGCAGGATATGCTCCTCCAGTACTGGACAAGCGCGCAAATACTGAAGGCGGATGCCACGGGACCGAGGGTTCCGGCAATCATGGGAAAGGCCGAGGAGGCAAACCACCAGCGACTACTCGTGTTGTTAGCCATAACTGTTGTGCGTACTGTCTAATTGGCAACTTAACTTGGGTCCAGATAGTTTGGACCTCGGTCGACGATGCCATCTTTGCCTTTTTGGTCTGATCCATCGACAGCCTGGGCCTGGCTGTCGATATTATCGTTAAGCTCTGCTGCCTCGTTCATGTTGAGTGTTGTCGATCTGCAACGGCGGTGGTATACTTAGCCCTTCCGAGATGAAGTAGCGATAGCAGGTAGTGATAACCAGAAATAAGCCCGAATGGTATACATCCCCTCGGCTTATATCATGAAAGGGCTGGATCGCAGGTTCGGTGTTGCTTCTGGACGGTGTCCGTGATAATAGCTCAGCAGTCTATCACACAAGCGAGATATGCAAGTATACTCCGTTTGACGCAGTCCTGTTTTGAACAAGAGAACTTTTATAACGATGGTGACTGAGCACCCATAAAGTGTATACTGCTTCATGCCAAGCAACATGAGTCTTGGCGGGAAAGCGTTCCCTTAATATGTCTTTGATTGGGCGACTAGGTAGATGGATGTTCACCATGACTGGAATGACGTACGCTAGCACCGTAGGGATCAAGGCCAGACGATGGAATAAACGATGGGATAAAATGATTGGTCGAGAAGTCGCATGTGGTCATTTGAGTGTCAGGCTTTCCCGTCTTCTTAGTGGTGCGCATCCTCATCCACCGTGCGACGCTGACCCCAAGCTGCAGGGAGCATGAGCTGCGTGGCCTGGAAACCCCACTAACCAACTAAATCTTAGTGGCCGATAGATTAAGTGATAAGCCTAATAAAGTCATCTACAATGCTAGGCTTCCCGTCTTCTTAGTGGTGCGCATCCTCATCCACCGTGCGACGCGTGAGATACAACTACCTACCTAACACACCTGTGAGCCGCGGCTTTATATAGGACATTGTATCGAGTTCAGGGCCTTCTCGAAGCGATCAGCTGTTGCAGACCAGCGCCAGCCATGATTGCTGCAGGCCAGCAGTCTTTTCTCTAATCGAGCATGCGGAGATGGCATCAGGTTCAGAGGCACCTCGGCCGGGCCATCTGCCAAACACGCCGCAGTCCATCTGCAAACACGCCGTCTGAGTACTGTGTCCCCAGCCCAAATAACATTGAGCGAGTCAAAGTCAAATGTGGTTCGTTCCGGCAGTACACGTGGAGTAAGTCTCAAGGCACCCTGAACGGAGAAGAAGGCATTGCTTTCATTTACATGTTGATACTGATATCCCGGGGGAAGCCTGCACAACTGGCAAAGATCACTTCGTCAGACCCACTCATGATACCTGCCACCCTTCTGGGACGGCCACTCGGAGCTCTCGACTCAGGTGCCCGCATTCTGCAGGAATCACCCTACAGCTGTCATCAACTACCGCTGGGCTGGCTTCGGCCCTGCATCGGGCTTTGGGGCCTGGCGAGGACAGCGATTTGTCGTCGAGCCTCGCCTGGCCCATGCCAATACACGATACAATGCGTGGCTACGACTGGATTCTCGAACACCTTGTACCGCAGACTTCCCCCAAGCGAGATGTCTATGTCTTCGGCTCCTATCTGGGTGCCTCGTTGGCCGCATCGATGGCTTTGACCGAGACACATCCTCACCATAAGGTAGGCATTCGTGGCTTTGCGGCTTACAACGGTATCTACAACTGGACCATGTTTCTACGCGATCATCCAATCCACCAGCTACCAAAAATCGATCAGCCAATATCCTGGAGGATATCCTTGGACAGCCCACGGATCCCGGCTTTCAAGAAATGAAGCAGCAAACCGAGACTCTGTTTACGCAACCCAGCGGTCTTTTTGACCCCTTTGCTAGCCCCTGTCTTTTCTTCCACACACCGGGGCTTCTGCTGCCGCCGGATTTTCATTCTAGCGCGGATACAGAAGCCTACTATGGCTCCCCCAGAGAAACCAAAGATGAGTTCGACGACATATTGGCGGCCTTGATGGGAGAGGAGCCTGAGAAGGCACCGCGCCGATCGGCTCTAACATTTCCCCCAAGGACGTCGACCTTGAAGATCCCCCAGTGCCTGCTACTGCATAGCACGCAACCGATGCCTGTGATCGCCCATCGGAGAGGGTCCCGGAGGCTGAAGAAGATCACCGTCAGTAACCACTTCCGAACCCAGGCCCATGAGCTGGCTGGGCTCATGCGCCGGAGCCTCGAGAAACTCGAGTTCAAGGATCGCAGAAGGTGGGATGACAGCTTAGGAGAGCTTGGAGATGAACTGGACAGGCGGGTGGGCTTGCAAGACGCCGGCCTTGAACGATACCCCTTTGAAATGCCCGCGCGTGCGCAAGCGGCCATCAGCGACTGGTTGGAAGACCGCATGTCGAAACACCCGAGAGGCTTGGTGTCGCATCATGTTAACCCGGAAGACTTCTATGGCACTTACTCCTGAATACGCACTTCCAGCGGCAGGTATCATCGTGAAGCTGTATTTACCAGGCGATCGATTCTGTGGTCTCCCGGCAGCTAGCTAGCTAGCCAGCCGGTTAGAAGAAAAGCCATGGCGCAAACGATGCGCCACGTAACCCGACTTCTACTTCTTCAAGTTATATGAGAAGCGAAGACATAAAAATCTATTGTCAAGCTTGGATTTTATACCATAGATACAGGGAACATATGTTTTGCATATACATTCCACTCTAAGTTAGCGCATTCCTTTCTGTAAGAAATGCCCATCTGCATACCTGTCCTTTCAACATCGGAAGCGAGCGACTATGGATATTGATTAACCATCAACCGTCTATTTGAAAAGGACATAGTGACGATTTAGATGCCGTACATAATGTAGTCAGGCTGCATGGCTGTGGAGGCTGCAACCTCTCATTATCGTGCAGCTACACAAGCCACTACTCCCCTGAGCTTTGGCTGTCACCCCCTGTAGAATTGTAACCCACTCTGCCCCGCGCTCCGCTTCGTCCCAAGCCAACACCGCCGACCTGCTCCCAGCAATAATTCGGACGTCGCATCGTACTTGAGCTTGCAAACCAAACACCACCAAACAATCACGACTTTCTTGGCGAGGCCGTTGACCCATTGTCCATTGTCACCGACCGAGCGTTCTATTTATGTCTGCACTCGAGACCATCTCGTCCTTCGTTGAAGGCGCCCCTCCCGGAGAAATTACCATCAATCCTACCGCCAAACACTCCCCTCCTTTAATGTTGCGAGCTTCCTGCTGACCATGCACACCGAGAATAGCTGGCCGATGTCATTGCTGGTATGCTTCCATTCCCCTTCGCAGTCCGACCTCGACTCTACCCGCGAACACTCTCCTGATCATCTCAATCACTAGACATCAAGGCTTTGACCGTCGCCGATCCGGGCCTTGTCTCCAAGCTCGGACCCGCGTTCGAGAAATACAACGAAGAGCAGTTCGCGACCGTCAGGCTCCCCGGCAGCACCCAGCCGATCATTGTCAGCTCGCACAGCTCGCTCGGCAACGGTCGATACTACGACGTGGAGAGCCACGAGCTTCGAATATGATCATGCGACACAGGTGTGAATTCTCCGTCTGCAGATTGCAACGCCCGCAATTGAAGGGCTCCCCGCAAATATTAACGAAAACCATCGCAGAAAGCCAGCGGTGCTCAGAGCTACGTGTTGGAGGGCGCACAGGCGGACTTAACGTGGGCAACTCATCCCTCCTGATCGACATTACGTGTCTGAAGACGAACAAATATTTCGGGCATGTCACTGATGCTGAAGGCAGGAAAACAACACTCAAGAGCCTGTCGCCTTACGTGAAGGAGCACTTCCCTAATGCGGCTTACGGCGTCTATCCGATCGAGAACGATTCCAAGGTGGCTATCATCGTTGTGGCCAACAAGTACAGCCCCAACAACTTCTGGTGAGATACGCAGCCAAAGAACACCAGAAAGCGCACGCATCCTAATGAATTACGAACAGGAATGGACGCTGGCGATCGCTTTACATTTTCGACCCGTCATCCGGCGCCCTCGAGGGCAGCCTCAAGGTCGACGTGCACTACTACGAGGACGGAAACGTCCGTCTGCTGACCAGCAAATCCGTTACTACGACCATCTCATCCGGAGGCGGCGCAGCCATCGTGAAGGAGATGGGCAACGCCGAGAAGAAGTACCAAGAAGAACTGAACCGGGGCTTTACGAGCCTGAGCGAAGGCGCCTTCAAGGCTCAGGAGACAGCTGCCGGTGACGCGACAGAAGATCGAGTGGGATAAGGTGGCCAGCTACAGGGTGGGCCAGGACATTGGGGGCGGAAGCTCGAGGCGATAGAGGAGAGAGAGAGAATGTTGGTTGAGCTGTTTTGAGCGTCAGTCGTTGCGAGCAGTAGGATCATGTAGATCACGGTAGCAATCCGGCTGTTGTTCTACTTCAGAGTTTCGGTCGAGACATGGCAAACTCCGTACCTGCTCATGGCAGGTCACCACCACTATGCAAGGAAGAAACTTTGACAAACGTCTATGCATAACTCGACTCGGGAAGCCCAGCAAGAAAAAAAAAGGCCACGACGTGATCCATAGCTTGTGCATTTGTTCCGGCTGCATTGTCGAACTTGGACAGGTATGCAGCTGCTAGTTTTACTGCTATGGGCAAATAGTTCCCGATGTCGGGTCTGCATAAAGGAACCAAGGGAACCAAGGGCAATTTTGCTAGGCGAGAGACGTTATGCATCGGGCTACGGAGTATTCTGGACCCTTATTAATCTTATTGATCTTTATGAGCTTGGCCAAATCTTGAGATATGGATCTCTCTCCCCCAAGCTTAAGCTACCCATTTCCCTTTTATCAAAAACATCCATCCCCGCATCAATTAATGACCCAGGCAGCTCGCCGCCTCGGGAGGATTCCAGGTGTCACTTGTGCTTGCATAAAATCGTGACGGTGCTGCTCTGTGTGCAATACGACGGGTCTGATTGGCCACAGCCTGTTGGCACCCCGGCCGATAGGCAGTACATAATTCTGATTAGCGGTAGCACCTAGCCCAGTAGTACCCTCAATCTACCCTGTCTACTTGTACCCTGTCTTCAATCCAATTCGGCATCTGATTTTCTATGTTAATCCCAGGACCGACTGGAAGAAACGACAACTTGGCTGCTTCTCTCCCGCCTCCATCCTCCCGACACTTCCTCACCACCCCCAAGAAGACCATCCCGCCCGCGACTTTCGTTGCCTTGCACTCTTCGAGCTTCCACGCGAAATCCTGATTTTCTACTCAGCTTGTCTTTCTCTGACATCTGTCCTTCTACTCGCCTTTGCATCCCCAATTTTTGCGCAAAGTCCCAACAATTCAAAATGGCCGCCCAGGTGGAATTGACTTATCAGGATGTTGCTGAGCACAACCACAAGAAGGATCTCTACATCGTCGTCCACGACAAGATCTACGACTGCACCAAGTTTGTGGACGAGCATCCGTAAGTTTCCTTTTTTTCCGCTCTCGCTTGTTCGAACCTTTCGCACTTTTGCTCTGCGATAGTACGTTGCACTACACGCACGATAAGCGGTACCGGGCACGGTGCCCTCCCGGATGTAGGCGTCAATTTTACTGACACATGTCCTTACTTACAGCGGTGGTGAGGAGGTTATGCTGGATGTCGGTGGCCAAGACGCAACCGAGCTTTCGAGATGTCGGCCACAGCGACGAGGCCCGCGAAACTCGAGCAGCTCCTGATCGGCAAGCTCAAGCGCCAAGTAAGCAATTCCCCAGCCTGACAATGTCTCGACATGGATTGCACAGCTAACCTGTCCCCCTTACATAGGCTGGCGACCCTGCCCCCAAGGCCTGTCCCGGCCAACCCCTCCGGCCAACACGAGCTCCGCCGGCCTGGGCTCCATGCTGTACGCCGTCATCCTGATCGGTGGCCTCGTCGCTTTCGGCGCCTACCAGTACATGCAAAGCCAGGAACAGGCCCAGGCCCAGCCGCTTAAGCGGGCGGGTTGTCCATCGCAGTTTGCGCACCCAACATTCACGAGCCGGTTGTGGAGCGGGACGCATGACGCACATCTGATCAAGAGAAGATGGCCGATTGCGGCGAACACACATAGAAGACGGTTCCCTCACTATTTTAATGAACATTTTTCAGGATTCGGAACGTACAGGAGTTGATTTCTGAAACGAATCACGACGAACATAGCCCCCCATACTTCAACGTTTAATAGACCACAGACCACTACTCTTTGGTCCTTTACCGCCATGGAAGCATCGGATGTCCCTGGATTGAACTGAGGGTTACACCTTGTTACGGAGCTGGCAATCAGTAGAGATAGCGAATGTGGCAACCGAGCTATCCGTACAAAGATCCCCGCCGTTTTCCCTTCATCTTTGATGCCTGGCAGCTTGTTGTGTGTTATGTTTGGCCCCTGGGATGTTATGTAAATCCGCCGGAGTCCGAATGCCGTAACATAAATGATCCTCGGGAGGGATGGCCGGTCTATCTGGAGTACTCGGGTATCCCAAGCTACCCCGCGTAACGTATGTTCCCCGTTACTGCTCTGTCATTGATTGGACAGGCTGGCTCTTGAAGTAAGCCCGGTGCACAGTCAGCATTCCATTGAATTCTCCGTGAATCGGTGGAGGCAAGGGCGTGCTCCAGCTTGCTTGCGTCTCGTCAGTAGATGAATCAACTCCCGTTTCTTAAGCCTTTCTTTATAAAAGTAGGAGTTGGATTCATTAGGCTTTTGTTTCGTTTTTCGAGTATAGGGGTGAGTGTTATTGTGACTATCCATTATATCTTGAAGAGCAAGAGGTGGTGCTGTAAACTTTCTTTCCTCCTGATCAGTCCAATCGGCACTGTAATTGACCTGGAGCTGTGCAATGTCATATTTCTGTACCACAGCACTTGCTCTATTCACGTCACCATTCACCCAAAGTGAAAAGTAGTGTATCTATTCTAGTCTTTTGCTGTACCTATATTCTGTCCCTGTGAGATGTGAGAGTTGAGATCGGCTGACAATGGTATATCCCCTGGAGGGCGAAAGTGCTGCTTTCAGTAATACTTCCTGTATAAGACAGGCCAATTACTCAACTAAAGTTATTGCATATGGCCGAATTAATAGCCTCTGACGGCATTCAAGCATTGCCTTGTGGAAACATCGCTTTTGCCGTCAAGGAGATACTCACATCCAGTCATAGCTCTTGACCTGGATGTGCTGAGCCCCTTTACTTGTGGCGGTGGTAGATGACTCCAGAGTGAGAGATGGGTGGCCGAGATAGCCACATGTGGAAAGTCCCATTGTATTCAAGTGCATCCCTCCTTGAATAGATATAAAGCCTTGCTCACAATGTGGTCTTTTACAAGTCGGAGATTGTCATGTCATTGAGCAATAGCAGTGATAAAGATAGAATGGAAGGCTGGATGCGGCTCTTCTGGGTTCTGTAAGTAAAGCACCTAGTCCTGCACCAGCCCCACCCCCAACTGGGCTAGGTTACTTCAATGTTGGATTGTTCCATGGATGCACGTTCAATCTTGGGTTCCACCGGCTGTCAAGTAATCCTTTAAGCTGCTACAGCCTTCCTTCCTTGTCTCCAGTGCTTCATCGCATTCATTCTTTTCGGAACCTAAAACCGCTTCTACAAACAGAAACAGGCCTTGGTCTACCTTGTTTCCCTCCTTCCTTTGCTCACCACGTACACACAACACACAGCACAGCCGCCATCAGCACCATGTCGTCTAAGCTAGGCGTCAACGGCACAAAGCGTGCTCTGGCACCGCCGTCGCCTTCGCCATCCAATGCCTCGAATGCCTCCCACGGCACCCCGTCTAAGCGACAGAAGCGCGCCGACGCCGCCCAACGAATCCGCGACCATGCCACGCCGACTCCTGCTGCCGCGGCCGCGGCCAGTCAAAGCCAGAACTTCGGCGAGGAGATGATGACGCAGCTGACCTACGCCGTCGAATTCCTCAAGGCCAAGGGCGAGCCCAAAACCCTCTCCGACATCCTCAACCACTTGACCATGCAACACCACCCCGAGGAGGCCCAGTCCAAGTTCGTCAAGTACCTGCGCCGGCACACCAGATCAACTTCATAGCGCACACGGACCCCATTCCCAAGACGGTGCCGGCCTGGCGTTACGGCAAATACGAGTTCCGCGCCAAGATCCCCGGCGTGGTCGACAAGACGAGCCTGCTGCAGTACCTGCAGAACAAGACGGACGCCTCGAAACTGGACGTCAAGGACCTGAAGGACGGCTGGCCCGACTGCGACCAGGCCCTCCGGGAGCTCGAGGGCATCCACAAGATTCTGGTGGTCCGCACCCAAGAAGGACGGTCACGCCAAGTACATCTGGCGCGACCAGCAGGAGCTGTTCAACAAGGTCGACCCCGAGTTCCAGGTGCAGTGGCAGCGGGTCAAGCTTCCTGCCCCCGACGATATGAATAAGAAGCCATCTCGGTTGGCATCAAGCCGGCCTCGGAGGATCCGCAGCTCAAGGTCAAGGAGACGGCCAAAGGAAAGCAAAAGCGGAAGCCCAACCGCACTACCAAGAAGGTCACCAACACCCACATGCAACATCTCCTCAAGGACTACAGCCATCTTAAGCGAGGCTGAGGGCAGAGCGGTCGCGGGTGTAATTCTCTTCGTTGTTTACTACTACTACTACAACTGCGGACTGGCTGGCTGGCTGGCTCCGTAAGCATGGCATTGGCGTTTTGAGGCGTTTTGATCGCTGGCAGCATCTGGTGAGGTATCATGGTTAGACTAATAAAGCTCTGATTTTTCGTCTTTTCACGACATGGCTGGTCTCCTTGAAATACTGCTGCTACCAGGCTCCTTAACTCCGAACGCCCCCTGAGATCGACGTCAATGCGGTTCGCTCTAGCCTGCCGTGATGGCGCCATTGCAACAGGTCTTTGTCCCTGTCTCCGTTCTGACGCGTGAGTGAACGTGATTTTACGCCTCACACCGCTCAGAATTCGTGGCTGTAACTGTACTCCGAGCTTCCTCTGAGAGGGCCGTCAGACATACAGACACATTGGAGAAACCTGATAGTACATTGGTCGTATGTGAACTTCTGTTTGCTTACCACGTGGAAATGGGTGAGGGGAAGGCTAGGTCTGAACCGCGTCATGATGACTGACGTGCTTTGTTGCGAATATCTCCCGCAGATTCGTGCTTCAACTGCTTGTTGCTTCTAGGGGCTGGCTAACTCTTAATTGCATATCAGGGGCATTCTTCTTGACCCCAGGTAGATCGGATCTAGTCAAGTACTCCATATGCAAGTACGAGACCGGACACCCCCTCTTGTTACGTGCTACGCCCGGGCACTGGGCCTCTTTCGCGGTATTACTGATCTTCATGGTTATCGCCGATTCACAACATACCTGCCTTGCTGCTAGCAGGGCTGCAATTGCCGACCAAATGCAGCCGAATCCAGCTTAACTGCCGATTCACACGCACAATCTCGCTTGTGCAAGGCGGACAAAGAGCTGCAAGCCACGGCCCGGTAGTATGTAAACGCACGCCACAGGCAAGCAGATCCGCAAGCCATCCGGGCAGGGGGGAAGATGGATCTTCTCCTCCACCAAGGAGGGAGGGCGGCCCTGCTGCTACGTCATGATATGATAGGACGTGGGCTTAGAGGGATTTCGAACGTGTAACAACGGATTGTACGACATATAATGATAAGGAAATGCAAATGCGGGACAGAAAAGGAAATCCTCGATACCTAGCTGCCTGAGTTGCCTGTCTCTAGGGCGATTATTGCTGTGAATGGATGGATGCCTTAATGTTTCTTATCTGAATAGTAGTACATCACGGCTCGCCTGGCCTCGACTCGTCCCTGGCCTTACATCACCTCACCGCCCCCTCGCTCGGTTCATGGGTTGGTCATATAGGCCAGTCAGTCAGCCCTGTGACCTAACCAACCTGCCGGCGCATATCTGATTACTGAACCACCCGCATAAATGCCGTGGCAGTGGTGGCATATATCGTACGATGGCGCAGTGGCCCCCATTCCCGGTTCTTTCTGCTAGGTCACGGTCACGTTGATGTTGTGGAAGGAAGGTAGGAAGGAAACTAAGCATGACACTCGTGGCTCTCGCACACGTCTCGAGCCGGCGGCGCCTAGATACGCCCCGCTCCCTTAGGAAAGGGGTGGTCGGACGAGCAGGAGGCTTCACTATCTTTATGGGACCAAGGAGTGGTGAGGCGCTTGCTCGTCAAACACATGGCCAGGTAGTGAGTGGCATGCAATATATCAACATGAGGAGCACTTTGTGGAGGAGCACTCTTTATTCACAAAACGGCACGACACGACGAGAAAGAAGCTTCAGGGGACTAAGAGGACACAGTGAGAAAACATGTCGTCATATGTTCAGCTTGCTGGAAATAAAATCAGCATCAACATCATAAAATATCCTCCAGATCAGCAAGTAATCCAGACTCAACCGCAAAATAGGCTCCGCCCATGGACATCTCTCCATTTGTCCGAAGCAGCCACAAAGCCATCACAGCTATAGCTTGTCTCGTTTTGTTACCAATGCACTCGGGTGTGATAGACCCCTGCAGGTGGCTTGTGATAATTGGTCGTCCCCCCTCCGACTCGCTAGGGCATACCATCATCCCATCGGCTCCAACATCCCCATAAGGAAGTGTGTCCAAACTCAAGCCTGGTGCTCCTCGAAATTGACTCGATTTCTCGCAAAACTGGAATTGCTTCCCTGTGACACCCAATAGACGGCACGTGCTTATCCGCAATGGCCAGTCCCTTCCCCTGTCGTCTCCCGCCCTACCTATTCGTGGCTGAACATGTATCGCCAGCAGCAGCAGCAGCAGTAATATGAGAGGAAGAAGGGGGAGGGAGAACGCCTCCCTCAGCCCCACCACCAGCACGAATCCGCTCAAAGACGTCCAAGAAGACGTCGGGCTTCTGCCAGCCACCAGCCAGGTAGCGCTCCTGGAGGATGAACTGGGGGATGGCGTGGAAGCCGCGGTCGCGCACGTCGTCCAGCAAGGCCGTCATGTTGCGGTCCCGCGCTCGTCGCTCTCCAGACAGGCGCGGACCTCGGCCGGGGGCAGGCCCAGGACGCGGGAGCCCACCTCGACGAGCCACGCCTGGGACGACAGGTCCTGGTCCTTCTCGAAGTACTCGTGGTACATGATCTCGAGCAGGCGCATGCATCTGGGGGCCAGGGTAGGCAGGATCGCCGCCGCCATCTTCTCTGCAAGTTGCCGAAGTTGCCGGGCCGGGGATCCACGGTCCCCTGTGCGCTAGAAGAGGTGCCTCGCGAGGTGAAGGCGGTGCTGCGGCTGGTCGAAGTGGTGGAGCTTCCCTCGAGCGCCAGACGGAGCAGTTTATGCGAGTCCCTCGTATTCCCCGTCAGTCCTCTCCAGCTGAAGTCGATGCCAACGTCGTCGCCCAGCCGACTCCACTCCACCAGTCTCGAGGGCGGGTATTTCCGCTGAAAACACGTAGTATTCCTGCTTGTTGTGGACTAAAGATTGCATCAGCTTGTGTTCGGTCACGCAGCAGTAGTTTTGGGGAACGACCACAAACGTGGACAGACGAACATGGATGACTGGGCAGAAAAGGTGGGCGTTGAGAAACTAGGAGTTGCAAGGTTGTGTTAGAACCAGTCCCGAGGACACAGAACGCCCGGTTTGCGGTAAAAGGATGATATACCAAGCTTCTGTCCGTCCGCCTTGCCGTGTTACCAAGTGTAGGGCAGCATGGGGATAAAACTTGTCATGAACTTACTACTCCGGGCAGCAGGGGATTCAAGATCATGGGTGAGCAGGTCACTTCAAAGGTCGCTTCCGGATGTCGCTTCCTGTAAACCTCGATCGCTGTACGAAGGCTTCTAAGCCCGATGTAGCAATGGGGACAGATCGTGTCAAGAATGAACTCGATGGTAAAGTGCGTGGTTTCTGCAACATAGCCATGCTGCGTCCTTGGTGGCCGGTATGGTCCTCTCTCTGTCCCGCCCTCTCCCTATCCCTACTGTAGGCTGGTCATCCATGGGAGACAATAGGTCTTTGATGCTGGCCATCTTGTCTAATCGGGAAGCCAAGTCGTAGATCCACAGGTTTGGGATGTGGCCTGGCAAATGAGGCGAAGGAAGCTCTTAGTAGTCCTGATTTAGGTGCACCGGGAGGAGACTGGTTTTTAGGGTGGGTATGCCGTAGGTCAGACAACGGTGAGGCAAGAGCCCCAGGTCCAACGTCAGACAGGAGAAGGCGCCAAAACTTAAAGGATACTGACTTGGGGAGAGCGGCCGCAGTGGGTTGAGAGCGGAGGTTCTGATATATGGCTGCGGCACGGCGACGACAGTCAACGGGCATCTTCGTGTGTTTGTCACCCTCGCATATGCTGCCTCAAGCAAGCAAGAGTCAACGTGATGTGAGGGAGGAGGGGGAGGAGGAGTAAGAGGGTATTGGATTTGATGTTGTGGCAAGACCTTTGGATAGCATGCCTAAACCGAAATCATGTCAGACGTTGAACAATGACTGCATGGCAGTAGATTGGAAGACCTCATAGTTTGGGAGTTTACATGCCCGTAGGTGAGTGAATGAATGAATGGACGATTGTATGGTATGGGAGGAAGACGGGCTTTTTGTTGTGCTGGCTTGTCCGCTCGGCCGTGTAGGTTGTAGATTATTGATTGTGATCAACTCGGGTGGTGAATGTCGCACCAGGGGGATCAGGAAATAGGAAATAGGCCGTCTTTGCTTGCCTCCCGTGCCTGCACCCGTTGCATGTGCCAAACAAAACAAAACCACACACCACACACTCAGTTGACCCCATCCACTTTCCAACAACCCCTGCCAGTGTATGTAGGTATGTATGTATGCATGTAGATGCAATGATGAGTCGAGTGTGTACGGTTGTTAGCTCAGCGTAGGATTTCCCCACTCCCTAAGATGCTAAAAGACAACCACTTCACTGATCCAATCCATATGGTGTTGCAACGCACGCAGGATAATCGTCAGGAAAGAAGGAATGGCCAAGATATAACACGCATAGAGGAAAAGAGAAATAGCACCAAATACACCCTTTTGGACAAAAAGTCATTGAATCATGGAGCAGAAACAACCGCTTTCTCGTGATTTTTTTTTCCTTTGCAGGCCTTAAATCAATGTCGACTCAACCATTGCTGTCAAGATCGCCGAGATACTCTACAAGATACCCCTAAGACGCCGGACCCCCTTCTATCTCCTGTCCTGCAGTTCTTTTGCGGTATGGTGGCTGTGCCACACGTGTGCCTGGGTGACCATAATTACCCCCTTGCATTCCTTTTCCCCTCCAGACCAGACCTCATGCCCCCGTGTATTTTCATCAGGGCTGCCGAGCCAGACCAGTCTATTATTGAGGTGTTGCGCGAAAGAAAAGGCAACCAAAAATGAGAGGCCAACGTCACCGGCCTAATCTCGTAGCCATCGTCATGAAGCCCCCGCAGGTTGGGCCCGTCCAGTATTACTTCTTCCGGCGAGGCTCGCATCATGCCGGATGCTATTAAGTGTAGGGTCCAACCTTGTCGCGGCATCGCGCCGACGAGCCATCTTGCCACCCAGATCGAGCAAAAGCACAGTTTCTCCTCTTATTAACGCCGCTTGGTGTGGTTCCCTCGAAAGTCGATGAGGGGAAACAAAAACATGCCGCGCCCTTGGGTATTCGGGAAAAGCAAAAGGACTCGTGTCTGACAAAGGAGATCTATCGATTATGAATAACGGGAAAGGGGGCAGGATCGGACCATCGCCGAGGCCATTCGAGATCTTTACATCGCCGACTCATGTCGACGCAGGCCCATCTGTCTCGAAAAGCTGCGAAACGTTGGCGTAGGGTCCGCCATCCTATTGCGACACTGTGGGCCACATCTCGCCGGGGCGGTGTTTGGGGTCAAATGTGTCGTTCCCGGGTCTGTACTGTTGGGTCGACGGATGCCTGCAGCGCTGCCGTAGTACATTTGACCCATGCCGTTGGGTGTGAAAGACTGGTCAGGGTCAGGGTACACGTACGCAGCGCTGCCACTATTGCTGTGGGTGGGCGAAGGCATGTGCGAGGACATATGCGAGGGCGAAGCCCATCCGACGCTGCTCATGTGCGGGCTACCACCGGCGCTACCAGGACCAGGTTGATGCGGCTCAACACTGGGCTCCAGTGTAGGCGGGGGAGGGTAGCTCGTAGGGTGGGACGTGGGTCGCATTCCAGTGCCAAAGGCAGTAGGTGCTGACGTAGGGCTCTGCGAGTGCATGTCTGTGCGCAGATGGGCGGGTAGTCCGCCGTTGTTGTTCATGTACGAGTACTCGTTTTGGCGCATGGCATTCGCCGACGCAAGTTCGCCATTTGGCGACATGGACATGTTGCGGTGGGCTGGGGACGGCGTGTTGAGGGAGAGCCATGGTTGGATCCGGGATCGCCGTCGCTGCGCGATTGGCGAGAGGCGGCTTTGTTTGCCTGCTGAGCCAAGACAGCCGCTGTAGCTGCCGCTGCTTCCTCCACGGTACCCGAGTGGTGGTTTTGGTGGCGCGTCAGGGTTGTTCGGCGGGTGAAGGTCTTCTGGCAATCGGCGTATGGGCACTTATACGGTCTCTTACCCGAATGAATGCGTCGATGGCGTGCCAAGGAGCTGGAATCGCTGAAGGGCTATATAATTTGCTGGTTAGTTTCAAGAACACTACTGCCGGATTTTCGTACTGGTGGCAAAACACACCTTTCCGCATCGCTCACATGTGTGGCTTTTCTCCAGTATGGACTCTCTGATGCACAGTCAAGGCAGAGCGCTGGATGAATTGTTTGCCGCAGCCGGGGTAGTCACAGACGTGGGGCCGAATACCGCTATGAATGCGTTCTGGATGGGCCATGTCAGTAAGGAGATCGCGATATGAGGGTGACAATAATCTAGTACATACCATGTCTTGCCAAGTCGGAACGGCGGGCGAAGCCCTTGCCGCATGTACTGCATGGGAACGCCTTCACCGGAGGCTGGGTCTGCTGTTGCTGTTGGGAGTGCTCCATCTTGACGGGCTGCGGGTATCCTACGGTCATGCCATTTGCAGTAGGCTGCATTGTAGGCATGCCAGGAATCATCATTCCAGGGGGCAAGGCTGCTTGCATGCCGTGGTCTGGCATTGTGAGATGCGCATGCATGGACGTCGGGGATCCGTAGGATCGCGCGGTGGCGGCCATGTTCAAAGCGTGTAGATCGCCAGGGCCACCTCGAGAGTAGTGCGAGCTCTCTGAGCCGTGTGGTGAGTTGGACCTATCGATGCCGGCGCCTAGCAAATGAGGGTGCGATGCAAGGGTTGGGGCCTCCGAGACGGTAGGTTGGCCATTAACAGCTGCCACCGCGGCCGAGTTCCTCTTGTCCAGCATGTTCGTGATGTTCATAATTTCGGACGGCGGCGACCTCGACATAGTTACACGGATGGTAAGTGCGCTATAACGACGCAGTGCTCTCTGAGCCGTGTGGTGAGTTGGACCTATCGATGCCGGCGCCTAGCAAATGAGGGTGCGATGCAAGGGTTGGGGCCTCCGAGACGGTAGGTTGGCCATTAACAGCTGCCACCGCGGCCGAGTTCCTCTTGTCCAGCATGTTCGTGATGTTCATAATTTCGGACGGCGGCGACCTCGACATAGTTACACGGATGGTAAGTGCGCTATAACGACGCAGTTGGGAGCTATTATGAGTTTGTCGTTTAGCTCAGTAACACCATCCACAGAGGATTGCGTGTCAAGATAGAGTTTTCTTTTGAGAGGTTCCGCGAAAATCGAGAGCTCGGCGTCTTGAAGGACCGGATAATGTTGCCTGTGGGTACAGCCAGTTAGAAACGGATTCCACGTTGATGAGGAAAAGTACAAGCCAAAGTATCGCAAGCAAGTCCCATACGTGATAAGCCACACTGGGGTGCTTTCAGGATACTAATATAGCGTGAGTACCCAATTTGTTCGCAGCCAACATCGACTGAACACAGCCCGATGCCAAACCACACTGGATAATCGACCAAGGCCTAGTAATGCACCTATAGATGGGAAATGGGATTTCTCACCTGTCTCGAGTTGAGCGAATCAAGGAGTTCCTGTCTGCTGGGAACTCCACAGTGGTATTTCCTGCCACACAGGATCGGATGCCTGGACTGGGATGTCGAAGCTATTTCGAGATCGAAAGACAGCTGTACAGATCGGCAGCGTAGGAAATCAAGGCTTGGACGAGGAGCTCGGAGAAGTATTCCTGGTGTTTGGTTCTTTTGGTGTCGCCCGCGTCTTGGCCACGTATGTCCGAGATTATCAAGCCACCGAAGTTTTTTGGGGTTGCGGATTGTTGTGTTCGTAATTCCGGCACCTGTCGCGAAGAATATCAAGAACCCGTGTCTGCGCCGCAGTTCCCTCGAGTGCTCGATTTCCAGAATGAGTGAGGCGTCCTTCTGATGTCGCGTCGAATGATTGTCGTTTCAGCGCGTCAACAGGTGGTGAAGAGCCCACGGTTGAATATATGACGTGTCGCGGGAGGCAGGCGGTAGGCTTGGCGTCAAGGGAGTGAGAGTGCGTGGTGGGATTTTGTTGAATGTAAGCTAGATCTGTTCCCTGGACGTGTCGAAGCTGGTAATGGACAAAATGCGAAAAGGCCAGAACGGAGTTTTGCCTCAGCTGGACCATGCAGAGTACAGGAACAGAGCACCAAGGGTAATCAAGGGAGGAAAGGCGAGGTGTTTGTGGTTTATTTCGGGGGGCGCCAGTAACACAGCCCTGGGTAGGGGGATGAATTAGACAGGCCCAGCAGGTTTGCGATCGTATGTGGTTGGAGCCTTGAGGGTAGACAATCCCGCCATGGCAGGCCCATCAAAGTGAGCCATGCGCAGACCCGAATAAGAGTTTGCCATGGCCGAGGGCCAACCGACATAGACGCAGCACCTGCTGTTGAGTAGAGGCCATCTGTAGATAGATACATGGAGGATGATGCTGTCGAGGCAAACAGCACGGGGCAGCATATAGCAACTGCAAGGCAAACGCTAAGAACAGGGCAGGGAGTGGTCCGGACATACCTTTTTTTTTCTAGAAGTTATAGCCAGGTGCAGGACCAAGTTGCGAACAGTAGGAGGGAGAGAGAAGGGTAACGGTCGAGAGTCCGATGCGAGAGTTAACAACGTTGGCAGGAAGAGGTGCACCGCTGCGCTTCAAGAGATAGAAGCTGTCTAAAAAGGAAAATTATGTGATGGATGTGACATCGACAAAAATCAGGATGATTTGGGACTGGGAAAATCGGTTCACAGCTGGGCACTGTTGCTCCTTTGGGGGGGTACGCTGGGCTTTAGAGGTACTCAAATCCCTGTACAGTACAGGAGGTGATGTATTCTAGTCATTCCAAGTGAAGGTCGGGTGGACAGAGCGTTGCTGGTTGAAACGAACTGGGGGCCCTGGTAAAGAAAGCGAGACCCCGGCAGCCACGGTACGTACTCTATTCCATCTAGCATTCAATTTGGTCAATGGTGGCCTATTTGCTTAGGTACTTGTACTATCGCTGGACGAGGTAGGCTGGCAGATTAGCGGACGCGAAGGTTTGAGATGTGTCGTGCGTAGCCATTCACAGTTCTGATATTGATATATGCTGCTGCTAGCTACTGGGCATCCCATCCATTGAGTCCGTTGAGGACGGGAATACCACCAAATCCAGGCTGGCGATCACCACTGCTCTAGAGAAACGCATCTGCACCGGGTCGATGCCAAGTTGCTGGCAGTGCGACTCGAAATCAATCAATTGATCTTGGGAGGCATCGCCCGCGGTGGCAGCTTGCTCCTGATGCCATGTACAATCGAAACTTACTGTTCAGTCTAACCAGGCCAGAAACTTAGCTGGTTAGGTAGGTGAGCTGGCCAGGTGGAGACCTCACCGTGGATGCATTTCTGGGGCGCTGTCTGCAGGAACTCGGGTACCTGAAATACGTTGTTGACATGGCCAGCAACCCATCCGGGCTGGTCTTAGCACTGTTTTGCGGGTGGGGCACTCGAATGAAATATAATGTGCAATACGTCAAAGGATATGCTGCAGTACGAACATCAGATCGCGTGTTGCTGGTGGCCGCCGTTTGCAACGGGAAACATTTTGATGCAAATTGCTTGTGGTTGGTTAATTCAATTGGTTCTCCTTTTTAGTCGACATTTATTTATCTACAGTATTGCCGAAGGTGAAGCGGGCATTAGAAAATAAAAAAGCGTACTCGATGAAGCAGCAACCCTTCCCCAGAAGCATCCAGTAGGAAGAGCTTCCATTGGGCCTTCTTCGGGTTGTTCAATGTTCCATGCTAGGACCAGCAGTTCCGTAGGTCTGGTGTGTCGGTGTGTCCCTACTACCGAAAAAAGCTTGGGAAGGAAAATCCATCCCCTGTTGGCCTTAAAAATGTACCCTGTGCAGCCGACCCTTGGGGCCATCATCATTGTTCACACAGGTATCATGTATCCCCCCAAAAGGTGCGTATGCTGCCAAGAGAATCCGAACAATCGTGGCCCCCCCCTAGGCTATCCTTAGAATTATTCTCAGGGGTTTCGGTGATATTGGGCTGTAAGAAGATCTGCCCCACCCCCCGAGCCACAGCAGACTGCCGTTGGTCACAGCTCTTGACCGACAGTGCTTCTTGAATTCCATCGACGTCGCCTAGCGAATCCAAACCCGAGCTCGTGTCTCTGCAATCGCGGTCAAGGTTCAATAACACCCAGCAACCAGCCCGAACGACCAGTGCCCGTAATTGGAGTGGAACACATCAATACAGGTCCCCTATAAACCGCCAGACAGATGCATGATGCAGGAAGCATATTGCACCGCAAGTTTGCAGCGGAATGTGCTTCTTTGAGATCGACGACCGTAAGGGTGACGACGATGCCGTGGGCCTCGGGAAATTACCGCCCAAAACCCAGTAGCTACTATCAGTTTTTCTTCTCTTCTATTCCCAGAAACGGCAATGACAGCGCTGGGAGCAAACCGGATTAAGTGGTCCAGTTCATTATGCCTCCGTACATGTATTTATACGTGTATATCATAATACTTGCATAATGCTTGGGTGAGTGGCGGTCGAACGATTCCGCAGGCCATGAAGTCCAATGCATGGAGAATAAGAAGAGCGTTTTGCAGCTCAATCTCATTAACCGCGACATTACAAAACTCCAAATCAAAATACTGAGAGTTGACATGTTACTTGTCACGAGGGAGGTGGGCCAAAGAAAGAATGAAAGAAAAAAGGAAAGCCCTCAAGATTCCATATGCACCAAACATTCGTTAGCAGGCAACTTTGATGTGGCTGAAGCGATTATGACACGAGGCCATCCCAAATGATTTGTTCATTTGCTACTTCATCTCCCAAGTCGATTGCAGGACAGGGCTGAGGCCTTGGCCATTTACTGTTCACCACCATCCTGCCGATTTTTAGTGGTTGACCTAAACGCTTCGTGTTACATACATAGACAGGCAGTATGTAATGTCATGTCACTGTACAACTGCCGCCCCCTTTCTTTTTCTTTCCCTGGGCGCTGGACTCTGGAGAGCGCATCCGAGATCCAGCAAATGAACGATCTACGCTAGTAGCCAACAAGCCTCAAACGTACCGGTCCAGTTTGACTGCCTGTCCGCTCGGGAACCCGCTGACCTAATTAATATTGAGCAAGTACCTGGTGCCCGGCTACCACCATGACACACGTTTATCATATTTTTCAAGGCGGGAACGGCGGGACTGCTTCCAGGTCCCGCCATTTCTGACGGCCATCTCCTGGAAGAATACGAGTTGCTAGCGAACCAGACTGGGTGAGTGGTGGATTGGGTTGCTTGATTAAAAAAACGCATACATGCGTGTTACTCGTCGGATGGCAGTGCTATACTTACTGCACAGTAAGTAGGTGAGAAACAGCAGTAGTAGGTAACCTAGCAGCGGCGCTGCAGCAGTAGTCCAAGTTGGTCAAATTAAAGGCCGTCCTTGCTTTTTTTTTGGCTCTAATGTTGGCTCGAGGACCAATCAAGGAGGGCAGCAGTTGTTTTCGGTTGTGCAGGATGACATCGATTGCCCGTCAATGCGCCGTTCGTCGCATGAATCTCAAACAGGCACGAAATTGGGCCTAACGCGATGCGGCAGCCTTCGAGAACGGTTCGAGAAGGATAGCAAGCGGGCAGCGAAGCTGTGGAAACATGGACCCCAGTGCGCGCCAAGGGGCACGAGACAAATAGTTTGGCTGCGCCTTCTTCTGCTGCTGCTTTGGCCATGGTTGTTATTATGGGCTTTCCTGGGCGGCTTTCCCACTTCAGTCCTCACCTAGGTCAGAGCGAGCGAGTGTCCCTTTGTTTTGCCTTGCTGCGCTGCTACTGCTTCAAGTGCAAGGAAGGGGTCACCAACGCTTCATCTTGATCAATCGCGTGTGTCACGGCACGGCCGCCCGACTAGTACAAAGTGGCTTTGCAGGGCCCATGTCGGCCTGAACGGGGGTCGCACGAACTTGGGGATTGACAGACAGCATGAAGTTGGTCAACCCATGGCCCGTGGAAAGAGTGCCTCCATCTCCCGCTGTGGCCCCCCTCGGATGGCTAGGGAGCCCCCTTCATTTCTCCTTTCATGCCCATGAGCTTATGATATCAATTCATCTCGTCAATCTCGGAGACGCCTTGACTTTGCCCTAGAACACTTCTCGAACCACTCCACCATCCTACTATATTTGGCATGGGCCATGATTCTGCCTCAAACGTGACCATTGTCCGTGCCATTTGGCAGCTCCTTACTGGGGACAACTTGCGACCATGACGCCAGGGTCTGTCTGCTTGGGTGAGTTGCGCGCATCCGCATCCGTGACCCGCGCTTCCATCCAACATCCCAGCACCCAGCGAGCCAGCCAGCACACACCACACAGTATGGGATGGGACGCGAGCTGGTCCTTGCCAGCCTTGGGACAGGCAAGCAAGCTCGCTCGAGCATAACAGCGTTGGTGGATCGGTGCAGCAACCCGTTGGCCTATCCGTTGCTATTGTTTTAACGGCAGGATACTTGTGTCAGCATGCCTCTGAAGCCTTCAAGTTTCTGTGTTGGCGTTTCGTCATTGTTTGCTCCCAAGGACAGGTCGGACCGTGGAGGCGCATCGCTTGCCCAACGACAATGTCAACACAACAGCTGGGCCAAAGATGAGGCGCCCGTCGACGCCGGCCTGAAAGTGCCATCCATCTCTCACAGGGCCAGATAAGTGGTGCTTATCCCTTCTAACCTACTGCCTACCTCCTCTCATCCTTCCTTGTAGCAACTAGAGCCATCCACCATCTTTCCAGGCCAGTAGCGCGTACCCAGGCCCACCGACTTTCTACACTATTTCCTACGCGGGTCATGCCATTCCAATTGCAGCATGTCTACCGCTCGAGCAATGTTGTGATCATCACTTCAATTGTCAGCTTCTGGAAGCCTTCCGCATCAAGCCTGACCAGAGCGGGGCGAAGCCTGGTGTAGCGAAGACTATCGAGTCCGGCTCTAATGGCAATGCGTTCCGGACAGGCACTGCGTCGACGGAGACACCTGTCAGCCTCTCCCTGCCTTCGTATCTCACCTCCTTGGAGCCTAGTACCTCGTTCGCCAAAGACGTCATATCATCTACGGCGAATAGGCAGCGGCTGTTTAAGTGAATTTCTGGCGCTATTCGCGCAATCTTCCAGCCATCCCTGTGCTCATGCTGCAGATTGTCCCCTCCCTGTACTAGGTAGGTCATGCTTGTCCTGCCCGAGCTTGGTGAGGCTCATTGCGCATCAAACACATTAGCCCTAGCGTTCGTCGCTCTGTGTGGGGGAGCAGACTGACGGAACCGAAGGCGATCTCACGGACGGACGGACTGGCGGGACCAGCGCACAGCCTGCCTGACCAGTGGATATGAAGGAGTAGTTGTAGACTCTTCCGACAGTCGGGATACCCGTTCGCGGCTCATCATCAGCGACTTTGCTTGTTTCAGCGCCGCAGTGAGACGTGCCTTGACGGCTGCAAGTCCGCTCGCTCGCCTTCTGATTAACCCCATCGCATTCACGACTAAAATAGCACTTTACGCGGCGGCAATGGCGCGTTTGCATCTATATGCATTGGCCCAATCGCGATGCGTTATTCGGCTGCCAGTGGAGAAGCAACTTCAGAGGTCGACATGCGGGATCATGGCATAATCTCAATCAGCCTCGCAATATTCGCGAGATCACCAACCCAAATGAGCTTTTTGTATATGCCCGTCATGCAGTCTCGTCATGCAAGATTGGGCGACGGAAACGACGGAGAGGCTCCCGTCTTTGGCAACTGGATGGACACGAGATAGGTGAGTGAAGAATGATGTGTTTCCTGGCGGGCCTTGAAGGGGTCCCTTCTTTCTGGTCTCGTGTCAAAGCGAGGATGCGTCTGAGATCAAGCCAATGCCAGTGTATATTCATAGCTGGGGAATGTTGGCTCCTTTGCTAAATAGCAGGGTCGAATGGGCCGTCTCGCGATACCAACCCACGTCACGTCAAGTCAAGATGGTCTAGCATCAAGTGATGTCGAATCAGGACGCTTTCCATCGTACTGGTGCTGGCCTTGTCCTAGCACTGGCGCCATGGTCAAATCAGCAGTGCATCCCTACCGGGTATCACAGACAGATCGGATGCTTATGTTTCCCACAAGTTGTTCAACGTCGAAGTAAACAGGATTGTCGAAGTAGATTTCGCTCGGGCCCAGCGCAGAACCCAGAGCAGAACCCCGTGTGCTCGTACCTCAAAAACTGCCCATCTGAGCGTCTTGGTCTACTACTAGGACGAGGGGTTGAAGTAGGCGCGGACGGGATCGATCTATCCACACCTGTCATATTTTTTGACCGCCCCTTTGGACCTTCGCGCAGCTGAAGATTTCTACTTGCATGGCTTTGAACTGAGCAGGTGGACAGAAGAGACAGTATGCCCCTAGCTACCTCTGGGCTCTTGGCTGGCAGAGGTTTTCTCTGTTGCTCAACTGCAGCATGACAACCTATTCGCAGAAGCAACTTTGCGGCTCTCGGGTGATCATCCGCGTGCCCACCAGTGTCCCCGACCCCTGCACTAACACACCCCTTGTCGAGCATTGGCACCCCTGCCACGGTTGTGCAGTGCAGCACATGACCGACGCGCACAAGCACACGGCGCACACACGCACACACACACCTACAACCGACCCTTCGGTAGAGCGCGTCAGATAAGCCCTAGAAGCGCGTTGCAGAGCGTTGCAGGCGCGGCACAGCACGGTACCAAACCCGACGACGTGGGTTATGTCGTCACAGCAACTGCGGCTCAACACTCTGGTCGCTCATATCTTCACACAACTACCATCAATAGATATTCGGCATCAGTGGTGCGAGCTGGCAGCCCGCATTGATTCATAATCCATGGAATACGCTCGGACGCTCTTTTTATCCACCCACATAACACAAGGCGCCTAATCCCTGCTCGCATGATTCCTGATACAGTCTTCTAAGCTTCTTCCGTCCAGAGGCTCCTCTACTTGCGATAGACAGCTGTCAGGTAACGTGACGGAGGCCCAGAAGGAGGGCTACTGCCATCTCTAACCTGCATGAGGCGGTGGCGCATTACCTTGGGTTCCTACATACCTACTACGGCAGCACCTGCTGAGCTTGACTGCTTGCAATGCACGCACCTCACCGACTTTGACCAACCTGCGGTGTTGATATGTAAGAGAGAGGGTACAGAGAGGGTACAGGAACACGCTGTCCAAGCGCCGGCCCTCGTGCTAAGGCAGACAGCCAGCCGGATAGAAGGACGTCAAACAAGCGGGTAAAATTTCCGGTTTACGCGTGTCATGTCCGTCATCCTACGCATTGTCATCGTCGCAGGCTCTGTGGACTCTCTCTGTCGTAGCTGTCCATGGCGGCTGGACTGGCTCACTGGACTGGCTGGACTGGCTGGCAGACGAGGAGCGAGGAGGGGCTTGGGCACGAGCACATACCTACCTTCCCTGTGCCGAGCGAAAGGAAACGTTCTTTCGTCTTCTGTTTTGCCCCTATCCCACCCCCCTCTGCCCCTCGACTATCCATCCCTAAAAAGGGCAAGGATGTATATGGAGAAGGTGTTTTTTCAGAGGGGCCTCCCCTCCTGACAGGGTGGGCTCCTAAACAACAGTTCACGCAGAATGCAACTGCACTCAGCAGCATCAAACGCTTTTCTATGTCTGTGGGTTATCTGATGTTCCATGGACTATTCCGCGTTTGGTTTACAGATCGCCTAGCACGACTTTTGAGATGTCGCCGGCGAGGCCAAAAACAAAGAGCATGCGGGAGGGCGCCAGCCTACCCCTTCAGCCGCCGCCTCGGAGGAGCCGTCTCAGACGGGCTTCTCGAAAATAGCAGTACGGAGAAGCCTGCCGGCCATGCTGGCCTGGGCTGGTTGCCCCCCCTGCCACTTCGGCACTCCTCCCTAGCCACACCGCTTTTCTAGAATGAAAAGAAGGGGCCCCCCCCAAGCCCCCTCCCCTACTTTGCGTGACATTGAGGGCGGCGCCCACTATATTTGTCACCCTCAAGAGTGACAAGCAGCAGGCGGAGGAGGGCAAGGGGAGGCCACAAACTATAACACGATTTCTCTATAGCTCCCAATAATGGCCCCGCGGTCCACGGTCCGGGTCCGTCCTGCTCATCATGCATGTTTACCTGGTCCTTGTCATGGCGATCCCTTTCTCCGGCTCCACCGCCACCAGCCTATCAGCCTATCCGTGCTGCGAAGCGAGCCGTCACCTCAACCTTAACTTCTCCGTTGTATCGAGGGCTTCTTTCGTTGCAGCCAACGAGCGAATAGTTTTTCCGTTGCATCCCCCGGGGGACCCCTCGACCTGAGACAAGATACGACAAGGTGTATTGGCTGGATACACGGTACACTACCACCGGGCGGCGTTGGCCCCCCCTGAGTGAGTGGGATCCGGGCATGTAGTCGCAATGATCGCTTGCCTGCGCCGGGCTGTGCGGCCCAATGGGTTCAGTCCCTTGCCTTACTTACCTACATGGCCCCAAGTAACCCAGTGACGAAGGAGCTACGGACGAAGATCCAAACCCGCTTGCCGTCGTGCCGTAAGAGTCTTGACACGCCGTAGACCCCGCCCCTCATGCTGGTGCAGTTTAAGGCGGTGATACGTGCGTGGCTCCTGAGGGGTACCGATGGCAAGCTACGGCTATTCCACGGCCGGTGTTTTGCACTGGGTAGGCACGTATGTAGGTTCTCCCTCTCGCTTTGTTGCTGCCGTGGAGAGGACAAGGGGGCAGGGGCTGTTGCCCAGTCCAGGTGAGGTAATCAATAGATAGGCGAGAAGGGGGAGACTGGTATCTTGTCTGGCGTGATAGATGCCGCGATGGAGCTATCTGAATATTCCCAGAAACGTGTATCCTTGGGTCTAGAGGACGGGCAGTCCGCACGGCTGGGGCGGACACTGCCAATGGCAGCCGTACGCCAGATTGGACCCATGGGACGGACCTAGACTCGTATCCCTATCCCTCGCCCGTGATGTTTTATTGGAAATCGGGTTGGGACAACCCAGGCACTGTCTGTAGATATTGGAAAGTCCTCGGATACCCCGAGGAGGCTCAAATGGTGATTCCCACAGCATTGCGCATATTAATTGGCTGCTTCTGTATCGTACTGACTGAGCCTTGAGGCGTGATGTTGAATTCCTCGTTGAACAGCCAGAACCAAGTAAGGGGCAACTGCTGACACGAAAAGACTGCACGTTGCAAGAACGTCGTCAATGTACGGTGGTGTTTCTTTAATTCATGCTGTCTCAAATTGTAGTTCGTTTATCTTTACACATACACATCTTGTTGTCTTTACTTGATGGCTCGCTGCGATTGTTAGGTTGATGTAATCTGCTCGTGATGAGTAAGGGCATGCTCCAAGTTCCTAGCATGCCTACATTCTCATACAGGCTCAGGTTCGTTGCCAGTGTGGGCTTATCACCATATCTGACCTCGAAGTCGGCCTTTGAAGTCGGCTTTTGAAGTACGACATTCAGCCAACTGAATTTGATTTCGATGGGGTTCGAGCATGTCCAGCAGCTTACATGGGCAAGGCCTTGTCGAATTGACATGAGAAGGTATGTACAGTGTTGGTTTAGATCCTTTCCCATGAAATCGTCGTACGTGGTGTCTCCTGCGAATAGAGGAGTGGCCGAAAGACAATGAGGAAACATTTCTTCTTCCCAGACAAAATGTACCAGCTACTCCTTTTTGGCTTTCGTAGGTCGGAAATGCCGGGCTACCCCTTTTTGATATTCGGGTATTCCGGAATGTGCGATTCACTCTATTGATACATCAATTGGATACTATATATATATACCTAAGGAAGCTCACAGGACTACATCGTAATTGGTACGTCTCTTTACTGCTGCTTGAGCACTATCCGAGTCGCGTTCAGGGGGTTGTGCTATATTCCAGCTACTGTATGCAGCAGCAAGGTCAACCCGAGTCGGTACCAAACCCATAAAATCGGAGTGGCATATGGTGATATGGTTGTTGAAATTGTAATTACTCTTAACTATAAGGCTGACGCCGTCTTGAAGAGAGGCAGTGAAGACACGAAATGATTTTCTTCCTTACGTGCATTTCTCACGATGATGAGGCTGCTGTATCCATCTCCCACGCAACAGCCATAGTATGGCGGTGCGGCAGGTCGACACGATATCACACTCGCCGGGAACGCTGTGCTCGATGTATGGCGTGCTATCGCTGCAATACTGTAAACCTTTGCTTCAGTCAAGAGCGAAGGATGAAGACCCGGTTTCTTCCCAGATACGAGGCATCGACCGAGCTTTCACGTATCATAGCTGCAAGTGTGAACTCATCATATTCCTACTAATACGATGATACTACTGCAGCTAAACTACTGTTATACTTATGGCAAGGGGCAGGATGTTACATGCACCCGAGACATAGGTCCGGCTTGACAGCAATGTCCTGTTCACAGGCACTTCTAAAGCCCAAACTTGCCAACCAATACGAAGAAGCAGGCTCTCTCACTGGGTGAAGCAAATCAATCATCTGTAAACATCTCGATGTTCTTATGGCTCCTACCAACTAAAAGCAGCCCACATTCAGCACATGGCCTCCCCGAAAACCCCTCTTCCTCGGGTGATACTATAAGCGTGCAAGGCAACAACGGCCGATTCAGAAATACTCGCTACAGCAAACTAAACGCGTGCGTGACCTTGAATTGCCGAGTCTTAGGTAATGCCGAACCCCAAGCCGCCATGGCAGATCGTCGCTTCTGCGATGGATCGAGACGCCTCCCCCCACGCGCAAGGCTGATCGCTGATGTGGACGATCGATGAGAAACCAGCAAGGCTTGTTTTTTTGCTGCTAGGTTGGGATGTTTATAGCCAGGAGGCTGACTACTCCCTCTTTTTTTTCTTTTCTATTCATGGTTGGGTCAGCCTGACAGGGCCATGTGCAAAGCAAGACCTCGCTTGGCTGACCGTCTAATGCTGGATGAGACCTACATGCAGCCCACTCCTGAGCGAGATCTGGGCAGACACTGCAGTGTAGGGGCCGCCACCAGTAGGGAGCTAGAAAGCAGGGCCAGGGGTGGCTTGGCCTGGCTTGGAGGGCGCACACCATCTTCACAAGCCTTGGCTCTTGAACCTATTTCATAATATATGCATTGCCAAGGCGATATTCATTTGACCAAAGGCCGTTGTGGGAAAGTATTGCTTTTCCGCAAGAATGGCTATTAATGGCTTCAACATAAATTGACCGGCTGTGAGCCACGACACAGCCCTCGTGGGAAGCCACCCGAAGAGCCACGGCAGAGTGGTGGCCGATGATACCATAACTTGAAAGGATAATCTACCAAGCCCCTTCAACGGTAAGTCATGCTATTCCGAGAGTCATGACTCATGAGAGGCGAGTGCTGTGCATCAGAAGTGGCAGAGGGGAGGGAATGAAAATAGTAAACGATAGATGTTATGTATGTAGTAGCTAGCCGTGATATGCTCTGCTCGCTAGATGGAGGTGGGGGTTGCAGATCACCCAAAACAAAAATGAATTAATATATCAAATCATTTTATCGTAATAGACATCAAACCAGAAAATGGGATTATCATTTTATCGTTTCCTGGAATCGCGTGAGTAGCCCCAAGTACTCAAACCTCCTGCAGTACAAAGACCTGGAGAGAGAGAGAGACCCAAGGCCAAAAACCAACTGGCTGGAATTCTGACCTGACCTGAACACACCAACCCAACAGCCTCACGATGATGTCTGCAACAGGCTCACGTTCCGGCCGCCAGCTCAGCATCACCAACGGCAAGACGCCAGCAAACAGACCGCATGGTGAAGAAAGGCTCAGTTGACTCACTCGCTACCTCGTAAGAAGCAGTGAAGCAGATCGCCGGGGTCTGCGTCATCGGCTCACACGATCGCTTCGGGCAGGGTTATTTTACTTGCTTCCCTCTGATTATGGTCTGTCTGTATGCGCATGTGGAAAAGGCAGGATAGATAGATACGTAATTAAGCTGGTTTTACCTGTTACTTGGGTTTGGAATGGGCAATACCCATCCGTCACATGTGCCTGTGAGACATGGCCAGCGCAGTGGGCTTGGGCGGCGGGACGGTGTTTACCCCCAGGCTTTCCCCCACCTTTTACCCCGTGTGTGCAAGGTAAAACCGGTAGGGAGGGATGGCAGGGTCGGGCATGGCCAGTTTAGGCGTCGGCTTCCTCCCCCGCCCGCTGGCGTTATGTAAGTGAACTTCACCGCCCTCGAGGAAGCTGGGGGGCCTGACTTTGACTTGCATATAAACTAAGGTCATCTGAAAAGCCAACGATGAGTTGGCAGACTCCGGCCATGCAATGATATTGCGAGGAATGTATCTGGCCACACCTTTTATCTCGAGGGGGGCACCGGTGAAGGCGACAGAGGGCGTTCGAGATTAACAGATGTAAAAAGAATAAATCATTATTTGATTTGATCAAGCATGATAAAAAAATTGAATTCGCAATATTCAACTGTCAATACCCTGATTGACCGAGGAATGAATACGGGGGGCGATCCGGATCGTCCATGGTCGCCGCATTTGTAATACAGCGCGGATGCAGAGTAGCGGCCGCCACGACAACGACGACGACGACGACAACGGGTCCAAAAGGCACCAAATGACGGCATTCATCCTGCTGCGACTCGTTTGCTACTGATCCTTGAGACCTTCATCATTGGCCTGTAGAACCGGTGGAAAATACACACCGTAGGTAGGACCTTTTGATGGCGACGATTTTGAAAACGGTCCAAAACCATAGGTTTCTGATGCGATACGATGCCACTGATGCTTGCGCGGCGATGTTGCGCATCGATGGGCACCATCGTTTTGCTGTGTGATGGGGAGCTGCAGGATGCAAAGCAAAGCTAAGTATTGGAAGGGGTGGGGGGTTGCGCGTTCCCTTTCCGTGTGTTGTGAAGTGAATGCCCAACGGCTGGCTGGCGTCAACCATTCATTCCTGATCAAATGGGCCCTCACCTATCGCTGGCCTGTCAATGAACGGATGTCCGGTCCCGAGCCTGGTGCGCGTGAGGCGACAAATCATCGGGCGGGCATGCCGTCGTGGGCTCGCATCCCGCCGGCAGTTTTATCATGCAGGGCCTGTCATCTGCGTTCCTCACCGTCGTCGGGCGCAAGTGATAATCGCAATGTTATACTGACCTGGTGGTTGGCTCCCCTACCGAGTCTGGCCCTGCAGCCATAAGGTGAAGTGAAGACACATGTCGCCGCCCTTGTTGTCCTCGCCCAAACAAGAATCTGCCATGCCGAAAAGCACTAGCCTAGGTAAGTCCTTCAGCAGTGCGACCGAGGCATAGTTGCGGGGTTGTTGGCAGGCGAAGCATTAGAGACCCGAACAGCTCCAAACAGTAAATTACCAGTACGGATGCCCGAATATCTGCATCTAGGGAGAGAGAGCCTTGCCTCAAAGCGCTGCAACTGCATGCCCCGTAGCGGAAAGGTAGGAAGTTGGCCACAGCGGATGAACCAGCATGAATTGGAATGATCCAGAATGAATCATCCAGGCCGGGCCCCAGCCCTACGGCCGGAAAACCCACACCGAGCCACGCCGAAGCCAAGCACAGACCCTTCGGGACCAGGTAGTGGCCAATAACGTCAGCTTGCAATGAACTGCGCAGTGTATGAACAATCTTCACATCACGACGACCTGTCTACTTCATGTTCCCCTGAGTGAGTCACGCATCGAGTATCGAGCTACTACTGGTATGTTTACATAAGTATACCTTGCATGCTCCTGTTGCCACCGTCTCGCCTTGTTGCATTTCTGGAAGTATCGATCGATATCTGAACCAACGATCCTTCGGGCCCTCCAGCAACCCAGCAGAGACGCCACAGACACAAGTGCAACGAGCCACACATTACACCCTCATTGTACTCTACGGCCTGGAAACGGTTTATAGTCGGCCTATACTTCGCGCATCCGCCATGATATCTACCAATAATCTCCCCCAGGGAGCCGTTGATGGCCAGCAGGCGGTCTCACAGCCACGTGCAGACCGTGTTGTACCTAAACCCATTCCCCAATCACAGACTCAGGATCCACGGAAGTATCAGATCGAGCAACTGAAGCGGAGGTTCTCGCCGCGGATATCGAATCTTCAAAACGGCACTACAAATGTGCAGTTCCAACTGAGGCCATCAGACCCAGACTTCCCTTTCGAGCTGGACTTTCTGGAATGCGAGCTGCAAATCCCCGAATCATATCCAGAGGGGGACCCGGCTCTACGGGTACGGAACAAGGATATACCCCGGGGTTTCAGTGTCAACATCGAGAGAGGATGGGACAAGTTGGTCGGCGAGAGGAAGTCGGGTACCACCCTGTTGGCGCTCACGAATTCTCTTGACAGAGAATTGGAGGCTTTTCTATCAGAGAAGCAGACCGATACTGTGAAACTGGTTTCCTTCAAAGATACAAGGCACATGGAATACGAAGCAACGCCAACGAGCTCCGTGGCTGAACCGACCACAGCTACAGGGCCTCCGTCAAAACCTCACAAGCCCTACGTCCCGGAGGAATCGTTTACAAAAGACCAAATCGCCCAAGCCAAAGCCCGGCGCGCGCAGGAGACCAGGCAACTTGACGCTCGAATGGGTCGTTTGACCCTATTCCACAAATCCGCGGATGGCGTGGTGTACACTTTGCCCCTGGAGCCAAAACGCCGTAACGATCTGCCCGCAGGGCTCCGGGCAGTCCAGTCTGTTCAGATGATCATACCTTTACTATATCCTCTCCAGAAACTCAGGATTTTGCTGAACGATGTTGAGTCTCATGATGCGGAGCTATTGGAGGAGGCATTTGCTGCCAGAGCTGCCCAGCAGAGCCAGATGTCCCTCATGTCGCACTTGAATTATCTGGCACAGAACATGCATGTTCTTGCCAAAGCTGCCAAGCCTCCAGCGCCTATCAAACCCGCCGTCGAAGAGCCTTCGGTGGACAAGGGGAAAGAGAAAGCAGTACTCGGCCAGGATGACGAGGATGACCGGAGTCATATCCAGCATATTCCACGGCCTCCAGAATGGGTTATTGTTGGCGAATCTGACGAGTCAGAATCCGACGACGATCTGGAGTTGTGGGACTCAGAAGGTGATTCTGACGGTGGGGTGGTGATTGTCCCCTCGGCAGGTGAGAAGAAGGAGGTGGACTCGCGGCCACAGGAGCGCGGAACATCCATCTCCTTCCCGTCCATCGAATTGCACGGCATTGAGCTGCTGCAAGTGTCAATTCTTAGCCTTAACGTCAAGTGTGAGCGGTGCCGGACCATCAACGAGGTCACCGGCTTGCACCCAAGCGCAGAAAAGGCGGGCAGCTGCAAGAAGTGTGCTACGCCGTTCACGGTTACATTCCGTCAAGAGATGGTCCACCAGAACTCTACCCGTGCTGGTTTTATTGATGTGTCCGGCTGCACAGTCGCGGACATGTTACCCAGGTAAGCAAGCCTTGGGCTATCTACGGGAAGCATCGTTCTGGTTCGTTTACTAATGTTTTCTATAGCACAATGGTTCCCACGTGCGGAAGGTGCTCTACTGCGAGCATCGGACTGGTGTCGGTACGAGGCGACGTCACGACCAACGTCTGCCGCGAGTGCCACGGCAAGTTCCAGTTCAAGATCCCCGAGGTCAAGTTCCTGGCCATCAGCCACGGCGCGGCGCTGCCGCCGACGGCGGGCCCGAAGCGGCGGCAGGAGAAGCTGGGGCTGCACATCGGGGACCCGCTTCCCGGCAACGGGTCGTGCGGCCACTACAAGCGCTCGTTCCGCTGGTTCCGGTTCTCGTGCTGCCAGAAGGTGCACAGCTGCGACCGGTGCCACGACGAGGCCGAGGACCACGTGAACGAGTGGGCGAACCGGATGATCTGCGGGTGGTGCAGCCGTGAGCAGAACTACGCCGTCGAGGCGTGCGGGTTCTGCGGGCGCAGTGTTATTGGTAAAAAGGGCCGCGGCTTCTGGGAGGGCGGCAAGGGCACCCGGGACAAGCGCATGATGAGCCGCAAGGACAAGCGCAAGTACCAGCGCGTCGGGGGCGGCGAGGCGAAGAAGAAGGACTAGATGGATGTGATGGGGGGACGCGGACTTTTTCATCACACCCTCTATCGCGTGGTGTCTTGGAGACAGGCGGCGGTTGGGGATAAAGGGGGGGCTTACCTAGATGTCATATCATTCGAAGGCGTTAACTGTACTGTACGTACGCCGTGCACGCACAAGTATCTCTTAATGAGGAGTTGTAGTACCCGATGCATCCATCATACCTACTATCCATACACAGAAAGCAATGGTGTATGCCACCCGCCACTCGTCAAGCCCCAAAACATGATTGATGCGATGTGGCAATGCAGTCTCCTGGTAGGCTCAGTGCGATGGTTGCTGGAGCTCGCAGACGCCGAGCCGTTACGCGGGATACGTCACACAAACCACCGGGCGGCTAATGTGCGAAGGTCATTAGGCACCATCATCTAGGGTGTCACACGCACACGCACACCACACACACCTCTCTTTTTCGTTGTTCCTTGCATATCTATCCTATCATACAATAAGACACGAGCACAAGAACTTAATTCGCTATTCATGATAGGGAAGAGGCTGCGGCACTGGCAGTGTTTGAGAGAGAGAGGGGTGGGAGCTTGTCAATTTGTTCGCTTCCAAGGAGTCGGGAACCACACCTGTCTCTCTGCAGAAAGGGGGGCCAATGAGGGACGAAGATCAATTGATGGTGGCCGGTTGGTCCTGGTCCAACCACAGCTCATGTGGCAGGCACAAGGCGGGCGTGCGTAGCTATCTACATTCTGTTTCCGTGGGCCATTGCCACCTAGGACGTGGAAATAATAATTTGATAATTTATTGATAATGATTATTTTCTTGCCGAGTTGTATTATTTTTCCTAATATTTTATCTCTTTTTGTTTTTATCGTATTGTTCTATTTCTCCGTTTCTGATGCTTAGCGAGGTGACATCACTGCTTCCCTCTCGGCCCTGTATTGACCATGTCTCGGACCCCACGCTGGGGTCCCCAAAGGGGCTGCCGCGGAATATGACGGGGTGCTATCCCGTGGGGAACCAACACTAATTCCGCGACGCGGCCCTGCTTTCCCCAGTCTGGTGATGTCCGCTTTGGGAAAGAGCGAATACCTTTTTCATTTTTGTTTTTCCGGGGGCGACATTTCTGGGGAAGACGTTTTTAAAAACAACCTAAATAAACCTATCCTTTTTATGTATCTAGGAGAGAGAGAGCTGTTCGTCACTGTGGACCGTCCTATTTCTCTGGCAGTTGGGGAAGAAGTGGGAATCGTGGGGACGAAAAAACCCCGACTTTTGTCTGGTACATAACGCCTCAAGGTGTTCGTCAAATGGCAGCTGCAGTGGGATCGCTACCCCATGGGATGATGATATCTCGCATTGATCGGAATGAAGCCGCTATCCTACCAGCTGTTAGGGATAGGCACTTATTACGTAGGGGCAGCGGGCGGTCCTCACGAGTCATGTTGTCGCAATCACCTGAATTGTCATGACTTTCCCCCTGGGAAAATCTATCAAAGGCACGTCAGGTAGGTATGTTTTGCATGGCAACTCTCGTTGTTGTTGTTCGCTAGGTAGGGAGGGTCCAAGGAAGGCACGTTTGTTAGCAATGCAGCCCAGCAAACATGGATGCTGGTTGGTGCGAATTAAGCTGTAATCGAAAAGTTCCTACATACATACATACCCCTGGCATGGATGTCAGCCGTCATCGCGTATCTTGTCCCACCTGACCTAGTAGTAACAGCCCCTTCCTTCCCTTGGAGTGTTTGCTCACCGGCATAATCCCCCGCTGGCCCCCCCAGAATACAAGGGCCTGGATTTGCTGCTGCATATCTCGATGAACGCCCTGGCATGCAATCGATCGTATCAGGAAGTTGGATCCCGGTCTTGCAACATTTCATTGGCTGGGGCTCGTTCCGCGGGCTCTGCGACAATCCTTCATCGGTACCGTGCTTTATCAAATACAGAGGTAGCTCCCCTCCCCCCTTCGCGACCGAGCACCGCTTTGAGATGTGTCTGCAGGATGCTATCGTGTATCTGATCAAGTGAAGAATAAAAAATTGATAAAAAGTATTAAAAAATTGGCACCCGAACCGTATTCTCGCCAACCATGGGATGCTGAAGCTGCCGGATGATGGATGTTCGGAGGAACTGCAATCTGACTCGCAACGCAGCGATAGTGGTGTTGTGCCCAGTCGTGTTGGACGGCAGGAGACGGGACAGCAATAGTGCAACCACGGCTTACGATACCACCTATGGGGTATCATCTACAAAGACGGGTTGAAGAAATAAAATTTGCAATGGATGTGTTGTCCAGGCTGTCTGCCATGTCTCTCGCAGAGATGAGCCAAACTAGTTTGACATTGCCCCGTTCTCTTACTCAAGCATCTGACTGCCACGAGGCTGATGGCCGGTTACGCATATGCCCCCCACGAGTCACACAGGTTGCGTCACTGGAGGGAAGGAGGGACGACATACTGTAGCAAGCGAAGCATTGCCAACGGCCCAACGCCGTAGGGGAAGGCGGGATGGGATGAAAGAGTCATGGGACTGCACGGGTGCACAGGAGTTACGAGTCAACCCGGGTGGTGGCTCGCGGCGTTCGCCTGGCCAGGGCTACGCAAGCAGGCGAAACCCCAGTTTGCATTTATTACAGGCTTCACGGTAAGCTTACCCCGGATAAAGATAGGCTTGCATACAAGCTGGAGATTGATCTGCACCGTACCAGCCTACCGAGACGTGGACTATGTTTGTGGTGGGAGCGGGTTACATGCGAGGCGCTATTACTCAATGTGACGCTGTGTGTTCGATGCAGCGCATGGAAGAAGTGAGAGGCTTGTCCCGTCAACGGCATGGCAATATCATGCGGCGGCGATAAGCATTGTGGGCTTCTCCTGTTCTCCTGTGTGTGTATCACGACCACGGCATCAAAACCAGCAATACCAAAGATGGGATGCCTGGGGCGGCGGACAGTTGCAACCCACGTGGACAATGCCACGATATACTTGTAACACTGCTGCAAGCATCAATTCTCTAAATACACCATTGTCTCTAGATATATTATTGTATGAGCCTGGACAGGCATGTTCAAATAAGTCTAAGCGTACCTCTTGCTGAAGGAAAAGATCAACTCGACAGGGTTGATTAATCACGTAAATTGTTTTATCGAATTGATCTGTTCTTGTCCACGGCTGCTGTACAAGTGAGTATCGTGCAACAAGGGGAAAACGCCGGGGCTTCTCAGACCCTGGTCTGCACAGCGGTCCCATGGAAAGCATGGCTAAACAATACTCCCTTTCGCCTTTGGCCCGGCCACATGACGCTATCCCAGGCCCTCGCTCTCGGCCGGCGTTATTATGGAGTCTGGGGAAATCATTAGTAAACCCGACCTGGCCCTGACCGGGCTTGTACGTAAGTCCATCATTTCCTCTCGATGCCGTACGTTTCCTGGTAGGTAGTAGGCCGACATTGCATCAGGCCGCGGGACGAGCTCGTGTTGAAGGGCTGATTCGCAGACGAGGGACGGGGCAGACCGGCTCTCACTACCGCTGCTGCTGCAGCTTCTTACGTGACTCCTTGACTTACTACGCCCCAGCTGCCAGAAGCGTCAGATAAAGCATCACCCGGTCAGGGTTACTGTAACTAGGGCGCAGTTCATCCGACATTCATGCCGATTACTGTCCCACACCCAGGTTCGTCTGGTTGGGCCTGAAGTATGTAGGTACGCAAGAGTCGGTTTCCCCCCAATGCCATGCTCGGTGCACATACGACAGCAATGTAATTGCGGCAGTATCACACATGTGACTGACATGCGCTGCTGCTGTAACCGGACGGACTAAGAGAGCAAGGGCACAGACGTTTCCGGTGCGCTTGAGGCCTAACTAATAAGCCGGGCCCCTCTATGGGCTATGGTATCGTGACCCATGCCATCCATATGTAACCTAGAGACCTTCTGGTTGGATTGGTCTTTTTTCTCGAAGGCCACTAGGAACGGAACCGAGATTGCACGCGCTATTATGTATGTAGCACTACTAGAACTTGGGGGTTAGCCAGAGGACCTGCTGATGCGCGTAGCGAGCTATTGGCATTGATCATATCTTGGCCTCCCGCGAACAGGACGCGTCGTGGACGTTCGTTGGTGTTGGTGCGCCGGCCATTGACTTTTGATGGCTTCAAGTTGCATGTGTAAGTAAGTGGTGGGGATGGCAGAATGGGATGAGGTTGGGGCTGGCGAACCTGACGGGCAGCGGCAGCATTGCCCACATTATTCATGACTCTCTTTGAAACCGTCAGGCACTGGTGGATAGGTGTGGTCGGATACCAAAGTAGGTAACGCACAGCAACCCGTCGATCGCTACCCGTTTCCATGCCTGCTTCTAGAAGGAAAGAAGCTGAATGCGCTGAAAAAGAGAGGGCACGGGAGTCGGGAGGTGACGGCCCCACCAGCGTTTCGAAAGGTAATTTCTCGTTACACCGAGCACCTGGCGACGATCGGCTGGGCTGTCCCAATTGGGAGAGAGAGATCCATAGTAGCATGCCTTTTACATCTTTTTCTTGCTTTTCTTTTTTTCTTGCTCCCCATCCGGAAGGGGCATCTGCTGGGTAACGACGAGTCAGGAACGGCAGGGCGACTGATGCGCCCGCCGGAAAGGCCCTCCCGGGATGCCCGTAGGTTAACGTGTAACGTGGGAGCTTCCAGGGGGTCGCGTCCAAATGGATAGTAGTAGCATGCGCGCTTCCTTACCATGTAGCTTACTACTGTCCGGGCCCTACTTACGTGTAGTGCCGTGTCCCATGATCGTTCTTGGTGATTGATTACAACGGGCGGATGGGAAATGGGAACAAGTCAAAGCCTGGTCCAGCGCGCTATGTTTGATATCCATCCCCCTCTGTGCATCTGCGCCAGGGGCCTGGAGCAGGGCAGGCCTTCTTTTCGGTGGATTAAATCAGAAGAATCATTTTATCTGATTTTATCTGATTTTATCTGGCGTCTGATAGATCGAGAAATTTATTATATATATAAATATTTGTTTACAATATTAATATAAGGTGAATATATTCGTGCATGGGTTCTAGTGTCAACCTAGGATATATGCCGAAATCTACGTGCTTACTTAACGAATCTCGTATTGAGAAGACATGCATTGTTCTACAATTCTAGGCCTGACTGCAACCGAACATTTGCGATGCAGCATGCCTGGTACTGATATCGTATACGCATTGCATCGCAGGCCTTCTTCGCGATTCCCACAAACAGCGAGGCACAGAGTGGTTGATATGATCAGCCGAATAAATGGCTTATTCATCGTGATCCATGGTAGCTCGCTAATCTCGTGCCCTCTGCTCGGTAACTTTTCACGTCATTAGATTTTGCTCGACGATAATTATATTAATTTCCATTCCCGGCCACTATGGGGAGCCACTCTACAACAATTTTTTTTTCTTTTTCGCTTTCTCCGCCCCGCTCGGGTTCTGATGTCACTCTTCGCTGCTGCCAGTGCAGTGGCCCCGACGGACGTCGCGATGGGATCATTCACCGGTCCCATGGTTGTATTATGAGGGAAGGGCGCTAGGATCCTCCAGCCTGCTAGGCGACGGTTATTCTAACCCAATTAGTAACCCCTGCTAGCTTTAATATAGACTAGATTTCGGTGGCGATACCCCTTTATAGAGTATATTTATAAAGTCGTTTTAAAAAATATTTTAAATTTATTTACTATTATTATTAATTAATATTAATAAATATTATAAGGCTTTAAAAATAACTATTTTTATTATTATAATTATAAAATTTAATATTAAATAATAGATTTTATTTAAATATATTAATTTATCGATTTTTAATTTAAAACTATTTAAATTATTAATTATATTAAAATTATTAATTTTATTATTTAATAACGTTAATAATAATAAATTAATTAATATTTATTAAAATAATTATTTTTAACCTATTTTATATTAAAATAAAGCTTTTTTAATTAATTATATCGATTTTTAATAATTTTAATTATAATCGCATTATTTTAATAAATTTAATTAATTTAAATACGTTTTATTAACCTTTATATAATATTTTTTTTAATAATAATTTAATAATTACCTTTTTTATTAATTTAATTTATATATTATTTTAATTTTATATTTAAATAAATATTTAATTAATAATATATTATTAAATAATTTAAATATAATAAACCGATAAATTTATTAATTAATTAATAAGAAATTATTTATAAACTCTTTTTTAATATTTAAGTATATAAATATATTAATTTAGTTTTAATAATTAATTAACTATATTAAATTATTATTTATTAATATATTATATATTAAAATAGCTTTAAATTAAAATAATCACGAAAATATTTTTTTTATAATAAATAATCGTTAAAAAGTTTCTTAAACTTTAATAAATTATTAGTATTAATTTAAAATTATTTTTATATACGATATTAATAATAACGTACTTAAAAGGCTTTTATAAATAATTATTTTAATATATTTAATTTATATAAAAAGGTTTAGTTTTAATTAAGTTTTAATTAAATTATTATTATATATTTCGATATAAAATATAATTATATATTTAATAATTATAATTATAATAAATTTAATCGGCTATTAAAAATATTATTATTAATTATATTATTTTTAATTACGTATTAAAAGTCGGCGACGCTTTTTATACATTAATAAGGGATTAAATTTTTTAATTATATATTTTATCGACTAATTTAATTAATTTTATTATAATAAACTATAATATAATATACGCTTAAATAAAAATAATAAATATTAATAATATAAATTATATTTTTTATTACGATAATAAATTTAATTAATTTTTTAATATATACCTTTATTATATTAATTAATAATATATTATTAATTATATATATTAATTATAAAAGTAATAAAAATATTATAAAAATATATTATAACTTATATTTTATATTATATTATTTTTTTAAATATTTTATTAATTATAATTTAATTATTTTAATTAATTTAATATATAATATTAATAATTTAGAATAGTAGATATTTATATTAATAATTCGTAATTTTATTAATAGCTAATTACTTTTTAAGTTTTTTTTAACGGAATTTTTAATTACCCTTTTAATATAAGCTTATTTAAAAAGTATTAAAAAATATATTTTTAAATTTAATTTAATTTTTATTATTAATAATAATATAATTAAATAAAAAGCGTTTTATAATTATATTATTATTTTAAAAATATTAATACGTAATTTATAATATTAATTTTATTAAAATATATAATTAACTATAATATAATTAAAAAAAAATTTATATTAATTCGAAAATATACTTTTAACATAATATATTTAAATAAGAATACTAATAAAATTACCGGTTATATTTAATATATTATTAACATTATTTTTTTAATAATAAATATAATAAATATTATAATTTTTTATATAATAAATTAATTAATAAACTTAAATAATAAATATTATATAATAAATAAATTCATTATTTTATTTATTAATATTATAAAATATTACTACATTATTAATATATATTATTAAATTAAAAATTTCATTTTAAAATATTAAAATTTTTATTTATATTTATAATTATATATTATAATATAATTAATAATAAAAAATAATAATTTTAATATAATATTTTAATTAAAAACTTATATTATAATATTAATTTAAACTTATTTAAACTTAAACCTATATTATAATATAAAATTAAACTATTTTTTAATTAATTTTTATTAAATTTAATATTCTAATACTTTTATAAATAATAATAACGTTATTTTTAAAAGGTTTTTATAATAATATTAAATTTTATAATATAAAAAAAATTTATATTAATCTTTTTTATTTAATATAATTAAATAATTTATTATTATTAAATAAATAATTAATAAATAATAATTATAAATAGGCGACCTATTTTTTTTAATAATATTATAATATTATCTATTAATTAAAAATATTAAAAACTTTATTAATTAATTTATAAAAATTTATTAATATTTAATTAAATAAAGTTCGTAAACGCGATTATAAAATATTAATTTATTTTATAATTATAATATTAATAATCTTTATTATTTTTATTTTTTTATAAACGTTATTAATTATTTTATAAATATTTTTAAATAGAATATCTTAATAATAACGAGTTTATATTTAATTAATTTATAATATTTTTACGCTTTTTTATTACTTTAATTAATTAATTAGCATATAATAATAATAAAGTGTAAAAAAACTTTAAAAATTTAAATATTAAATAATAATAAAAGTAAATATAACGGTTATTTATTAAATATTATATTTTTTATTTAATTTTTATTTATAAATATAACGTCGATATAATTCGAACTAATTCGATATTTATTATTTATTATAAAGTTATAATAAAAGTTAATTAATATTTTAATTAATTATATTATAAAGGGAAATACGTTGTTTAATTTTTTTAATTATTTAATTAATAATTAATATTAAATTAATTAATAATTAACCTAAATCGATTAAGTATCGTTAATATAATACGGTTCGATTTATTTAATTTTATCGATAAAATATTAAATTTAAACGTCTTTTTTTAAAAAATATTAATAAATTTTATTTAACATATTTAATAAAAGAATTAATAAATCGGTTTATTTTTAATTAATATTTATTAAAATATATATTTTTAACGGTTTTAATAAATTTTTAATAATTTAGGGTATTTTATTAACTTTAATTATTTTAATAATATAATTTAATGCTTTTTAATTAATTTTTTTATTAAATTTAATCGATTTAATAAATAAATTAATTATTTATAATTTTATATCGGTTATACTAGAATTAATATAATATTTAAGTATTCTTTTATCGATAAAACGGCGTCGATAAAGTTAATAATATGTTATTTAATTAATAAACGCTTATTAATTACTTATTTAAGTATTTAAAACGCGAAAAAATAAGTATAATATATTATAATATAATTAGTAATATACGAGGTTTTAATATTAATTAAATTTATTAGGCTCGTTGCCTCGTAATACGATTATAATATTTATAGATTTATATATAAAATATATTAAATAAGTTAAGATTATATATTTATATATCTTTATTAATAGGGATCGGCAACTAACTCGAATAGGCTTAGTTGGGTTAGAATAACCGATACCGCCTGCTGCCCCGGGGTCCCACTACAGGCGCTACGGATTCATTTAACAACGGGTAGGCCGAACCGGCCAGCAGGGGATAAAATCTGTGGTGATGGTTAATAAATATTGAAATAAATTTTGGCTACAGCTCGTGACTGAATACGTAATTGCGCAGACTGGCATTCGATTGTTACAATTTCGTTCAAGAATGCTATGCCATAAGGCAAACGTCTGTACCAGCGGAAGAGACAGAGACAGAGAGTCTCTTGAAATATGTCAAAACTAGAGAGTTCACATGCAAAACGACAAAAATATCGAACGATGGAAAGCGATGCTATTTTGGGGGCTTGCAGTGGGTTTGATCTGCAGCGTTAGGTGCCTGGTCCATCCAATGGAAGCACCCCTGGCCCTTACAATTCGGCAGGGACCTTGCATATGCAGATGCAGTGTAATCGCAAACAGCCCGCAGCAGCTGTGGTCACAGGATCTGCCTGCCAATTCGACATGATGCAGTGGGTAGGTAGGTAGGTAGGTAGGTAGACACTGTTTTTGATTATGGTTCACGAGTCTCGAAACGAGACTGCGAAACCGCATTGCCTGTCCTGACACTGAGGGGCGGAGTTCTAGACTCGCAGCGCCCAACCGCACTCCTGCATCTTTCATGCCACAAGGAGGGAAAAAGGCGTGTTGTGATGTTGTGACTGGGGCTGCTGATCGTCTGGCTCCCGGCCGCCCGACAATGCGGGTGGCGCCACCGGGCGGTTCTCCCCGTTCGGAGGCCCCTTTACCACCGAGGCGGATCCGGTCACGTAAATATTTAGTATGTGACACGGTTCAAGACACGCCGCCGCCATTTATGGGCAACGCTGTTACCGCGCTCGGGAGTCAAAAGATCCCACCTACTTGACTCTCCCAGGATGACCAGCCACCTAGATACATACCCGAAACGTCGATAGAGATGGTTGTCACTAGAGGGTGAAGATGGGTGACTACACTGGTTACAGGGTTACAGCGGTCTTGGGTTTATGTCCTTGACTTTGGCCACGCCTCTACTAATTTTTCTTCTGCAACACTCGAGGCTTTATAGCTGTGTGATCCAGACCGCACAGTATCAACTAGTTTCTATTACCACTTCGTCTTGTACATATGCATGGCATGGGGCTCTAGAAAAGCCCGATGGGTTACTCCATCCTCTAGACAAGTCCAAGCAAGCTGGGGGAATACAGAGGTAGAGCTTGCTCTGTGTTCGTCTTGGGCCAAAATCTAAGTATAAAGGTAGACTTGCCCTAGAAAGAGACATGAGTGTGTGTGAGTTCGGACTCCTGTCAACTCGGAAAGTAACAGGGTGCGGCAATATGGCGAGCGTTATTTGAAAGACGGCGTTAGTCTCCCTCCTATTAACGTTGATCAACTCAATGTTACGTATATCATCAGTGGTGCGTATCTGTTTAAACACTATCCTAAAGGTTCCATGTGTGCCTATGAGACTACCCTTACGCAATGTTCCAAACGCTTTCTGCTATGAAGATATCTCGTTCTCGGTAGGGGGTGGCCGTGGGAATCGAACCGGCTTACAAGCAAAGGTAGGTCTACCGAAGCAATCACACATCAGAATAGCTTCTTCTATGCCATCAAACTTGACGTCCTAAGCCATTGCATATGTGATTGAAGTCAGAAACGATGCCACTCTGGCTCTGAAGAACCACAGCGATACAAGCGATAGTCTTGCTATAAAGTTTGTTGCTATGGCTGCACCGAAGTATGTGCCCCTGAGTCTCTTCACAGCGTTCGCAAAAGGAGCCAGGCCAGCTTCACTCGTGTCACTGAGAGCCATTTGACCGTATGTAACAATCATCATCTGCCCGTAGATCTCTCTCTCATTCCTCAATCAGTGAATAGCATGATAGCTATTCATTCATCAGACTCATATGAGATCCTCTTGATAGCCCATGGCTCAAGTACAATCAGACGCAGTGTAAGAGCCCTGGCAGGTGGCGACGGAGTCCCACACAGTTGCCTGCAATCATGCGGCGCATGCGAGTAGGGATAAGGCAACTGTGTACGGCTCTTGCAGTGATCCCTCCCCTATAGCATCACGTCGCTATACCTTCGGACAGCGGGACGCGGGCCGCAGGAATCCTTCGTCTGCAAGTCAAGCGTGACCCATTTTGCCAAAAGTAAAAACGTGGCCGCGTGAGCAAAGGTGGAAGTCCTATCTGACCATACACTTAGACTGTATTTGCTATATCCGGATTGGTTTGCTTTTCTTTTCTTTTTCCAACAGCTGTGGCGGGTCTAAATCAGCACACGCAGCTCCCCTCCTCCTTTGGGATATTTGTCAGTAAGTAACTACCCCCGCGGCTCAGAGAGGGAGAAGGAATGGTCAGTGGAAAGAGAAGCAGAGGAGAATAGCAATAGCGTCTTAGGTGCCTCGATAAGGCAAAAGGCAGTTGGTTGCTTTGCTGGCACGCCTACTTCTTACCCATCAAAGGCAGTCAGTCGTTCGCTTACAGTTGGGGGGACGTTTCAAAGAGGCGCGCGTGACAGGCAAGATGCAACCCCGGCAGGTGAGTTGGCGCAGCCGTTACCGTGTTGGGCGTCGTCACGCCTTTTACCCCACGTTTTGTCAGAAGTACCCTTGGATTGGCCATTGATCGAAAATACATCAATAGGTAGGTAATATTATGGATGGTTGGATGCAAGTAAGCAGCTTCCCACCACCACCACCCTCCTCCGGGGAAGTGGGTGGCACCATGCCGGCAGCGAACGAGGACCGCAACCCCCGAACCGAACCCATGGCGCTGGTCTTCACCGGTGAGCAGCATAGCGTCGCAGCCGCTTAAGCGCAGCATACCGACTGGTCGGGGCCCCTGCGAGGCACTTTAGGCCAGCGCGTTGGGAGGTCCCCCGCTCCCCTGTAGGTGTGTGCGCGTGATGGTGTGCTCCGTGGCGGCAGCATGATGGAAATGCGGGTAACAGGGGAGGGTGGTGGTTGCTTCCCAATGCATTGGTTTTCTTTTTTCGGGGGAGGGAATGATTCTCTTGTGATTTACGGCGCGCGAACACATCAATGCAACGCAGCGCAGCATTGGACCCTACGTACTTTTGGCTGTTGGGTTGGGCGAACCGACGGCGGCACGGTAGAGGCAGCCAAATGAACAAACCTGGGGTGCAGATGCGACGCCATGCTCCAGGAGATGATCTTCAATCACAGAGGGTCCTATGCTAGCAGCGCCATCCAGCAACTGTTGCGGGACGGCGGAACGGTTCGTGTATTAGAGATCATCCGTCATGGACCCCCAGCCGAAGTGGCTTTTGGTTTTCGCAACTGGAAGGCCCCCAACCAGCAATCAGTCAGTTTGGCCGGCGGCAGTTCACAGCAAGATTTTGATATCCTGCGTGCGATTCCCCCGTCAGCTGCATGCTGCAAAGACCTCGCCGATCGCGTTGGTGACCGCCATATGCAGGTAATCTTCAGTGTAGCGAGCGAATACCACATGTCCACCTTCGTCAAGGCAAATTGGCCTTCTTGCTGTTCTGTCGGCGCGCACACCACCGTCTCTCATACGCCTCCTGCAGCCCTCCCTCCCTTCCGTAAGCCGCGGTGAACGGGAGATGTAAGTACTTTAGCCGTCGTATTTAGCCACAGGCCGTCACTGCCCTAATTTGGACATCTGCCATGGCCCAAGTCGATCTTTCGGGCCCTGTCAATGCCAGTCTTGGGGGAAGAAGAAGAAGAAGGAACAAGGGACCCCTGGGGAACCCAAGCAATGGGGTGTACATGCGGAAAAGACCATCGTCGGTCCCGTATCCCGCATGGCCTGCCGGTACGGCCACGGCAATTTCCTTTGCGTTGCAGAGTGAGATGGCTGCAGCTCCTTGTTACCGGAAGGGGGAGATAGGGGGAGAAAAAGGAGATGGAATAATTTAGCGATAAAAGATAATCCAAATTTACCTCTCGCATACGTGAGCTTAGAAACTATGACCCTGTGGAAACCATATACCCCATCCGTGCTTTCCTACCACGATCCGGGGTACTCGCTTACTACCTAAGTAGTGAACCCACCCGGTTGATCATCATCCAGGATAATCTCTTTTGCTCTTTCGCTCTCTTTCGCATTGCTTGCCACGGGCGGGCCGCGTACGATTTCGCTGACCACCAGACAGGCAGACCAGGCACTCCTTGGCGTAATTTTGCTATTTTGCTACTCTGACCAAGCCACATCCATCTCCGACACTGAGTGAGCACCGGCCCAGGTCGAAGCCTCCATTGGCCGGATCTCGAGCGAAAGCTCGCAGGATGCATGCTTGCTTACGGCATTGACTGAATTTCCAGCCTCCTCCCGGCCGCTGACCAGCACCCGAAGTCAAATGTGGCAGCTACCGGGTCATCCTGTCTACCGTCAGGCCTTGACCATTCACGAGCCCACCCGCTTCTCGTCCTGTCGGGTTCCATGGTCATTCATTGCCAGAGAGACGGAGGTTGAAGGATTGTGAAGCGGAAAGGAGGGCATGACACTGGCCGGGGCTTACTTGACCCTCTTTCCTTGCTCACACGTCTGACCGAATAGCTGTTGTAACCGTAAGCCCGGCTTTCCACACGCTTAGCAAACGAGAGTCATCACCATCGTCATCGACTTGAATACCACGTAAAGTAAAGTATATGCGTGATAACGGAGGCACCCAAAGATCATCCTGTCATTATTGGAGCCTAAGGCCCGGCCCGAGCAAGGTCCACCACTCTAGACTCGATGCAACTGTCATCTGCCTGTGCAGCTAAGTAAGCCCATCCACTGCCTCGGTAAATGCGGTTGATAGGCTCCCCCCAGCATATGGATTGGGGTCTTTTCCCATCATCATCATCATCATCATCATCTCACGCGAGACTCATTTCGCACATCCATGGCGTGGGTCGGTCGCCACAGTATATCCGGGACTCGTTCCTACTCACTCCTCGCGAGTCTGAAAAGGGGGTAAGCAGGATGAGTTGGCACTTCCCACCCAGAAACTCTCTACGTCGGGATGGATGTCCTTGGTATTGTCAGCTCTTGCAACTGACCCCTCCGAATATCCATCCCACGGAAGGACGAGGTGTATCACCCCGTGGGGTGGGTGAGATGTGAACTGGTGCTGACTCGGGTCTTGCAGCTAATGAGAAAATAGATGTGGGAGAAAAGAGAACGAAAAATCCGAGGATCATTTCCGCGAATTTATCTAGCATTTTACCTCCGTCTCATAATAGCAGCTACGCATTCTTCATTGCATATCATGCCTATCATGCCTTGCATACACACCCGTCCCCCTCCCCCGGGTGCCGCAGAGCAGCGCGCCACTTCATAAGAGCACGTCAGCCGCGCAGTAACGTGACCCCCATCCTCCCGTCAGACTCGGCGACCAAAAGGCTATTTATTTCCAAAGTACAGGAGGATCCTCGAGCCCGGGAAATGGACAGGAGGTGGGGGGTAGGGGGGAGGGGGGAGGGACGCCACCGTGATGTCGCATATAGTAGTATACCGTGTTGTTGTTTTACGAGCAAGTTGCCGATGCCTGCACCCCCAGATCCAGATATCGCGAACCGAGCAGCGGGTGCGTGTGTGTGTAGGAGGCTTGCAGCAAGCACAGCACTTGACCGCTTCGACTGAATGAATGCGGGCTGCTCGCAGAAAAGAAGTTCGCTGCGAGATATACGAGCGGCCAGTGTGTCACCACATCGATCGCTTGCTGGCCCACGGCATTGGCCACCCAACACCGCCGTCGCACAAGGATGATTCAGCCCTGTGCGACCTGGGCGTCTGGTCAAGTGGCGCAAAGGAACGCCCCAGCAAGCCCGTGGCCGTATTGGAGAACACGAAGAAGGGAAGAGGGGGGTGCTTATGCTCTCAATCGCATGTTCTACGCGGAGGCCGATGGCGGTTCGGGACGTGGGAGGGAACGCCCTTCCCGCTCGCAGACCTTACCTACAAGCCGATTCGGCTTGCCATTTTCCCCCGCCGAATATCTCGCTCTCTCGTCAATAACTTCTCCAGGCGATAGATGAACTGCCAGCTAAGCCAAGACCTGCATCGGGATGGGGAGCAGCGTGACTGGTGGAAACCGCCGGTCCTGTTGTTCGGCGTTTGAGGCTTTGCTTCGGGAGGCCTGGAATAGGAGAGGATTGCCACCTTGCTAACGTAGCGGTTGAAGCACAAGCTGAAGCAAATGTTGCTGGGCACAGAGAGAGGCACTTCCGAGCTGCGATACAGATATTGGCTGCTCTGGAAAGAACGGCTACGGGGAGGATGGATCGATAGTTGGTTCCCTCAGGAGATTACAGTGTGCTTTGGAGACACAAACAGCCATCGCCGGCCCGTAGTTACAAGATTTCCTACGATTCCGCGGGTCCGTACATACGGGAGCCCCCTTTGTGCTGCTCTCAACCGTCGCCAGTATCACGTTGGGATTCCTGCACGCAAAGTTTGACAAGGGGATCTAGCTGCGTTGCTTCCCTCCTGTGGCAATAATGAAAGGGGTTCAGGTGGCCAACCACTCAGCTCCCAGTATAAGGGGCCCAGCTCAGAACCCAGCTCGTCATCAAGTTGCACATTATCACGGCCATGGGCAGTCATCCGCCCCCCGTCGTAGAACATTCTTTCGTTCAGCAGTAGCTACGCCCTCCTTCTGCTTCACCACTTGTCCTCCGGAGAGAGAGAGCACTTGATGGGCGGTGCCACCGACGCCGATGGCGCTGCTTTCCCTTGACTGACTGCCCCCTTTGGGAGATCCGACGGAACAGGCAGGCTGCCGAGCCTGGGCTGCGATGGCGAAACGCAGGCGGATAGATCGTAATCAGTGTGCCCATACAGTATTTTCGCTTGGTGGCCCCCCTGAAGCTGACTGCGTACGAATCCCCCCTTTACCTGCACTGGCCACTGTCCGAATGGGATGGATGGGGCCTGTGGGGTGAATACTTGCAACAATAAGCATGATTGAATAAATTCCGCCATAAATTCAAAACAATTATTCGGAGATTCCCATCGAAGTATCTTTGGGACCCTGTATACATCAAGCCCAAGTCGTGGGGCATAATTCGTCATCCCGGGGCCATCTAACGGCCTTGATCCCACTCTTGACGTTTTCTGGGGAAGTAAAATGGCAAAAAATTGATATAAAAAAAATAGGCTGACAGGTGTAGTAACGAACACCTGGGGCCAAGATCACCACCTAATGCTGCAGATCTCCTCTGACCAGGCTGACGCTACTACGATTCTCTGCTCAGCAGGCAAGGCGAACGAAGCTCTCGCGAGTCGCGGACACAGGCCTGTGACGCGAGGTCCCCGGGAGTGACGCGATGTTCTGCAATGGACTGACTCGCCGGCGTGGGTCACTTGACGCGAACTGCATCATCGCCCGCTTGATCCTTTTTCCATTTCGGGAGATGGCAGCTCCCCCAAACCGGCAAATGAACGATTTAGAAAAACGATAATGGGCTTGGTTGCTTGGTAGACCGTAGTGCATAGAGCTCCATCTGCCCGTTGCGAACCCTGTTTTCCACCCGCGGTTCGGGGCGGCGGCCATTGGGGTACCCCAGATAAAAAACAAATAGAGGGCACGGGGAAGGGAAAATGACATCATAACGTCCGATAAACCGCCAACGGCCACATCCACTGTACCGTTGTAAGTCAACAGGGCTTGCTTCAAGGCAGGTATCGAGATGGGGGCCCGGGTCAGGACCTGACTTGGCAGGATTGCTTGACACGTTCTCCAGGATCAAATCTTCATGGCGCGCGTGTGTTTCAGGCCAATCATCAATTGCTATGTGTGCGTGTGCGTGTGCGTGTGCGCGCGCGAGGACCGGATGAGGATTTGCGCGGAAGGAATCTCGACGGATTAAACGGTGATCTCACATTCAATCGCCACTAATACTTTCGCATCTCGTGACCGTGGACGTGGCCTTGACTGCGATGGCTGGCTGGCTGGCTGGCTGGAGCAGAGGATAGCACAGCACAGCGCTCCCTAATGAACCGAGCTATGTACAACATTCTTCAAAATCTATTCCCTGTCTTGACGACACACAAAGTGTGCGGCCAGGCAGCATCAGCAAAGTCATTTGCCTGTGGCTCGTTGCTCATTTGCTCCTTGCTGCCAACTCGAGACCTCGCTTCCTCATCCCCGGGGAGGCATTCAGTGATTGAAGCCAATCAAGTTACGCAGCCAGCTAGACGGATCGATCTGTGATTCTTGATTGGGCTACGGGTACGACAGAGATTGGTATCATTGATACGATGAACGTCAAGGTCTCCGTAATCACTTACTGGTGTCTCCAATAAGTACACCGTATATGAGAGCACGATGCATTCATATCAAGTGTCGATGGTTGGAGTATCGGTACGGATACCAAGACGGGAATCTTGACGACTGGGCTGCAGCCAGCCCACCCACACAGCGTCGTTAACTCCTTCTGGGCAACGAGCATCTGAGACAAAACTGCCACTTGGTGGCTCTCGAATGGAATCGGGGAACCCTTCCTTGTCAGCCCCTGCCCCCCTCCTCGAGTGGAATTTAAGGGGGTAGTAGTAGTAGGCAGGTAGAGAGGAGGGTGATAAATGAGACCAAGAGATATAGAGAGAGAAAAAGGGACCGACTTGCCACCCACCAAGTAAGCAGCAATTGGAGAGCAATCAGTCCATTTCGCGACAATGAAGCATCGTCAGTCCTAGATACCCCCGTTTCCCGGGGTGTGATGGTGTGACGGGGGACATCAGGCTTGTGATTGATGGTGGTCTCATTATCACGTTATTAATATATTAACCACAGATGCACCGACACCAAAAACCAAACACCCGGTAGAGTGTGGGGGTTTGGGTAAGCTGTAAGCACATAGAGGTTAGTCCGGGGTGTGTGTTGTCGTTGCTGCTGCTGGCCTTGATGCTGCCAGCCTCAGGGGGGTGATGGTAGGCCAGGGCACAGGGGAGGGACGGAAGGGCAGATCAGCGGGCCTTGGTTGACTTTAGATGATTACAGCGGGCAAGAGCAGCGATTAGCTTAAACTTGCACGCAATACACCACATGAGTGCGGGTGTGTGCCTTCAATCTGCTCACATCTCACATAATCACCATCACACACACACTCCCCAATCTCACATTTTCCTGACCGGGGGGTCTCTCGAATTCCAAAATTACATTCTGGCCAATCCGGATTTTTTGTGTTTGCCTACCTGTCGATTCAAGCGCGACGCTACGGTACGGGTGAGCACCTTCCCCGGGGGGAGGGCACAGAAAGGCGGAGGGGTGGCGCTGGGTTTTGAGTAAGCCCGCGTGGGATTGACAACATCACAAGACACAATCACCGCGCCATGCCATTCGCTGGTATTCGACCCTGTCTTGTATCTCGTTCCCGCCCGCCCCGTCTTGTCATCCCTCATCGACGTCTAAATCTTCTCGTATGTATGTATGTCTGAATGTACCTACACACATAACGCAGTGTATATTCACCATCATCGTCACATCCAGCAGCTTCACTATGAAGAGGAAAAAGCACAGTAGCACTCTATCAGGTAATGGCCAAGATGCTGCTCTCTCTGACCGCCTGATCTCCGTCTCCTTGGCCAGTCTCAGCCCGTTTCGTGGGGTATGCCGGCGATGGCGATGATGGCTTCCCGTCCGTCTGAATGGACGACAGTCACCGCATCGCACCTCGGTGTCACACACACCACATACAATAAGCAAAGGACACACATATGTAATATGTGTGTGCGTAGGCATGCGGTCCAACCATCAATAAATCTCCCAAGTATTGATGTATCGCAGAATGCATACACCTCTACTTCGGGTCCTTCCCCGCCGCCACCCTGCAGCCTCTACTACTGCAGCCTGCCTGCCTGGCACCCGCAAGCGACCGAATAAACGCAGGGCATGCGGTCTCCAACCGCCAAAAGCGGACGGGGTGTGCGGGCTGAGTGGTCGTTGGCCTTGTTTCTTGTGTGCGCGTATGACCACGGGAAAATCCCACGGAGCGGGTAAAAAGACCCAAAATATGACAAACGAATAGGGTCGTTTGGAGATACCTACGCAAAGAAGAAAGAAAAGGAATGGGAGTGAGAAAACGAGAAAAAGAAAAGAAAAATCCAATTCCGTAACGGGTAAGTGACACGAGAAAGGACAAACTGACTGGTCAAGGGATTGGTTGCTGGATCTCTTTATCGCAGGCAGACAGCTAAAGAATGAGGAGCAAACAAATCTCGACACTTCCAGGGTCCCAACCAGAAAATATGCAGCTCATCATCTGAACCCTTCGTCTCTCCACTGCGATTCGCGGTCCTCCAGACACATGCCTTCTGGGGGGCATGCAGAAAGCGTGCCCTACATGCCACCGCAGAGACCCAGAGGTCTGGGCCGCACCCAATCCAGTCGCTTCGCGCCTAAGGGACCGCACAATGCAACCCTCCATCTCCTCCTCCTGGCCCAGTCCGGAGCTGAAGAAAACAAAGGACACCGCATGCTGGATCCGGGGCCAGCCTTCCAGAGTCGCATGGCGATCTCCGTCGTTTGCGCCCGGAAATGGTGGGCAGTGTTGCAGTTGGGGTGGGCAGGAATTGGGAGGAGGGGGGGTTGTCTTGTTTGCCTTATTTGTTCTAAATCAGGTCACAACCGCATTCCTCTCCTGACTTTTGTCTGTCTACGGGGCGTCGTCGTGTCCTTTCTCCTATCGCTCGCTGTATGCGGGCACGAGGGGCCTCACGATATCCCAAGATAACCTTTTTGCTTCTTCTTACATCCATAGCGAGAGGAGATATAGCTCAGTTGTGTTGCAGCGCATGCTGACTCAACTACTCCAAAGGACCACGCGGGACCGACAAGAGGCAAGACAATCTTCAGCTCTCTGCAACGCTGACCGGCCTTCGTGACAATTCGCATGTTGGACAAGTGCCACCAAAGTGTCCTCAGCATCATCATCAACAACATACCTGTAGGTAGGGGCTGGGGAGGGAAAACCTTATAGCGAGCGGGTCGGGGTATACCACTATCACACAGCCATGGAGGTGAGATGGGGTTGCTATTTTCGGAATCTTGCGCCCTCATTGGCCCCCCTCACCCTCATCCCTCCCTCGAACTGGTAGAGATGATGACATAATAACCTTTGCGCACCTGACTTCCAACCTGCAGCAGGCGCAGTCAGGGCTGAACCGCTGGAGAAGTGCCGATCTGCCTTACTTCTTACACGTTCCCGTGGCTTCGTTTCTATTATCAGACGAGCGTTGACTCGCAGAATGTCGGATTGTGAGTTATGACCATGACGGGAGGTTGTGGTGGTGGTGTTGATGGCATGACATTACATGATTGCCATTCTGTGGCTCAATAAGCTTCGATCCCGTCTCTTGCCTGAGTAACTCCAGCGCATCGACTCCAATACGCTACGGCGTGCGAACAAGTATCACATAGGTAGTCGAGGCAGGCCATTTTACACTTCTGTCGGGAGTGTCAGCTGGCCTCCATTGCTGCAAAGTTGCGCTGGCCCACTCGCGGCTGCTGCACTCACTACTATGTGCTTCTTGAGACAATTAGCATGCTGTCCTCCCCCATCGTGGGAAAGAGGTAAGCAAGCCTACAAAGGTACCAACCAACCAAGTAGGGGCCTGGAAGAATTATTCATGTGCTGGACAATTTATCTAGATTTTACCTGATTTTCTTCCCACTATTTGCTGTACTTTGAAAATAGCTCTGGACGAAACTGGGATCACGCCTTCTGTATCACGGGGAGCATACTGTCCGAGGATAGCTTTTGTTGAGGTGGGTTGAGACAGTACGGGTATCCAAAACCCCACGATGTTTTCTCGTTGTCGTGTCCATTGTTCGGAGGGAGGAGAAATGGGCCCCTGGGTATGCGGAGAAAACCACTAACCTAACTGTTAGGGCGTTGATGGAAGTCTGGGGAACCAATTCGTCGCCCTAGACCACTGGCAAACGCCACATGCACCTACCTTGATTGGCAACGAAAGCCAATCGCTCCATCTTCTCATACTTGATCAGTTCCTCTATAAAACAGTCGAGGCTCCATTGGAAACATGGAAACATGCCATTCACCGCTGTGGCGTGGTTTCCACGACGACTGGCCCCAGGGACTCCGTACTAGACCTTTCGACATGGTCATGGGGTTCAATGTGCAACTTTGCTGGCCTGCCTGTGAAGACTGGCTACGGACCTACCTAAGAGTCCAGGCGGGGGGTTTCAACCGCACACATGACCGAGAGGCCGATTGATTAACTGCCATAGCCGCGGCTGGGCCGGTCGATCTTCGTTGCTCTATGTACTATTGATTGTACCTACTCCGTATGGCCTGCAATATGCTGGTATTACCTACAGACATTGTGGCCCTGATTTCGGCTTTATCGGCTCTATTAGTGTCCTGTTACTAACAGGATATCCTGCAAGCTTGTTGTAAGCTTGTTCGGCCAAGCAATGGCAGGGCAGCTGTCCTGCTGTCCCAATCCCATTGCCACGCTCCCAAGACATGCAACGGGCTAGGCAAGACTGTGGGGCCCCATGTTCTCTTCCAGGACTAACTCCGTCAACCTTGCACTAGCAGGCAGGTCCCTGAGACCGAGGGCCGTACTACCAGGCTCTACCAAGCTCTACCGGCCTAAGGGGGGTAAGAATTCAGCCGAGTGCCCTGGCAAATAAGGCCGAGGGCAATTAGATACGATAAGTAGGCGGCAATAGCCTTGCGAATTGGCTCCTTTCGCAGGATCACACAATCCGGCCATGTCGCGGCATTAATGCTCCAGCTATAGTCGGGGAAGTAGTCTTTGACGATACATTCACATGGGCGGCGGTGCAGGCGGAGAACAGTAGCATTGTTGCCTACTGCCTGCCACCGACCTCGTGATCCGGTGTAGCTCGGTCCAGATGCTATTGGTGTTGGTGTTGGTTCGGAATCATATGCCTCAGGCTTCATTCGGGTAGTAGGGGCCGGGGATTGCGATTGCATAGAGAAACACCTTCCGATGTTTCGAAATGCGGGGGACGACGATAAGGGCCGAATGCAATTGACCGAGAGAGGGCGTTTGATGAACGGTTCAACTTCTAAGACGCTGGCCGCGCCGGTTTCCTAGAATGCTGAGCCTTGCGAGAGTCTGGTAATAATAGTACAGTAAGATGAGACCTGACGAACACCACACACGTCCCGACTGCAACGAAACAGCTTTCCGCTTGGAGCTGCCGCGCACAATCTTGAGCTGCTCAGCAATGATACTTTTGAAACATCAGCCAGGTCCTCCTGGCCGGCCGATCAAAAATTACGAGCATCGGCATCCTCGGCATGCAAGATGGTAGGTCACCCGGACCTTCGGCATGCTTGGGTGGTCCAGATGTTGCCGGGCGTCGACGCACCGTAACGCGCCGCGGTTACCACCACATCAGTAACCACATGAGTCGGCCTCCTTCAGCTCATGTGAGCTGAAGCGGCAATGCGGTGGTGCTTGATCTGGTGGTGTCTTGGGGTGGTGCCTGTATGTCTTGGACCCTGATACCCACCCCAGCCTTCTACGATTCTGCTACGAGGATAGCTCTGTATCGCGCGTGAACATACCGGAATAGGTAGGAACAGGTTCCAAATAGTTTACCCACAAGCGCCTCCGTTTCCCGCCGAAGGAGCGTCCTTGTAATGATGATCACAGAGCGCCGTCGCTCGGGCTGGACGAGCTTGGATCGATCTAGAGCCATTCCAGCGCTACCTTTGTCCCAGGGTCTTCCCTTTCCCCCTCTCCCCTTTTTTCCCACACTCACACGAAAAGAGCCGGGGGCGAAGTGCGACCACTCTCCACTTTCAACAAAACATCTGGACCGGTTTTAGGACGGATGCTCGTAATGAGAGGAGGGAGCGAGAGGTGTGCGCGTCTCGCGGCTCAGCATGGCAATTCTGGATCGGAAAATTGAAACTGGATTATGCACCCGAGTCAGTACGCCATTGGTGATTTGATTGGCCCATGACTCCCTCTCTCTCTTTGGCCGTTTCCCGCCCACAACTGGGGGGACGATTCTCCAGAGATAATGCAGATCGCAAGCAAGCGGTAGCGTCAGGCGTTAGTAGCATGTATGCAGCTTGCGTTTGACAGGCCAAGGCGGCGAATCAGAAAACAGGGACCGCGAAAAGAGAGAAACACGAGCGAATTACCGAATGCACAGCAGCAGCAGCAGCATTGTAACTCCGGCCTAGAACACGGGTCGCCTGTCGCTACTAAGCGAATTTCTTAGCAGAGAGAGGTACTGGACCCTCCATGCACCTTCCCCATACAAGTACAATGGGCAGAGGTTGACGAATCTGGAGAAATGTCGGCATTCTGGACCAGGTTCTCCTCATTTTCTGGGCAATACCACATTAGCTACGGTAACACTCGAGCGTTTTTGAAAAGATGCACACGCGCACGTGGGGTTTTCATGTTTCGTGTGATGCCCAGCAGCTGCCGACGGCCGACGGGGAAACGTACCGACAGTAGAGGCTGTTTCTGACCGGATGACCGCCCAAAAACGAGAAAACGGCGAGAGGAAGAGAGTTGCAGCATTACGGCTAAACCACGTTTGAAGACGAGGCTGACAATAGCCGTCCCCTGCAAAAGATCAAGTTGCAGGCATTTACTTGAGGTCTAGCTAGATGAACGGATAAATACATGCAGGAGGTGGTGATCTCTCAACGACCCCGTTAAATCTCACACAAAAAAGGCTTCCTGCGTGTAGCCAAGATGGATTAAGTTATTTTCCATCCATTCGCCAGGGAAGGCGGCCGGCAGTCTTCCCCCAGTACCGACCGTCCCTCCAGCTCGTCCGATGGCTGAGATGAGAGGAACGACCTGTTTAAGTTGTAAGCTTACTCGAACTGGGCAGTCAGGCCGGGCACGCGCACCACCGTACCTGCGCAAGCCGAGCATCGTACGAGGCACAGCCCGGCCCAGCGGGCTCTAATATCCGGGCTTTGCCCAGGCTGAGATCGCGTGCGTCCAGCAATACAGAGAGAGATCTTACAGGAACAAAAGAGAAGTGCATGTATGCGTCACATTACCATTACCAGGATTACAAACATTATTAGTACAATCCTGTCAAACTAATCCTTCCATCACGTTTTCATTTCCATGGTGGATGCTACCGGTCAGTCGGGATATTGCAGGTCGGACAAGCACATTCCTCTTTGAGCTTCACTCACCTTGGGCACCTTTGCACTCGCCCTAATTGATTAAATGGTCGCCGATGAGATATGATGTGGCTGTCCCGGAACGTGGGGGCAGTAGGTCCCGTCCCTTGTCACGATGCTGGGAAGGACTGCCACACCACACGGAATGTTGCGCGGCACAGCAAGTCGCCTGTTGGTGTTGGATATGACAAGTGAGCGGAGGAATGCCCAAAGGAAGGGCGAAAACAAAACAACATTATTTTCATCCGGCATGCGTCCCTAGTATAGCGGAGCCGGCGACACACCATGCGATGAACTGGCGATGGACCTCAAGAATTAGAAAACAGCCATACCCATCACGAAGGGACCTCTTTGTGATATATGACTTCGAGAAGGTTTCCTATTGCGGACTTGCAGTCAGAGGTCAGTGCGGCCGGAACCGTATCCGGAAGGCAGTTTCAACTATGGTGTTTCGCTTATCTGCCCAAACGGCGTTGACCATTGACAAGACGAGTGCCGCAGGGGAGGACCGACCTATCATCTGAGTTGGCGCTGGGCTGGGCCAAGCCCGAGGTACACCACTTCGGACGCCCGAATAGGAAATGGGAGACGGTTCTGCTGACCGAGGATCCTCCTTCCCGCGCCAATCGGAATCATGCAGCCAATGCAAAAGAAGGACAGGCGCATGATAGGTAGGATGAACTCGAAAAGAAACTCTACGGAAAGGAAGTCATCGTGGACTTGGGATCGTGGTGTGGGTGCTTGGGTGTGCGGTTGACAGACCAGCGTGATCCTTGGAGCGACGCACTGGATGGCGTGCGCAAACATTAGCCACTTGCGATACGCCAGGTCTACCATTGGACGGGGAAGCACGCAGAGACAAGCCGATGATGACTGATTGCATCTCAGCTCCAGCACTTCCCTCCCTTCGCCCTCCGCTCCCGACGAATATGACGGGTCAGGAGCGAAAGCAGGATGACGCAAAAGCAACTGTCATCATGCCCTTTCTTTTCTGCTTCAGCAAGGAACGACTGCAACACAATCAAACATGATCAAACATTGGGCATGAAACTGTCGATGGCGTTACCGGGGGGTGGGGGGCTCGAAAAAGGGTTGGGCTTCGGTGCAGGCCTGAACCAAGAAGAAGGATTGGTTACCAGCAGTCTGGATTTAATGTGATTTGTGACCAACGGTAACGTAGTAACCATGCCGCTCCTCCCTTCGCATCGATAAATCCAATAATATATTACCAATGCACGTATTTAATTTTGAGGCTGAAGTGAATGTACGTATCTGCGCAAACATCGCAAATTGAACGTACCTAGGGGGCGATAGTCATGGTGTAGTGGGATTGGCGATATTGAAGTTTCAAAGTCCGATACAGCGGCCGCGATGGAGGATGCAATGCTTGAGCCTCGTCACAGGCGCAGAGGACCGAGTCGAGGATCGGCAGACCTTCATCGGAAAACGACCCCAGCGCCATTTCACGAGTCTGCTGCTGCGTCGCGAACAAAGCGAGTTGCAGCGAGGGAGCGAGGGTAGTCAGCAGTGTCGCCTGCCTTCCCCCTCCGTGACATTTTAGACGATCATGCCCCCTTTCGGATGCAATGTGCCGCGGGGAGCATTCCGCGGTGATGCGGCAGTCGCACTGACCAGCTGGCGTCGCTAGCTTTTCGGGGTTTACCTGTGGGCTGCCGCCCGGGGATATTGATACAACATTACATATGAGCAGGGAGGGTGATGATGCACTGGGGGATAAAGAGAGGAGAGGGGTTTGGGGTGTTCCACACGTGTCACATGACTTGGGCAACACCGCCAGCCTGGTACCGACGATGAAGTCGAAGCTCCTTTGTGGCTCTGGGGAACCCCTGGTGATAGTTTCTGATGAGCGCCCCATGACGGGACGCTCTGGAAGAGAACCACTTTGATCATCTCCCTCCCTCACTCGACTGGGGCAGCAAACACGGACGAAACGTACGTAAGCATCGCAAACGAAGCCGCCAAAAGGCTGGAAAAGAACAGTAGGCCCAGATCGGGGCTTTGATAAAAGCGTTAGCTTTTTCGGTACTTGCCTCGATACCGCCCTCCGGAGCCAACGCCACGGTAATACTCAATCCCTCCTGAAAAATAATGTAATTCGCTGCTGAGCTCAAGCCACGGTTGACATACCTGCATCAGGGCAATTGAAAAAGAACCCCTGCAATTGATGGCTTGCATCTCCCCGGATACGCATTATTTCCTTAATTGATCAATTGAAAATATTAAATCTGGCATTATTAATAAGGGAGGCTTAAAAGCCATCATCTTTTGTACATGATACGGCTGACAAAAGTCGTCTTTTCTTCTTCCCTTCCCGGTCACTTATCCCTTCTCCCCCACACTAAGCTGGGGTGGTCGTCCTCCCTCGTTCCGGGGCTCGCGGGGAAGCGCTGCCGGGGCAGCGGCCACGAAATGCTGATAGATGACAGAAGCAAGGGCAATCATTTCCACGCGGGATGCGAGATCCCCACGTCATGTGTTGATTGTTTGCATCAGTCACTTTTTTTTTCTCTATCCTTCTTGTAACTGACGAGTGAGTGGTGGTTGAGTACTGCACGCACCCTTGGATTCCCGTTTTCAGACATTGATATCGAATAAATAATTCAACGTGCATGAAAGCTTTACCGCCAGTGATTGTCACGGGCTGCATCGCCCAGCCAAGATAGATGGCAAATCGCCTTTCGCATGCATGCAAGGCAAGTCTGTAGATCAGACGGTCCAGGCCTGATGTCGCGGATCGCACGTAGCCTCTCTCCTCACTTTGCTGCAGCCCTGCATGGTCGGAGTGATTGGGCGGAGCCATGCCCATCACTTGTCAATCAGTCAATCAATTCGTCGCGCTGGGAGGAAAACACGAGACATGCAGTATTCCCAGACAGATGACTGTGAACACTTATGTAGCTATGAGTGAAATTCGAATACCATTCAGCATCGCACGAGATAGAACAACCAGCTGAGAAGACCTAGAATGACCCTCTCGACAACAGCAGCAGATTACTACGCAGCGAAGCTTACTCTATTGCGCTTGGTCCCAGCACCTGCCGAAAAGACCCGACTTACGCCGCGTGGGGGTTCTTGGATCCTGAAAGGGCAGGACAATCAAACAGTAATCCACGTGCACTCGACGATGCGTACGGTTTGTCACAAACGAAAGGTTTGATACTGCCGCCAAAACACAATTTTCTTTTCTACGGCGGGAAAGATCGATATCCTAGAGGGGTCGGCATCAGAAGATAAAATGGAGAAGTACCTTTCTATTTTAAAATAAACATAAAAAGGAACCTCTTTGATGGAAACGCAAGATCTTCCGACGGAGCGGGACGGCAAGCCCCAACTGCAGGATGAAGCGCCTCCCAAATTTGCCAGTGCAAACAGTTTGCTTGCCCAATTCCACTCAAATGGTACCGATATGGGTGCCTTATGTACACAGGTACTGGAATTACAGATCAAGAGAGGTAGGTGGTAGATGATCAACAGAGGTCGGAGTCTGGTTGATACATGCCATATAACCAACATCAGACAGTGCTAGCATAGCAGCGTGGTATTCAGGGGCTGGGGGGTCGGAAGTGTTTCTGGTATCAGTGGTAGCGCCCATCAACCACGTTTTCCCAAACCCTCGTGCTCCTCGACACAGACCACGACGGCCCCCCATCGCCTTTGGGCCAGGCTAACTGGTAAAATCGACTCGGTGAGCGTTCTGGCAGGGTTCGGAGCTCGCTAATGACCAGGAGCTAGAGAGTACCGCCGACATTGGGAATGTGAGACGATCCCGACGCTTCGGGGGGCGATGGGGACTGATGGAAGGCCTGCCATACACCTTCCAGAAGGACCAGGTAGCATGCATTCAGGAGCACTGGGACAAGGGCGCTGCCCGGGGTCTCTATCACGATACTAGAACCGCCTGCCAGATCGGGCATTACTGGCCGTAGGACCTCTGACCGAGATTAATGATTGCTTCTATTGCTTTACTTGGGCATTTGCGACTTTTGTCAACGGGAAATCTGAAATTCCCGTGATCGCCCGGGCGCTCCGCCAGCTTGCGTGGACGAGATTCTAGGTTAATAACAAGCGTTCTTCTTAATTCGGTTTTGGATTTCGCACACGTGAGCCTGGTTCGGGCTGTTCTGCAATGCCTGTCGCCGTAGCAAGTTGAGCGCGACCAGGGCAAAAAAATAAGTATCCACCTCACCACGCTGCTGGAAATTGCAGCCACCCAAGATGCTGGGAGTCCAACTCGCGTTTTTCTTCTCAGTGCCGAGGCTCGACCAGGATCGAAACGCGAATCGAAGCGAAAGAAAGAAAGGAGCACAGGCGCCATCGCGTGTACATTAGGTAGAGTCATTTGGTGTGCACCCGCCGGACGACGACGACAGCCTCAAAAGCGGTGATGCGCAACTAGTCACATTTGAACTCTAATACGATAGGGATGTGGTGTTGGTGGTTTTGATAACGGCAGCAACAACCTTGCACCCAAGAAACTCCGCGCTTCTCCGGTCATGGTGGGAGATAAACGCGGCGAGTATAAGGCCCTTTTTGGAACAGCGCCCCCTGTTGGCGGTGCATTTCTGTCTCGATGAGGAGAGTGTGATTGGAAAGGTGTGATTAACCAAACGGGTGCGGCGTCGGCACGGGTATGTGTTATCACTTCCCAATTGGCGAGCGTGGGGTTGGCCGTCCATTGGCTTGGCAAAAGGCCTCCCCCCCGTGATTGCCGCCACAGGTCGATACTGACGACTGAGGAATGTTACCAATGTACGGTGCCGCATTGTAGCACTCGCAACAGCAATGCGATTCGCCAATAACGTAGCATCTCCTCATTCCTGAGCAGACGGGCTCGGCAGGATACCGTTTTTGCAAGATCACGAGAGCGTTTGTACCTCGGATGTGAAAGGCATAATAAGCAAGTCCTCACTGGGCCGCGCGGGAGTAACCGCTACGCAGTTGGTGATAATGTGGAGCGAGCAGGTTGGCGATGTAGATACGGCGACCGAGCATCTTTCGACTGTGGGAGGCGAACGTGACCGAGACGGCGAGTTTGAATTGGCCGCTGATTGTGATTACCAAGCCAATCAACAGTCAAGCGCGCGGGCTTTTCCACTTCTTCTCCGCAATATATACAAGCTGCTATAAGTCCGTAACATGCAATACCGAGTGCATTGAAGAGCGCAGCGCGTTATCTGCCTGTTGGAGACCCGGGCAAGACGAGCGCGGGGGCGCCTAGGGGCCTGGCCGCCGAGGCATGCCAGGTTGTGAGGCTGAGAGCGCTCAGCTGACCATGTTCTTTTTATGCGGAGGAGCCAATTACTGGCAGGCCACCAGATCCCGGATGTTGAGCATTGCTTTTTTAGGTCATGCTCACGGGAACAAACAGCGACAACGCATCAACCGGAATTCATCAAGTGTCAGTCAGGACTGATAGGACCCCTAACAATGTTCGCTTCTCCCCTCTCCCGTGGTGTTTGACGGTGGTTGCTTGGACTACGCACGTGTCTGCCTGTTCGCAGAGCTGCAACCGGACCTCGTCGCTTTTGCGTTTGCGGACCCCATGCAGAAGAAGGTGAGGTGAAGTAGTAAAGCAGGCAATGAATGGACGTTGGCCGTCGATTCTGCCGTTGACGCATGTGCTTGGGATAGTCTCAGCCAGTGATTGCCCCGGGACGGCATGTAGGCTACCTCTCATGACTACCCCAACGGCAATGATTGCTGCCAATCGACGTGAGTTTCGAGGATGACTCAATGACATCAGCCAAATGATTTCAAACGAAGCTCTCCCTTCTCAAAGAGGTGCTTAGTTTTGCGTTTGCGACTAATCACGAGAGCTCGGAATGAGGCAAGTCCTGGAAATCCAGGAGTGGCATCGATCAAGAGCCAATATCTTGGGTCGCCCGAATTCCAGCTGCGACCTCATCATGCCCAGTGACCACCAACCACAATCATGACAATATGTTGAATACCGTTGTTTGGTGCCAGCAATTGACACCCTTTGGATCCCGTGCCCCGTCCCCGGTGCCAGTGATAGAGAAGTAGAGTATCGCTCAACTAGTAGCAGATTGTCTACCAGTCGGCAGCCGGAACTAAGTGCATTTCGGGTAATGGGCTTCAAGGTTCCGCTGTCTTGTAGACGACCAAGTGCTTCTTCAAGTATGCAGAAAAGGGTTTACATTTTGAGTTGATTAATGATGGCCGCTCCCATCACGGGCAACAGTGACCCTAGGGAAAGAAGCAAGATCGCCCTGGGTAGCATCAGGGCGACGAGATAAAGCGACAGAAGCCGGATTGTTATGTTGCGACTCTTCGATCATAGGTGGACCAAGAAGTCGTGATGCCCAGTAATTTTCACATATCAATCAAGGCAGATTTGGCATGGGCACCAAGGCAATCAGAGATCACTATCAATCAATGTTGTATGTGGTGGAACTGCTAGCCACGCAATGGCCTCCTGGCAATTCGTATCCCTCTCGTTCCCTTGCCTGCGCTGGATTCAAGAGCTGGGAAGAAGGATGGGTCAAAAAGTCTAGACTTCAGAGTCGCCAAGAGGACTCCAGATGTTCTATCGTCATTATCGTAGACGCTCGTGTTTGCTTGTACGCGACACTGCCTCTCTTGCAGAACGAGGCTGGACTTTACTTGACATGGTTTTCCAATTGGCACCTTGATTTTGGTGAAATACAGTGGGCACTTACCCACTGGCTTTGACGACCAGCAAGCGACGAGGCGACAGCCAGACCTAGACGGCGGCCTGGTTGCGCGATCAGAAGATCTGGTCACAGAAAAGAGAGTCAGACGCCGGGAACAGAGTCCGGCTTCGAAACGCACAATTCACCGGACAAGTCCCGATGACTGAGAAGCCCATGGGAAATGCCCCTTGTGGAAGATACTGCCGCTCCGAGCCTAGCAACTGCGCTAACAGATGCTGTCTAGCCGGAGAGAGCAAGTGCTTGAGTCCAGCCAAGTCGCTCGCTGTAGGAGAGTCTGGCCGTAGACCGCCGACCACTGGGTCAGGGCCGTTCTAACGTGGAGAATCCAGTAACGGGGGCCACATGAGATCAGTGGGAGGGGGGCACAGAGGGCAGTCAAGGAAAGGAAGAAAAAAAAAGTGCCAGGTACGGCGGTACATGGTCACTTGTGCCCAAAGTTCAGGATGAAAAAAAGGTACTCCAGGGGGCCTGGAAACCATGGACCACCACCCACAAACAGCCCGAAGAGAGACCCCAGGATACCCACTTGGTCAGGCTTAAGGAGGTATCCAGGCCAAAGTAGCTACGTACCCCCCTCCTCCCACGCCTTTTTTTTCTTCAGTAGCTCAATGGCCATCCGACCGCCAGGGAGACGCCAGGGAATGGGAAGAAGAGCAGAAGAAAATAAAAAGGCGCGACTCGTTACTTTGGCCTGGGGGTACGTACCGCGACGTACTCAGGTACTTCACACCGCGCCTTCTGGGATCCTCTCCCATTCACTGAACACCCTTGTCCTGCTGGCCACTCCACTTCCCTCCGCTCTCCCTCTCATATCAGAAGGACCAGACCCGACGCACCAGCACAACATCCTCATACATATGTACATGTCAACCCACTCCTCCTCCGCAGACTCTTTCTTTGCCCTTCACGATATTGACATAGCGCCAGCTGCAACAATCATAGCCCTGTGTCCGACTTACAAGTGGGAATCAGTATTTACACAACTACTGCCCTCTACGACGACTCTACTACCAACACCACCAACACCACCGCGTCCAGCAGCATAACGTCTCCCTGCTGCCATCTACAATTGCCGGGGTCCCACTTACATCACCACCGCTTTGCATCTTCACCTCGTCTCGTCTTCTGGAACTCGACCTTCTCGACGACACCGCAACCGACTCCTCTTCTTACGTCCCTGTTACTCTCGAGGTGCCGATTTGTACTTATGACACCCCATTGACCGCTTGAGAAGCGCTTCCCGAGTGACTGCCGCGATCGAGTTCGCGCTACCAACATCACGATACCCGCGCTCTTCACCTACACAGCTGCTTCCACCACGCGGGAAGCATCCAGCATCATCATGCCTGGTAGACCTGAAGGATTGGTCCTGACCGTGGACCCCAACGTCATCCACAAGGTCGACACTGCCAATGCTCAAAACCTCTTCAACATGTGGACAGGTACGTTAGCTCACTCAGGCCTGTTACAGCCAGGCTTGGCACTAACCCCCCTCGATAGTTTTCTCCAGATGTGCCGACTCAGTTGAGCAAGGCCGGAGGTTAGAGAACCTCAGCTGGAGACTCTGGAACCGCGAGACCTTCTGCTGCGACGCCACTGAGAGCAAACTTCAACAAGCAACTTCTCCCCCGTCGCCACCACAGCACCCAAGGACATCCCCGAATTGCGGATACCAGAAGTTCCCCAATTGTCCGGCAGTGTCGACTCTATCGCTGAATACGAAGAGGCCATTGAGTTCAGCTCCGAATCCGAACCCATGGAGATCTCCCGACCCAGAATCCTTCGACAAGACTCGAACGCGAGCAATCGCAGCCGCGGCCGTGAGCGCCACATCACATCTGACCACCTGGAGAAGATGGTCGTCTCCATTATTCAAGATAAGGAGCCCAACCTGGCACCTTTGGCTGAGATGTCCTCGCCGTCCCTTCGGTATCATCGGGCGTCACCTCCAGTACCAGCGGCGAGCGTGCCCCGAGCCGCACCACTGTTATCCGCGGCTTTTCTCCATCCCAAGTCTCCATCCCTACCCTGCAGCTTCGCAGTCAAGAGTCAATGAAGCAACTCGCCCTCGGCGCGATCCCCGAACCCCAAGCTGCTCCAGCATACCGCCCGGTCCAGCTTAAGAAGCAGCCCGCCAAGTTTGCCCTCGGTGGCTCTTCGGGTGACGAGTCCTCTCCTCAAAGCTTGATGCAACACAAGTCTCTCGCTCCTCAAGGGAAGCCTAAGATGTTCCAGCTTGGCGCATCATCTGGCTCTGCCGAGGACCCAAGCCCATCGTTGAAGAGTGCCAGCACTCTGCTCGACCCAACTCTTTGTTGAATGCCCAGAAGAAGCAAACCTCGTTTAGCAACCAGGTCAGCATGCGCACTATTCAGACACAAGATAGTGACGAGCAGTCGGATAGCTACATCGACGAGAGCGCTATTGACGATGATGAGGATGATTCGGAGTGGGAGGATTCCATCGAGGAGGCCGGCAAGGAGAGCATGGACGACCCAGTCACTTTCAAGCGCGTCCCGTCCAAACCCAACCTGACCTCTCACCGGTCCAACCTCAGTTTGATGTTTGCTGGTGGGCAGGACCAGCGCCCCGTGGTGGCCTAGGTGCCGCCATCGCTTCGCAGTCCACTTCGGCTCTGCAACGCGCGCGCAGTCCACTTCGGCTCTGCAACGCGCGCGGACTGTCCACACATCCCCACAGTCAAGGCCTTCGCCGAACGATTCCGACGACAGCGGTCTTGAAATGAAGGGTGCATGCGCCGCACCCCTTTGAGGCCCATTAACGAGGTTCCTCGCAGCACTGCCCAGCCTATCATGACAAGTGCCAATGGCATCAGCGCAATCACACTGTCGCCACGAACTACGAGACGCAACATGCTACACCACGAGTTGACAGGTCGCTCCGCCGACAGCTCCTCTGGGAGCGTCAGCAAAAGATCCACCCAACGCTGTGCTCAAGAGGCGGCACACTTCTCATGATGTGGCCAACCTCAAGCAATACCCCGAAAAGGTTTTGCATGAAGAAGACCGAGGAGACCCAGGAGGAGCCCAACGCCACTAGCTGGAACCAGTACCTGGAGCGCGATGCCGTTGGCGGCTACCACGCTCAGGGCTGGTAATTTGCCGACCACATCGGCACCTCACCACCAAAAGACCGCACACGACTGCGGCACACACTTTACGGCAGACTTGACTGCCTTGTACATTGTCACTACATTACTGCATTGCGAGGTGGTTGATTTCTGAAGATACCTATTGCACGCATCACGGCCGGCGTTCTATTAATGCGACTTTATGGTACAGCATTTTACATCATAAGGCCCTAATCACACCGAGCATTACATTTTATCGTGGTGGTAGGCGGCTACCACACACAAACACACACATACACGCGAGACATAACTCGATGGACAATGGCGTCCATCAGTTGGCCAGGTCACCACCGATGCCGGTGGAAATTGGCTCGTCATCGTGGGCACACAACGGCGTTCTCTAATTCAAATGATACCATGTCTGTTTCTTTTTGGGTTTACTGCCCGCCGATTGGGGAATTTTTGGGTTTTGGAAGTTACCTGGAACGGTAGCTGGGCTTCGCATCGAAAGAATGGTAGTGTCTATTCTTGGCAAAGGGATACAGGGGCAACCCTAGGCCCGCCGGAACCAGAAAGCATGTTTATGGAGGCATCGCACATCAAAGAGTTGCTAGACTTTGCTACGTGCGCAATACGGAGGAGATGCGCAAGCAGCTCGCTCAGCTGGAAGATGGATTAAAAAAAGGCAAGCATCTATGATCAAAAACATAGAAAAATTCGATAAAGCTACATCAAAACAAGATTAAAATTGTCATATGGCACTCCCATCAAACCACCCTTGACTCGTTCCGATTCCTTGTGACTGCCCCTGCCTGACACGAGCTGACAGCCACACATAAATGGATGAAACCCCCTTCCGCCATTGGATGAAAATAGCGGCATTCCACCATTGCCAATCGTTCCTCGATGCCAATGACTTCTTGCTGGCTGTTCATGGCGCCGTTGAAGTCTACGTAGCCAGTCGGATGTCGCGAGGATATACCATCCGAAGTAACCATGATATGTTCTTTAAGGTTTTCGTATCACAGCCAGAGGCTGCTCCTGGAGGATCTAGATTTCCGCGGTACAGCGACTACCGTACTACGTGCTACCTACCGACAACCGTACGTGTGCGTGCGTATGTGCCTGGAAACGCAAACATGTGAGAGGCTCGTGACAAGCCGTTGGCATTCGGCCAGGGATGCGGGCACCTGGAATGGCATGTTTTCAGTTTCTACGCATAACCGGATGCCTGTGCAAATAGTCCAGGCCATTAATGCCATCAATTTATTCATGATTTATTATGTACTTCGCTTCTTTCTCTCTTTTGTGTCACCCTTTGGGCTCTTGTCCAATACTCATGGAAGGTTGGTTACCTACCTCCTAGCGAGGAACTTAGGGAGTTAGATAGAGTTGGTTAGGTACGCTTTTACCCCATGGGCAAGTTTCCCTCCCCGCAAACGGCTACCACAACACAAAAACAACAATTGCGCATGCGTTGCCGCATGTCTCATATTTTTGGTGAGTACATTACATTAGACAAGACTCTCCGCGCCCTGCATGCAAGGAATGGCCAGGCCAGGCAAGGGCCGAGCTGCGTTACGCACGAAGAAAGGAAGGAAGGAAAATCTGTAGGTAAGAATGCTTGCTTGCTTTCTTCCTGTGCAGCACGTGGGGCTACCATCCCGCAAAGCCGATGAGGTTTCGGTCAGCAGCAGCAGCAGTAAGGCGAGGCAAGGCGGGAGATGCGATGCCAAGTAGGTAGTAGGTTAGTAACGCTTACAACAAACCATCCGCGTGCGTGCCGGACCTCGCTGTTGACTTGGCACGCTCCCCCTCAACAAAAAAAAATGCCCCCAGTCTGGTGATGGTCAACCGCATTCCATCGGTTCAACGAGCAAGCGCAGCAGCAGCGGTTGGCGGTACTCGCTAACTAACGGGGTACGCGTTGCCCATCATCTATCACCTCCAATTCATAGCGCCTACCTACGTTCGGCTATGGGCCTTATGCTAGCGAATTTGCTCACGGGATGCGACCGAGAATGCACTGCTAGGCATGGGCTAGGAGATCTCCAAGACCCTGATCGGCGCGCGTTGTATCAAAATCCAAAGCTCTCCAAGTATAGCCCAAGTGGATCTTTTCGCTCATTGGTCTACTGGCAAAGCTGGCGGCGGTAAAACCCATCGTAGTAAGCACTCTCAGAGGCTGGCAATACCTAAGCCTCTGCCAGCATAGGTACAACGCAGCTAGTTAGTTGCCCAAGTACGGAGTATACAGATCGGTATAGTGATTTTGCTATTACTATTACTACTATTATTACTACTACCTGCCTGCATACATCCTACTAAGTGGACTATACACGTACGCACTTGCCAGCGCGGATCAGGACCCTTGGCGGTCACCTGCCGGCGCAAATCAGAAAAGCTGGAGAATATCGGTATACAAGCTGATGGCAATCCCGAGTTTCATTTGCTAATAATACGGCTAGAAGGCAGAGTATACTGTACCGCTGACTGCTCCTTGTGGAAAGACTATGCGACGCGCATGCCGCCCTCTTCACAGGATGATGCCTGCTGGAAGCTCCATCCAGCACTGGACACAGGGAGCTGATTGATCGCTGACCGCTCCAGTCAGTTCTTCTTGTCAGTGAGCTGACTGTCAAACAACATCAGATGGCGTTCTCCAGTATCCAGTATGTAGCCTACAGCGGAGCGCCCACGAAGCATTTCGACAAAACGGCGGCGACGACGACTTGGAATAACTGGAATCGACCCCAGGCAGCACAGCCCAGCCCCAATTTGCGATCAGTGCAAGATTGTTCCATGGCGACCTAGAACAGGTGGAGAGCCCACGGTACCCTCTCTATCTGTACTGATCTGTCTTCTGTATACCAATTACACACAGCTTGGTCTGGTGTTGATGGATAAGGTGATCTGGTGCCTTGTCGTCCGCCAGAATAATCTGCCAACGGTCGATGCTGGGTATCCACCATTGGCCGGCAGCCTTTCGATCTGCCGTCGTCTGTCCGCCATCGCCAGCCAAGAGCTTAGTTGACCCTCCCACGGCCACGATCGTATACGATCGTACTGTGGCTAATGCTTGCTAAAAGCGTATAGGTTACTTACATAATAGCACGACGAAGAAACGACACGAGTTCACCGCCTTGCGTGTTTTCCTTCTCTATGCCATCTAGACTATAACATGAACATCTCCACACTTTGCGGACAAATATACAAGTCCCCATATCACGAAACGTGCGCGCGCCAAAAGAGGGACGCATGAATTTCTCTATACCGTTCGGGGAACTTTTGGTTTCCACCACCTCCCAAGGAATTAAAAAATATCGCAACCACCCCTGCCCGGCGAGAAAGAAAGAAAACCTGCGTGCGCATGCACGAGGATAGGGCCTACATGCCTGCGCCGCATAGGTACATGATGCAATATGTGGTTGCATATTATTTCAAGGCAGCCCGGCTGTGATGACGAAGGTAATTTGACGCGCCGGCGACACGCTCGGGTCGTCATCCACCACTTGGATGACATGGAATTCATTAATGCTTGTGTGTGAAGAAGATACGACGTATATGCTCCAGTTTCCTGTAGTGACTAGGTAGTTTAGGTAGGTAGGTAGGCATCAAGGCGTTAGTATGTAGGCAGGCATGGTGGTGAGGGGCAAGCTTTCGAAATTCCCTCCTCCAACTTTGCTACCCCGCGCCCACGGGTCTGTCACACGCGCTCTCGAGTCTCAATTGATGAGTTGTTGTTGTTGTGACTCACTCAGGCGCCGAGTGAGGGGTTGTTGAAACAGGGGATTGAGGAAGACACAGCAAGTATCAATCCATTGACAAACCTAGACTGTCAGTGACTTCCATCGGGTTGGGCTGCAACGCGTATGCACTGTAAGTCTGAATATACCGAAGGCTTCACATTCGGTGTCTGATTGATGTAGGCCCTGGTCGGTTTACCAATTAGTAATCTTCCGCAGGTGTGCGAGCGCTGACTGGCACTGGTGTGAGCGTTTAGAGGCATGCTTTGTACGCTACGCCACGCCACGCCATACATGCATGCAGCCATGAAATGGCAATGGCGTCGAAAATCCCAAGAGCTGCGGCCTTGCTAGCAATGATACCCTTTAATCGTCTGGCATCGGCCATGCGACGAATAGAAAAATTCGCTGGAAGCTGAAAGGCCATTTTATCTCTACACCGACTTTCAACCGGGGAAAAAAAAACAGCTGGCACGGGTGGCAGGTAGAGATAATATCCAACCCCCGGACGGAGGAGACGGCACCTGTGGTTTACAGCGATTGACCTTGTTCAACCCCAGAAAACCCTATGCCGCCCATGGTTTGCGCTCGATACTATTGACCCTTCTCAGTCCATTTCGATGCACAAATCGGTAGGTGTGCATTGAGGCGTCGGCGCCGTCGCCCAGCGGGATAGGCGCGGAAAATTGCCAGCCAAGCGGATTGGGCCAAACCACCAAGAAGGAGGGACCGTCTCGGGGGCCGTGAGTGGCTCTCCGGAGTGCCTCCATTATCGCGTCGCTTAATTTCCTGCACTTCACCGTATCGCCCACCTCTTTTTAGTCTACTTGTACAATTTTCCTTCTTCTCGAAACAGCTCATCTGGAGGGCCGCGCGGCGATCGGTCAAGCGATGGCTAGTAGGGGGGACGGCAGACAGCAAGGCCGGCCCCATCCATTTTTCGGCTGTTGGCCCAGATCGAAAGTTTCATCGCGATATTGACATGTGTGTATTTTCTCTCTCGCTGGACACCGCCATAGGCCCGTATCCACGTGCAACGGCCGGAAACAATACCACCGACCACACCATTCTCTAATCACCTACCCCCTTAATCATCATATATTGGTTTTGAGCGGGTGCCGCTGACGCTGACGTGAGTGAATGGAGCCGGCCAGCAGTGATCTTGGTGCTACGTCGGAGGTTTGATAGAGCGTGGAAATCGGGCTTCGCAACGGCCACTTATTCTCACCCCATTGACCAGTAATATTGCCCCGGAGGTAAGATGACAGAGTATCCGGCCTGTGGTTGGTCGCTGCTAACAGGCTCTGCTACGCCGGCAGCTTTTGCGCTCCAGTGTCCGGCCTGGGCCAAAGTGTCAGAAAGGTGCGCAGGCTGCGCGCCCATTGGACCACGGCCTTCAGTCCCTTTCAGTCGCTCTGGCTGGCTCTGGCTGGTGAGGATTGAAGGATAGGTAGAGCCTCGATGCAGGTCGCGGTTTGAGGTGAAATCTGCCGATCGTGATTGGCTGATCGATTGCATCAGTTTACGCAACCATTTATCGTGCTGTGCCTGAATATCCCGATTTTTTCCTTGATTTCCTGCTACTCCAGCATCCTGTCTATCCTCGGTCCGCAAAGTGGTAAGAAAAGCCCATGCTGATCGGTCCTTTTCGACGTACCATGTCGGCCTGGCTCGGTACTACAGTACTTGGAGGTGTTGGAGCACAAGTTGGAGCCCGTTTAAGGCAGTGGGCGTGTGGGCTGCCTGCCTAGCCTCCTAGCCTACTTTACCGGGCCTAAGGAACCACCCCAGCATTGCCGGTTCACCTGTGGTCCGGCCGGTCGGTTCTTTTCTAGGCACTTTCTAGTTTTGCTGCATTCTGATTGATCCAACAAGCCCAGGCGATTGAATTTCGGCGCCCCGCTCTTCTCTCGCTCTTCCCCCACACTTCCTTCTGGAAGGCTTCTACGGAACTCTTGGCATCTAGACCCGATGCGGCAGTTCCAGCCACGGCCAGCCAGTTCGGATCATGCACCGCCCAATCTGCACCGCCAAGCGGTCCTCTATCCGTTGGCGCATGGCGCATGGCGATTCAATCAGTCACAGACACACTCCAGGGCCCAGCCAAGTCAAGTAGGTAAGTACATACACGCCAGTCCCACCTTGGGCTCAAGGCTGAGGTATACGCATCAGGGGGGTCAGGGTCTCCAGAAAGCCGCCGAGAGATGACAAATGGATTACTGCAGGTTCGTCTGACCTGCCTGTTCGTTCTATACATTCTTCATGCATGCCGGGATTTTACAGGTCACATAGAATAAAAAAACCCTTGTTAATGAAGGGGAGGGATTACGTTGGGCGCGTGCTACAAGTTTCAAGCAACCAAAAAGAGAGATAAAAAATCTTTTCCCCCACGCGTGACGAAACCCCATGTGCAAAAGTGTGGTGCTTGGTCAATGTGCAATGAGGGGTTTCCTGAGGGGTAAGTGTTCATGCCTCTCTGTGTGTGTAACGGAACGCACCACCACACCTCTCCACGCCCTGAATATCGCATGCTGATCTCAGTATGTTCTTGGCCACAAAAACTCTATTTCTCGAATGGCATCTACAACCAAGTATCGCCTTTGTCATTATTCAATCGCGTCTCGTGTGCTCCCCCCTATCCGGGATCTAAAAAGTACTTTGTGCGCTTAGAGGGAGGCAACCTGGCCTGTCAACGCCCGTAGCTAGTCAGCAACCCGGTCAAATGATGCCTACGGACTGTGCTATGTGCCTGCTAACGGGCGAAATTGATCTTTCTTATTTCCTGGTCTGGCGGCCTGGTATTGAACGATGTTGAAACCACGTGCCAGTTATTGGCTAGCGGCGGACTGCGTCCCGACAATGGAAGAACAAGGCCGTTGCGGCCGAAGCTACTTGCTTGCTGCTGGCTACTAGGTAGGTATTGATTGATTGCTGCCACTACTCTTGTGGCATGCACGGCTATCCATGTGTGTATATGTGGTGATAGTGCACCTGCATTCTTACTATTGATTAGGTGGTGGTGCACTTTTATGACAGGTAATTTCGCGGAAGCTCCTCGTTCCAGCCTCCAATTTTTGGGTAGTGGGAGGTTGCATTGAATGCCTATAGGTGAATCAATCGGTCGCAATTCCGTAGTGTGCCGTGTATCAAGAATAGTTGCATGTGTATTTTTCTTAATGTTCACTATCTATCGCTTTAATGCACGCATGTGACGTGCAAGAATAAATAATGAAGAGGAAGATGATCGGCGTCGGGGAGCCTATCCGAGCTGCTTGTGTGTGAGTGTGTGAGTGTGTGGTTGCGTTGCATTTTGCGGCTGTAGTAGCCCAGGCCTGTCTGCCGAAGGACCTAGACTTTTGAGGCTCATTGGAACATCACGGCGTCATCGTGCATTGCCTAGCCATTCGTTGTGGTGTGTGGCAGGCCGTATGCTGCAGCAATGGATGGTGTCATCACGGGAGGAAGGGGGGTTCGTTGGCAGGCAGTGAGTAGTGGTAGTAGTATGTACAACTTATCTGCTCTCTAGGTATGTCGTCTCTTCCCGCTTTGAACACAACTCCCGTTGGTCTAGAGCATCGAGTTTCATTATTTTGTTCTTCTTGCATTTGGATCTGCATCCATTCCTGATGTTTCCTGCCACTGAACTCCAAGTCCTGCTGGATGTGGATAATGCAAGCCACCGTTATGTGTTATGTTACATAACTAAGTTTAATAGTGGTGACCTGCTGCGGGAAAGGGAAGGGAAAAAAGGGTTGCGGCTCAATTTATTGTATTAATCGCTGATTATTATTTTATCTATTTGTTCTGGGACTGCCTTCCTTACTCGAGTTTTTTAATAATAAATATTTTTTCTTTCCTTCTTCGTGGGCTCCATATTCTGTCTTCGCTAGCTCTGACGCTTGGGATGGGGTGGACTCTCTGTTACCCGCGCCCCCCATTAGATCGTGGCATACGGGTACTAAAATCTCCAAGGAGGAGCCGGCGGATGTACTGCCGTGCGGTCGTTCGTCCATTCGGTGCGGGCGCCCCTTGGGTAGGTGGCGGGTGCATCGAGCGACAATGACATAACAACACCACCAAACACGAGCTGGATTTATCGGAAATGGGATTGGGAGTCAGTCAGTCGAACCAGCAGAAAATGCGTTCCGGTAGGTAACACTTTAGCGTTAGGAAAGAAGCTACGTGCATGCAAACTATCTCCTGCTTCTCTTCCCAAGAACCTCGTATCAATTGCCTCTTCTTAGCCCCAGGCGGCTTTTCTTCCTGCTTACATGAGAAGGAGCACGAGGCCGCGAGTGCTACCGTTTTCCTTCTTCCCTCATCATGTATGTGCCCAACGCCAAAAGTCCGCCCGCGGGAGGGGGAAGGCCCTCTTTTTCCCTCACTTGCAGGAGGAAGAGAGTTTCTGGGGTAGGAAAGTATGAGAGGAAGAAGCTACGCCATGCCGCCAGCGACGAACGGTAGGGGTAACGCAATGCACTCACTCCATGGGCAGGGTGTCGGCGTTTTTGTCACGAGCAACTCGCTCACCACCGCACGAGAGCAAGTTAGGTGGATAGCATCGGTGGGAGCAAGAAAACGGCGGCTCCTTTCTACTAGATGCAGCTCCTTACAGATGCCTCTCAAGGTGGTATCTTCGAGGCTCGTGAGGTCCATCTGTTGCCCCAATTAGGGGCAATCAATCGAATACGGCCGTGACTCATGCGATTGAGCAGTAAATAATCGCCATATCGAGCCCCGATCGATCGGCAATTGAGTCACGGCCGTAGATATCCGAACGTTCGGCTGTCCCTCTTGTCAGGGGAGGCGGTTTCGTCGGTACGCTAACCGACGGAAGGCGTTGATGGTAGGGGAGACAGCATCGCGGTGGCTTGCTCTGCGAACCAAGCTTTGTCATATGCGCAGCATGTGAGCGTCAGCAGCTAGGTACCCTGTCTCTTACCACCACGTACCTGCCTAAGTTCGTTCAGGTAGGGGAGCCGAGCAGAGCAAGCTCCTCCCGCGTTCGCCGTGGCATAACCTATAGGGTTCTACGCTCGAGGCTGTTCGCTCTGGCGAGGGAGCGTCTCGGGGAGGAGGGCATGATGGCATGGCAGCATACCTTCCTGGGGCACACTGCAGGATCATCAACGATGGTGACAAAACCCCTCCGAAGGAATGAGACAATGTCGGTGCTTTGGTGTGGCATATTGCATTTCCAATTCCTGATGCATAATCGACGCACAGGGCATGGGACCGTCATTCCCCCTCCTTTTCGATGCAAGGTACGCAGAAAGCCACTGGTCCCGTCAGCTGACGGGTGATCGAGCAAGGTTGTGTGCTACTATAGCGCGATCAGGTGAATCCGGGGAAGCAGACCGGGCAGAAACATGGATTGGGCGTGGGAAGAGAAACAATAAGCTTACCCAGGTCATCAGTCTACCTAGCAGCGTCAGAAAAGAAACGGTCGCGAACTCAGAAAATGATATTATCGCAGAGCAGGGGAGGGAGGAAAGATACAAGAAGAAGAAAAATAGGAATAAACAATAACAGATCAATTCAACCCAATTTTATCTCGCGAGTTAATATTTTCCCCCTTCCCCCTAGAAAGCCACATGTACCGTCGAGGGAGACACACGCACCCCCGATCACCATTGCATGCGGAAGCACGTCGGGATCGAGTCCCGGGCCGAAGGAAAAGCAAATTCAAAAGACACCAGTGGCGGATCTGCCAGTTCGACGGGCTTTGTGATCTTGCTGTAATTATGCAGGCGAGAAAATAAGGGGGGAGTTCCCTTGACCCTCGATCGAGGCTTGCAAGGGGCGTACTGCTGCTGCTGCCCATGGAGTGAGAGTAGATCACAGCTCTTCCCCACGGGGTGAAAGAAGCAAATGACAATATCCCCATAATCTCTCCACCTCATTTTGCGTGATGATAGACGTTGCGGGAGCGGGATGATGAAAAGGACGGCAGGCTGGGGAAGGGGGTTTCCCCTCTCCCTCCCTCCCGCTGGCAATCCTGTTCTCTTCGTCTTCTTCCTCTACCTAGAGGCCACCGCGGTCATAATGTCTGTCTTCTTTTCTTCTTTCTTTCCTTCTTCTTCTTTTAGTCTCCGAACTACCCACCAGCCTTGCGGAAACGCCACGAGGCGGGTCGATGATGGCGATCGATGTCTGGCTTGGCTAATGCTTGTGATCCTGACCGGAACGATACCCGTGTGGGAGGGAACTCCAGGGAGAAGCCAATCAGAGCAGTGAGATGACGACGTGGCAATCGCCAGTCCAAACGGGGGGAGGGGGAACCGCAAACTCTTACCTTGACTTGGAATGCTTGTTTTCTTTTTTCTTTTCCTCTCTTTGATCCTCCACAAACCCGCAGGGCGTGGCGTTTTCCCCCGAGTTCCGGGGGTTGGGTGATTGGGCACAACGTCTGGGGCAAACTGCTTCGAGCGTCCTGGGGGGCTCAGGGGGAGCGGCAAGGGGACGACGAAATGCTCCCCCGCGAAACTGCACCTCGCAATTTGGATGGTGTGGTGCGAGCGGCCGTAGGTTGCGCGGCAGATAGGTAGGTCTCAGATGGGGACTGTCCCTGCATGAGCTTGAGGGTTGCGGCACTCGATATCGATAGATCGTCGTTGGGGGTGAACGCTGTCTGCCTACTACTGGGTGGAATAGGTTCCGATGCGGTCTCAGAGCCATGTTGTCATGGATTGTTGAGATCAATTGTCTTGTTCGGAAAAAGCTGTGGGCGCCGAAACAGGGGTCTGGGGGTCGTTCATGTTCCTGCGCATCTGGGACCCCCAAAATCGATAGATCGCTCCTGGTGATCCGGCTACCTCGCCCGCCATCCATTCGGAGGCATTCCCGAGCGTTGGGAATCCGAGACAGATCTCAGCTCTATTTGGCTTGGTGGCTGTCTATCATCTCGGACCCTTGCGGTGGCGGCAGCATATCAGTATACTTGCTTTTTCTCCCACCATCCGTCTGCCAAGGAATGGGGAACCAGTATGGGATTCCCACTTCGACGATGGTATCGTGAGAGGGACTACAGGGCAGCAGGTAATGAGCTGGCTTGTATCGTTACGTTGAAACTGTTATTACCGCCTCATCGATATCAAACCAGTGAAGGTGATGTATAATGACTACACGATGTTTACTCTGAGCCTTTTTGAGCGGTAGGATGGGCGAAGGAAGCAGTTGTTGGGGACACCTGTCTCGGCTGTTATGGGACATTCATTGATACAGTCGAATAAACGGATCTATACAACGTAACATCGAGCCGTTCGGACTGCTCAATGTCTAGAACGTGAACGCTTGGGTAGCAGACTAGGGGTAAGTCCAGAGTGGTGCGTGTTCACCAATGGGAACAACGACTGCCTTGGATCTTATTGTAGTACTGCGAGCGTGAATAGGGGAACTGAGTCTCCAAAGGTTTACTGTAGCGGGATCCAGCCTTGTAGAACCGTAAAACAAACCCGTCGAACACTCTATTATCGGTATTTAGATAGTCTCTGGATTTAGAATATACGAGTTAAATAGGTGGTAGCAGACGCCTCCACACATTTTCTGTAGACGCCTGCCAGCAAGATGAAAGGAGGCGGGAACGGGTCACCCTGACTTTGCTCTTGAGCGTTGGTATCCATGAGCTTGGACACGCCATTGGCAATTTTGCCAGGCAATGCTCCAAGGTCCAGTGCAGGTGACAATACTCCGTCCGCTCCGGCATGCGAAATGTTTTCGTAATCGTTGGTCGATATGCTCTCACCCTGATGGCATGCAATGAGTAGACACTGATATCATCGATGACCTCGCACTCGAGAGTGAAAAACGAGAGAGCCGCGAAACTTAGTAGGAACTTGAGTGGTGTCGGTATGCCAGCAGTGGGCTCATGTTCTGAGTCACCAGCTGTCTGGGGGCAACATAGCAGATGATCCCGTAGACTAGATTAACACTCTGGTTTGTACGACGGTTTGCAACTCGGTCAGCCTTCACGTTCATGGCCCATGTCGAGGAGCTGTCCATCGCGCGGTTTCAACACTGTAGGCCTCATCTTCAGGTAGACGGCAGCGACTCATGTTCCAACATGTTGGCCGACGGGACGATAAAAGACTACGTGCGAATATTCTTTACAGAGAGAAGTTCTCCTTGCCTCGACGCAGAGCTTTCGGGTAGGAGGTCACCAATACGCCCATTTCGAACATCGCCATTCTGCGGGACCACGAACTGCTTCACTCCACTGGTGACAGCAAGCATGTTTGGTAGGTACTACGGGGGCGATATGCTCCAGCTCGGCAATGCGAAGAATAGACTGCCGAGCAAGGAGTTCGCGCTCGCACTATAGGGGCGACTTGAACCGGCGGGTGTTTACATCTGCCTTGCCCTGGAAGACCTAGACCAGGAACCCGAGGATGTGCTTGGGAGTCTCCAAGGCCTGTTATCTACTCAAAGCTGCAGGTCAGGGGCTCGTTCGGTTCTGGACATCAGCAGGTTCATCAACTGTAGATTGGTAACTCTTTACAGCATGCCTCATCTACCACGATTGTGTACTAATCCAATCAGCGTTCCCAATAATTCGGACGTAGGATCAACGCTGATATGTTACTGCTCCAAGAGATGCCTTGTTGTTACTCACCCAACGTTACCATCTCGACCCCTTCGACATTCACGTACACAACATGAGTCCTGCTTCGCATGTCTTCAACGGTAGACAGCAAATTCGTCACTGAGCTGAATGAACTTCAAATGGTCAAGTAATCTAACGAGATCATGATTGCGAGCAATGGCGTGTTTGCGCCGTTTGTATTGATGTCTTCTTAATCCCAAGACTACTCGGCTGTGGCCGTGGCGATATCATCAACATAAGCCGTCCCACTGACGCAACAAGTGGTTCTCCCAATGCATCTCAGCCCACGCTGGACAACACCCTTGTATCGCGTCCACCTGGGTGATATCTACCAGGTTCGTCGACAAGAGGTGTCTGCCCTTGAATATCCTGCCCAATCTTGCGAAAGGCGGCTATACCTCCTACGGGATCTCGTAAGCCCGAGCAGATAATCCGGAAAGCCTTTGTCTAATTTCCAGAGCTTGGTGGGCATGCCCCTTATTAGACACTGGGGCGGCTTTTGAAGCACCAAGACCTCTAGCCAGTCATGCCCTGACAATCTGTTGGCTGCGGCCTGAGACTAATAGCTTGGCCGATGACAGCAGACTGTCCACCCATTGCAAGCCGTGGAGACCCAGCACAAAGAAACACCCCAAAACTCTTATGGCTGTTCTGAAGAGGCATAGTGACCACATTGCTGTATGACATGATGAAGGGCGAGCACAGCAATCAAGTCCAAGATCCAGTAGTCGGGACCAGTGTAGACTGCGCAGTAACCGTCTCGCGTCCTGCCAAACGACACTCGATTTAAGCAGACAGATAGGCCGGACGGCTCGACGTCTTCGGCGCATATCACAGCCTCTCCTGGGAAGCGGTCCATAGCTGGACATTGACCAGATCGATATCAAAGCTGCGCGTAACCCTTACCCTGAAATGGATTACCAATATATAACCTCCTTATCCCGTGGGACAAAGGTCAGGTCTGCTGGCGAATGAGGGATCGGGTCGCAGATCGAACGTTACACAGATGGCGAACGATGTCGCAAACGCTCGTTGAGGAATCCCTCATTCCTTGAAGCGATTGATGTTCGTAGTGATCAACTTTCTCATGACATCGATCTGGCGCGCTTGCGCCTTGTTCTTCAGCTCGGTAACACCTCGTTTGTCAATGCGTCGCGTGCCGTTCGAATAGAGGACAGTGTAATCGGGCAACTGCTCTCCTGGCTGGATCACACTCCTTGCTGTGATCGTACAGTGCTGGCCGAGTTGTTAGTGGCTTCCAAATACCGAATCGTGAGCGTGACACCACACACCTTTCCAAGCTTTGCGCCCCTTCCTATCCTAGCGCCGACTCCTATTACGGACCCCTCGCCGATGGTAGTACATCCCGACTCGATTATAGCCGCAACTTCGACGGTGACGTAGTCCTCGAGGGTCACGCCGAATTCGCCCTTTGTAGGATCAGCAGAAGGCGCGCCGATCTGGACGCGCTCGTGGATAATGCATCGGCGGCCAATGGTAACCCGACCGTTCGACGAGTCGAGCTTGTTGCGGGGATGGATGACGGTCTCGCTGCTGATGTTGATGGTATGGTTTCCGGTCAGGACGGCGTTGTCGTGGATGACTACCGAGGACGAGAGATTGACAGGTGCCTTAGGGAGCTGCCCTGCCCTGGGCATCATAGAATGCCGCTTGTTCGAGGACGACATGACGGCGGTGGTTGTCTGTTGTCGCGATGGGGGAAAGGTAGTATCACCGCGCTAGATCGAGCTCTCGTAGGCTTTGTGACCCTTGCAGACCAAGCTCGCGACTGTGCAGCTAAGGGTGGCATATCGAGTTATGCTAGCCATTGATCGATCTGATCCAATCAAATTGATTGACTGCTAGCCAAAGACGGTCTGGTCAGGTTAACCTGGTAACCTGCATAAGTCATAAAAGAGGCATAAGCATGGGACAAAGAGCGAATGACTAAGGGCAAAAATGCATGAGGTCAGCATTCTGTGGTCCAAGCTCCGGCCGCCGTGGGAATGTTCCCACCAGCAGCTTGCTGAGCCAATCACGGCCAAAGCATTTCCGAAAGTGTCCCAGAGGCGATTTCAACGACCATCTCTCTGTCCGGGTTTGAAAGAGCCTCGCCAATTGCCATTGAACTCTCCACTCTCCCGGCTCAATCGAGCGACAACAACCCCTAACGATGCTGTCAAGGACTTCGGCGCCCAAGGCGGCCTCTGCGAAGGCTCTGTCGCGCGTCGCTCTACCCACCTGCAGCCGAATTGCCCGTCCCGCCGCCTCGACAACGCCCTCCCAGACTCGAAAGTTTGCGACCGTCCAAGATGGTGCCCCGAAGCGCACCTACGGCGGCCTCAAGGACCAGGACCGCATCTTCCAGAACCTCTACGGCCGCTACCCGCCCGATCTGAAGTCGGCCAAGAAGATGGGTGACTGGCACAAGACCAAGGAGATCATCCTGAAGGGACACGAATGGATCATCAGCGAGGTCAAGGCCTCGGGTCTGCGTGGCCGAGGAGGAGCTGGCTTTCCTTCTGGCTTGAAATGGGTATGTGCTATGCTTTGCAGACTTCTGCTCCAGGGGGTAAATTGGCCCGATCGTGTCTAACCATCTTGGCAATTGCAGTCTTTCATGAACTTCAAGGATTGGGACAAGGATACGAAGCCGCGGTATTTGGTCGTCAACGCCGACGAGGGCGAGCCCGGTACCTGCAAGGATCGTGAAATCATGCGAAAGGACCCCCACAAGCTTCTCGAGGGCTGCCTCGTTGCTGGCCGCGCCATGAACGCCACTGCTGCCTACATCTACATCCGTGGCGAGTTCGTCCAGGAAGCTGCCGTTCTCCAGCACGCTATCAACGAAGCCTACGCCGACGGTCTGATTGGAAAGAATGCCTGCGGTTCCGGATACGACTTTGACATCTACCTCCACCGAGGTGCCGGTGCTTACGTCTGTGGTGAGGAGACCTCGCTGATCGAGTCCTTGGAGGGCAAGCCCGGCAAGCCCCGTCTCAAGCCGCCGTTCCCGGCTGCTGTCGGTGTCTTTGGCTGCCCGTCTACCGTGGCCAACGTCGAGACCATTGCCGTCGCCCCCACCATTTGCCGCAGAGGTGGTGACTGGTTCGCCGGCTTTGGCCGTGAGCGCAACCAGGGCACCAAGCTGTTCTGCATCTCCGGCCACGTCAACAACCCCGTCACCGTCGAGGAGGAGATGAGCATCCCTCTCCGTGAGCTGATCGAGAAGCACTGTGGTGGTGTCCGTGGCGGCTGGGACAACCTGCTTGCCATCATCCCTGGTGGCTCTTCTACGCCCATTCTCCCCAAGAGCATTTGCGATGAGCAACTGATGGACTTCGACGCCCTCAAGGACAGCCAGTCTGGTCTTGGTACTGCGGCCGTCATTGTCATGGACAAGAGCACCGACGTCGTCCGAGCTATTTCCCGGTTAAGTCATTTCTACCGTCACGAGTCTTGCGGCCAATGTACGCCGTGCCGTGAGGGCAGCAAGTGGACCGAGCAAATCATGCAGCGGTTCGAGAAGGGTCAGGGTCGCGAGCGTGAGATTGACATGCTGCAGGAGCTGACCAAGCAGGTCGAGGGTCACACAATTTGCGGTAAGTTTCACCCCTTTACACCAGAGTCAAGAAGTTCGCTAATAATTTTACAGCTCTCGGCGAGGCCTTCGCATGGCCTATTCAAGGTCTTATCCGCCACTTCCGGCCTGAGCTGGAGGCACGGATGCAGAAGTTCGCTGCGGAGAACGGCGGAGCTGCCTTGGCTGGCGGCTGGAAGGCCGATACCCGCGCGCAAGGCAAGCTCGTTGCTCCTGGCCAGTAGGCGATAGATGCATGAGGCAAAAGTGAATTGCCGAGAAGAATGTACACTTTGCTCGACTACCTCGTTACTTTGTACATAATAAACCGTTTTCGTCCACAGCCTACAATGTACCTTGAATAGGGGCCGGGTCTATAAATATCCTTCCCAATGGTACGATCCCCATCTAATACGTACGATATAAACAGTAAATGATAGGACAAGCCCCTTGTTATGAAGCGAATAAAGGACGAGGGTCTTGGTGATGTTTGTCTCCCAGTGTTGCCACCTCGCCGTGTGGGAGGGAGCTAGCGAGCTGGCATTGGCTGCACACAAGCCATTGCACTGGACTCAGTCCACGTCTGGAAAAGACGTGCATAGAACGGAGCCATGCAAAATGTCATGAAAATGATATGCTTGCTGCGTTCTTGTCTAGCACCGAGCTTGGGCACATGTACAAGCCTACTTCACTAGCGTGAGCCTACTAGGTGGGAAAAGACCCTGAGATCGAAGGTTGTATGTATTGGCATTCAAAATACTACTCGTCATCGACTGCCAGATCGCGCCCTAAACTTAGACTTCGTAGGTCCACCTACAAGCCATCATAACACCATGACATGCAGGTGTTGCTGGGCGCAAGGGACAAAGACATGGATGGGGAAATGACTTCATACATATTTCATTATGGACAGGAGAAGAAAACTTGGCTCTATTAATACAGAGAAACCTCCATCTGGTGCATCGATGGAATAGCCAGATACCATCTTACACATCAGACCAATTTACGAATAACAAGCTTCTTTACATCCAACCATGTCTTCAAAACTGCTACAATCGGCGACTCGTTCCGCTGCGCGGACTTTAGGACGGACAAGCCAGACGTCATCACGAGTTGACGCCTGCAGGACGGGCCGGACGTACGCTACAATGGACAAGCCGCCGCCGAGCCAGGGCGGAAACAACCGAGCCATGTAAGTGATGCTTCTGAACACTTCCCTCCGAGGTCACTATCCCCGACTCCCCCAATTTTGCCCTCCGTGCCGATATACCCATACGTCGTACACCACAAATACCTAACCTTTCGCTTCTTCGTCACTACACAGCGGCATAGCCCTCGTCGGCCTCACCCTGCCGGCCCTCTACCTCTACAGCTCGCGGTCGGCCTCGGGCACGCACCCGACGGCGGCGGCGGCCCAGACGGCGGCCTACGCGCGGCCGGACCTCGACCCGGCGGGCAAGACGCGGGCCAAGAAGGAGGAGACCGCTGCCAACGGCGGCCAGCCGAAGCACATGCACCCGGAGGACCACGACCCGGCGGCGTTCAAGCCCGGGTTCGGGCGGCAGCACGAGCGCAAGCGGGTGGATGGGCCGCCGGATGGGCGGAATCATAAGGATCTTAATGATCGGAACCGGAACATTTGAGGGGAGGGAAGAGTGTGGCGATAGATAATATCATGAGGTTGGGGGAACGAGTTGGAGTTTGGCAAGGGGATGGAAGGGAAGTGTACTAATACATACCTATGTGTCTGTGGGAGATGAACCCGTAGATGCATCACGGTGTAATGGACATGATTGGGTTACCTACTTTACCACGTCTTCCTGCTCCTACTGTTGTGGTGTGTTCGTGTTGTTTGCGGGGACGGATGCATACAAACAGCAATCAGCCAAATGGCTCTGACGACAACTATGATGTTGCAAACAGTAGGATGACCCAATGCCAGTATTGCTAGTGGAGAGGGTTTATAAGAAGGCTTTGATGTCCAACCAACTCGGGGCTTGATGCTTGTCACTTTTACATCTCCAAATTGGGAGATATTTGATGTTTTGGCTGCGCCCAAAATGCACTGAACTCAACAGTGGTATTGAATGCGAAGTCGGAATATCTTCCAAGGAAGTTTTGAATTCTTGGAAAGCAGAGCATTAATTGAATAGGTCGTTTCTGGTTCAAGGCATTGGGTGTTGAGGTTTCTCGACGATTGGCAAGGAATGGGGTGGGGCTCTATGCATTATAAGTACTCATAACGGAGAAATAATTCAATAATCCCATACGGCCCATTAGTATAGTGGCAGTATACGTGCTTTGGGTTCTCCTCAATATGCACGTGACCCGGATTCGAATTCCGGATGGGCCCCAACTTTTGGACTTTTTGCCGGTTCATTTTTGGTCTATGATAATCTCGATAGTTGATTTTGCAGTCAAAAAGTCATCAATTGGCATCTAGGGGTAGTATGTCGCTGCCAAACTGTCAGCCAGCAGATGCGGCAATGTCACCCCATGCCATTGCAGGGCTGCATGTGGCGGCGCAGTTGATGTTACTCTCTACATGAATACATCGGGATACTCGGGCCTCGACAAACCGAGACCCGGGGGTAATTGGAACCCGTGCAACCCCAAACCCCGGGCCGCCTATCCTTTTGGTGGACTGCAACCAAGATCCAATATACTGGTTACCCGCTGTCATAACACACGAGAGGTGATAGTGGCAGCCAATAGGGACACCTGCAAGTCATGTCTGCTACCTCGCTTGCAACCAGCTCGCAGGCCGCGGGGTCGTCTGGTAGAACCCGGGTAGTATATATCAAGTACCTATGACCGTGAACCCCCGCCCTGTCACATATGGTTTACATACTCGTACATTTTACTCCCTCACCGTCACCAGACAAGCCGTGACGCTTAAGAGAAAAGCAATCATTGAACACAGTCGTCTCTCCACTCCGTTCCCCCTCTCTTCGGCCGTGAACAGCCTGACCAACATGGCCCAGCAGCCCCCGCGCTTCACCCTATCGCGCGCGACCCCGGCCGACATGGACGAGGTCGCGCGCCTCGAGTACGACTGCTTCCCGGCCTTCATCCGCGCGTCCTTCATGGGCTGCCGGTCCGAGGCCGACCTGCCGCGCGTGGCCGACCGGTTCCGCGACGAGATGCGGACCAACGTCCACGACGTCTGGGTCCTGGTCCGCGACCTCGAAAGCGGCAGGCTGGCCGCCGCGAGCAACTGGCGCGTCTACTTGAATGGGGCGGCCGCGCAGGCGTCCGACGACGCGCCGATGCCGTGGATGGCGGAGGAGCAAGGGGGCGACGGGGAGGCGCTGGCGCGGGCGCGGGAGGTTATGGGGGAGATGAATGCGGCGCGGAAGGCGGCTAACCCTGAGGGGTTCTTGCGTGAGTTTTTCTCGGTCCTGGCCTGGCCTGGCTGAGTGGTGCATTAATATTAAAAAAAAAAAAACTAGATCTTCATATCTGCTTTACCAGCCCCGAGTTCAGGAGGAAGGGCGCGGGCAGCTTGATGCTTCGGTGGGGTTGCGACCTGGCCGACCAGCTGGCTCTGCCGGGCTGGATCGAGTCGTCCGCCGAGGGCAACTTCTTGTACAAGGTGTTTGGCTTCTACGACGTCGGCAAGATGAAGGGTGAGGGGGATATGAGTGGGACCTTTATGAGGCGCGATGCGAGGACCACGCTTGGAGCCGCGAAGGCGGGTGAAAGTTGACCGAATTGAATGAATAGGGGATTGGGATAGTATTGAGGGACAAGTAGAGGACGCGGACAAGTGTTCCACGGCGTGCCATATCAGACAACAATTCTATACATTGATCTAGGTACCTTTTCCCAACCATGACGCCAGGTATACTATAAAAACAAACATAATTGCCGCTATGGGCCATACAGATAAGAAGAAACACATTCTTAACGTCAATCGTAACTAAGAGGAGTGTGTTCCTTTCCACGAGGCTCACTTTTCCCCCCTGATGAGACTCACCTACTCAACGTGGTACGTGGTAGTGACCATGATGCCACCCCCAGCAGACTGCCGACTGCCATGCGGGCGATGGTTCTCCTGATGAGGTTGAGGCCTGTTGTTGTTGTCCACAGCCGCCCCCAACCCCCTCTCGACATCGGGGATGATCTCGGTGACCTCGAACCCGGGCGGCACAATCATCTCCTCGCTCGAGTTCTGCGACATGGTGCGCGTCAGCTCGCTACCCCCTTTATCCTTCTTGCCCTTGCTCGACCAGTAGCCGCCGCCAAAGGCGTTCATGGAGTGCGTAAAACTCGCGGCTGCTGCCGTCGCGGCGTACGGCCCGTAGCGGCCATCGCCCCCCTGGTCCCCATTGCCGGTGCCCGTGCCCGTGCCCGTGCCGCGCCGGAACGAGAAGTAGGCGGCGCGCGCGGCCGACCGGCTGCCGCCGCTCTGCTGGGAGCTGCCGAGGCCGTCCTTGCTGCGCATCAGCGTCGTCTTCATCCACTTGGACTGGGAGAAGAGGGGCTTGATGGCGGCGGCGTTGACGGCGAGGATGCCGATGAACTGGTGCGGAAAGCCAGGTCAGTAATTGGTTTCCCCACATCTTGCAGCAATTCATTCATCGTATCCCTTCAAGACAGCGGAGATGATAATATTGATGTCATGGCTTCACGGGGTTTTACTCACAGTTTCCCGGATCGCCCAGATGGTGCTGACGTTGATGCCCTGGATGTCGTGCAGAGACATGACGCAGCGCAGGATGGTGGCGATCATGATGAAGACGCCGGAGCAGAGAAGCAAGCCGACCGCGACCTTGCGGCCGCTCGTGAGCTTGACCTTCCAGAGCAGGGGGATCGGGGTTGCCACGATCATGGCGTCGGTGCTGCATAGAGATTGCGAGTATTAGCGAGAAGGGTCTGTCTCGATATTGGGAGACGAAAAGAGTCATGCGTACCTGACGTTTAGAACGACCAAGGTCAAGTAGTTGGCTACTGCCAGAGTACATGAGTCCTGTTTAACTCCTTGTCAGTCTCATTACGATAGCTAGCTTGACGGGCTCATGTCTTTTTGGCAACTTACTCCCGGGTTCGGATAGACCTGCCAGTTCTTTCGCAAAGGCTGGCAGTGGCCCAGAATCACGGCCAGCATGACGATGTAGGCAAGCACACAGAGGACGCCGAGCAGTTTGACGAATCTCTGGAGACGTAAACCCTCGCTAATTCGTCTGGGTTAGTACGGTCACCAACGCGAATGATACAAAAAGGATACTCACGTTATACGGTGGAAGAAGCAGAGCATAGTACCCTTGAGGCACCAGATGAGGGTGACGTAGAAACACCACCCGGCCAATAGGTATTTGGAGCCCGCCGCCATCTTGGCAATCTCTTCTGGGCTCAAGGTGGCTCCCATCTCATCCGTGATGCCGATGTTTGTTCCGTTCTGGCCTGCCGTCGAGGAAAAGAGTCTACGAGTCAGCCATATGAACGAGCCCCTGGATCGGTGGGAGAAAGGGTCAGGAAGATGTACCGATCAGTTCCAACATGCATAGTTCGGCCTGAGAGAGAGCAAGATAACGTGAGTAATTAATGGTCCATAGTTCTGTCGCTGGAGTGAAATGGCTTACCGTCCAAAATACCAACGAGAGTACGGCGAAGACATCGTCGCCTTGCCACTTCCTGAACCCGACGGCTCTCCAGCGGGCAAAGTATCGAAGGAACAGCACCACGACTCCGATCGCGTACTCTGTCCAAGCTTCTCTCTGGAAGGGGGTGCTTCCGCCCATGGTGACTAGAGGTAAAAGTGTCCAGCAGCTGATGATTCACAACGCAAGGGAAACGAACGTGGGCGGAGATATCTTGGAAGAACGCTCCGGGGCTCAATGCCGTGGGGGGTTGCAGCTTTGGTGCGTATTATAATCCCACATCCATTGGAGTTCCTATAGGCGATATGGTATTACATGACATCCACCATCGCCAATTGGAAAGGTCGGGTGTTCGGCGACGTGGCTGTTAAAAGCAACCTCACCCTCCAACCTTTCGCCCCCTGCCACCAACGACCTGGGGGAGGGGGTTCGCAGCGATCTTCAAGAAGTTTATTCCGAATACCTGTCTTCGATCTCCTGCCCATCATCCATCTCCAGGGGCAGGCAGTTGGTGGAGGGGGGACTCAACGAGGGTGCAGATCGCAACTAGAATGCGTATCCTAAAGTCAGGGGCAGGCACACACACACGGATGCAATATTGAAGAAGCTCTTTACATGAACCGTTTTGCATTGCAGAGACATTGTCTCAACGGGTCAGCACCCAATCCCCTTATCGGCATTAAGCAGGCGAGTCGAAAAAGCCGAAAAAGCCATGACGAGGAAACAGAAACAAACATGCCGGATATCGTTGGCTCCGCCCGTGCTGCTCTCTTCCGCCTGAGACACAGGGTGGAGTGAGTGGCATACACTTCACAAACTCAATGCTCTGTCAATCTCGAGCAACTTTTGCCATGGCTAGCGCTGCCGTATAAGACATACGGTGGCGGCATGCATAGTCAAGTACTAGCCAAGTGGTCGCAAATCGGTTTTCTTGGCATCCGATAAAACGTCTAAATGCGAAAAACACAAGTGTTATACTACTTTCCTAGCTCGATGCTGTAGCGGCCGGGGCTCTGCTGTTGTGTCGCCGGCTAGGGACGCATCGGGAATAACGGATGGTCGGGGTCCAATCCCGAGCCCGGAAGACACCCTCTTGCAGCCAGCGTACAGTAAGTAATACATTGTCTTGGGGGGGAACCCCACTATGACCTGTAAATCAGTTCTCCATCAGCATTGAAATTTGCTTTTTCGGTGCTGTAAGTCTTCAACGTTGGCGCCGGCCTCTGCAGATCGCCCAGCCCGTAACCCTCTCGGCACAGGAACCGCAAACCAATCGGCCGCGGCGGAGGGGGCGTTGGGATTACTACGCGACGCTAGGTGATTGGCAAGGCGACTATGCACGAGGGGTCCAGATCTGACCCCTCGTCATCAACCTCTGACTGAGAGCCCCCCCTCCTTCTGCACGTATACTTGTGTCGCATACAGGCAAGCAGCGGGGAAAGTTGGAGTGAGAGAGGGAGAGGGAGATGGGGAGTGGCAGACCCATTGCCCCGAGGCGGCAATATTAAAACATACATATGATATCGCCAGCCTCCAGGTGCATGAGTAAAGTATCTTTCCCCCAAATCCCCTTCACATCTTTTTTGTGTGCTGCGTGAGAATCTGATTTGTCGCCAACATGGGTTCGATAGTTACCCCTGCGGAAGAGTATGATTTTATCGTATGCGGGTGAGTTACATGCGTTGGCTAGATTGAAGTCTGTGTTATATCATACCACCTTTACTGACCCATGTGTAAACGGACAGAGGTGGCACGGCCGGGTGTGTCGTAGCCGGGAGGCTCGCGGAGAGGGACCCTAGTCTCAAAGTGCTCGTTATCGAGGCCGGCCAGCACAACGAGCATCTGGAGAACACCCAGATGACAGGAGGGTGAGTGATCATATATTTTCTTTCTCTCCATTTGCTTCTTCCCCTTGCCCTCATTCTTCTTCTTCTTCTTCATGCATGTCTAAGAAGCAGCCACCTACTCACGTGTACACACACATACTGACTCCTCTGAAGATGGGCACAGCTATTCGATGCAGAGACGGACTGGAACATTGTGGCTGACAAGGGAAACGCCATCAACGACCGCCAGGTCAAACTGAGCCGGGGCAAGTATCTCGGGGGATGTTCCGGCTGCAACGGCACACTCTGCATCCGCGGCTCGAAGCAGGACTACGACGACTGGGGCTGCGAGGGCTGGAGCGGGGAGGAGTTCTTTGGATACATGCGCAAGGTGAGTAAGGCCTGTGGGATATTATAGTTCAGCCTCCTTTTTCTGTTGGCTAACAGGAAATGCCAGGCCGAGACATTCCACACCAAGGAATGGTTCGACGAGTCGGCCAAGTCCCACGGCTACGATGGGCCCCTGCATAACGAACCGCATGATCTCGCCCCCATCTCAGACCTCATCCTCCAGTCCATGGTCTCCAAGGGCATGCCATTGGACCCTGACATGTTCTCGCACGGGGAGAACCCCCAGGGGTGCGGCCATCCCCCGCGCACCGTCCACCAGGGCATTCGTACCACCGGGGCTGACTTCATCACCAAGAACAACAACAGAAACAACATCACCATCCTGGTGGAGACGCACGTCGACAAGGTCATACTCGAGACCAACTCGCAGGGCGAGCTGCAAGCCACGGGCGTGCGGGTCATCAAGCCGGACGGCACCGCGGCCCGGCTCTCGGCCAAGAAGGAGGTCATCGTCAGCGGCGGCGCCTACTGCAGCCCCAACATCCTGCACCGGTCCGGCGTCGGCGCGCGCTCCGACCTGGAGCCCCTGGGCATCTCGACGCTGGTGGAGCTGCCGGGCGTCGGGCGCAACCTGATGGACCACCTCATCGTCTTCATGTTCTACGAGACGGACCGGCCGGGCCTGACGACGGACCACCTCGTCTACCACGGCGACGCCTTCAAGACGACGTACCAGCAGTGGAAGGACGAGAAGACGGGCTTCCTGTCCACCTTCCCCTTCGGCGCCTTCGCCTACGCGCGCCTCGACGAGCGCCTGGCCGACTCGGCCCTCTGGAACGCGGCGGCGGCGGCGGCGGCGCGGGCCGGGCCGGGCGGCCGCGACCCCATGGGCCTCACGCCGCGCCAGCCCCACGTCGAGTTCTTCAACACCGAGTGCTACGGCGGGCCCAAGCAGTACGACCAGTTCCCCGTCGACGGCGAGCACGCCTTCAGCATGATCGCCGAGCTCTTCGGCGCCCGGTCGCGCGGGTCCGTCCGCCTCCGCAGCGCCGACCCCCTCGACAGGCCCCGCGTCGACTGCGGCTACCTGTCCGACCCGCTCGACCTCGAGGTCCTGGCCGAGGCCTGCCGCTTGGGGAACGAGATTATCATGGAGGGCAAGGGCACCCGCGACATCGTCAAGGGGTCCTGGCCGCCCGAGCTGACTCACCATACGAACAAGACCCGGGAGGACTGGAAACCGTACGTCAGGGAGCATGCGACGACGTGTAAGTAGTCATCTTCCAATCCCATCTGACACTCTCTGACTTCCCAACAGGCTACCACGCTTCCGGGACTTGCGCCATGGGCAAGGCGGATAATCCTAACGCGGTGGTGGATGAAGAGCTGGTGGTGAGGGGAGTCAAGAACCTGCGCGTGGCAGATACTAGTATCATCCCCATTCTCGGCGGCGCGCACACGCAGATGCCGGCATACGGCATTGGGGAGAAATGTGCTGATCTCATCAGCAAGAGGTGGAAGTTGAATTAGCTAAATTAGACTGATTGACTTGATGCTTGATAGAAGAAATGCGATTTATGAGAGTAATACAAGATCCTGCGACTCTTTCCTGACTTTCGATTTATCAAGTAAAGGGTTGGATTTGCAATCAACAAGACGGGTTGTTTTTGGCAGGAGTTCAATGACGTTCAACTGAGCTAATCCGAGCCGTACCCGGCCCAACTTGCCCGTTTCGGCACCGCTTTCGAATGGATAGTATCCTAGACTTGTACTGACGATCCGCCGGCCTACCTCTCACCAATTTATTGCAAGGAAGACGCACATTTGTGGCTTGGACACCCACAATGATTGACCTTGTGCATGTTAGATAATTTGGAACGATACTTCTACGATGGCATCAAACTCATTAGATGTGTCTGGACATATTCAGCCAACACCCGAGACACAGCCAAATATACACACCAATCTGCTTTGGCTTCCCCTGCGATGAGCAGCATGTCAGCGAGGAATCCGTTCTCGCACACTTGCAAGTCGGTCTGGAACGGCTGACACGCGGCTTCCCTTGGATTGCCGGCCAAGTCGTCCGAGACGACGACGGCATCTTCAGAATCAGACCCTACAGAGAAACCCCCTCGATTACGGCCAATGATCTACGGCAGGACTTCCCGCCCTGGATAGCAGGATACTTGCACTCAGGAGGCAGCGGCGGCGGCGGCATTCCCGCCTCTATGTTGGACGAGTCGATTCTCGCTCCGTGTGGTACGTTTCGCCATCCCACCGGACCGGCAACACCCGTGTTTCTGCTGCAGGCGAACCTAGTGCCCGGTGGACTCTTGCTCGTGATGAACGGCCTGCACAGCTGCATGGACATGGCGGGCCAGGCCCAGATGATCCGCCTCCTGGCGAAGGCGTGTCGCGGAGAGCCCTTCACTGCCGAGGAGCTCTCGACGGGCAACATGTCGAGAAGCGATATCCTCCTGCCCCTCCTCGACGTCTCTGACGAGGAAATATTAAAGGATCCCAAAGAGTCCACCGCCTACTTGACAGGGGATAAGGACGACCAGACGAATACACCGTCGGCGGCGGCGAGCAGCAGCAGACCACCCAGAAAAGCAACGACGACCCCCGCAAACGTCAATACGTTGGTCCACCTTCGTCTTCCCCAGCCCAGCCCTACAAGCCCTCAAGACCGCCGCCTCAGCCACGATGCCCTCGGTACAAGAAGAAGAAGGAGAACATATCCCATTCATATCCACAGACGACGCCTAAGCGCCCTCCTCTGGCAGTCCATCACGCGCTCCCGCCTCCCCACCTATCAGCCTCGTCACTCCCCTCCACGGAGCCAACAACCACCACGCTGACCCGCACCGTCGACGCTCGCAACTACGTCCCCGGCCTGCCGCGCGCCTACCCCGGCGACGCCGCGTGCAAAGTATCCAGCACCTCCGACGCAGCGTCCCTCGCGAACAAGCCCCTGGGCGCCATCGCCGCCTCACTGCGCGCCGTCTGCGATCCGATGAGGTGCGCGACGGGATCTGCGCGCATGCCACCAAGCTGGCCAGGGCCATGGTTAGGAGCAACGACGATAACAGCGGCAGCAGCAATGGTTTTGGACCCGTCGACGGGCGTGAACCTGAGCTCGTGGGCTAAGGAGTCGTGCTACGACTTCGACTTTGGAGAAGTTACCGTGGACTCTGGTGATGGCGATGGTGGTGGATCGAGCAGGCATCTCCCGGGGCTGGTGCTGGGTGGGCCGGCGGTGGTGCAGCGGCCGGTGTTCATCGACGACGCTTGGGAGGGCCTGGTGTATTTGATGCCGAGGCGGCCCGACGGAGGGATCGCAGTGCTGGCCTGCTTGCGCCGGGAGGACATGGCACGAATGCGGGAGGATCGCGAGTTGGCTAGGTATGGACGATACGTGGGATAAGGTGGAAGCAAGAAAGGTTGCAACACAAAAGCTAAACCCTTCTGAGATTGCAGAGATTAGTACTATGTATGTGTATGCATGCTTTGAATATTGAGATCTATGTCTAATGCGCTTGTATGCTGTTATTATGTACAGTCGTCCGCAACCATATCGAGACGATGTTACTGCTCGACGATCTCGAGGACTTAGACGGCAACCCCCTCTAGATGGTAGGTCTATACTTTCTTTATACACCCGCAGAATGGTCGGTCCGGCATTACATCCCGCACCGCCACCAGCTCTTCTGCTTCGTCTCCTCGTGGCCCTCCTCCTTAACATTGTGCTGGCCGACGATGGTCAAGAAGACCTGGTCCAGGGTGGTAGGGCTGACGCTGTAGTGCTCGATGCCGAGGCTCTCCTTCTGCTCCTCCAGCTGGACGATCAGGTGGCCGACGGCGCTCCTCTGATCGACTTGACTGGTGTCCCCTCCTCTACCATCTGCGAGCACGGCGCTCGCAGGGACGGAGAAGCGCAGCTGTCCGTGGTACGTCTTCTCCTCCACGTCGGCGCCGGGGTACGTCCGCTTGACCCAGTCCTTGACGCGCTCCATCTCCTCCGGCGTCGAGTGGGGCGCGTGCGGCTGACGAGGTGGACGTAGAGCGCGTCGCCGAAGCGCTGGCGCAGATTCTCCACCGGGCCCATGGCCAGCATGCGTTTGGCGAGGATACCGGCGCGGTTGGCCAGGGCGTCGGCCTCTTCCATGCTGTGTGTCGTGAGGAGGATCGACCGGCCGGGCACGATGCTGGCCAGCGTCTTCCACATGATTCGTTTCGCCGCCGCATCGAGACCGGACGAGGGCTCGTCGAGCAGGACGACCGACGGGTTGCCCATCAGCGCGATGCCGAGCGAGAGCTTGCGCTTGTTGCCTCCCGACAGAGCGTGGGCCTGGCGGGTCGAGAATGCCTCGAGGCCGACGGCGCGGATCACGTTTCGAACGTTGTGGTCAACATCGGGTATACCCCTGATGTTCGCATAGAAACGTAGATGCTCAAGCACCGTCATGGAATCAATAGCATCAAACTGCGGGCACACGCCCAGGTTAGCCCGAGCTGCCGCGCGTTTCTTGCTGACGGAAACATTCTCGACGAATATGTCGCCGCCGTTGCGGCTTGGTTGAATGTCTCCACGGATAAGAGAATAGTTGTCGACTTGCCGCTCCATTGGGCCCAAGGAGCGCGAATACTTCGCTGTGCTGCACACCAAATGTGACATTGTCCACAGCTGTGTTCTTCTTGAAAGTTTTTGTCAGGTGCACAACCTGCAGCCCATCCGACTCTCTAGACGAGGTTGTTACGCGCGTTAGCTCATTGGCAACCTCCTCATCAGAATGCGTCTCGTCAGCCTTGGGCTCGATGGGTTTCCGCGTGAACTTGTGAAAGATACTGAGTCCAGCACACTGTCATACCATTGGCCCTCCATAGACAGTTATGGCAGACGGATTGGGTGCCAGCTGGAAACCATCGCACGCAGCCGAAAACAGGTTGAGCGCGAACAGTGTACGAACGATGGAACCTATGGGGATGAAGGCGGAAATGATGAAGTGCGCCAGGTTGATATCCTCATCGATTTTGTTGGCCGGAGCATATGATGACGCAAAGGTACGCGATCAAGTAGATCAGGAAACCGACTACCGTCCACCGCAGCGAAGGCATATGCGTGGAGGCCAGACCGTACAGCATGAAGATGAGGAACACTGGGGGCCGTTAGCACTGGATACCGAAAGAGGACAAACCTCATAGAGAACCGACTTACAGTATGCAACATGGTACCAAACGCTGGAGAGCGTTGCGAAAATAATAATAACGAACGCAGTGACCGAACACCATTGGAGTATTGCAAACCTCGAACATTGTTCCGCCGCTCAATATTGGGGTAGAGCCCGAAGAAGGCAGGGGAAAGCAGACAAGGCCAGACACATGTAGACGAGGACCTGAAGCGAGTTCCCCATACCCGGGGCGAAGGGACTGTCGAAGGGCTTAAAAGTGGTGGCAATAGTAGCGTTGACCAGCATCACGTTCTGGAGATTTTGAGTCGCCACGGAGCTGTACAAGTCGGCAAATTCGGCCTTGTAGGCAAGGGTAGGCACAGAGTTGGAATCGCCGAGCCAAAAACCGCCTGGCGTCACGTTTTTACGGTGCTGCTCAATATTGTCATGAACTCGCTCAGAGAGTTGACGACGGTGAGCTTCTTCAGAAAGCTCTCAGGGGTAGTACCATTGTCATCTGAGCCCGCCGCCGCCGCCGCCAAAAGGCTAGGAGGATGTCCGGAAACAGGATAGGGGCAAACAGCCTTGTGAGGTCTTGTTGGTTGCTCGGGAAGCGGGACCAATGGCGAGGGTAATGTTGTTGTACAAATCCTGGGCGTTACTGTCTGATCTTGACGAGCTCTGATCGGAGGGAGTGCAGCCGATTTGACTTTGGCCCGTGATGAAGAGCATGACCAACCCTGCTGCCACAATGGGAATGAAGAACGCTGCAAAGTAAGGGAACCAGTTCGTTTTGAGAATCGTGATCCTTTTCTTGAACAAAACAGTCAGCTGGCGGCCAAACCCAATTGGCTTCCCAGAGAGCAAGGCCAGGCTATCCTTCCTTTTCAGGGCCATCGACTGCTTGCACATTTCTGAGCTCACTTGCTTGTCGTCGCTTATGCCATCTGCTGATGCTTGCAGCTTGGAGAAGTCTTCGCCGTGGACTTCTTCGGCTACCTGCAGGAAAACGTCTTCGATGGTTGGTCCAGAGTACTTGTAGTCGCTTATACCTGCCGCCTCCAACGTCCGGATCACTTCGGCAGCGGCAGCCGAAGACTTGGCGATGTAGCTGATGACATCGAACCCGATCTTCATGGTGACGCCCTCAACTGGGGGGTTCTTAATATCTTGGGCATTGAAAACATGGATGCGGTACCCGGCGCCCAACGGTCCTTGAGTTCCACAGAAGAACCTTGGGCACGCAACGTGCCCTTTGAGAGGATAGCAAGCTGATCTGCGAGGAGATCGGCCTCGTCCAGGAAATGTGTCGTCATGATTATGGTACGTCTGCCTCGCTCAGCGAGGAGAATGTCCCAGACTTTGCGGCGAGATAAGGGGTCGATTCCAGATGAGACCTCGTCAACACAGCATACGGCAGACCCTCCCGTCAGCATCATACCCAGCTGCAATTTTCGTTTTGTCCACCGGATAAGGTTTTCGACATGGCCTTGATCTTGAGCTCAAGGTCAACAGCATGAACCAGCTCTTTGATCTCCGCTTTTGATGATTTATTTCCAGGGGCCTTTAGGCGGTTGAAAATTTGAATGTGTTCAAAGACAGTAAGCTCGTCCCAAAGCACGTTCTTCTGAGGTGCGATTCCGAGGCCACCAGTACCATCTATAGTGATGTTACCGCTTGACAGCTTGCTGATTCCAGCGATAGAGTCCAACGTCGTGCTCTTTCCTGACCCGTTTGCGCCAAGGAGGGCAAGAATCTGGCCTCTCCCAGCGCTCAAGGTTAGTTCATTGACTGCAACGACAGGCTCAGGGGCAGGGGAAATGAAGTTGAAGAGACGCCTGAGACCGCTGGGCTTGTAAATCTTGGTGAACTTCTCGAGGCGAACAGCCGCTTGGGGTGCACTGGCAGCATCTTGTCCACGAAGGATGGTCCGCCCCTTTGTTGTTGAGCCATGCAAGACCCTCTCCAAATAAGCACCCAATACAGGGTACGCAAATATTTGTATAACCAGGAAGACCCAGAATACAATGCCGGGAAGTTCCCAGGGACTATCAGGAGGAGTGCACCAGATCCGCAGGCCACGAATGCTTTTGGTAACGGGCGACATACGTAAGGAACCATACGAAATTGCAAGGCGTGAACAGCAAGCTCAAGACAATGACTGCAGCAGTGCTGGGTGCTGTGAGTGCCTGCGCAAGGATGGCCAGAAGAATGTAGGCAATCGTGCTCACTACACCGACAGCTGTGACTTTTGAAAAAGGCCGAGCCGAAAATTGACAAAGATGCCAATGCCAAACCGGAAAGGAGGAAATGGACAATCAGCAGACCGACATTGGACGAAGCGAAAACACCGCGCCCTATGATGATGGCGGCAATAATCCAACCAGGAAGATATACAACCGTGAACGCAATGTGATGGGAGAGCAGTCTGGCGACTTGAGCTTCCCACAGGCGCTTGGTCGGCATCATGGCGTCAAGCAGCTGGGACATGCCAATCTCCACGCTCCGTGGCCATGAAGCCCGTCATGTGGTAGCAAACGCCAATGATGGTGGCAATGAAGGCGACCGCTAGGAAATTGACGAGAGCCTGCTGGTAGAGTTGCCGGACTTGCTCGGCGCGCTCCTCCTGGGTCATTGAGGTAAATGCGTATTCGCGGGTTTCGGTGGGCAAAGAGCGTCCAGTGAGCCCCCCGATTGCTGAATCAACTGCCTTCTGCAACGGCAAGGCGTATATCTCGGCATCGTTGGTATCTTTCGTGGTGTCGATTTTGTTACCGAGAGCGCCGTCTGCTCTAAGCGTGTAGTTCCATATCTGCCTCGAGCCTTCGGTAGGCGAGGATTCGAAGACCACAGCTCCATAACAGCCTGTCACGGCGCGCAGACTACTTTTGCAGATAAAGCCGATATCTGCCGGGTCCGATAACCTTGTTGCGTTCTTTCCAGCGCCTGTAACTACATCGGCGACCTTGTCAATCACCCGGTCGATATCACCTCCGGCATGCCCGTTGTTTACGAAAACAACGGTTCCCGATCGTGCCGCTGGCGTAGTCCAACGCTTCCGGGAGCGACCGCACATTGTGAATGTCTTGGATACCGATACAGCCGGAGGAACGAATAGATTACGAGCGAAGCTCAGAAACGCAGCCAGCACCTCCGGCATGCCCGTTGTTTACGAAAACAACGGTTCCCGATCTGTGCCGCTGGCGTAGTCCAACGCTTCCGGGAGCGACCGCACATTGTGAATGTCTTGGATACCGATACAGCCGGAGGAACGAATAGATTACGAGCGAAGCTCAGAAACGCAGCCAGCAGAATCGGCAGCACGAAGGCCCTTATTACTGTGGCGAATGAATGTCGCACGAATACGATTTTGAAATTTTTGGACGTTAAAGTCCAGGTTTGACTAAGGAACGCCATGCCTGCCTGCTGCTGGGCGGCGCGCGAACGGTCGGGACTCTCGGAGATAATCAATGTCCAACCCCAAAAAATTGCGGCGTCGCGACAGGACAACGGTCAGTCAGCCTAACCGTCGGATGGAATATGACGGGACGTCGACCTCTAGACGACCGAGCTGGAAACCATGATGGGCAACAATGTAAAGAGGAAGAATGAAGTCAACTGCGGCTATTCAATGACGACCGCCGTACGGGATATTCGCGATCCAGAAACTAGTTACGTCAAGACTTTTGCGCCGAGGGTGGCTGTGGATGCTGACAATCGTAGTGGTCGTATTGCCAATGTCGAAGCTGCTTGGCGTGGACTGCAGCTTTCTTCTCGGAACAGCAAGCAAACAAACAAGAAGGATGAGAAGACGAGGGAAAAGAGGTCGCAATGGACAGACAGCCGTTGTCACACGGGGAACTATACAAAACACAAACAAACTTACTGTACTTATACTTAGACGATTGGCTGGCTTGGGTTACAATGCGACGATTAAAGCCCACCAGGGCGGGCATGGGCAGCCTGCAGCACGGCTGATGCAGCGTCGCCTCGCCGCGCGCAGTGCCTACCAGACGCGGAAGGCAGTCCGCGAGTCGCAGAGGCAAAAATGGGTTTCGAAGGATGGGCTTTTGGCAAAATATGGGGTTCTTGACCCAATCTCGGGTCTCGGGAATCGGCCTATCGCTTAGAACCAGACATGGCCCTCGCTTGGGAGCTTGGGCGCCTGTACTGTAGCCTGGGGAGGATCCCAAAATCCCCCAAGAACCACTGAAGAACACCAAACCAGAACGACCAAGAGTCGGATTCGTACGCATCTCACCTGGACCAACACTACGCTTGCAGCGGATTGCTTACTAGTGCAGCATGCAAGCAACACCTGGTTCTTTAGTTCTCATCTTCATCTTCTTTCCCGCTTGTGGCACATTATGTACTGATGTTTGCAGCTTCACATACATCCCATGTATCTGTTGTTGAACCTATTCGCTCGGGTTGCTCGGGTAGCTATCTGAACCTAACTTAATCTATCCATTGTTAACTTCTGCTAGGTAGGAAACAAACAAACCGCATACATACTCAACGGCCCGGTAGACTTTCATAGCCGAGTCTATTTATAGGCCCATTCTGTGAACTGTATGCAATGGCTGCTTGATATTGATACTGCTCTCTCTCTCACTCTCTCACCTCTCACATAATATTCGCGTGCATTCGGCTCGCATTCGGCTGCAAACATATGTAACAGCATCTGACTCGGTAACCATCCATCGTTTCAGACTAGGTAGCACGATTAGGCAGCAGCCGAGATTGTGCCCAGACCAGCCACGAGTCTTGGGGAATTCGTACACAGCCAATAGCGCAGACTGCCCCTGTCGCAGTGACGTTCACGACTCTGCAATACGTTTTGCTAAGGCTTACTTCGTACTCTACACATCTTGAACAATTCATCCATGGTGTACGGAGTATCTTCCCGTACATCAGGGTCGGTAAAGAGTCTGCACGACGATGCGATGCTTTGTGCCTTACATGAGCTATGTAATATTTCGCGGGGCATCTGTGGACGCGTAGGCACTACTCTATACTCCGTAGTCGAATTGGAAAATGCATTGGGCGGTCAGTTCAGCTAGGAGGACCATGTCCCCGTAAATGGAAGGGGCCAAGTCTCGGCACGCTATCTTTCAAAGAAAACCTCCACCACCATAGTCATCGTCGTCGTCCACAATGAATCCGCCCTCAGCCTCAGACTCCTCCGCGTGTTCTTCTGCCTTCCGGGCCTCCTCTTCGGCGATCTTCTCCACCTCGCCTTGGTCCATCTTATCCTCTGCGCCTTCCTCCACGCCTGCCCATATCCTTTGCCGCACGCGCAGGTTCATCAAGAATCGTTTCCACATCTTGAGCACTTCGCGTGTCCTCCGCTCGCGCTCCATATCGGCCTCCACGTCTCTGAGCCCCTCGATCACCGCCCGGACCGCCTCTTCATGTTCCGCGGCCACGACCGCTCCGTATAAAACTGCTGTGCCCTTCCTGCCTCTGAACTGAAATCCCGTCAATGCCGGCGCGTAGTCTATGCCGAGGACGTAGGCGGCATGGGTCGCCAGATCGTCCGCCACATAAGCACCCCCTTTCGGGACCATGCTGGGCACGTAGACATCCAAATTTTTGAAGCGGTTCTTCGGTATAACACCGTTCACGACCGGTGGTGGCTCGTAGAGTTTTGTTTGCTCCATTGTGAAGATCGACGTGCCCACTTCGCCGCCTTCGCCCTCGTCGTCCTCTTCGTCGCCGAAAACGTCCATCTGCTTCTTCGCCCTCTTCGGCAATACTTTGACTGGTATCTCATCCCCGGGACTTCCCGTCCCATGCGATACCACTTCTCCCTTGTGCGAGCTATGCGCACATCCTTTCGACGATAGATCCTCTCCAGAGGGCCTTTACTACCGGCGCCTACTGTCCCGGCGGCTTGCGCCCCGGGGATTAGAACTTCGTTTCGTCGTAGATGTCTCTCCAGTGCGTATATAGGGTGGTCTTTGAAATCCGCCACATTCCGAGGCATGGGTTCTCTCGCCTCTGCCGCCGCAAGCTCGTTGCTCTCGATCTGGTCCACATCCGTCGTGTAGCCTCGGCTATATGCTTTAAGTGCTTTGCGCCACCATCTTTCGCCATTGGCCGCAATGCTCTCGATGCGCATTTTCCGCGTTTTGGCATTGTAGGCCTTCGCATAGCGGCGCGTAACGTCTACGGCTGAACCATCGGCTTCGAATGCCACCACATATGTCATGCAATTATCTCGTTCATTTGCTGGTGGCTCAAAGACCTTTGGTTTCCAGAATGAGTGCGTTACAAGGGGATCTGCAGGCTGCCATTTCTGATGTGCCACGTCCAGCACTTCAACCCAGTAGATGGGAAACGAACACTCGCGGATCTTCTTGGGCGTCTCCTGTACGGTGGGGTACTCGCCGCAGCCATCGAGGGAAATTGCCACGATGCCGCGCTCGGGTGACCAAGGCGACGGAGCGCGGAAGGGGCGTTTTTGTCGATCCCCGGAGTTTCGAAGCTACTGTCATATTTCGGTTGACGTGCAAGCCGTTCTTCGGCGGACAGGTTTCTTCGACTTGGGGGCTTCGACATAGGGACCGCCGGGAGCAAAAGACAGGGGCTGGAGAGAGCAGACTAGTCTGGCTTCGACCCCAGCGCTGCGAAGTAGCGCACAGTATAGCTGTGCTCCAACATCACGCGATCCCTTCAGTGATTCAGCTATCTCGCGAAAGTCCGACCTCTCCGTCACCGTCTCTACATCATCTGGAAGTTGATACTAGTACAGCACCCCGTTAGCTTCTGTGCTCATGATGCCGTCACGCTAGGGAGCATACATTTTTCAGATGTTCTTCGCTGTCAGCCCAGAGAGCACGGCGCATTCCGCGTTCTGTAATCGTGTACTCCGTCTTGAACATGGCTTCCAGCTGCTTCAGCCCTTCCTTGAGAGAATTTGTCTGGCCAAACTGCGATAGGTTCGACCCGGGGTTCAAAAGGTGATCATCTTATTAGTCAGAAGTTTCTTCATTGACCGTTGAACCTGGGCATCATTACACCATCGATTCCTTCGCGCAACGTGTGACAGCAAGCAGAGAAGATGCGTCTTGTATCTCAACCCGGCGATCCTTCTCTACTTTGTTGATGGCTTCCGCCTGTCAACCGCTCGCCGGGGCATGGCGTCGGCGCGCGCAGTCAGGTCTAGCTGTATTTCCTTTGGCTCGCTATTGACCTGCGAAGCATTCGATTCGGCGATGGAGAAGTCTAGATTTACGTTTTCGAATTCGAGCTCGTCGTCCTCGTCATCATCATCATCTTGTTCTTCGTCGGTGTCGCGCATGATGGTCTGAACAGTCGGCACCGGTAACCCAACATCTTCAAATTCAATGCCTTCTTCCTCCTCATCCTCGTCATCGCTCTCGACGATCTTTGAGCTCGGTGGCACGGGTGCCGAAGGCTTCGGGGGATGCGCCGGCTTGGACCTCTCGCCAGGTTTCCGACGCTTCGCTGGTCGTTCGGGGACTCGACAGTCGCATTGGGCCGGACCTCGGCATCGGTAAGCATCTGACGATACACTTCGGGTACCGCGTCGCGGCTGCTCGAAGCGCGGGTTGTGCGCGTCGATCTTGTAGACCTGGCGCTCGCAGGCGCTGCACGTTTCCTCCCTGCCATAGCTCGATGATGTCATCAATTGCGCAAAAGTCAAGAACGGTGGGTGGGCGCGCTCATTATATTATTTTTTTTGTTTAACAGCGAAGTGAAAGATCAATCATAAGCAAAGCCCAATGTGTGTATGCCCTGCTGGCTGTGAGAGAAAAGGGGTCGCGAAGTGCAAAGTTAGAATGCATTTCATTTGGTAAGAAACTCAGGCATGATCATGACTGTGACGAAAACGGCGCGCCGAGGGGTCCAGATCCGCACGACTTCCAGCACGAAGTCACGTGACTATAGATCAACTTATCGCCGCTGTATCAGTCATTCTTACTGCATGTTCAAAATAACATGACTTGCACTCCAAACCAGGAAGAACTGCGGCGTTGGAGATCAAGCCCACCAGTTGATCGGAATGTAGCTGGAGCTTGGTAGCCCTGCTTTAGGTCAAGTTACGGGCTTGGATCAATTAATAGGTTGGGCACGTTGGCACGTTCTTTCGAGGTGGAAAAGTTTTGGCGGGGAACTCCATGGCTGCAGCTTGAATTGGAACCAAAATTGTGATAGGGTAGCGCAGAGTATACTTTAGGTAATTGCCGCTGGTTCAGGTCTATTTCTGTATTCTTTCCTTTCCCTGTCTCAGTATACCTACTCATAATATACAAACACACATACCAAACATGAAGGACTCGTACACCTTGCCGGCTGCGGCGGACATGCACGTCCACTTGCGGGACGGTGACATGCTGAAAGCCGTTGTCCCCACGATCCGTAATGGCGGGGTTGACACTGTCTATGTCATGCCTAATCTCGTAAGTTATACGACCACATATTTCGCAAGACCAGGTGCCTTGAACCACCATTCACTGGAGACATCCTAATACCAGGTACTGTTCTAGGTACCGCCTGTCACCACTGTCGCCGCCGCATTGGAGTACAAGAAGCGCCTGCAAGATGTGGATTCAAGCATCAACTACCTGATGACTCTTTACTTGCACGAGACGATCACCCCTGATGTTGTTCGCGAAGCAAAGAAGGCCGGCATCGCGGGCATCAAGGTACTTGCCTACTCAATTGCTCTGATAAACTCAATGCTTATATAAAATCACCAGTCCTACCCTGCAGGTGTTACCACGAACAGCTCTTCGGGTGTCGTCAGCTATGAGCCCTTCTACCCGGTTTTCGAGGCCATGCAAGAAGTTGGCATGGTGCTCAATCTTCACGGCGAGGTTCCCAGTGACAAGAAGGACGTGACAATCCTGAACGCTGAGAGCAAATTTCTCCCCACCCTCAAGGACCTTCATCGACGCTTTCCCAAACTGTAAGCATAATAGCATGACTTTCTCTGGCTCATGACTCGGTTGCAACCCTAACGTCGTTAGGAAAATCGTATTGGAGCACAACAACAGCCGATGCCGTTGACGCTGTTAGAAGCTGCGGCGAGACGGTAGTTGCTACCATCACGGCCCACCATCTCTCCCTTTTGGTTGATGACTGGGCTGGAAATGTCTACTGCTTCTGCAAGCCGGTGGCCAAGGTGAGCCTCACAGCAACTGGTTAACACGGGCATACCTACTAATACAACCACAGACCCCGGAAGACAGGAAGAAGCTGCTCGATGCGCTCGTGAACAGCAATGGCAAGTTCTTCCTAGGAACCGACTCTGCCCGTAAGTTGTTACCCACAGTGATCCAGCATTAACGATACCATACTAAGTCAGGAGCAGCCCATGATATCAGTGCCAAGAAGGGCAAAGGAAACGCCGCCGCAGGCGTCTTCACACAGCCATACGCATGCCAGTATGTGCTCAGCTCGCTTGAAGAGGCCATTGAACGGGGAGATGTCAAGGACGAGCAGGTCACAGAGGAGCTTCTCAGGGGCTTCCTGAGCGAATGGGGCCGGGAGTTCTACGGGGTCGAGAAGGCTACCAAGAATATTCTCGTCAAGAAGGGCAACGCTACCATCCCCGAGTCTATCAAGGACGCCGGGGTTGAGGTAGTTCCCTTCAGAAAGGGCGAGACCACGTGGAGTGTGGAATGGCAATGATCGCTTTCGGTAGTATCCGCATCGTTGCCAATCAGCCTGCGGACCCGACTTCTGCTGCCTGCCTGTCAGCTTACGGATTACGGATTACGGACCCGAGTCGGGTGTCACCGCATGAACGGGGCGATATGTACGCACGTATATCTACTAGCTGCTGACTGCATCGAGCCTACCGAAACGTATCAGTGCGCCTGTTCGCTATCATTGATGTTAAGCAGCCGCTCGAGCGGCCCGTTATTGACGGGTATGTTGGCGGAGACCTAGATGTCGGGATGCCCGGTCCGAGGCTTCCCGCTGTGGTGTAACGGCATTGGTGTTTTGTGTTGCCGGTTTGCAATTCGAGGTCGGAACAACCAGCAATACTCTGTTACCTGAAACAAATACTGGACGCCTTTTTTGTTCTGTTTTTGTTACCGTAACACGAGGCCTTTGAGCCGCAGTCGACATGTTTGTGAGTGGCTTAGCCGGGTAGACAGCCTGCCAACATGTCAGCTGCCACACAGCGTTCCTGCAGGTGAGCTCGGACCCTCATGGAACATTACTCGCTCATTGCAAGCCATGTAAACCAACCACCTTATTCGATGCCAGACAGGTATACACAAGGCGAAAGATGTATATTCTCAATGCTGTTACTACCAAGGGCAGGCCCATGTGTAGGTAGGTTGGAATTGGAAACCACCGACAAGGACAAACCTGTCCTCAAGAACGTGAAAGGAGACACTGGAGAGGTGGAGGCACCAAATCTTAAGTGGTTTCTCGAAGGTGGTGCCACCGCGTTTGTAAGTATAGCATATGCCCTGTTTGACATGAGTAATTGGGTATAGGAGTATGCGATACCTGGTTGGAACGGGATGGTGAGAAGACCCTCATCGTTTTGGTTTCGGTGATCTTGGCAACCATGCCTGGCTGTTGCTGGAAGCGAATGCACGCCGTATTACTGGCCGTATGACTGCTGCTGACTACATACAAGGTAGGTTGACATAATCCTCCGGTATCAGATCATGCTGGCTTTGGTTCGACCGAAGGCGTGTACGTTCTGGCATACGCACACATGCACTTGATGCTTGATTGTTCCGTACGTGTTCCATACAGGTGGTGGCGTGAGAGCCCAACAAGTTTCTCCTGAATCGATTTAGCTACCTGTCACCTTTGTCTCCGTGGCAAGCGCGGTGCGTGGAGAGAGATTGTGATTTTGATGGGCTCCAAGGCACGGGCTAGAGAACCAGGGTTACAGCTGTTTGTCCTACTGTCTAGTCCTTGTTGGGATACCAAGCAGGGGATCATTGGGCGATAGCGCGATAAGCCTAAAATCTGCCAGGGGTTTGGGAGTGGATTTGTGGGACGGCCGCATCTCGGCCACCGATACTAGGTAAATAATTCATCAAAGGCGCTTTCTGCAGTTCTCCATGGAGAGACCACCCGGCGGGCTGCTTGCGAAAGGAGAACAGTCCAGAAAGAATGGGCTCTTCCCTCTCTGGAAATCGCCGTTACAGATCCCCAGCCTGCCAGCCGCTTCGTCGAATGTTGGCTTTAGTACTCCGTAGGCAAGCAGAAGGCAACTTAGGCAAGCGATGCGCGAAGCTGCTCAACGGCCCGGCTAGGACTAAACCAAGAGGGTAGGACGAGTCCGTCTCTTGTCACTTGTGTCGTTGTGATGAACGGTAGGTACTGTAGCGCAAAAAGGACTTGAGATGAGTTCGAGGGAAAGCAGTAGTCGTAGCAGGAAGCAAGCAGTCTTCAAGGTACCACCCTACTACGTACGGAATATTAAGTAGGTAATAGCAAATCTGCTCTCCTCCTGGCCTCTTCCCCAGTGCCCCTCTCACTACAACGACTACTACGACGTTCGAATTTATACCCATATCTTTCCCTCTTCTCTCCTTAGTCCTTCCCTATTCCTTCTCTTACCGACTCTCACTCTCACCCTCACCCTCACTCTCACTTCTGCCCGACTGCAAGCAAGACTGCACGGGAAATGGGCGGTGAAAGCCTTCTCAATCCCCGGCGACCTTTTTTGCTGACACATTTCCCTTCTGATTCTCTAGATCTGACGCTGTCTGTTCTTAAAAGGCAACAGCAACGACTTCTAGAAAGCCCCCATTCTTCTCGACATCCCATACTTGCTCGTTTTTCCTGCACTCATATCCGCCGCAGTCATGGCCGCCCGCCCTCAGAACATTGGCATCAAGGCCATTGAATTATACTTCCCCAGCCAGGTAAGTTTTGCAGAGCCAATGCTTGGATTTCGTCTGTGTATTTGCTTCAGGTTCCCAATTGCAATTGCGCATAGCAGCCCTTGGGGAAATTGGGTTTGACAGCTTGATGCTGCTCAGCCTGGAGAAGGGGGAAAAAAGGAAAACACCACGAATTTGCCCCCCCCCTCACCTTCCGAAATCGCATGGACCCCTAAATTGACACAAACCTTCTACCCCCACAGTACGTCGAACAGACTGAGCTCGAGAAGCACGATGGCGCCAGCGCCGGCAAGTACACAATTGGTCTTGGCCAGACCAAGATGACCTTCTGCGACGACCGAGGGTAAGTTCCAAACTTTGCCCCCCCTGCAACTGGACCCCACGTTGGGTTTCACTGGCTGACACGATGTTTGCGTTACGACATCTACTCGCTCGCCCTTACCGCTACCTCGAAGCTCATCAAGAACTACAATGTCGACGTCAACAACATTGGCCGCCTCGAGGTCGGTACCGAGACTATTCTCGACAAGTCCAAGTCGGTCAAGTCGGTTCTGATGCAGCTCTTCGGCACCAACACCAACATTGAGGGTGTCGATACCGTAAACGCTTGCTACGGCGGTACCAATGCCTTCTTCAACGCCCTCAACTGGATCGAGTCTTCGGGCTGGGATGGCCGTGACGCCATTGTCGTTGCTGGTGACATCGCTCTTTACGCCAAGGGCAATGCGCGCCCGACCGGTGGGTGCTGGCTGTGTTGCCATGCTGGTCGGCCCCGACGCCCCGGTCGTCGCTGAGCCCGGTCTGCGCGGATCCTACATGTCCCACGTGTACGATTTCTACAAGCCTGACCTGACCAGCGAGTACCCTACGTCGATGGCCACTACTCGGTCAACTGCTACTTCCAGGCTCTGGATGCTGCCTACAAGGCCTACGGCGAGCGCGAGACTAAGCTCCAGGGCACCAACGGCAATGGCCACGCTGCCACCGACTCTACCAAGACTGCCCTGGACCGCTTTGACTACCTGGCTTTCCACTCTCCTACTTGCAAGCAGGTCCAGAAGTCTTACGCCCGTCTCTTGTACCACGACTACCTCGCCAACCCCGACAGCCCGGCTTTCGCCGAGGTCCCCGGTGAGCTGCGCGACATGCCCTACGAAAAGTCTCTCACGGACAAGGTCGTTGAGAAGACTTTCATGGGTCTGACCAAGAAGCGCTTCGCTGAGCGCGTCCAGCCCGCTATCAACATCGCCACCATGTGCGGAAACATGTACTGCGCCAGTGTGGAGCAGTCTGGCCAGCTTGATCGGCAATGTCGACAGTGCTACCCTTCAGGGCAAGCGCATCGGTCTTTTCAGCTACGGTTCCGGCCTGGCTTCGAGTTTCACCTCGTTCCGTGTCAACGGCAGCACCGAGCAGATGTCCAAGGTCTTGGACATCCCCAACAAGCTGGCTTCGCGCCGGGCCCTTAGCCTTCGAGTTTCACCTCGTTCCGTGTCAACGGCAGCACCGAGCAGATGTCCAAGGTCTTGGACATCCCCAACAAGCTGGCTTCGCGCCGGGCCCTTAGCCCCACCGAGTACGAATCTGTAAGTTGATGAATGGTTTCTCCGTTGGTATTTTGACAAGATTATGCTAACAGGATCTACAGTTCTGCGACCTGCGCCACCAGGCCCACCTCCAGAAGGACTTCACCCCCAAGGGTGATATCTCCACCATTGTTCCGGAACTTACTACCTCGAGAAGGTCGATGACATGTTCAAGCGGTCCTACGCTGTCAAGCAATAGACTATTGACAATGACATAAAACATCGATATTGATTCGACACAGCTACCGAGGTGGCGAACACGGCTATGCGATATTTCGTTGTCTTAGAAGGACAATGAATCCCATCGGATCATAGCATAATGGTGCTCCCACGAGCGAATACCACTAGTCACGAGTGGAGGAAACGATGCAACGAAAGTAGACGTCAAAAGAAACGTCGAAATTTTAATAATGCCGAGACTACAATATCCCGGCCAACCTAGAGGCTTGTATATACCAAGGGGCTTTTATAAGGCAACTATTCTTGCAAGCATTGCTTCGAGCCAGATAAATAGACTTACACACTACCAACGACCGATCACCTGCCTGTGCCAAATTAAAATCAAACGTATATGACTTTCGCGAGTTGCGCCGCTTGCTTCAATATGGTTCGGTGGCGTCTGTTATAAACTCCGACGCCCCTGCAGTGGTTGGTATATGTAATATATGTACATTCTATACGGTGTAGCCGCTTTTGCCACCAGTCATCCCAACCAAACCTCGCTTTGCATTTGGTTGTAAAGTTTATACATCTATGATATCTTGTTCTTTGTCGTTGTTTACGAGGTCTTCTGCTTCTGCTCCCCCTTCTCGGCGCCGCCCACGTTCCACTTCCACGTCGCCTTGCGGTGGAGCCAGTAGTCGCCGCTCTGGATGCTGCGGGCGATGCCGACGAGCCCGCCGAGGGGCCACGTTTTCTTGACGGCGCCCTTCCAGCCGCCCTCCTCGGGGGCGTCCTTGACGCGGACCTTGTCGTAGACGTCGGCAGGTTGGCGGCCGTCGCCGGTACTTGGCGCGGAGGGCCTCGTACCACGTCTTGGCCGGCGCGTAGGCGCCCTCCCAGAACTCGGTCCGGGAGTAGTAGGTGTGCGCGTACAGCCACTTCATGCCGCCGAGGGATTCGAGCTTGGCCTCGAGGCCGCGGTTCGCGGCGACGAAGGCGGTGCGGTCGGAGGGGCCCCAGCCCCAGACGCCGATGTTGAGCATTTCGCCGTGGGTTGTTGTTGTGCTGGGCTGCTGCTGCTGCTGCTTGCCGTCGCTGCGGAGGTGAGGGTGGAATGTGGGACCCGCGGGGGTCTTGAGGGGGCAGAGCCACAGGGGCCAGATGCCGAGGGAGTCATCCACGTAATCGACAAAGGCCTCGGCCGTGTCGTAGGGCAGCGCGAGGTCCTGGACGAAGAACTTGGCGCTCTCGCCGCTGGCGTGCAGGGCGCGGTAGAGCATGCGGGTGTGCAGGAAGTCGTCGAGGAACCAGCGGAAGAAGCGGGTGAAGGGCACGGGGCGGAAGTAGTCGAAGGCGGCGCCGACCCAGAAGCCGCCGCGGTCGTACCGGAACAGGTACTCGGCGAGCGGGATGTGCTCGGTGACGCGGCCCGTCGTCAGGGCCGTGGCGGAGCTGGTCGACGCCGAGGGCGACGAGGAGGGCAGCGCCGCCGTCACGTCCCGCACGTGCAGGTAGAACCACGGGTCCCACGCCGCGCTGAAGGTCTGGGGCTGGCCCGGCGGCGGCGGCTCGTCCGTCAGCGTGCCGCTCACGACCACGCCGTGCGTCTTGGAGAAGAGGATGCCGTCCACGTAGTCGTTCTCGGGCTTCGCCGTCTCCTCCTTGACGACGCGGATGGCCTCGGCGACGCTCGTCGTGCGGCGGTACGTCGTGCGGACGTAGCGCTTGGCCTCGACCAGCTGCAGCTCCAGGAGCGTCGTCACGCCCAGCGTGCCCACCGAGCCCGCGGCGCCCTTGAAGAGGTCGGCATACTGGCCCTTGGGGTTGCCGGCAGCCAGCTCTGACGCGTCGGGATGTCCCGGGTTGGCCGCGTTGACGACCTGGCCGTCGGGGAGTACCATCTCGACGCCCTTGACGGTCTCGTCGAAGTAGCCCCAGCGGAAGCTGCTGCTCTCGCCGGCCGTGCCCGCGAAGCCGCCGCCGGCCGTGATGCCGGGAATTCCATGACGACGGGCGGCACGAGGCCGTGCGGCAGGGTGGCCTCGACGAGGCGGTCCATGGGCACGTTGGGCTCCACGAGGGCGGTGCGCTTGGCCTTGTCGACGCTGAGAGGACGTTGCGCAGCGACGAGATGTCGACAAGCCGCGCGGCCTTTTTCAGGTGCGCCGGCCGCGTCGAGTTGGTGGATCCATGGAATATCCGGTACGGCTCAGACCGCTCGAAGAAGGATCTGATGGCGGACGAGATGAGGCTGACGGATTTCCTGTGTCGCTCCATCTTCTTTTCGAAAACTTTGTTGTATTACTTGGTGCTTGTGTAATTATTAATGTTTATGGACCCGTTAATTCCCGAGTTTCCTGCGCTGCTGTGTGCTCTCTTTGGTGCCGCATCGGACCCGGACACGTTTGGAGGAGGGAACCCAAAGAGACTGAGGGTGCGTCTAAAATCAAAGAGGTCAATTGACCTAACGGCAATTGCGCTTGGAGGAAATGGGCCTGAGATTGTATGGAAAGATGGAAGCTGCAGTGAGGCCCGAAGATTCCACTGCGAATAAATTTCCGAGATAGTAAGTTGCTGCAGCAGACGCTCAGACTCGGCGCTAACGGACCGGGGATCTGGCAGGCCTGCAAGCCGCTGGGTTAGGGGACTTTGGGGACTTTTGGGGGTAACGGACTGGTCACTTTTTGGTCCATGATGCAATGCCAACCACGGCGATGACGAAAAATAAAAAGTGATCTATCAACAATTGATCTCCTCGTTATAGTTAGTATAATAAATAACTCTAAAACTAGGTACAGTACGGAGTAGTCTCTCCGTATGTGCTCAGCGTGGGGTATCAATCTGTACTATCCTTGCGTTTTATCTCATCCATGCACACACATCTTATACCCCAGGATGTATGAACTGGGTTATCTATGTGCGACTTCATGTGCACCGTGTATCCCTAACTCATCCAGTTTGGTCTACGAAGATAACACCATGGCTTTTTTCTTCTCTCTCCTCATCGCCGACGTGCCAACTAGACGCCTCTACAGCTTCGCAGGCGTGTTTGGGAACGAAGATTTCCGCCCGACCCTGTCGAAGGCAAATTTCCGGAGATCCTCCTCGGTGAAGGGGCTCAAGTTCTTGACGTTGATATCGACCTCCTTCAGGGTCTTGGCCTTGATCGTGGTGAAGCTCGACTGGATCTCCCGGGGGCTTTCGCAGGCCTGGCTGATGAACTTGGCCCATCCGTCGAAACACCGCGCCGACTGCGGCGCTTTTTCTAGAATGGCGGCGAAGACGTGCGGCATCGCCTCGTATTCTTCAAAGACGACCGCGACGCCGTCCTTGACCAGCTTCCCCACGAGCCACTTATCCTCGTCGGCTAGGCATTCCCAGCCACAGCACACGTAGATGGGCGGCGCCCCCTCCCAGGATGGATTCAAGTGCAGGCAAGCGAGTGGGTGGAGGAGGAAATCGTCGTCGATGTAAAGGTGCTTCCGTGGCGGCTGAGCAGGCCAAATCGCGTCTTTGGGCTGCTGCAAATCTGCGATATCTCGTGGCGGGGGCAGATAGTCCCACTTCTGATTTGACGTCCATGATGGCATGCTTTGCACAATATCCAGCCATGGTGAGTTGGCGGCTACTCCGGCCGGGAGAGGAACCTCTCTTTCCTGTCCAAACCAGGTAATCTTGAGGCCCACGCGCCGAATTTCAAGGATTGTCTGAAGAAGAGCCAGGCTCAGATTTCCTCCAGCACTGGGAACGTTAGCAGTTAATCTGAAAGCATGTATCAGCTATCTTACCTATCGCCGCTGAATACAATATTCGAGGGATCGACAGCCGCGTGGACGGCTCCAGGAGGCGGATAGAGGAGAGTCATATAGGAGACTAGAGCATCCAATAGTGCCGAAGGGAATGGGTCTTGAGGCGCGAGTCGGTATCGGACAGAGTATACTCTTCCACCGGTCAGCTTTGCTAGCCTCTTTGTCGTTGGGGGGGATGCTGGATCCATGAGATAGTAGGCGCCACCATGGAAGTACAGTATCGTGACATCGCTGCTGCACTCCTTCATCATTTCGGCGTATTTCTTCTCCTCCGATATTGTTGGCAGCATAGACTTGGGAGTCGCGGCCGCGCGGTAGCCCGTCCATTCCGCCTCGACCGGGACAATATCCGGAAACTCTGCATATCCCGCCGCTAGCGACGAACTGACCCTTGGACGAGTCGATGGCTGCTAAGAGAACATCTCTGATGCTCTTCTCCGGTGGCACCTGTGACGACACCTTGCTGACCCATATCCGGCCTTTGATGCCAGGATCTTTGAGTGTCATGCGCTGCGTCTTTGATACAGGCTGCGGTTTTGGCCCATCCAAGATGCTGCGCAAAAACGAGACTATGACGTTTTCTCTCAGATCCAGGTAACGAGATGGCTCTGACATCCGGAGGACATGCAGCAACACGACCTGATGACGGAAGGGATTTTCGGCAGCACCGTCAAGACCAGTTCAAGATGCGCTTTCGCTGCCTTCGTGACGCCACTCTTTGCTTCTGCTTCTGTTCCACCATGATGCTGACAGTCTGAGGTGTGACAGATGCTGACTTGGAAGAATGAGAAGAATAACAAGACTTTGTGAGAAGCCACTGAGCAACGGTCCTAATAGGAGGGGAGGGTATCCTAGATTTGTAGCTAATTATAACAACGCCGCTAGAATCTTTGCCCCGGTTTAAGTATACCAGGGAAAAGTAGAAGCCGAGACAGCGACTAAGAGGGAGGTATGCCGGCGTAATTTAGCTAAGAACAGGTTTCTGGAGAAGCAGAGAGTATAGCTCCGCACAACCACCCAAACCGAAGACAAATAAGAGAGTGCAACGTGCGTATTTTCTTCTCACGAAAGAGAGGACCAGAGAGGAAGAAGGAGAAAAACTGGCCCCAATGGAGCCCGTACCTACCGCCATTTAGATGGAGTGTGTAATCGACTTGCGACCTCCCGCACCAGGGATGTCCCATTACATAGTCGCGGAAAAGTCGATGGTGTCAATGCCATTGCCTGGTGCCAATGAATGGGACTTGCGAAGGCAAGCCCCTCCAAGCAAGGAATAGCTCCGAGGCATGTCTTGGGGGAAAGAGCAGGATGACGCTAATCGGTAGCTAACCCCGACCACGCGGACCTCTCGGCTGGTCTAGTCTCGCTATCGTACACGGTATGAGGGGGAGCTCATGATCCGTCCATGGCTATGGGGGGTGGCAAGGCACTTTGGTTCGGGGGCACATCGCGGACTGCTACTACCACCATTGTATGTAACCGTCTTCATGGACAACTTGCGAAGGCGAGCATAGCATCGGATAGCCAGCCGATGGCATGATTGCTGGGACAGTGCATGTGTTCTAGAGCCCGTCGGCGGCGAAGGACCCGAGTCATTGCTGGTCAGCTCGCCAAGAATACGAGCACCTGTCCGGACGAAAGACAACTAATAATAAGACGAAGAGAAGATTCGTAATGATTGTTCGATCGGCGGCGTGTTAGTTCTCAAATGGGCGCGCGGCTGGTCAGTGGTCGCATCGGTTGAAAGACAAGCAGACAAGATCGGCCGTTTTTCTCTCCGCGGCCCTCTTCTTCGGTTCCTTTTTAGAGTTGTCCCTGTAGAACATACTGTACACAAATCCATTATTTATCGTACAGTATGGTGGTGCTGGTGGTGCCACTGTTGCTGTCACGATGCCTGGCTACCATCGAAGGCAACGTGGGTTGAGAGAGGGCATGATGGATGCACTTCAGGGCCTGGTCCATGTCGCACGTCGGTGTGGATAGATGATGAAAAGACGTTAAAGATGGATGGAGATCGGCACTTGCTCGCTCACTAATCCCCTTGTCGAATTTCGCGACTTTGGCTCAATGCGGCAAGTGTCGCGGAATAAGTACCGACGAATGGATCTTCGTCTGGGGTCTTTTGTTTCTAAAGATGAAGTCAATGCCAGAAATCCATGGCCCATGGGCAGTCAGCAAGTTGCAAGAGGCGTCCATGATCCATCCATGGTTGTCCGTTCCGAGAGTGAAGAGCCAGAGGAACAGACCAATCGCCTAATTTTCAGAATGTTCGGCCCCGCCCGTAGCCGGGACCAACGGCAATCTCGATTCTGTAGCGCATGTCACTGCGCCGCCAACGTCTTTTCCTCTCTGCCTTTTGTCGACCTCGGCTTATATGGTTATCGCCAACCATTCTTGAAACGCTGCCGGCTCGCTGGCTTTGGCTGATCTCAGCTTCGGATTTCTCTACATGAGTAAGCAGTCGTAGAAGGAAACTGATTGTTCCTTGGAAGGTTATATTCTCCGTCATGGTGCATGTGGCGTGATGTGTTTTCCCAAGTTCCAATTCGTTATGACAATGGGCGGCGCACTAAGCTCATTACTGGTGCATGGTGCATGCTGGGTGGCGCATTCATATTCAGCACATAGCAAGCCGCGCATGCCATTTTTGAATCGACTTCGAACACCCCATTAGATGCAGACGTTTGTCCCTTCATCACGAATCTAACATGTCATCAAGCGGCGGAGGATTAAACCGTACTTTGCCCATAATCAGCACTCACCGCGATTATCCCACTTTCAGTTACGAGATTACGATAAGGGAGTAACTCAACTGTAGACTATACTTGAGTATTAAAACCCCTTATCCGATACAACTATTCGAAATTGATATTCCCTACGAGGCCAAATGTAGAGGCCTTTGAACTGTAATAGCATCTAGCTTTTCGATCTGCTAGACTTGACCGGTTTGATCTCACAGGGGCTTGTTAGTCAATTAAGGCAAAGGTTTCTCAATCATTCATTTCATTGATCAATTGTTGACTACCCTAGTACAGACCAACGGGTGTCCTGCAAGCATGGATAGAGGATGCCCTTTCTTTCGGCTAAACCCAGTCTAATGTGCCTGTAGGTCTCAGCCTAGAGTACCGTCTTCCAGTTGGCGTGTGAGGTGCTTAGACGGCTTGTGCAGGTGGTATAGCAGACAGCAGCATTCGCCCGGCACCACTCCCTACTATCGCTCCAGATAGTCGCCGAGGGCAAAGAGGAAGTCGCCCCGGTTGCCAGAACTGACACAAGATGTGAGCCGGGACGAGCTCACGGACATGATCAAGACGTTGGAAGTGACTCCGGGAGCTTCGTCTTCCGGGCTGAACACGTCGGATGGGACCGTCGCCGAATGCCACATGGAGCTTGCGCGTGCCACCTCGAGGCCCACGCGATTGCCCAGCGTTCCGTTCGGGCCTGTAGTCGAGGAGATTCGGTACGGCGGCGTTGGCGACGGGGCGTTCCACTCGGCAACCGTGGGGCAGAAGTGCATGGGCAATAGGATGCGGAACCGTTCGCCGACGCGGAACAGTAGGTGCTCATCCGTGAGCTGGATGCTGGAGTCGGCGGGCGGCCCGTCGACGCAGCGGACCCATGTAGGCCGGCTGGGGGCTGAGGGGCGGGATTGCGGGCGTGATGGCGACGCTGCAGTGGAGCCGGTAGAAGAAGCGACGGACAGCTCGGATACCCTTGCCGGCCAGGAGGACCTGGATGCCAGAGTTCTCGAGTTCGGTGATGGCGTCACCCAACTCGCCCAACTCGCGGAGGGGATTCATGAACTTACGGCGTCTCCTGGTTCAAGGGAGACGGGTGGCCTGATGAAGGGCTGCCACGTCTCTGGCTGAGAGATGCTTAAGGATCTACCGGCTCTCGACGTTATTATTTACTCTTTTTCCGGATAACAAGATGTCCCAGAAGAGAACAAACGTAACAGAATAGACGATATGAGTTGCTTACCTCGGTGCGGATCTCGGGCGTCATGAAGACTTGTCCTTGGGATCCTGCTGGTCAAGAACTTTGGCATGATGGGGACCGACGGAGGCTTCAAAGGGCGGGCTTGGACAAGCGAGTTGCCATGCGAGCCGGGCATGTCGGCCGACATGGACTCGGTGTGGCATGCTCTATCCATGGAGGTAGATTCGGACATGTTGCCGAAGACTCGTGGAAGGCGTGTCGAACTGGTGTAGGGCGCGTTGAGGACTGGTGTAGGGCGTGCCGTAAAAGTATGGAGTCAGAAAGGTCTAAGTCGTAAGTCGAGGTGTCCAGGAAAATATGACTTGAAATTAACTGCATCCATTGATAGGAGATGGAAGACCGAGTCTTCCAAGATAGCTCATTGTGGGCAGGTGTTAAATACCACCCTCTATGGCTTGAACTGCCCTTCCCCTAAAGTGAGGGCGATTTGCCTGATAGGCCCTCACTCACTCACTCACTCACTCGCCTGAAAGATACAAATACTGCGCCAGTCGTAGATTGTTGTCCGAGATCCGCCGGACAAGGCCGCAGAAAGACTTGGATGTTCGCGTTGGCAAAGGAGATGGAGAGGAACCAGTGCCCACGGGCATATTGAAGAAGGTTCAACATCTAACCTCGAACTCCAATTGCCATTGGGTACCAGTGTACTGTTTCGCAAGCCTCTTATGAGTCCTTCCGCTGTGATGCCAGAATGTTCGCTGGCTGTAGATTCCCTTGAGCCTGACAGATCGCTCTCAACTTCCGGCCGTACTTCTATGTACCAGCCCTAGGCACTACGATCCAGCCCAGCTGTCACTGTGTTTATGTGGCCGCCCAAACTAAAACTTCGTTGAAGAAGTACGGATTTCTAATGTTGCATTACGCATTGATTTCCTGGCGAAAGCGGGGAGGAAGTGGAATGATCAACACTATAGGCGCTGCTAGTTTACGCATTACCTAGGTCACTGGCTTACGCCAGGGGGAGGTGGAATAATCAGAGCTGTATATGCTGTTAGTCGGTAAAGTACGATCTATACCTTGGTCGCTTGCTGTCAATACGAACTAACAAGCCGTTCAGTTCAGGCAGAGGTGTCTCGATCCTTCAATCTATTGCTCTATTGTTATCTATGTACCATAGAATAGACCAACGGGGAAGGATTTCTCCAGGCTGAGACCCCAGTCCACAGGTCCGATCACGTCCTGATTGGTCTTGGATCCATTATTCAGACTGCGAGATCGACAGTTCGTCCAGGTAGCTGGCCAGCGTGAAGTGGCAGGTGGTGAGGCCACAGCAATCCACACGAGAAAAGGAGCTTTCCGACCCGTCCAAAACCAGCTCCATTTGGTCCAAACCCTCGCTGTCCATCTTGTGCGTACAGCTTTTCTCAATAGTATAAGTTCGGGAGCTGACGGTAGCCGAATGCCAGAGGGAGCTTGCGCGTGCCACCTCCAGGTCCATGCGTCGTTCGCCCGCTGCACCCGCGTTGTCGATCATGGAGGGAATCGCCTTGGTTTTAGCCGACGAGGTGAACTCCACCGTCGTCGGGGTAAAAAACGCGGGCAACAATATGAACACCCGTCGGGTAACACGGATCAACATGGTGTGGTCGCGAGATGCGAAGCGGCTTCTTGCACGGTACACTTGGTAGAAGGACTTGTTGAACCACCGTATGGGGGAGATTCCCAGTCGGCAGCGGAGCTTGGCGAAGAAGAGGACAAGAGCATCATTGCAATCGTTGGTGATGTTCGTGATCATGAGAGCAAGCACCAAGGGAGCCTTATTGGCGATGTCTGCGGTGGGGGTTCTGATGCCGTCACGGAGGGCGCGTATGCCCTTGCCCGCCAGGAGGACCTGGGCGCCAGACTTCTCGAGAACGGTGATGGCATCGCCGAGCTTGCCCAGCTCGCGGATGGGGTCCATGAACTTGGCCGCGTCTTCCTTATTTAAAGGGAGACGGGTAGCCTTATGAAGGGCTGCCACGTCTCTGGCCGATAGATGATTCAGGATCTACCAACTCTGGGTGTTAGTGATGCACTTTGGGGGGGTGAATAGGATGGATCAAGAGGGCCATTTCTCGAATTAATAGTTGATAATTCTCTCGTGAGATGCTGAGATAACAAGAATAAACACCTGAAGAGAAGGGAAATCGCCGAATAAATGTTATAAGAGGAAGGAAAGTCGCTTACATTGGTACGCAGCTCAGGCGTCATGAAAACCTTGTCCCTGAGATCGCGTCGATCGAGACCGCTAGGGTGATGAGGGCTGGCAGAGGCATCAGGCGAAGCGGAAGATGCACTGCTTTGCGAGCCCTCGGAGTGGCATTCTCTACCAATGCAGGTGGATTGGGACGACATGTCGCCAATTAGGACATGTGAGTCCAAGTGCGAAATGTGCTGTAGCTAGGAAGTGAATCAAGCGAGTCGCCGAAAACTCGTGAACGATGAGTCGCCGAAATTTCGTGATCGGCGTGTTGATGGTGAAGACTCGGCGTGTGGAGGGGAGGGTGTGTGAAGGGCGTGCTGTAAGCACATGAAGCTTGAGCTAGGAAGGTAAGTCAAGGTTACCAGCAAAGAACAATTCAACTGCATGCATTCAATGTTGATAGGAAACAGGTACCTAGGCCGAGTCTTCCAAGATAGCTCATAGTGGGCAGTAGGTATCAAATGCACCACCCCCTAGGGGCGTGAAGCGGCCTTCGGCGCAAAGTGAGGGCGATTTACTTGATTCCATCGCTAGTCCTCAGCTTACCGATTCCCGGCGTTAGTATCACTCTCCTTGGATTAAACAGGATGTCTCGGGGGATTACAGAGGGAACTTTTGAGTGAACGGTGAGTCCATCCCCTATGAATTACTGGAATAACGAGGTGTAACTACTGACCTGGAAGCAATGTCCCTCAACATGGAGAGGAATAAACACCGAATCATCATCATATGTCGGCTATCTGAGTTGAATTCTACCCTTATTGAAATATTGAAACAAAGGAGGACCCATGTTTCCTTTTTCATATAGCCAATGTATCACTGCATGCTTCGTCTCATACCAGTCCAATAATTTCCTTTATCTTGACGGCTTCGCATCCTCAGGTCCCTGATTCCTGGTATTTGCCAGTGTAATAAGAGGCTCGCCGCTTTCACCTCCGAGGTACGCGACCGGTGCGACTAAATGGCGACATGGCAAGTGTAGCCGCGATGCCAAACCCAATGAATGTTCCAATTGTTTTGACAATGAAGTCCCAGTTACTGACACGCTCATTGCCGATGGTCAAGGCGTCGAAGTAGAAGACCACAGTACAGATTGTGACAACGGCCGCTTGCGCCAGCCAAACAAGGAAGGCGAACACCTTGGTTGAGAAAAGGAAGTCTTTGACGGCGGCATGTTCCTGAGGCCAAGTCGATGCTCCTGGGTGCCTCGATACCTGGGTCAGGAGAAGCTGTTGAAAGCAATCAATATTGTGTTGGCATCCCAGATAAAGCACCCTCTTTGGTTCACATTGGGTATCGCGGGAGCCTGTGAGCGTCCTCGAGTACCGCAGTAGCTCCAGTGCGTCTTCGTCGTGGGGCTCTCTCGTCCAAACATGTTCGAGAACCATTCCCAAAGGCTGGATCAAGAGAATCAGGGGTACAAGCTGCCCAAAGCCCCAGGTGCCCTCCTGAGACTGCGTCATAGGCTGCATCTGACTTCGGGGGATCAGGACCTGGATTGTACCGAAAATTAGGCCTAGTAGAGACAACCAAAGAGACGCAGCAAAGGAGGACACAACTTCGAATATCGCCATAAATGGGAGTGCAAAAGCTAGTAACACCCGAAACGTCCATAGCCAGAACCATGAGCGTCGGCCAGGTTGGCTGCGTCTCTCAGCTGTACACCGCAGAGCATGCGCCATGAGCCTCTCTATCGGCCCGCGGAACCAGCGGTAATAGGCACCGAGACGAAGAGAATAACTGGCCCATCTTCCACAAGTAGCTGACGCTCAAGATGATGAACCCGAGCGGCGCGTCCGGGCTCACGGCGCCGCCCCGCACGTCGCCCCAGAAACAGCGGGCGGGGATCGCCCAGCCCGTCTTGTCGGCGTCGATGCCCGGCCACCAGAAGATGCCCCAGTCGTTGCTGATGGTGGGGACGAGGCCGACGACGAGCATGGCGAAGAGGACGAGCATGCCGGTGAGGCGCCAGGCCAGCACGCCGCGGTGGCTCTTGAGGTACGACGCCAGCACCGTGATGGCCGTCAGGTGCACGCTGCTCGACATCCACGCCAGGTACAGCACGATCTGGTAGTGGTAGGCCGAGAGGGTGCCGGTGCGGAGCCCCTGAAACCCGGCGCCCATGATGGCGATGCCGGTGACGATCTGCTGGTCGCTCATGGCGAGGACCGCGGTGCGGACACAGGCCTCGGCTTTCATCTTGAGCTTACTTGGCGGCGGCTGTTCCTCCTCCCTCTCCCTCTGCTGCTGCTGCTGCTGCTGATGCCCATCTCCATGGTCCCCGGCGGCAGTGGCAGCGATGGTCGATCGGGAGATATAGGGACGAATTCGGAAGATGCGGCGGTCGACGGGGCCCAAGAGCCCCGAATCCACAAGCCCAAACAAGTAGGCGGCCAAGACGGCGGCGAAGGTCAGGTAAGCGCTCAGCATGAAGGCGGAGACTACGCCAACTCCAGAGATATCGGCATTGGCCTCGATAACATCGCCATTCTGGAGCAAGTTGGAGCAATTTGCCATTGAGAACTTGGTGGACTCGGGCATGGCTGTCTGATGCGTGTCTGTTTTCGATGATAGTACCAGGTATCCTAGTTTCGTAGAGATATCCCAAGGGTGGGGAGAGAAACTCGGCGCTACGTGTAATGAATCGGTAGCTGTAAAAATATTCCCTCATTTCCGTCCGTGTGAATGGCCTGGTGCCGTGAGGTTATACTGGCGAAGTATAATTCGACCTAGAAAGAAGCGGCCTGGGCAGCATACTTGCTCATCTGGGAACCCGCAACGACAGGTATTCAGGAGATGCAAACCATTGTGAATATGGTAGCTACCTGAAGACTAAGTTTTAGCAAGTTTTCAGATATCGTCTTAATGAAATAACGCTGAGCATATATTACCTTGTACGTGGTGGAGTGAGGAAATCTAGTCGACGATGTCAATCTTTTTCAGTGGCGGTCTTTAAATATCACGGCCTTTATTGACTCGCATGACGCGATTCCTCGGCACGAACCTTAAACCTACCACTAAAGCTGCCAATGGCAATCATATCGTTGTTGCAGACTAGGTACCCTGAAGGACAAAAGCTTGACCATGGTATAATTAGATAGATGCGTACTTGCAAGGTACGACTAGTTAAACAATTACCTAGCCTCCCCGGGCAGGGCCGCAAGGAGAGTGAATACCAGGCTCCATGGGGCCCTCGGGTTCCGAGTAAAGCTGATGCATGATCCCAATGTCCATTCTTCTCCATGGATGCAGGCATGGAGCCTGTCAGGCAGACAATCCAGTCTCATGTATCGACCCAATGACAAGAGCTTTGCCACTCTTCACGAATCACAACATTATTGTTTCGATAATCCGGCATACTGGCTTGTTCTGGTTAAGGACCAGCAGGTCTCTGTGAGTCAATGATATTAAATTTCTACTTTAGTTTGTATAAAGGCAAGAGACCGTGCCCACTATCATAATCTCATGATAAAGAGAATGACGGACAGATCTCGGTCGGAGCCCGCCATCCGTATTGTTCGCTTGGCGTTTAGGCATACTGCATTACTCCCAAAGCTTTCCCAAAGCAAATCGCTGCTGCTTGTTACACTAGAATACACGCAGGGGGTCACAACTGCTTAGGAGCTGCTGCTTGCTCCCTGCTGAGATGTGCTGTCTGCATCGCTTGGACCGGCCATGGCCAACTGCCAAGCGGGAATCGCTGCTTTTCCTGCCGGCATTCCACTGGCGAATGGACTTGAACGTCCACCAAGAGAGGCCAAATAGTCCTGTCTGCCCGCTGTAGACGAGGTCTCACCGTTGACCCCGTCTTTGGCGTCCCCATTGCTCTTGGGCTCCGGCTCATTCGCAGGCGTTACGGTCGGGGCAGGAGGCGCATTACTCTTGGCAGATTGAAGATAGTTGTTGGAGGTGGTTGGGTTAGAGGCAGCGGGCGCAGACGACATGCGCTGACCGATGAGAGACTTCAGGCTCTTCACCTCGTTGGCAATCTCGCGCAACCGTTCATCTGTGAAATCCTTGTTTGCAGTCATACTCTTGGGTATGGCATCCTTCAGTGACTCCACCTCGCTCCTGCGCTGACCGATGAGAGACTTCAGGCTCTTCACCTCGTTGGCAATCTCGCGCAACCGTTCATCTGTGAAATCCTTGTTTGCAGTCATACTCTTGGGTATGGCATCCTTCAGTGACTCCACCTCGCTCCGTAGTCGATCCGTTTCGTCTTCTTGGCGACGTTTTCCCGGATTTTGTCTCGGTCATGAACTCTTCGAGCTCCATAAGGATCTTATCAAGCTTCTCAGTCCGATCTTGTTCCGAAGCCTTCAGTGACTCGGTGTCCTTCGAGAGCTGCTCCAGAGTTGCGAAGGCCTTTTCGAATTGTTCGTCGACAGTAGCCTTATCCTGCTCCAGCTTCTCGGGCGTAGGTGGTGCTACCAAAGGATAGATATACCGCTTTTCGTATCAAGTCAGCTTAGAGTCGAAGACAACCCCTTTCAATCATTCGGGGCTAGGTACCTTTGAGATAGAATACAGCCATACCCAACACCTCCCACCACGGTCGCCATGATGAACCAGTCACGCCAATCCCGCTTAGGGGGCGGGGGGGTGGAGGTTGCCAGCCATAAGGAGGTGCAGATGGATAAGAAGCGTTATAGTACGGCTGTTGTTGCTGCTGTACAGGCCCGGCGACGGCTTGCGATGGCGCAGCGACGGGTTGGCCCGGAGGCGCTATGCCGACGCGCGCAAGTGAAGCGTCTATCTCTTCTTGTTAAGTTCTTGGATCGGAGGAAGGATAGTTTGTTCTCGACCGGGACGCGGCGACATTGGGGTCTTGCAGAACTGTGCGAGTTTAATCGTTAGACAGAGCCCATCAGTCGCGTTTGGACGTCGGGCGCACTCACAGTTGACCGTGAGGTCACAAGTTCCTCGCGGATAGGCATATCGGCGGTAGCTTGGTGGACTTATCTCATCCCCAGGCCTTGGTAATCGCACAAACGAGATGCAAAGCTATATTGAATCGCCTGGTTTGGTTGATCTAGGCTGCTGGGTGGGCGGCACTCGATGGGATGTAGTTGGGTGATGGTCGACAGCAATCACGTCCCGTCCGAAAATGCAGTGGCCGGGAACCGAGGCTCAACTCCCATCTTGGGTCATCTCCCGGTCAAAAGCAGCCGCGCTTGGGAGCGGCAGTGGGCGTTGGTTGGCGCGTTGCTTCTGTCCACAATGGCTGACCAGCCAATGTGTTCGGGCATTATGTAATGCCATGGAGGTACGTAGCTTCTGGGTCGGTGTCACGGCGCGTACAACGTTCCGTTCGCCGATCATTCTTTACCCCACCCTTCTATCAAGAAGTGAATATTCGGATTTGGTCAAATTTGATTTTTCGACGCAAACGAACCTCGAATCTACTGTCGATACGGCGAAAAAAAAAACTCTAGGTCGCGAACACCTGAGTAGGAACTACGTATTCGCGACTCCTTCAACATGCCTGGAGCACCAAATAAGAAGCAGAAGCGTGCGGACTACCGTCTGGCGCGTTCACAACAAGATGGAGCAACCGAGATGCCCAAGAAGAAATTCTATCGACAGCGAGCGCACGCCAACCCTTTTTCAGACCACCAACTGGAATAGTACGAGGAATACAATACCCATGTTGCGTTCATGATTAACTCGTGTGCAGTCCCATTTCGCCCGACCACATGGACTGGGCGCCATTCTTCCCGGCTTATACGGCCGACCCAGAAGAGCTCCCCGAAGCCACCGCCTCGGCCAACGATGATCAAACAGCACAGCGACAACCGAAGAGAATGCGGCAAGATGTCGAGATACTGGATATCGGCTGCGGATTCGGAGGCCTGCTTGTAGCGTTGGCGCCAAGGCTGCCCGACAAACTCGTTTTAGGAATGGAGATACGAATCAGGTGACGGAATTTGTACAAGAGCGTATCCGATCCTTGCGTGCGCAGCACCAAGACTCCAACCAGTTCCAGAACGTCGGTTGTCTCCGGGCCAAACACCATGAAATCTTGCCAAACTTCTTCAAGAAAGGCCAACTGTCGAAGATTCATCTGCTTTCCCGACCCGCACTTCAAGGCCCGGAAGCACAAGGCAAGAATTGTCTCGACTACGCTCAACTCAGAGTATGCATACGCTTTGAGGCCTGGGGGTATCGTGTACACCATTACCGACGTGGAGGACCTGCATAACTGGATGGTACACCACCTCGAGCTTCACCCGTCCTTCGAAAGGGTCTCCGAGGCAGAGCAGGAGTCGGACGAGTGCGTCAAGATCATGACAACAGAGACTGAGGAGGGCAAGAAGGTGGAGCGCAATAAGGGGCAGAAATTCGTGGCGCTCTTCCGCCGTTTGGAAGACCCTCCTTGGTGAACCCCCTAAAGCTCCCTCTCCCCTCGACGGCATCTCCCGGATACACTAAGCTGGACCTTGAGGACTTCCTTCTAACGGGAGACGGAAGCCATTATTGGCACTTCTATATGCTAATGTGCAATCTAATGCTTGCATGCAGCTAAGCTCTTTCAGGGAGTGCTCACAGTTCTTGTAGTAAGCGTTCGACGCGTTCGAGATTCGAGAGGCCCTTTGATCGCGGTAGCGCTTGAAGGCATCGCACCCAATCTGCATCCTTAGTAAAACGCGCTAGCCATTGATGGGTTCAAGCAGGCCTCAGCTACGAAGGCCTTGGATCTGGCCTGGGTCTTCAGTAAGGCTACATATGGCACAGCCTGCGTAGTGCGGTGCCCTGCGATCCGGAATGACCCAAGATGGCATAGATAAGCGGCCATGGGGTCCCCGAACCTAATGTTTCTCCCAGCAGCGCTAGTTTACTTGGCACCTGGGGGTAATGCCTGGGGGAGATGCATGAGGCCACCGACAGGCATTGCGAGAATATGGCCCTATTGGTCACCGAGAAGCTTTAGTGGAAGACAAATCTGGGATAGAGTGGTCTTCACAATACAGACTAAGGTCAGCTAATGGTGGTATTTCGGCGGCGAAGCCTCCCCCTATCCATGGCCTTTCGTCCAATGATGTGCTCCGATTGAAGTGCCAGGCAACAGAAGATCGGAGCTGGTGTCTTCTCCGGGCAGCCACCCGGTTTTGCTACGACTCGTTAATGCTGACTACTGTGGCGACTACCTCCGTTTCGGGAACATGCTGGTCTGGTTCTTGAGCGATTTGACCATCAAATTTTTATTATGGGACCCGGCTGGGCATTCTTGGTACGTTGTAGTGTGCGCTGCAGCATGCAGCAATGCAATGCACTTGCTCACGCCTGCGCTGCAGTAGGTCCCGACAAAACAGACAAAATACGTTATCGATTACGAGAAGTCTATTCATGGCCTTCTCTCGGCCTCTGATCCACGTACTGCCGTCCACCTGTTGCCGTCTGCCCCGTCCATTTCCCCGTTGTTCTCGGCAGGCTCGCAGGTTTTCTCATGGAGCTGCTGTCTTGGATGACGTTGTATTCTTGGGGTTACACGGCAGGGCATTCGTGTCAGCTCACATCTGCCAACCTGATTGCGTGTGACCACTTGCACCGTGAGATTCTCCAGGATCAATCGGAAGATGGCAGGTGGGGGGGATCCTTCGAATGTCGCGTGTATAGGCCGTTGGTACGGCAGGGGGGAATCCTGGTAGGAAGATTGGTGCAGCAGCGAAGTCTTAGCTGCCAAGCTTTGCGCGCACTATCCTGTCTCTCCTTCCAGAATTGGCATTGGCAGGGCCCTTCCTGGCTCATCTGCCAGCATCTGCAATCTTTTTGGGCTGGAGCGGCGGTTGATGGAATCCCATGGGGTGTGATGTCAGGATGGAGTCCCGCCGGGCCTCCTCCATCGCGTACTCCATCGATACTTATCTTGGCCCGCTTAACCCGCTGAACCCTCTGCCGTGAAGCCTCTTTTAGTCCAAGGGACCAACACTCTTTCTCTCTCCCTCTCTTCCGTTCCCACCCACTGTCCTGTATCCTATATGCCGACAGTGGCTGTCTCTCTTTACCTTAGAAACCTCATGGTCTGACTTTGGAATATTTTAACCCTCTTTTGAGCCCTTATATACTTTGCCCTACAGAGACGCCGAATTCCCAAGCCGCCCACCATGGACAAGAAACGCGAGAACACAACCGCCGACATGGCACAGCCCATGGTTGAGACGGATTCCGGCTCCGCTGACGAGGTGCTTGCAGCGTGGGTTACAAGCCGGAAATGTTACGGAATCGGTCAACGCTACAGGTAGCATTCATGTCATTCGTTCTCGCATCCATTCCGTACGGCCTGGCAACCACCTTGTTTTATCCTCTGAACGGCGGAGGTCCTGTCGACATAATCTGGGGTGGGTCGCAGTATCGTTGATCATTATCTGCGTCGCCTGTTCTTCGGTGAGATCACAAGCGTCCGACCGCCGGCGGCGTATTACCAGGCCTACATGATGGCCAGTCCTTCTTGGCGAAGGCTCGCTTCGTGGATCTGCGGTTGGCTTTACGTGGTCGGCAACATCACCATCACCCTGTCAGTCAACTTCGCAACGGCCCTGTTCTTGGTTGCTTGCGTCGGCGTGTTCGAAAATGCCGATGGAACTCCCGTCTTCGCCGGTGAGACCAGGTGTTCCTTGTTTTCCTGGCTATTACGCTGCTGTGCAACGCTGTATCATCCTTAGGAAACCGATGGCTCCCGATCCTTGATGTAAGCCACGTAACCCGTTCTGTGCCGGGCGCCGGTAATCACCTACACATGCTAACGACCGCAGACATTTGCTATTTCTGGACAGTAGCTGGTGTCATCGCAATCATGGTGTGCGTTCTTGCTCTTGCTAAGGAAGGCCGCCGTGATGCCAGCTTTGTCTTCACTCATTTTGAGACGAATTCGGGCTGGACGCCAGGCTGGTCGTTTATGGTTGGACTTCTCCATGCGGCCTACGCAACATCCTCCACGGGAATGATCATCTCGTAAGTTCAGATTCTCCGACATTAGTTTGGCAATGGCATATACTGACTGGCGACAGAATGTGCGAGGAAGTCCGACAACCTGCAACCCAGGTCCCCAAGGCCATGGTTCTGACTGTCATCATTAATACCTTCGCGGGTTTGCTCTTTATGGTACCCTTGGTTTTTGTTCTTCCTGACATTCAAAAACTCGCTCTTGAATCCGCCAGCCTGTGCCTTCCATTATCAAAAGTGCCGTTGGGTCAGCAGGGGGCGCATTCGGTCTTCTAATCCCATTGCTGGTTTTGGCTATTATATGTGGCATCGGCTGTACCACTGCTGCCCCGACGTGGGCATTTGCTCGTGACGGGGCTATCCCGGGATCGGGTCTGTGGAAGAAGATTTCCCAAGCTGGACGTTCCTCTCAAACGCCATGATGCTCAGCATGGTTATTCAGATCCTCCTGGGACTTCTTTACTTTGGATCAACAGCCGCGTTCAATGCCTTCTCGGGTGTTGGCGTTATCGCACTCACGACAGCCTATGCCGTTCCTATCGTGGTCAGCCTGCTCCAGGGCCGTAAAGCGGTCCGCACCGGTAGTTTCTACCTTGGCTCATTTGGCCTCTTTGCTAACGTTATCTCACTCGGTAAGTAAATCGATCCCGACCTGGACCCCAATGCTGATACTCGCAGGCTGGTCCCTCTTGGCTATTCCGCTGTTCTGCATGCCTCTACCATACCAGTAGATGCGGCAACTATGAACTACGCCTCGGTGGTTTTCGTTGCTTTCACGGTCATCTCGGCTCTGGTACGTTGCTTGGGGACACAAGCATTACGCAGGCCCACTACATAGGTTAGATGTCAGGATTCTTGATCAGGCTTGATGTGCGCTTTTCCGATGCTTGGCGAAAGTTTGGTGACCTATCGCACGTGATGTTGCATGAATGTCGTGCCGTGTTCACAATATGTGTAAGACCAACAACAAGAGATGTGATCAAGAATGTGACATCGCGGCACTGCTGGGCAACCGGGAGCGGGAGCGATGAAGACGTTACGGTTGAGCAAAGCTCCAATTGAACATAGTCGCCATGGCCTGGACATGCATGTAACGATACAATTACCAGTTTTTATGATATCCTATGAAGTTAATAAATAAAGAAGCGATACCCAATAGCTGCGCGGACTGTTGATAGTCAATTCAGAAGTGTCAAGTGTGTCAAAGTTGTTTCCTGTCCTAGGTTGATTTCAACATTGAAGTCGATTCCCTACGTAGCGTGAGGGGCCTAGGCCAGGCAGGGGCTTGTGCTTACAGCTCAAGCATGACATACCTGGCACGTTGATGTACATACAGCGTCCCACCCACTTAGATGGGCGCTGGAGCTGGCTCGCTGGCAACTATCGATAAGTACCTAAGCACACACCCACTGACTGCCCGCCTCGTCTTCGCTTCCAAGGAAGCCATGGCTCCTTCAAACATAGCACCCGATTCTTGGTAACCAACAACCCCTCATCAACAATTATGATTTGGAGGCTGCGGCACCTGAAATTGGATGATGGCCCTTAGCGGGAGAGATGTCGCCCTTGCCGGAGTCGTCTGCTTCTTCGCATGGGGATATGTCACCAGCTGGTTTCCCATGCTCCGCTGGGCGGGTTATGCCTTTGTCGCAGGTTGCGTCACTACTTTCCTGAGCTCCCTCCTGCTCATTCTGCTCACGTCCAAGGGCTCCGTCTATAGCTTAAGGCACCGTTCCTCCCGACCGAACTCTGTCAACTTCGTCGGCCCGGTTTCCTGGAGAAGAGAGACGTCGTCTCTGCGGGTCCGCCAGATTTACACGCCCGTGCCGCTGTACCCCGACTCGCGCAAGATCTCGCATGCTCTGGACGACTTGCTCTCCTTGATCGTCCGAGACTTCGTGCAGTCATGGTACTCTCACATCAGCAAGAACCCGGTGTTCGCCAACGAAGTAGACAAGACCGCGAGATTGGCCATTGCGGATCTCCGCGACCGCCTGTTCGACACAGACCTAGTCGAGGTCGTGATAAGCCGGGTCGTCCCGATCCTCACTGCGCATTTTCGAGACTTCAACAATGCCGAGAGGGCTGTTAGAGGGCGAAAGCTGAACCGAGATGTAACGGAATCAGAAGAGTTGGATCTTGCCATTGCGGCAAAGTATAATGAGGGCAGACTGCACCCGGCTGCAAGTATGGTGTATTCCGATACCAAGATGATACAGCAAGAACACCTGCGCAAAACGATTGCTCGAGTATTGCCGAAAATACTGCCCCAAATATACTTAACAGCAGAGCAGTATCAAGTATCATACGTGAGATTGTGGCATGTGCTGTTCTTTCACCAGTAATCACCATGTTGTCTGAGCCTGATACGTGGAACCAAATCATGGAAAATTATGGGCGCAGCATGCTGCAGGATCGGTCGACCGTACGCAAATTGCGAGCTGCCTCGATACCCATGCGTCTCCAGCTCCCAAGACTTCCAAGTCGGCCCAATTCCCTCGCTTGCTGCCCGGAGATGGTGAGCGGAAGTTGAAAAGTTCATTCGCACGATCCGCAAGATCAAACAACTTATCCGACGCCCGCAGATTCAGAAGTGAGGTTACTAGCCAACTGAAGAGGGACTCGCAGCAAGATGACCAGGACCAAGTCTACATACGCCGGTTAGAAATGGGCAAAAGACTCCTCGACCAAAGAGTCCAGCATCTCGCCGCCGGTGGTGACAGAACAGACATGCCGATGTTCACAAATCCCACCCCGGCGCCAAACTCCTCCAAGCTGGAGAACGCTTCACTCGCTGACTTGCTCCGTGATCCTTCGGGGCTTTCATATTTCATGGAGTACATGGACAGGCTGCGTATGATGCCTCTCGTGCAGTTCTGGCTCGTGGTGGATGGCTTTCGCAACCCACTGGAGGATGACGGCCCGGAGGACGAACAACTTCCTTCCCAACTATCGCCATGGACGGACTCAGATCGTACAGATCTAGCTCAGATAGATCAGGCATCTTTCCAAGCCTGAACTCCGTGTTCCGGATTCTTCGAGAAAGACTATCCGATCTTTCCTGCAAGCAGGGAAAAGGGCGACAACAATACCACCAAGCACGGCGCGCCGTTCTGAGAGCCCAGAGCGTGGTTCTGGAAGAAATGCGATCCAAATACTTCCAAAACTTCAAAAAGTCCGATCTGTGGTACAAATGCTTGGCATCAGAAGAGGCGGCGACGAGAACCCAGCCAATGCATGCGCCTTCTTCATCAGCTGGACCGTCACACCCGCCTCTATCGCGGGCTTCTCAGTCCTATGGGCTCAAACCTGCGCCTGTCTCGAAGCTTAACCCAAAACTCAGTGCGACAAATACGCAAGTCAAACGCGGTCTATCGGCTACAGACCTACGGTCCTCGGCTGCTAACGGCAGCCACAGTCCTGACCCACTCAACGGTCAGCGTCGGTCGCTCGATGGACACGCAAACTCGCCCTTATTTGATGATGATGACTATGAACATGATCCTATGGCGGACTCCGTGCAAAGTCTTGATCGTGATCAGACCAACACGCCACCCGACAACCAAGTTGTCCAGGCTATGGAGGAGGTCCTCAATACCATCATGGAAGATGGGAATCGCCCCAAAACAGCCGAAGATCTCCGCGAGTCCTTGTTCGGTGGTGACGGGACCTTGAGCCTGTTTTCTAATAATGATAATGATTCAGTCAGAGGTTCGGTCGAATTGCCGCGGCAATCATCGGGTAAAGAAATCGAGAAGCCTAGTCTCTCATCTTTGGGGCTCGTCAGTCCCGCGTCTCGCATTGGGGTTTTTGTAGATAATGACTTATTCGCTGATGAAGACAAGTTCGCATCCGACGATCAGACCGGCACGGATGATGAAAATATGGCCAATATCGAAAGACGAGGTTCATGAAGCGGCTCCTGGTGATCTGGGCCTGGCCGAGGCTATCACGGTATTAAGTAACGACATTGACCGGCTGGTCGCTCAAGAAGGGGTCATAGACTCGCTTACCAAGAAGGCCGAGTTGACAAACAACACTGCAGAACTTCGAATCCTACGCAAATCGAAAGCGAGCCTGCAGAGAGAGCTGAAGCGGAAGGAGCTGCAAAGACAACAATACGTAATTCAAGAAAGCGACAAACAGTCTATACGGGCGCTCTTCTATCAGAATCAAAGCCATACAGGTTGGCCGAGAGCCTGACGGCAAGGAGTTTGCAAGTATGTTGTGGAGGTGCAACGGGTCGCCGGAGAGAAGATGCCCGCCGCTACATGGATTGTCACGAGACGCTACAGCGAGTTCCATGACTTGCACCAGCGACTGAGGCACCGATACCCTTCTGTGCGGAATCTGGATTTCCCCCATCGCCGGGTCATCATGAAGCTGCAGAGCGAATTCCTGCGAAAACGCCAACAGGCGCTCGAGCACTACATGCAGGAACTGCTTCGGCTTCCGAGGTGTGCCGCAGCAGGGATCTTCGTGCTTTCCTCTCCCAAAGCGTGATCCAGCAAGGCGAAGACCTTATGACGAGAGAGGATAAGAAAGATATGATCACTAGACTCTACGACTCGGTCACCGATGGCATGGAAGACATCCTGGGTAAACATCCCAGTACTGGACCAGCTTTCTGTAGCCGGCCAAAAACTTGATAGCAGCGGCGACAAGCCAGCTCAACACGGTGCAGCTCCCTCCCAATATCCAGGAGGATGCTCTTAGTGCTGCCGAGGCAGAAGCGGAGCTTAACGCCTTCGAGAACAAGGAGCTTGAGCCCTTCATCAAGCCTATCTGCGATATCTTCCTTGAAGTATTTGAGCTCAACCGAGGAACAATTGGCTCCGGGGCCGGGCCGTGGTCGTGGTCCTTCATCAACTGCTGGGCGGCACCATCGAGCGCAAAGTCCGCGACAACGTGAAATTCCTCGTGCGGCAGGGAGCGTGGTAGGCAGGATCAATGCGCAGGCGGCAAGCAGGAGGATATTGCTACCTTGAACAATCCTCGGTTAAAGTAAGTTACGCATACACTGATGCGAACGCCCCCCCCCCCACCCCACACAATGTACCGAGGGCTAACATGAATGTCGCATATAGCACCATCTGGTGTTTACCATTTTAGACGAGATAATCGACGTGCTTTTCCAAGAATAAACAAGAAGAGAGTATCGGGTTCATCGCACATGGCGGCGCCTGGTTGCCGGATGGTGTTTCTGCAAGCAAGAGTTGGAAGTAACTGTCAGCATAGTAATAGCAAGCATAGCATAGCATTGGCGTTTGTATCACATGAAGATTATTGGCTCCTTTTGTCCTTGTTTCCTGTCTCTGGCGGTCTTACTAGGGAGCGCAGGATGTACGTCTTTTTTGTCTCTTGCAGAACATTTCAGATGTACGCTTGCAAGCATACCTATCAATATATTTGAAGTATGTTGGTTAGTTCAGCGTGGTATTGCAGCTGGCGGAACGTGCGCTTGATCTATCACATTGATGTTACCGTATCAGCAGCCCTAGATACGAACCCCGTTCAAAACAATCGAGCGCAACTGTCAGGTGTAAAAAGCAGGTATACATATCTGTGGTCCTATATACCAGGTACACACAGCAGTGTATAAGATATAGTTGAAGAGGCAATTTGTATATACCTAAGTCAGCCATCTAACATCTTTGGCATGATGCCGGTGATACCTGGATGGGAAGGCGGCTGGCACATGCTACCTTCCCCGTAGCTAAGGAACCTCTCAAGCTATCTCGGTTCGGTGGGTGGGCTGGATTCGACTGGGCTAGGCTCCCCTGCTAGGCGGCGAGGCGGGTTCCTTGGGCGGGTTATCTCCTCCATTCTGGGAGTCTCCACCTGCCACACCCTCCACCCGCACTCTCGATTCTTTGACCGCAATGACACTCGACTTTCTATCCTTCCCCAACTTTAAGCTCTTCAACAAGAAGCTCTCCTGGCAACCCTCACACGACAGCGCCGTCGTAGATACAACAACTCCATCTACAAAGACGCCTTGCCCCCTCCCAACCCGCCGCCGTTAGGCTGCAGCTGTGAACAACACCCATTCTTTGATTGCGTCGATACATTGATACGACGGTACATACAGCACGGGTACAAAACGCCCGATTCTGATTGCGTCGATACATTGATACGACGGTACATACAGCACGGGTACAAACGGCAGGCTGCACCTTACTCAAAGCTGCAGCGAGCTTCAAAAAGAGAGCTACTCTCTCACTCTATCTCTCTTTTCTTTCGCCATTTAAGTCCCGACGCCCGCCACCCAACTCAACAACATCTACTCATCCTCGGGTACCCAACGGCAAGCCCTGCGGAATTCATTTCTTCTGTATCGCATCTCGCATTTCACCCAACAGAAGGTTTACTACCAGAACTAGCCAGTTTGAGGTCATTTCTCTCAGCCTTGTCCGCCCTAGGAGTTTTACCAACTTGGACATCTGTTTATTGCGCCGCCAGCTTTTTCCCCTCTTCTTGGGCCTCACTCTCCGGCCGAATTCAGTCGTGTTCTTCCGTCCTTATCACCTCCACGGCCAGACTTGATTATCTTATCATCCGTCACCCCCATCAATTGCAATCAGACTGAGGTGTCGGCAACCCGACTGTACCTGGGCAACCTGCCCAAGGGAGGTAAGCTTCTTTCTGCCGTCTCGGCTACGGCTTGTCACCCTCTCTTCACCTCTTCAAATGCCACGGCGCAATCATGTTGTACCTCAAAAGCTTGAGCCGTGTGCTGTATCGCCGCCGGCGCGTCCCATTGCCCATGCATTGCTAACTTCGGCTTGTCGTATTGCAGTCACCAAGCAGGATGTCGAGTCACTTTGCGACTCATGGCACTGGCGAGATTACCGAAATCAAGCTCATGAATGGGTTCGGCTTCATCGAGTACAAAGATGCCATGGACGCGCGCGACGTCGTACCTGGTGAGTCCTCCCGCTATACCTTCTGCTAACTCAGATGGCAATCGACTGGGGTTCTGGCTAACATGATATACTTTGCGCGCAGCCTTCCGTACGTCTTGGACTCCTCTGGCCACCGTGTTTCCTGACCTGCTGTCACCCGATCAATTGTTTGCGCGCAGCCTTCCGTACGTCTTGGACTCCTCCTGGCCACCGTGTTTCCTGACCTGCTGTCACCCGATCAATTGTTCCCTGGCTAATATAGTTCGCTATTCCTCAAGACGGATCCGATTTCATGGGCGAGCGCCTGACAGTCCAATTCGCCGAGGCTCTCGACACCGCGAACCTGGTTTCGGCAGCCATGAGAGAACCGCCCCTCGACCGCGACGTACCGCGTACCGAATGCAGATCACGGGACTCCCCAATGATACCAGCTGGCAGGTCTGTTATTATCTTCCGTCTATACTCTCCGTCCCACACAAGTTTTTTCCCGGATTATAAGCTATTCTTCTGGCTCCTGCCATTCCTTGGACCCTGCCTGACCTTGCCGTTTGTGTTTCGCCATGGAAGCAAGGAGTAGGCCGTCCTCGCTCTACAGTCTTGAACCATCATTACGGCTAGCCAGTTGCTGTTGCAAGAGTTTCCCCCTGGACAAGTTCTTTCTGGATTTGGGTCCGATGGTTTCTGGCCAAGGCGCCTGAGAAAAGGACCTCTTTCGTTGGATACATAACGCCTATCTGGACCATCCGTGATTTTACTGGATGACCGAGACAAGGCGCCTGCCCGCTCATCGCTTGATATGACTACTCTCCGCTCCGGGACTTCCACTTACTTGGATTCTGGCTATAGGATCTGAAAGATTTTGCCCGTCAATCCAGCCTTGACGTTGTCTATTCGGAAACAGGTCGTGAGGGCAACGGCCGAGGGTAAGCTCCCATGTCAGAAACTCCTCGACGACCATGACGGGCTAACATGTCGTAGATTTGTCGAGTTTGAGAATGCCGCCGACCTGAGAAATGCCGTGGAGAAACTCGACAACCGCGAATTCAAGGGACAGCGCGTTACCTGCGTTGCCGATGTAAGATACCATGCTCCTTCGCACACACTGAATTACGCTGACGGCGGAGTAGATCCAGGCTGAGGTTCCTGGCCGTGACCGCGGCCGATCCCGATCCCCACGAGGACGTGGCCCTCACAATGGCGGCCCGCCCGGCGACGATTATCGACGCGGTCCTCCCCGCGGTGGATATGGAGACCGCGGATACAGCCCCGACGGGATGATTACCGGGACGGCTACCGTGATCGCAGCCCTCGTGGCCGCGGCGAATACTATGATGACCGGCGGTACGCCCGCTCACCCCCCGCGTCGTGGTCCTCCCATGGACGACTACCCGCCTCCCAGGGGCCGATACGAGGACCCGTACCGTCGCGACTATGGCCCGCCTCCTGATCCTTACGTCAACGGGCGCCCGTACGACTCGCGCCCGCCCCGCGACTTCCCTCCCCGTGATGGACCCTACCCACCTCGTGAAGGTGCCTACCCTCGTGATGACTATCGACGGGGTGGCTGGCGGCGGCTATTGGTAAACAATTTCTTACCTCCTTTATCCATTCCTCTTCTGAGGGTGCTCCTTACCTTATCTAGATACCGCGCATTGCCCTGATGACGGCATCATCGAGCTCCACAAGTCGCCAGATTCTTTCGAGACTGTTGCGACTCGAGCGGTGGGTTAGCGAAAAGCTGCTACGACAAGATTGACACAGTTAATACCCAAAATGACTTTTGATTGTTTCCTCTTTTTTTCTTTTGAGAATTGTGTATGGGCACTGGGGTTTTTGTCGGGACATTGAAAAAATTCGGGCTCTAGGAAGGGACTTGACGATATGATATGGCAGTGTTGCCCCTGTATGATGGTATTGTTTGACTTGACATGAATTGGAGTGTATACCTACGAGCAAGGAAAATGAAAATATGACGTCTCGTAATTGAAACATTCGTGCTTGTGAGGACTAGTAAGTGGTGTCAAGTGGGACAGGTTCCTTTCGATCTTCAAGCTTAAGCTTGCTGTGGAGAGCTATCAGTTTTGAAACCGGGTTGACTATACTCCACCTCGCCCTCGTGAGTGGTCAATGCGGCATAGGCCTCTACGTGTACAGCTTAATAATCCCTGGCGAATGCTTCCACCGTAGCCGGGGAATCAAGCGATACTGTCGATGGGTGTTTGCTTACCAATCGGTTTTTGGCGTCATCCGTTTTGCTGCATCTCGACGTGTAAGCAAGAATGAATGTAGGATGATGTGCCGAAAAACGCGTGCATGAGGTAGGATAATACTCCGAAAAGTGTAAAGTACAGTCAGTATAAAAGCATGGCCGGCGTTCCGTGCGTAATGTTTTGCGAGCTCGATCTTTCGGCATCGTCAACGCCACCCCGTCTTTTGTATCACCAGCAGGCGCCCTTTTATCCCCCAACCTTGCCTATCGTCGCAACCTTATAACTACCAGCTGTACAAAGAGTCGAGCCGGCTGGAGTAACAACAAAGTTTACCACCTTCAGCACGTTACAAGGCGCCATTCGCAGAAGGCGACGTACTCCACCATCAGCACAACGACCCCGCAGACGGCAGAAGCAGCCAACGACATCATGACTGACAGCGAGCCTACCGGCCTCATTGCCAAGAAGGGCATTGAGTTGACTTTCGGTATGTATACTCTTTTATATTCAACCTGTCAATTACTTGAGCGCTTTGCGCAGGCATCGTGTCTTCGCTGCCCTTCTTTCGATACCTACAAAAGCGGGCGGGTTCTTGACAAGTCCGGTTTGGCCTGTATAGATTTACTAATCGTAGATCAGGCACGCCCAATGGCTACAAGGCGTCCATCCTGCTCGAGGAGCTCAAAGAGGCCTACGGCATCGAGTACACCTGGCAGTCGGTCAACATCATGAAGAACACGCAAAAGGAGCCCTGGTTCACGGCCCTGTGCCCCAACGGCCGCATCCCGGTCATCGTGGACCACGACCGCGGCGACTTCGCCGTCTTCGAGGGCATCGCCATCCTGTCGTACCTGGCGCGCCACTACGACCCGGACCACAAGCTGAGCTTCCCCGCGACAGCGACGACTACTCGGTCTGCGAGCAGTGGATGGGCTGGCAGCACGGGGGGCTCGGCCCCATGCAGGGCCAGGCCAACCACATGTTCAAGTTCGCCAAGGAGCCCAACCCGTACGGCGCCCAGCGCTACGTCGGCGAGACGGAGCGCCTCTACGGCGTCCTGGACAAGCGGCTGAGCGAGCGCGATTTCGTCGTCGGCGCGGGCCGCGGCCGCTTCTCCATCGCCGACATCAGCCTGCTCGGCTGGGCCGCCATGTGCGTCTTCTCGGGCGTCGACATCGAGATGTTCCCGCACGTCAAGGCGTGGCTGGCGCGCTGCCAGGCGCGCCCGGCGGTGAAGCGCGGCTTCGCCGTCCCCAACGAGGCCTTCTTCAACAACGGGCCGCTGCTCGAGAAGCTCGGGCAGGACCCCGAGGCCCGCCAGAAGTTTGACGGGGAGCGCAAGTACCTGCAGGAGTGCAAGGACACGGGTACAAGTACTCTTCTCCTTAGGATAAAACCTTGTAGACAAAAACAAAGAATTCGGTCCGAACTATGGACACGAAAACAATAGGAAAGTCGAGTCAGGTATTTTAAAGTCTTCGGAAAGGGTCTTTTCCATTGAATATCGAAGGGTTGCACATTTCGATATGGCCTCTTGGACGATAGTAGAAAACGCTCGTTACGTTGCGAATCAGCAAACTGAATGAAACTGTCGCTACGGTTTGGACAAATCAAAATTGAGAATCACAGCAAGCCAATGTGTAAATTCTAGTCCAGGGAAAGGAATGTTCGATCGATTGAGTAAGGGGAGTGTAGAAGCCGAAGCCATTGTGTTTTTTCCCTGATTGGTTGCCTGTCGGGTGAGGTCGGCTTAACAAGCAGTGGCAAAAGCTTCGCCCAGTTTGGCGTACCACTAATAAGAGTGAGTAACGGCGATCCAGTCATACCTTCCCAATTACTTTCGCTTTCCGCCTGATAATTCATTGTTTCTTTCGAATTTTCAACACTCGTCCCAGATCAGATTGACTTCAACTTCTCAAATACCCATTAATCACTTTAAAATCCGCACAATATGTCCTCCCTCAACCAGAACGAACCCTCCGCTATGGGCCCCCGCGAGGCCGCTCTGAACAACGCCGCTCGTGCCGAGGCCGCCAGTCAGCTGTCGGCCGGTGGGCAACAGGAGACCAGCAAGGCGACTGGCGCCGGCGTCAACACCGGCGCAGGCACCACGCGTGAGAAGACGGAGGCCGAGTTGCAGGCCGATCGCGATTACGAGGAGCGCATGGAGGAGGAGTATGCCAAGCGCGACGGCGGTGCTTAAGGATTTGACGTATTGAATATTTCTTCTTCATCGCTCTTGCTCGCCACTCTTCCATTTATTTCCCATAGCCAAGATGATATGGGCATCAACCACGAAAGGTTGAACGGGTCTTTCTAATCGCAATGGGGCGCACTCGTCTCATGCAGCAATGGCCTAGCCGGGTTGCACCTATTCAATAGCTCGAACACCATCAACTTCGAACATACCAACAATAACACGCTTCATCTTGTCTTACTGCTATTGTTTTTTCAGAATCCCCAATGACATGAGTTTGCCCTTGTTGCGTCTTGCTACCTCGGGATGTTTCTCGGGCGAAACGTTGGGCATTTGCACGGCGAAGCTCTCAGCCCGTCAGCCGCATGAGGTCATCCAAGGCTCCAAGCCAACCTTAAAATTTAAGCATTCGCACTACTACACTACATAAGGCTCTCGGTTGGATCGCAATGTTTTCCACCATGCCCTTGACCCTTGCCCGACGACTAGCCTCGGTAGTTGATTCTTGTACGCGAAAGACCAGACCACCAATCCCAAGTCATCAGGGAAACAACGCACATATATGGTAAGCCATCAATCAAGACAAACAACTGCGTCTATCAACGTGGAGGCAAGTCACCATACTTGATCAGGGGCACGAGATCTAAGTCAAGCCTGTAGGCTAGCTAGGTCTAAGACAAGCATTAAGTTCCGATTTTAGGTCCGGATGCCAAAGTAAAAAGCTGCCGACACGCCGGCCACCCTTACGTTCTTACTTGGTCGAGAACCGGCAATGATATGAAAGGTGCAATAACTGCATATCTGGGCGGCTCGGTGTTCATGTTGGGAACGGAACAACGGTCACACACCCGCCCTTTACGTTGAGCTGTACATGTAGATATTTCATATATCCAAGTGCTCTTTCAGCTTGCACCGATGGCTTCCATCTATGTCTTGGTTCTTTGGAACCGTCCGAACGACCATGACCAGTGGCACTTGAAGTTACGCCCAGGAGCCGAGCCTTTTTTTGTTTTGTTCTTCATGGACTTCCCCAAGCAATAGACTTCTGACTTAGGTGAGGTTGCGCCATCGCTTTCCGTCACCCCCCTTTTGAGCTTGGGCCTAACGATCTGTCTCGAGCTGTCTGTCTCTGCCAGTTTTTCCAGAACTTCTCCTTCCACCTCCGGCTCTCATATCTCTGTCGTTAGCTGCTGTCGGGGCAGGCGACACAACTCTACACGGACTCTTGGAGAGATTGACGACGTCCTAGTCACAGTAGGTAGTAGTCATGTCTCGTCCACTATTTGGTACATCCTTACCGCTCCCCTCTTATTACTATTTCATCTTTTTCATCGTCCTCATACCCACAGTGTTCGGCCAGCAGTTCTCGGCAACATGCTACGCGCCCGACGGCACCGCGGCCTCGGACGGCTCGTACATGCCCTGTAGCTTCTCCGGCGGCGCCTCCATGTGCTGCCCGACCAACGGCACCAGCACCAACGGAAACAATGGCGACCCGCGCAGTGGCGGCGGCAGCCGCGATACCTGCACCGAGGGCGGCTTGTGCATCGGGCAGTCCGACGGCAAGACGCGGCGCGGCTACTGCACCGACCAGTCGTGGAAGCAGCGCGTGCGTGAACATATGTACAAACTCTTCCGTAAGTCTTACTAGCAGCCAATCCTCAACCCCCCTTTCTTGGTTTTTATAATGTCAAACGTCCCTCCACTAACTCCCTCAGGCGGGCGGATCCTCCAGCGGCGCCGCCATCCTCAACTACTGCCCCAACGAGCAGAACGTCTACTGCTGCGGGGACGGCAACACGACTGCTGCGGCACCTCTTTCGCCCACACCCTGGCCGGCTCTGCCACCGTGACGCTGTCGACCGTCGTCTCGACGGCCTTTGTGACGTACACGCCGAGCGCGAGCGCGAGCGACGCCTCCGCCACCCGGGAGCCACTCAGCGGCGCCGCGCGCGAGGCCCTGTCCACGGGCGGCAAGACGGGCGTGGGCATCGGCGCCGGGGTCGGCGGCTTGGCGGTCATCGCCGTGGCGTCGGCGCTGGTGTACCGGGGCGGCGGCGGCAGCGGCTGAAGAAGCAGGGAGGCAAGATGGACGAAGCGGAGGGGGAGGGGAGTCGGGGAGTGTCAGCGGGGCCGACGAGGCAGCGGCAGCGGCAGCGGCAGTTGCCGGTGCCGGAGGAGACAGGAATTCCTCGTCCACTGATGGTGATCCGACGTCGCCCACCAAGGCTTCCGAGCTGGGGGGCCAGGCCCTCGAGAGGACCCAGGCGAGTTGGATGGGGAGGGTGCTCGGTTCGAGGTCCCGGCCACGGCTATTACGACTGGGGGGAAGAGGGAGCCTGGGGCTATCTTCGAGCTGGAGGGGGATCCCGTCACTGCGGAGTTGGGGGATGAGAGTGAAGTGAAGTCGCCGCGGAAGAGTGAGGCAGGCTCTACACGGAAGAGCGAAGCGGGCTTGACGCGGAAGAGTGAAGAAGGCTTGACGCGGAAGAGTGAGACGGGCTCGACGCGGAAGGATGACGCGAAATGAGCGACTTCATCTCCTGCACCTCTGTTCAAGGGGAATAGGGGTCGAGGCGAAGTGACACGTTAGCGGTTTTTGGGGATTATTTGTATATACACGGGGTGGATTCATGAGAGACGAGAATCTAAATAACGAACTGATATTATTGTCATCTACTGCCGCTTCACTACCCTGGTGCAAACTGTTGAGGAGTATGGCGCGGAAACCATATAACCTCTGTTGAAGTTGATGCGGATTAAGCATCCTGTTTCTCCAACAAAGCTCACAGTCTTGATCTACGGTATCGTCCTTGACATGGTGCCGTACATCAAGATAAACAGGAGCTAATGCTACAAGATCCTTGGAAGTACAATGAGCAGAATAGCCCAGCAAGATGCATGGTACCTGGCTTCAAGTAAACAAACATGTCGTATGGTTAAGGTAACGTATTTGACCATCACCTGTAACCAGTCATGTAAGAACCGTCCACATTCGATCGACGAGTGTCAAGGGCGGAAGAAGAGAAAGAAGAAGGAAGCTGTGTTCCTCAAATCTTTGCCATCCGTATATTATTAGATTTGCTAACAAACTGCCCAAGATCCATCCATTATTCATTACCTCCGTCAGACAACTCAAACTCATGGCTCCCAAGAGCGGGTAGAGACAGGACAGTTCGTAAAACGTTAACAGGAAACAACATGCTCCAAACAGGACACAGGAATCAGCCGGCGGGAAAGGAAGGTCCTCCTCTAGCCGCCTCACTACACACCCAAGCGCAAAGAGACGGCTTATCACAGACGGGTATTGACATGCCCTCGGCCACCTTCCCGATCCCGACCCCAGCGAGCTTCGTAACCGCCCCGTACGTCGGAAACTCGTCGATGCGCGACGCCGCGACGACCTCTTCGCCCTGGATCTCGACCGACAGGCTAGGGACCGATTCGGCAGGGATCACAGTGCCGTCGGCCTGTGTATCCACGCAGACACACAAAATTAGCTTTCTCGCTTCAAGTTTCACAAGACTTCATAGGGAGACACAGTCCGGTGGACGGGTAACACAGCGTCTCTGCTCGCATTCGTTTCCGTCCGCATGCACCTCGCCACGTGGCGAGAGAGAGCGCAAACCTGTCACGGGGCGCTCATGTGAACGCAACGCGGTTGACTGCATATACGTGCTGTGTTCTCTCTTTTCGGGTATGAGCGGGAAAGAAATGTTGGGGGCCGGATACCGGAAAAATGCCATGCATGCAAGCAAGCAAACAAAGAGACAAACAAACACACACACACAAGCAACGGAAATTGCACATACCTTGCGTATCTCCACCCGGAACAGCTTGCTCAGTTTCGACGTGACGAACTTGGCGTCGCTGATCATCGTGGCCTTATTATTAGCAGCAGCAACAGCCGTATCCGACGCTAGGGCGCGGTCGAGGGCCTTCGTGAGCGGCACTTCGGCATGCGTGACACCCGAAGTGGGCATGGACAGCAGTGGCATCTGGCCTGCCCTGTCGTCTCCCAGCATGATGGAGATGGCGCACGGCAGCTGCAGCTCGGCGCGCTCGACGGATATCTGCGCATAGTACTCCTTGGTAGGATGCTGCTGCGGTTGGCGACGACGATGCTGCTGCTGTTGCTGCTGGACACCACGGCGGCGGCGAGACGAGATCCCGTTGGCGCCGTTGCTGTAGAGCTGGTTGACCTGCGTGATGACCGCCTTGCGCGTCTCCTCGCTCGAGAGGGACCAGTCGTCGATCTCTGGGTACGTGTAGCCGAAGGTCGCAGGGCGGCCACACTCTTACCCGTATGGAAGCTGGTGGGGTCGTCCCCCCGATAGAAGGGCTTCAGCGGGCTGTCGGCTGTCACGTTGCCTCCTGGTGTCGCGTACAGGGGGCCCATATAGCGCGACTGCGTCTGGTACGTGTGTTGTAGTTGATGGCCTGCCATAGAGCGTAGAGGCGATCAACGTTGGCGTGATGCAGCCAGCTGATGGCGCAAGCGCAACGCCAGTCAGTCCGATTCATTCCCTCAATGGTGAGCAGAGGGGTAATCTCACAAGATGGGGTCAAAAGCCGAGTATTCGGGCCAAAACATTATAGCGCCCATTTCTTGGTGAATTAGGTTATGGACACCCTCAATGGAGATACCCGATAGCTCTGTTGAAGCCATGGTCTCGTAGTCTTTTGCCGCGGTAAATACGCGGTACTTCGTCTGATTAGCTGGATATAGATGCTAAGGGGGCCCGAGGATGGAGGCAACATGAATAAAATAAAAACTCACCACCTGATCTTTAAGATTATCACCCGCTAGGGCCTGATTTACTTTGTTGATCTGGTCTCTTCCATTCGCATCTGGCAGCCGCTTGGTCTCGTTCCAAAACCAGCAGTCTTTGCGTGCATCATCGTTTGGGAAGTACTGAGGGTCGGAATTCAGGGGAACTGCTGCCACCTGTAGCTATACAACGGATTGGGTATGTCGACCTGTCCATGAGGACCGTTGACCTTGAGAATCATGTCAGTAGGAAGTATACTTTTACTAAGGGGTATAATTACTGTGACGCGTTGGTCCATAGCCGAAGCTGGTAGCATGTAGTCGCTTGCCCAGTCCCAGTACGGTATGCGGAACTCCTCGGCTGCTGCCTTGTAGGAGGCCGAACTTTCGTTGTACTGCGATGCTAGCGTTTGTACGTAGTCTCCAAGTGTTTGCTTGATAACTCTTTTAGCCCGACTGTCGTCTCTGCTGCCAGCTGCTCGGGCATCACACTTACTTCGTACAGAGTCGTATAGGGCCGGTGCCATGCTGTAAATAGAACTTGCTATTTGCGCTGTCAGTAAGCGATAAGAAAAGTCCCTGGGGTGGGATTCCTTGAACTCACGTTGTGCGGACAGAACCCCACCGTGGAATCCGAACCTGTAATGTTCTCAACGCCGTTCCAGGCAATGTTCCAGGCAATGTGAGCCGCCCATGGATACCTGTTCATTCTCGAAATTAGTTTCGGGTTAATTTTTGGGTACTAGAGACCAGAACGTGCCAGAGATCTGGAAGTAAGATAACGGGTCGCTCTCAGACTTGTTCTGCAGCTCAGATAAGCCTAATATGTACAGATCCCTTGTTGCCTCGTCAGTATTGACTACATCTCGACGTCAGCATTATATGCTCACCATGCTGGACCCCTGCAGTCTGTAGATCATTAATGTTAATTCTAGCTGGTCGTTCTCCAGTGACCTGGTTAATGCCGGTAGCAAGTCCAGTGACTGGGACGGGCTGCCCTTGAGCCACGGCTGGAATGACGTTTTGCCAGAGCCATGACGAGATAAGAGTAGCCAGTGATGAGCATTCCGCTGTAGGAAAGCGGGTGAGGTGGACTTTATGCTGTCGTATAAGCAGTGCTATCGCAGCTCTGAGGCGACTTGAACTTGCCGGAAAATAATCCACTGACTAGCTCCAACGGTACAGGTCAGAGTAAGACAGGTGACGAGATATGGACAACAAGCACAGGTACCGCAGGAGGCGAGAGACAATATATAGGGCTCTTCGTGCTATGTTGATGCTTCCAAGACTGCACCCCTAGTCCTTCTTATTGGATATCCAACCAAACAACCGCCCATGGCTGTAGCAACAGGTGAGCAACAACAGCCGTGCCATGGTCTGGTATCTTTCGTGTGCTATGCAGCCAATCAGCATCATTGAAATAACCGACTAATAAAATACCCGAGGCAGTGTTTCGACTACACCTGGGGTTTGCGATCCAACTGATCTCCGCGAAAAGCGGCCATGTAATCGAACGATCTGGTAAGCATTGGAATCCGAGTAATTACTGGACCTTCCGCATTCGTAGATTTGTCGCGATGGCCTGCTTGGGTCATGATCAGATGGCGGTTGGTGTAAAGTGGCAGAGTGGATTGCGTTCCGAACCGCCAGGATAAACCCAGGGGTTGGAAGCCCCTAGTCCTCCACCCCTTGCCCTGCCATGTATATCGACGGGCTAGTGCTGACGCTTGTGGTGGAACTCTTTCTCTATACGGAGTTGTTCCCATACCTCATCCGCTGGAGAACGAGACAGAAATAAAGCCAAGCTGCACGGAGCTCCAAATCCTGCTGGAAAGGACCTCCGAGAGCTGCGGTGCAACAAAGGGAAGAACAACTAAGCCTTACCGACAAGGTTTTCCTGCGCGGTCTTTTTCTCCTCGTCGTTACACAACCACCAACAAGCGAGGTTTGACGTCGTACCGACATGGACAACCTCTCTCGTGTCCGGAAACATGTCGTGTAAGTGGACTGTCGCTGTGTACTCCCTATGAGATCACGCCCCGGGTACTGCTTTCGTTCTCATCCTCTGACCGCTTCTGGAGCTGGCCCCTCGAACCAAGAAGAACATGCAACTGTCGACAGGACCGATGCACAGCGTTGCGATGAGGCAATGACATTTCTCTGTCTGCGGATGTCTGGGGCACTGAGTGGACTTGGTGCTTTGTCAATGCCACCCGGCCTGCCGTGGCATCGTGAATCGCTGACCGGAATATCCGTAGGTTGATGAAGGGGAACTGTGTCTCAGGACTTTTCATCATTCGTCATCAGCGCCAATGATACCTCTTTAATTTGAGAATGGGCGAGCTGCAGGCAAATATCTTTACGCGCGTAATGCATAGCATGTCGATTTCCATGGCCTGGATTCCTACCCGTATCCTCAGAGGCCTAGTAAGTTTGAGTTGCCACAGGGTTCTCATGGCAATTCAGTTCTATCCTTTTGATTCCCACCAATGGTAATGCACCAAAAGGATGTAAGCATTTTGAACGGTGGCTAGGAGTGACTCACCTAAGTCACAGTCTCGGATTAAACGTCGATGTTTGATAAATTTCCCTTGCCGAGCCGGCCGACAGCCAAGCAGGGTAGTCACAGACAAAGATGTTGTTAGGTAAGTAGATTTTTCTCACGAAGAGACCCTTCAAGACCAGCAGTGAGTCAAGGGTGGATGATAGAACAGTAATCTCCCTAAGTTCGCAGACGTTTCGGGGGAGTTGCCACGCGAGGTTACTAGCAGCGGAGTCAAGCCTTTGTCATACAACAATTGTCCCGCTTCAATAGAGGACAAGTCAAATCGGCTCGATGCCTTAACTGAAGACCATGCGCATCTTGGAACCCGCTCGATTTCCCATCTTTCCTCGGAGATGTATGCGAAAGCCCTGATCATCTGACCGACAAATATGGAGAGTAACATTCTGTTCAGCTAGAGATAGGGGTATCTTGTCTGACGAGATTGTGAGCTTCGGCTCGTCTCCTATCACAAAAGATAGACGATTCGATGTCACGATATGGATTTCTCCAGCAACACCAGATCCTTGAAACCTTGCTTCCACTTCTCGGTCTGTTCGGCAGTTGGTTTGGGCAGCGGGCTTCGCGCACAGCCACCATATCCCATCCACGACTCGAGACCGGCTTTTACACCGACCACGCCTCCTTGAATGGCCGTCCAGTCGCCTTGCGCAACGATGTCCTGCATCTGTTGGGCTTCTTCATAATCTCCTGATTTGTACAAGTCAATAGTCTTGAGACAAGCCTTCGGTGCGATGTTGGCTAGTCCTGCCAAGATGCCGTGCCCACCGGCCACCAAGGATTGGATCGTGAAGTCTGCCGAGCCTGCGAGGACCAAGAACTCGGGCCTCTCAGGGTCATAGTTCTTGGCCATCTTTCGCGTCGCCGCTGCCACACGGTTCAGCTTGCCGGTGTTACCACAAGTAAACTTGGCCCCAACGATCTTCGGATGCTGCGCCAGCTTCAGAATGATGTCGGATGAGAGATCTATCCCGCTGGCACCGCCTGGGAAATTATAGATAATCAAGGGTATCGGCGATGCGTCGGCCACCGTCGTAAAATACTCCAGAATTGTCTCGGACGAGGGGGAGAAGAGCGGAGCATAGTACGACGGAGGCAAAACCAAGGCATAGTCACCGCCTGCTTCCCAAGCCTCGGCACAATGCTGGATAGTTTCACGCGTGCTCTGTGCGCCACAACCGACAATGATGGGCATGTGCGAGAAGCCACCATCATTCAGGGCCTTCCGGGTCGTAGAGGTGACCAGTCGCCGCTCGCTATGCGTCAGGTGTACTGCTTCACCATTGGACCCTTGGGTGGCCAGTCCAGTCACACCAGCGTGAGCCAGTCGTACGGCGTGACGTGAAATGGCGGCAGTATCCACGTTTTCGGTAGACGGCTCGAAGAAGCACATGGTCGGCACGTACACGCCGGGAAGCAGCGGCCGCTCCATGCGGACGTCATCGTCAAGAGTGCTCTCGAAGGAACTGCTCAGTGACGCCTGCGATCCGGTGGGGGTAAAAGCATCCAACTTGATAGCCGATGTAGCACTCGGCCGTAGCGTTAGCTTGTTGAAGCCCGAGGTGTAGCTGCCAGTAGGGGACGGCATGTCGTTATGAGGTGCCATGGCAACACAGTTTGGCTGCAGTTGTGGTTTCCTATGCCGTGGAGAGAACTGACTCTTGGGCTGGTAGATACTGGGAACTACAAGAGTCCGAGAGCCAAGAGGTACCTGGGTTGACGATAGAAGAAGAATCGTTCCGGGCGGGAAGACGATAATAAGCTTAACCTTGCGGGTTTGCGAGCAGGAAAAGAACGGAAGATGCACGCATATATATACTTGAACTCAGACAGGAGCAGGTATAGAAGAAGAAGCCTCGATTATGTAACGACGGGCGAAGGGAGGAGAGAGTGAGGTGAATGTACTGTGCATGGGCTCATCAGGTTGCTGACATGTGTACGCCACCGGGAATGGAGACTATTGACGGGATTCGTGCGTATATGATTCTGTCCATGGTCTCCCTGGAGCCGTTGGTATTTTCCATATTTGCCATCAGCTGAGCAATGGACTCGTTCTCACAGGGGCTGCGTAACTCCTTAGTGCCATGCGGGTAAGGTGTAGAGTACCTGCCATGTACATGCATGTGCGTGAATGGGTAAAGGTCTCCCAATATTCCAGGAGAATCGGGACGTAATTAACAGTCAGGGAAGGGTGCAAAAGGCTGCGCAATTCCGGAAAAGGACCATGTCAAGTCTTGCGTGGGGGTTAGCCTCAAGGTTGGGGTCAGATGTACCAGGGTTGGGTGAGTGGAATGGAGGAAAAGAAATACTGAAGTAACATCAACATGCCACTTTCTCACCATACCCTACCTTACATACGCACCAGCGGGACGGACGCAATGCACCCCGACAGATCATATTAGGTCAGGCCTGTCCATTAATCACATAGGTCACCTGGGACGAGGCCCTCGAAAAAAAAGAGAGCAAGCACGAAGTACTCGTCAGCAACATGTACCTACCTCAGGTAGTCATTGCGCCAGAGCTCCTTCCTCCCACGCAGTCTGGGCAATACACAACATGATGCGTAGCAGCCCAAAGTAAAGCCAGCTTGCCTTATTAATGGCCATCCGATGGGCTGTGTAAGAGTGTATGTCAGTCATGTGAGGAAGGAACCACTGGCCGCCGCCTTTAATAAAAATGGTTGGAGAATATGAAAAAGGGCCGTCGCACCTGCAGCGCATGCATGCACGGGCATGAGAGAGCCAAGTGTGCCTATGTTATGTACTCTTCAAGCTTCAAGCCAGTGTTCATGTGTTTGGGCGCTCTCCTCTATGCCTATATCTTAATCACTTCCAATTAACATACTAGATCAGGCACCTACACCGTTACTTCGAACCTTTTAACTATTACATTCCAGGCCAGAGCGAAGTTTATAGATCGAACCCCTTCTAAAATATCAGATAGGGGGCTGTGCTTCGGGCTGCAAAGGGAACGTGGTTTCGATTGGTGGTTTTAAGAGCAGTTTTCTACAAAATAGGAAATGAATTTTCGGCGAATGAAATGCTCAATCCCTAATCGGATAGATGAACGTGACCAAGAAGAAGCGGTGAATGGGTCGAATGATTCCATCTCGGTCTCTCCTTGCTGATAATTCCTACATACCCCAAGAAGGCTACCAACCCTTATCACAACAAGCCCGAAACCCGTGGCCTCCACGTTCTGCCCCTGCCCTGGTGCAAATCGTTCGAATTGATGCGAATCCCCCAACATAAGCATAAAAAATAGACTAAGCCCTGCATTCAAGCCGAAGATCAATGTCAAATTTGACAGTCATGCCCCAATGCGATTTGTAGGCTTTTGCTGACCATCCATTCACCGTCCGATCTGCGTGCAGCTGCATATTGCTTTTTGCGGGCAGGAAGCGTCGCACTCCAGCTTCGTTTCTTTGGATCATGAAAGTGCCTCGGATAGTGGAAGATGCTCTCTCTTCTTTGCTTCGATTGCGTTGCTCTGACGTAGTAAGGTCCTGATCTTCTGAGACGGTGTACATCTATCTGTGCCCCAGCTTGCCAGACACGGCAGTCTTCTCCGAGGAAGAAGCAAGGCGACCCGATCATCGTCTTGGTCATGGAATCAAGGTCGAGTTGGCTGCCGCTGTCGATCATTTGGCATTCCATCAGGCGAGGCTGTGCCCTCCTGTCGACTTCTTACAGGTCTGAGGGTGTGTATGAGCTGCGGCATCCCCAAGCCCCTATTCATCTTACCACGTATCCCCCATTATACACGTCCACCAGAAACTACACCGCATAGAGACAAAAAAGGAGGAGGAGGCTCCATTCCTTCCCATGCCGCTCGGCTCTCCTCCACTTTGACTGCTTCTGGAAGTACATACCCCGCAGTCTCAGAAACATGGGGAAATCGCGGAGTAGGCGGGGTTGTCAGTCTTAGCATACCAAGTCCCTAAAACATGGACGGCATATCTGTCTAGGTAACTCCTTCCTAAATATGTACCTAATAAGTCTCTGTGGAAGCACCTAACGAATCCAACTACTTGGAGATTGGGTTCCGTATAAGCGAGAGGTAATTGCAGGCAGTCGCGATTGCCCTTTACCTTTAGCGCTTTGCAGCCACGTCATCTCGGAGACAGCTCCAGATACCCAATCGTCGTTGTTCAGCCATGCCACGAACATCTTATCAGCAAGCATGGCAATCCGAGACTGTGTCAGCTGACATATAGCGTCCCATTATATACTCATGGCCTATTAAGACCAGTATTCGTACAACTTGGGTGTTACAGCTGTTGGCATATGAGGGCCAATATAGACGCAATATATGATCGCGTGACTGCAACACAGTTGCAATCGCTGCTTGTTGCTTGCATGGTTCCACTCACACATACATCAACCTCAGTATCATAAACAGTCAGAGTCCAGCGGAGTGATGTCCGCTACGTTCTGAGGTTGGTTGAAGAACGATGGTGAGTACATCTACCTGCCTAGGTAAAGACCTGGTCCATACCTAGGGGGGTTACTGCTTACCTACCTACTTACCAAGTACATACCTTTTCACTAACCCCCCAACTCCAGACCAGACTCGCTATCGCCATCAAGGGGATCTTGAGAGTCCTTAGTTTCCTATTACGACCTGGTTTGCACGGACTTATTTCCGACAATCTGGAACCACCCACCCTGCCCCGAGGTGTTAGCATCGTCTGGCGTTCGGGCATCTAACCTTTCAGGACCTACGTGGTTCAATGGAAGATCAGAGCCTGGCACTGCCGGCCCACTGTCTCTCGCCTGCATTGATACCGGTCAAGTATTCTCGAAAGTGGCTGTCTTTCTTTCCGGTAGAAACGCATACTACACGTTGCTTCGAGGCGGTGAAGCCCGGTTATGGTATGTCTCTGTCGCTCCAGCTGAGAGCTGCGTGCTCGAGCGAAGGATAGCTACATGCATGTAGATGTAGGTACTGACCCCCAAGACGGCGTCGGTCGGGCCATGTCGGAACCGATTGGAGTCGACAGCATCCTTGTCATGAGACGATATTCTCGGGCGACTGAGGCCCATGACCCCCACGCAGCCACACTCTTCGTATCCGACATGTTGACAAGTTTGGTTGGCAAACGGGATCTCCCTCCCCTGCTCAACCCCTGTCTCCCAAGAAAAGTTCGGGTTGCCAGACTCCCAGGCTTCTACTTTTTATTCTAGAATCTAGGGATCAGCTTTCCGAACTCGGCAGTCAAACATTCCACTGGGGGCAGGGTTTGCTAAGACCTGCTCACCCCAACCGGCCAAACAACCAACGAGGGCGGAGCTCATAGGTCCAGCCTGCACTTTGTATCAAGAGAGAAATCACTGTGGTCACGGCTACATGGCTTAAACCCTCACAGATCACCTCTCCTTGTGTAAACCCGCCTGCTGCGGGAGAATCTGGAGCTCATTTTGTCATATGATAATGTACACGCAGACGTGCTGTTGATATACTTAGAAGTCGATGATCGCGCTACGTCACATGGTCTGCATCGGGCCAGCGGCATCAAAGCATGTTACAAACACGCACATTCAGCAGACTGAGTATCAAATCATCGACCGGGGGACGCGAATGACGCAGCTCTGTTGGGTTCCTCTTGCTTACATGCATTTGCATTCCTTCGCAAGCGACGCTACGACCTACCATTTTCAGATGTCCCAGAATCCGACACAATGGTTTTGAGGCGACGCCATGAACAGCTAGGCCAATGAGCAGGGTGCGTGTCTGTATTTATCCTGGCGCTATTCCTCCCAAGCAAAACACGTATACTCCCTGGCGGATATATTTCGGTATCCATATGCTGCCTTTGGATCACGGCAGCAGTGGTTGTCCATACACAGTCACAATCTCTCCTTCCAACGACATATACCTCTATACAACATGACTTACGGGCCTTGCCCCCTCGGGCGGCCATGCATACCTCGTTGGCGGCAGCTGGCGCCCCCCAGAACCGAGGCTTGCGCTCTCATCTTGTTTCGCATGCCTTTTCATTGATCAAGAGGAAAAGCGCGGCAGGTCTGGGCCGGAGTTGATAACATGATTGATGGGAAATCTTGACACACCCCTTTCCTTTCTGCTGATGATACATATTTCGATGCCCATCCGTTCCCACACCCCCCACACAAGCGCACCATCTCGGCCAGTACCCCAACCCAAGATTTTACCTCCTTCCATGCAATGCTGCTGTCCAATGGGAGATTATAAAGATGTCCCACATTAGTCCATGTCAGGATCTCTGGGTGCCCAGCCTGCCAGCTTCGCCACCCCGGTCCTACAGCACCAAGCGGTAGCTGTTTTTCAGCTGAGTTTTGCCACGACAGCAGGAGCAGCCTCCGTATAGATGCAGCGAGACCAATGGCAACGCAGACTGTGGTTGGTGTTAGTAAGGGGATGCTGAGGGTAGACGACGGTCGTCACTAATCGAGCATCGACAACCGGTCTGGTATGCCTCATGTGATTTGCTATGGTGATTCGTATCTGCGGGAGGATCAACTCAGGCCTGAATACTCTCTTTCGCCCCATCTACTCCCCCGAGTAACTCCAACACCACGCATTCACTTGCCCTCGAAATATATCATTAACTAGTATGCGATATGGTGGTGTATAGCTATGCGTCTGCGCCTACGCTACGTGGCACCGTCATGGATCTTTGTGGTACCTGACTCTAGCGGTCGTATCAATTGGTGGTGGTTTGAAGGCAGGCTTGCTGACTGGAGCGGTCACCGCCCTTTTAGTGATTCCATACACCGGTTGGAGTTGATCATATAACATCAAATGATCAAATATGCCCTCCCTCCAGATTTCGGACAGCTGCTGCGACCGGTTCGGGTTTCGCTTTTCTTCTACTCGCCGTTCTCCTCCGCGGAAACCCATTTCTCGATCGAACCATCCCTTTTGACTGGACTACAGTCACTTGGTCAACTCGAAAAATGACAGATCGCAGTAAAGATATTGGCAGTAGCCATAGAGACTGCGGTGGGCTCAGCCTGCCTGTATCTCTCGCCCACCAAAAGAGTGTGTACTCAACTTGGCACGGCGGACATTTCATAGGTCTTTCGCTCCCGGTGGTTTGAGCAGAAGCATCAAGATCTGACGCTGCTGGGGTTTCACAGAGCTCTGCCTTTGGAGTAAAGGCTCGTGGTATGTGTAAAGGCAGCGGCAAAGATCAGCGGAGCGCTTTTGGGTTCGAGACGCAGGACAATATCAAGGCTGGCAGGCGTACTTACTAATCAAGCAACAGGAAAGGGACACCCATCTGTTAATCCACACGTATTTTGCACCTAAGAATACTGGAGCCAGTATAAGCCTACAGGAATGCGAGGGTGGTTGTGGCCGCCGATCTCTTCCGGCCGCCGTATTCGCCACTCCGTCGTCCTCGGAGGTCCGCCAAAACACCACACGACCACGGCCAACGGACGGAATCAATTACAAGACTGGCAGGAAGACTACGGGTCGTTTCTGATAGGGTGACCTAGTACCTAGCCATGACAATATCCAGAAGTCCACGTTGTCCGCCTTTTTACGTGAGTGGTGCGGGATACTCGAGGTTTATCCGTCACCGTGGTATTTTTTGACAATTGCTTGTTGATAGTGACCATATCACCTTGGACCGGCATCCCTTCGTATTGATGGTTTGACTATATGTTTTAATGGATTCTGAAATGCAAGTCAAGAGATATATTGAATGCATTAATTGACAGCGATGGGAGCCGGTATCTTGCATTGACACATGTTGACTGCCTAATCTGTCAATGCAATCCCAATTTCGAGGTTCCGACTCCAAGCAAAATAACAAGGAAAGGAATTGACCGACCGAGTGCCGATTTTAGCGCCCTGTCAAAGTGGCCCCCTGCTAAATAAGACATGGGGAGTTTCTAATATAGTGCGTGCATTAAACTGGCAGGAGCCGAGGAAAGGGGTCGTCGTCGCCTTCCTTACAAACTTCGACAACTTCCAGTCCATCATCGCATGTCCCTCTTCTCTACCCGGTTTCTGCGCTTGCATGTGCGCGCCACCGCGACCCTGTTCCTCCAATGATCTATCAACATGCATTTTCTTGCCAATGCTTCCTTCCTCCATCTTGAGGCTGAAACGGAACGGGCGTGTGTGTGGCTCGGCGGTGGCTCGCCTCGGATCCGCAGCTGGCCGGAGTCGGTAAAGGGAACCCTGAAGATCTCGATCCCCCGAGCTAAGAGAGGAGCGCAAAGGCAAGATGACGTGACGCAGCAGCACAAGCGCGACCGAAACCACCTGAGAAGCACGCAAAGTCCCCAAAGGCCAAGCCTTTAAGCTTGCTCTAATTATCAGGGTCCTTTGGATATTGGGCCCCCTCTCACCTCTCGCTCGCTAGAATCCCCAGGACCTCGACAGAAACGAGAGAAAAAAAAAAGCCACGAGGGTGGGCCGACAACCCCGACAGCCCCGACTGGCCCGGGGACGCAAGTGGGCAGCAGAGCAGGTTTGTTGGCGGGAGAGGCACAGAGGACGGGGATAAGGGAAACAAACTAACTCGCTGGGTCGGCTCCTCGTATTGTTTCTGGGATCATCACCTGGGGTCGCACGAACCGTGACCGTTTACTTGCATGATATATGCACGGCTGGCAGGCCTGGCGGTCTATCATATTTTTTTCTTTCCTAATCTGCTTCGGTCTTTATGGGTCATCGGCCGATTCCTTGACCTTGGCCATATCTCTGCCTGCGTGTAAGTGGATACCGGCCGGGCACCTCTGATATATATTATTATCTTCCCGCAGTTGTCGCTGTCTGGGGGAGAGACAGAGGGCAGCATACTTTCTTGTCAAGCAAACCGGCTCCAAGAACACGCTTCCGCCCCGTGGAAGGAAGTAGCGAAGTGAATATTCACCCCCAATGCCAGAGCCATAAGGAAACCACGAATTTCTTTGCGAGTGATCAGTGCTGTTACTAGACAGCCAGGGAAGCCGTGTCCCGGGTTCTCTCCGTTAGAGCAAAGGCCGAATGAGAGATCCAATCCCATGATGAGATAGGGCGCATTGAATCGAAACACGACTACATTGCTTGATAAACGTATAGCTTGTCGTCTGTCGAAACCGCTTGCGTCCTGCCCTAGTGGACGCCTATCGACTACATACGCCCATAGTACAGCCTGTATAGTCGTTCCACATTACCACACCAGGCGCACGTGTATGTGTATGCCGGCCATCCCATCATTCACTCGCCGGGGCCACACAAACACCCACGAAAAGGTCGGAAAACCCGGCCCTAGACGCTCACTATAACCACCACCTACTTCTGCCAACTGCGCCCAACAAAACTGGCCCCCATGTGCAAGGAGCTCTACCAGCGCTGGAACGGCTGCGACTGCTGGGGGTTCCTGCGCTGCGACCCGTGCCGGCGCCTGTTCAAGGGCTGCCTGGGCCCCGGCGGCGACGAGGACAAGCATGTCGTGACGTGGAACGACGGCATGTGCAACGAGTGCTGGGAGCGGCTGCTCATCGAGGCGCGCGAGGAGGCCGAGGCGGCCAAGGAGAGGGATAACAGCCACGGCCACCACCACAACAATCACAACCACAACAACGCCGCCGTCACTACCCACCACGCCCACCACGCCCGGCAATCGAACAAGCGCGGGCGAGAGGCCGAGGAGGCCGAGGACTTGGCGGCGGCGTCGGCGTCTTCGGCGTCCGGTAGGAGCTGGTCGCGGAGCGAGTCTGCTAGTACGCCGTCGAGTAACGGGATGGGGTTCTGGGGGTGAGGCTGCGAGTGTTGAGCCGCAGGGGTTTGCGATGGGTGGATGTGCGTGTTCGCGAGGCGAGACCTGTATGGGTGTTTGTTGAGAGCTGATGTTGTCCTTACGACATCGACGACGTATAATATGGTGTAATGACCGATCTGGAAGGATTGGTGGTGGTGCTATAGAATTAGGCGTATATCCTCTGGAGGGGCCTAGTTGTCTTAATACCCGATACGAGAGTTGCGGTCCCCCCTAATAAAGAAAGACAATGCATCATCGCCTGTCTTGTTCATATCGACCGTGGCCTGTGCCTCGACGACCCGGACTCTTCGGACTGTTCCGGATCATCATCCTCTCCATTGGGCGACCTCGTCCGCTGCCGCTGGAGCTGGGCAAGGGTCGCACTCCTCGTGGGCGCGCTCGAAGTCGCTGAAGACGGTCTGGAACTCGCCCCGGCCCAGCCTCCGCACGGCCTCGACGGCTTCTTCGTTCGCTCTGTTGCCTATGCCCGAAGGTTCCCTTTCTCCATCATCATCATCTTCTTGTTCTTGTTCCCGCGCTGGTGAGCCCCCGGTCTTGGACAAGGCCGCCGCCGTTTGCTCGGCCAACAACGCCTCCCAGCGCTTCATGTTGCCCCCGAGAAACTCGGACTTGGGCGGGTACCGCATCAAGCTGATCTCGCCGTTCTCGTCGAAGCTGTGGCGCTCCTGCATGAGGCGGTCGGCCGAGGAGGGCGATCTGTCGTGGGTTTTGTGGCGGTTCGGGCTCACGTAGATGGCCCCCCTCCGGCCCAGCGAGGGTTTGGGCGCATGCGTCCGCGCGGCGAAGTTCTCCGCGAGAATATGTTGTTGTTGTGGGCTCTGCGGCTCTTCTTCCTCTTCTTCTGGGTCGTCGTCTTCGTCTTCGCAGAACGGAGGGGTGGTGAAGGCAAGTTGCGGCTTCGCGGGCGTGTTCAGGCACAGCGGCGACGGCTGGCCGGAGTCGAGCCCTCCTCCTCCCCAGGGGTCGCCGAAGGCCCGGGGCTGGATCTCGAGACCCGATAATCCGTCGGACGCGTGTAGGCTGCCATCTTGTGGTCGGACAGGACGGCCGCACCGCTTGTCGAAGGGAGAACGATCTCCCCGCCCCTGGCCGTGTCGAAAGACGAAGAGGAGACTGGGTCGGCCGGGCTGCTGCTCGATTCCCAGAGGACTTGGCGGAAAGAGGGACCCGTTATGATGGGACTGTTGCCATTGTTGGGCGACTGTTGCTGCTGCTGCTGCTGTTGGCCTCGTTGCGGCGGCGAGGGGAGAAGGGAATCGAAGCTCTTTGCCTTCTTCTGTTGTCCAGTATCGGCTGCGGTTGCTGGTGCTGGTGCTGCTGGTGTGACCGCCTTGGATTGCCGTTTCCTGCCTCCGAGGGACTTGAAGAAATCCATATTGGCCCAAGATGACAACCGCGCCCCCTTCAGCATGGTTCTTCTTAGTTAGGCCCGACAGTTGGGTACCTTGATGAGAGCCTGTCTGTTTCAGCGTCGATGCAGACTGCCTTGCCCTGTTGCCGAAGCCAAATTTCTGTGGGAGAGAAACGTTGAAGTCGCATACTGGTATTTCAGGACCGGAACCGACGCCAGTCAGATTGGCAACTGGTGGCTTTCCTCTTAAACTGCATTCTGAGAGGCTTTGAGAACGAGGCATAGAGTTACGTGCGGAACAGCAGATCTAGGAAAGAGGGCGAGGCGACCATTTGACTCACAACTACATTGCTCAAACCCGCGCAATGAACGGGCATATGAAGTTTAGTATCCAGGAACCCCCTCATATTAATAAGGTCTTAAAACTTGTCATGTCAACTGTTCATGTGGCGCAGAATGCCATTCTCTTTCTCATTACCAACGTGCCTTAGTACATTGAACGCGATATAGTTTGTGTAAGCATCGTATTCAATCATGATTAGCTCCCCATTCTACACGGTAAATGATTCCCCATTCTATCCTTCAGTAGTCTCCTGATCTTCCTCCTCATCCTCATCGTCACCCTCGCCCTGTCCCGGGACCCAGATCAAGATGTTGTCGCCCTCCCGCTTCATGCCCTCCGTCGGGATGATCTTGAGAACCTTCTGGAAATACTTGTCGCGAACCACAATCTGCGGGTTAATCCAGCTGCCGCCCTCGACCACCGGCAGCAGCCGGTATGTCACGGTCCGGCGCGCCACGGGGAGCACGTTGAGCGACGTTGTCTTGGCGCCGCTGAAGGCGAACTCGTCCGACGGCTCCATGGTGAGGCCGAAGGTGAGGAAGTGGGACGACGGGTTCTCGATCGTGATGTCGAGGATGATGATCTGCGGGGCCGCCGCCGACAGGGACGGCGTCGAGGGCGTGGTGGACTTCGGCGACGAGGGCGACGAGGCCACTGAGTAGTATACCGAGGCCAAGACTCGCGGCTCAGCCACAGTGACGTAAAAGGGGTCGAGCAGGAAGGGGGTGGCGTTTGGCGCTGAAGCCGGGTCGGCCGATGTGCGCCGCCATCGAATCATGAATTCCAGGTCCGCCGTTGACGGGTTACGGTCATCTAGGCTCAGTTTTTGAGCCACGAGATCGAAACGCGCTTCTTCCATCGTTTTCGGTGCCATCAAAATGCCATCCTCTGGCAAGGTTTGGTTTTTAGACGCGGAGCATACAACCCCTCCCTGGGTACTCTTTACTTGCAGGTCAAAGTCGACGACACGGAGGTCCTCCGTTGCAAATGAGCCGAACCGTGTGATAAGACACCACTTTTGTGCCAGACCGCGGGGGCGGCCGAGGCTACCATCGTTTTCATCCAGCTCCTTGACAGCCTCATGGTCAAACACGCTGGGCCATGGCTCACTGTGCAGTCGAGGCACCAGGTCATAGCTTGCTTCAAACGGGTTGACAATGTTTAACTGGAAAGCCACAATCTGGACAATATGGGTGCCGGGGTCGGTGACCAGGGTATACCATGCCTTGATGGTAAGGTCGTAAGCCGTGGGTCGATTGATAGGATCGATGACCACGGTGGCTTTGGCGGACTTGGAAGCCTCAATCGTCCCGATGACTAGACCGTCAAGTTTGGCCTCTTCACCTTCGCCCGCACTGCTCAATTCTTCTGACTCGTCTTCAGCGTGTGCCTTGAAGTGCGGAACATCCTGTCCATAGAGGTGCACATCGAGCTTGGTGTTGGCATCCACATCTTCCTCGTTGAGGAGATGGACTTCGACGTGAATGGGCTCGCCCGCGTAGTATTGCTTCAGAACATTCACGAATTTGACTTCCATCTTTGGCGGGCGCGGCAGGACCTTGATGCTAAGCGGATTGGTTCTTGTGACTCTCCTCTTCGCAGGCGCGACGTACCACACTTCGGTGGAATTGTCCTCTCGCAGTTTCATGGTATAGTTGAGCGTGAATGCTTCAGGGGCCAGCTTGACACGCACAGACGTAGCTTTTCCCTCGCCAGCTTCGCGAAGAGGTACGTCCACCTCAAACACCCGTGTCTGGCCTGCCGCTACGGTGAGGTCGTCATAACCCTCGAGAACAGTGACATGAGAGGGTGATGAATCTTCTTCCGATTCGTCATCGGGCACTGCTTCAACTTCCAGGTTTGTTTCTGTCAAGGATGGAGAAGTCACGATCATTCCTTTGGGTTCCGAACCGGTCGGCTTTGGACTAGACTTGTGTTTCAGATGCAGCGCTCGCAAGCTGCCTTCGAATTCGACATGGATTTCATCGAGGACGACTGGTGCGCTACCCGAGAAGGCTTTCGAGGTAATAGCAAGCTGAGCCGGACATGTCTGGCCAGCTCTCCCCTCGGCGTGCTTGAATACAAACGAAGATTTGAGAAACGAGGTGATGGCATCATCGGCTAATGAGACTTCTGGGGGTTCCTCAACTTCCACACCTTCAAGTGCTCTGTTCATATCGTATTGCCATTGAGGCCGTCGGGTGTATTCTGAGGTCACTGTTAGCAACTCAACTTCGTGTGCAAGAACAAGGAGGAAGACTCACGTGAGTTCATCAGTTCCCAATCAATAGCGATTACTAGATCTGCCTGGCCGGATTGAGCGGCCGCCTTTCTCAGTATCCAACTGAGCGCCTCGGTGAGGTTCCACCAGCTCTCCGCTCGAAACGACATGGCTCGCCACACCGGCGTCAGGAATTCCAGCAAGTGTTTCCAGGCTCCAATACGCTCTAGCTCTACTGCACTCTCGAGTGCAACTTCTACAGCGAGACGCTTTTGCCGTCTCTTCAAAAATTCGCCAATAGCGAGGTTGAGGTGAGTCAGTGCTTTCTGTGCATGATCTGTCCCCTGGCCCGCGAGAGGATACTCTTCATATGGTTCCGGGCACATGTAGGTGTCATACGAGTTGTAAGCAGTAATTGTCATTCTCTTTGTAACGGCCGGGTCTGGTGGCTTCCGGTCATCCTCTGGAATAGAGTATGCCAACTTCCGGCGGTCAAGTGTATGCCGAGCGGCAATACGGTACCAATATCCTGGATGGTGTAGCATTTCCCAGGGTTGTAGTCTCTCGGCAGATAGAGCTTTTTCAGGGGCCCGGAAAAAGTTAAGGCCAGACGGTTCAAGTTCTGGGAAAGCGGTCTTCTCGACCAGTCGGGCCATAACCTCGGCCCATCGCGATTCCCAGGCTTGCCAGCCATAGTTCTGCGTACCGCGACCCCTTTGGTCCAAGAAATCCGACAACTTATACCGATGTGCTTGCCATCTTCGGACTGCAGCAGTGCTTTGCCCAGTCCACAAAAGGCACCGCAAGATGCGAACAGCAATCACATCAGCTAATAAGCGACCGTCATTGAACCTTGGACTCCAGCTAGGCACTGTTTCAAGCACATCGGTTCCAAAGAGAGACTCGTAAGCTTGCTCATAGGAGCGCACGGCAGCTTCCATATCCTGACGAAACTCGGCAAACACGGCTGCTTTGAAGTCATAGCGAACGTTCCAGCCCTGAAGTGATAGAGTATGCGAGGTGCCACTGGTGGGAGGTATAGTGGGCTGGGGTGCAACGCCCCCTCTTCTTTCTGGTACGACGGCCAAGGTCGCGATAGTATTCTGTTGCTTGCGTGAAGACAGAACTCAGAACGCTGTCGGCAGCCACTTCCAGCTCGGCCTCGGATCGTTTTGTAGGAAGAACAAACAGAGATGTTTTCGGGTCCAAACCAGTACCTCGTCTAATATGCTCAAGTCTTTCCTGGAAAGGCTCCATGGCACCTGGCGCCTGGTCGCTAAGGATGACTACGGCCAGTCGGCACTTGTGGCCTGACTGGTGAAGGGCATGCTTGACAGCGTTGATATCGGTCTTCAAGCGATTGTCGTGCAGAGTAGCCAACGAAGGATCTGACGTCAGGTTGTAGAAGCACAATAATATGCTTGGGATAAACTCTTGGTGTTTCGCTAGCCATCTCGCATCTATAAGACCGTCTGGGTACAGTGTCGAGCCTGGGCTGAGCGGCGAGAAGGGCGAGTGCAAGACAGGGGGCGACAGAGGTGCTTCGTAGTCTTCCGGCAGACGTGCGCGTCGTGGCGGGAGGAGCAGTTCCTAGTACTGGGTTAGGTTCTCGAGCTCCGTGGCTGGGCGGAAGGCTTCATCTATATGACATACCCTGCCGATCGTCTTGATCTTGAACCTGTGCTTCTTGGTGGTCTCGCTCGGATTCCATGGCCAGCTGGTCGCATCTGCCTCCTGAATGTAATGCAATATCGTCTTGGCCTCGCGACCGTCTATCGGAGGTAGTTCTGATCGTACCAAGAAGCCATGCTCCTTTAAGTCTGGGTCGGCGAGCAAGGGTTTCGTTGCACCGGTGCCCAGCCCCGATACAACCAGCAACGGGGCATTGTGATCGAGACTCCCGGCGGGATAGTCATCCATTGCTTCACTGTTTTCTTGTCGCGCTGCGCATGGAGGTCTTGCCGGTCATGTTCGAAAGGGAGGTTTGGGGGTGCGTTGGGGATAGTCGGTCACTGAGGCGGTTGTTCAACAATCAGCTTGCATCGGCAACACCCCCAAGACTTTAATTTCTAGCGATCTGCCCACCACATATACCAGGTCACCTTTGAACACCACAATGTACGGTTAACATATATTTCAACCAAACATCCAAATATACTTATCCCATCACGTAGTAAGTTGTGCTGCGAGGTTTTATTAATCGATTCAGCGAGTGACCTCACAAGCCACAGGGAACAGGTCGGGGTCTCGGCGGGTACAGCGACCGAGATTCAGGGCAGCTGAGAGCTGTGCCCCTCTGGACTCTGAGTTGGGGAGCCTCTTTTAGCACTGAATCATGTCGAATTGAAGACGCGAAGTCGGGGGCTCTTTTTGATAAATATGGGGCGCCTCACCCTTATCACTTTATCCGTACGCTCTCACTCGAGGATAAGGCGGGCATACAGTTTGACAGTGGCCTGGTGTGGTGCTGCAGCTCCCCCATGCGCCGCTTACAGGTACCTTTTTCTGGGCTCGACGCGCGCAAAGCAGCGGGACAGGCACAGTAAACCCATTTGATCATCGGCATTAGCAGCAGAGCGCAGCTCAGCCTTGTTCCCAGCCTATTACGAAAGTCTGCTGCCACCCTCTCTCCCGCCTCGGATCGTCTCTCGTTCACTCTCCAAATGCCTTTCAATCCGCTCTTGTTGAACTCGAAAGAAACGGCGCCTCTTATACATTGATGCATGTACTCTCTCTGCTGGACTTACTTTGTTCAAATAACCAACTTTGCCGACCCTGCCTCGTCGCAGCAGCTCCCGAGTCTTTTGCTGCTTCTTGAACCCTTCCTTAGCCGACGAGAAAATCAGGCGTTGTAGCGACCAGCGTTTTGCCCACCACCGCCCACCGAACCACGAGTCCGTCGAGCCTCTATTCCAAGTCGATCGGCTTCCTGTTGTCACTGCGACTCTAGCCATTCCACGGCTATTACACAGATTGGTCCCAGCGTAGCTGTCTTGTCCAACTAGCGAGCCGATTGTGTACCGCGGTATCGGCCGCGTCGCCGGTTACCATGGCTTCCTCCCAGCAGGTTCTCTTCGCCGAGACCGTGATAGCGATGAAGAAAGCGATTAAGCGGAAAGCATATGGTAAAGAGTGTTCCGAATCAATACTTTTTTGCGAGCCAGCAGCTAATGCGCCCGGTGCTCTTTTCAGAATCCGACTCCGACGAAGAAATTGACCACCATGGGAACCGAGGCCAGAAATTAAAGAAGCGTGCTAGATTTGTCCACGAAGGGCAACTCGCGCCCCCATCCGGCCCCGAAGTTTACAGAGAGGTATGTACCTGACAGGCGTCCGGCATCGTCGCATTCCTCTAATCGCCTACTTCTAGATTGTCAACCATGGCGGCTACGAAAGGGCAATCATTAACCGAAACCCACCCTTGGTCGACGAAGAAGGCTACGAGCCTGAAAGCGACGACGAAGATTACGAAGAGCGAATGCAGGAAATAATGACCTCGTCGTTTCAATTCAATCCTTATGCCAGCGTAAGGCTAGAGAGTTCGTCGACCTGGATCCCCTCGTGCTACCAGCGCGTCGCTAACGTCGGCCCTCACAGCTATACTCGCACCTCTAACCTCAGTGACCGACCTCTCATCACACCCGACACTCGCCCGCCCTTACACTTCTAAGACGTTAACCGATCTCACAACGCAAGCTTGCAACATTATGCACAAGGAAAATGCAGCGCTCTGGAAAGTGAAACACCTCCTTACCAAACTCACTGGCGACCACGTATGGGTTCCCTGTGAGCTCATGATCGGGCCCAATGATCTCGACATGTATCGCGATGACTACCTCACCAATGGCCTGTCTAAAGCTTCAGCATCTTCCGAGGCTGCTCACCTAATGCTGGAGAGGGCGCTAGGTGGAAATGGACAGCCTTCGGCAGGTGAAGAGGCGCCGTCCGCGAATAAAGACGGCATGGGCTCGCGCAACGAGGACAGCGATGCCGATGCTGATACTTCAATGGTGGATGCGGACGGTCCTCTCGACCCCAAAACCAACGGTAACAAGGACACTGATGAAGATGGTGGGAATTCAAAAGGTCACCAGAAATAGACGAAGACTCCCGGCCGCCTACGGGCATTTCGCAGCAAGGAGAAGGCGGGGCCTCAAGGCCAGACTCCAAGATGTCGGATACTCGAGGCGGAGCTGTGACGAATGGCGATTCCAATAATGGCAACCTTCTCCAGAAAGCTCTGCTCAATGGGAAGGATGCAAATCGGATGGCTGAGAGCACGACCTCGACGACGTCGGATGGGCTTGATGAAATGTTTATTCATCCCATTTTCATTGCGCCCCGTTCAGCCCACCCTGATCGAGACCTGGGCATACCAGAGGCCGAGGCGGATGATGTGCGGCGGCTTCTGCAGCTATGGGTGCAAAAGCAGGAAGAAGTATGCCGGGGCGCAAAGCGGTTATATGAAGGCCTCCTCCGTGCCGATAGGCTAAGGAAAACCGTTTTCCAGTGGTCAAAGTATGAGGCACATGCCGGGCCCAACCGCGACATGTCGGACGGTGAGGATTGGTACGACAAAGAGGAGTGGGGTCTCGACGAAGACCTCAAAAAGGGCCAAGACGAGGAGGAGGAGGATACCACACAACCGACCAAGAAGACGAGAACACGGAGGTAGCCTTGGCGACTGTGCGACGTTATTTTACTAGGGAGCATGATGGATACGTACTTTTACTCTTTTATTTGTTTGACTGGGCATGGCGAATTGGCGAGCAGAATACCCGGGATTTCTTCCTGTAGAGATCCCATTAGCATACTATAAATCGATGAATTCTGAGATGGTGTTTTCTCGAAGACTGGTAGTAGTACCGGGCTTGCAATGCTCTTGCAATGGACTTGTCGTGAACTCGTAATGAAGAGCACACCCAGTCTTGTTCGGTGGTTTGGTCTGCTTCAGAAGACTCTATTGGCGGATGTTGGCTACATTGCAAGATGTGCGACACTTCCAACTGAATGAGTGCTGTATGCCGAAGCCCACCGGCTCAATAGCCATGCTTCGGGCAACTTAACCGATGTAAGCCTTGGTAGCGAGGGGTTGGGGTTGGTCGCTATGGGGGAGGGGCGTTGAATGCGGAATGACGCTATGGGGCTCTCCCACAGGGGAACAAAAGACAAGCTCGGCTTCCCTCCCACACTCACATGAGAAGGAACAAACACAGTTGCCAGTTCTGTTCGTTTGGGAAACGTTACCTCCTTCATCCAAGCTACCTTTAAATCGTGGTAAAAAATCGTGCCGTGACATATCTCTTACTGAAAGCCAACTTTCAACCATTTGAACAACAGTTTGCTACCATGGCGCCTGTCACAGTTGAACCCGCCCAGTTGGTGGACTTCAGCCAGCAGAGTCTCCTTAGTACGTCATAAGCCCCGGAGCCTGTTCGTTGCATGAATGGAGCTCCCATTCTGCTGGGCCTAGCAGTATATACATACTAACATGCGCCCTTTCCAGTCTCGGCCTGTGCCATCGCCTTCAACCCTTTGTTCTGGAAGTGAGTGTAGATAAGCGCCCGTGTCTACCTAGATCTGTGATGGATTGAAAATGAAGTGACTACTAACACGAGGGCGACTGCCCCCGTCGTTCAGCATCGTGGCCCGGAGGGAGTACCGCACCCGCTTCCTGACCAAAGCGTTTGGAGGCAACGCCCAGACCGCGTGCTACGCCCTCGCCGCCACCATCTTCTCGTTGGGCCTGTTCCGCGACTTCCTGTACGAGCGCGCGCTGCGGGCGCAGCCGTCGCACCCGCTCCTGGCCAACGAGCCGGCGGTCAAGTGGTTCGCCTACGGCCTGTTGGCGACGGGCAACGTGCTCGTCGTCAGCTCGACCTGGGCCCTGGGCATCACGGGCACCTTCCTGGGCGACTACTTCGGCATCCTCATGGACGCCATGGTCACGGGCTTCCCCTTCAGCGTCACCGACGCGCCCATGTACTGGGGCTCCACCTGCAGCTTCCTCGGCACCGCCCTGCTCTACGGCAAGCCCGCCGGCCTCCTCCTCACCGCCTGGGTCTACGTCGTCTACAAGGTCGCCCTCGCCTACGAGAACCCCTTCACGGCCGAGATCTACGCCAAGCGGGAGCGGCGGCGGGCCCTGGCCGGCAAGGGCGAGGTCAAGAAGACCCGGTAAGGGCAGCCTCGTTGCGCTCCGTCCAGCTCCCGTCAAACAGCCTTGGTCTCATGATTGGCACAAATACGATGACTGTGTTCGTTGTCCCGATTTTCAGGTCATACAGTCAGGCTCGGGCGCGGTGCGCTTTATAGTGGTGCAAGGCACAACAAGGCAAAGGTGGTCACGAGGGAAGAAGACTAGTACACAATAGTGGTTAGGGGCACACAAGGTTAGCGGCGAGTCGTGGAGTGCAGAGCGGACATCCTTTCGCACGGCGTTTTGGGGAAAACTCGCGATGTTATGGTTGGAGCTTAACTAGTAATTACGACTACTTGCTCCAACGGTCTACGGAGATAGGCAGCAGTGCAATGGTCGGATAGAAAACAAATCAAGAAACCGTGGTTCAACACTCGCAGAATGCGCTCAAGGTACCAGACTTGGGCAGCGAACATGCTCTATCCCCAAGGTCCCAACATCGCTTAGAAAGAGTAGAAGAGAAAGGGGGGAGTGGCTTAAGCAATCAGCCATGGCTGATTGCTTGACTTCGCCCAAGTGCCTACCGGCGTTGGATCTAGGTATGGCTCTCACTTGAATTCCCATCCGATGTACTGATGCACCCCCAAAGACTAATACGCACTTCAAATGAGATAGACGCTGATCCCATACTGGATACAGACGTTGACGTTTGAAGCTTGAACGATATATCGGGCTATTTATGTAGCAAACAAAAAAAGAGAAAAATATATTGAAAAGCTAGAGATAACTGTACAAGTAACCTCGGTCCGGAGGGAGGCTGTTGGCTGTTTGTTATCGTCGCGTGACGGGAGACGACGGCGGACGCCCAGTCAAGTACGCCGCCATGGATGAGCTTACGGGGGAAACCGTAGCCCAGGGCTGCAGATTCTGGGGTAGTGGGGGATTCCTTAGCGGCTGAAAGGCCTGGAATTCCGACGAGTCCCTCTGCGCCAAGCCGAGCCCCGGGCCCTGCCAAAGATCCAGCGACGAATCATATATTTCGGATGACACCCTGATCCCTTGGTAAAGCTTAGGTGCTGCTATACATATAGGATAACTCCTTGCAATTGAGAAATTGCTACTCATTTTCTTTACTTACTTCGCTTTGGTCCGTATACTGGAATGCAATAACCGTTTCTTGGTGGATTTAACTAGAGAGGAAAAGTCGCGAAAAACACGCCAAAGCGACGCTGAGATAGAAAATTCTCTCGGGGCCAATTTACTAACACAGCAACCAGAAAGGAGTCGGCTTGGCACTGTACCCACCAGAGAAGTCGCGAGTTTGGATGGATATATCGAACCACCACTTGACCCTTGCGCTTCTCCGGTATTGCGCGGTGCATCATGAACAAGACTTCGCGGACAGACGAGCCTTACGAGGGCGAAGGCCACAACCAGAGCCCCAACGCCTTCTCCAATGACCTCACGACTAACGAGGACTTCAACGGCATCGTCAACACGCGCGCCCAGCGGGACTCGGACTCCCGGGTCGTGAGCGACACGGGCCAATCCATTGCACAGGCCGCGACGTCTCTCTCGGAAACCGACGATATGGTCAAGCAGAACGGCGGCGCACGCAACTTGGCCGGTCGGCATAGCGCCACCGGCCAGTCGCCTGGGCGAGTGTCTTCGGACGCCCAGGCGCGGGACTCCTCTCCTCACAACGGCAACGCGCCTCCCCCAGGTTTGCCAGTTGAGAGCGGCAGCGGGAAGAGTCCTCTAGGACGGGTCAAGCACGTACTTGTTACTTTTTCCAAGTTCGTCGGACCCGGTTTCCTCGTGTCGGTCGCGTACAGTAAGCCAGACCCTCATGTCTAAGTCGCGGGCTTTGCATGTTGCAGAGCTGGCTGCATTCATTCATACATATTTCAACCGTCTACACGTTCCTTTCACCGAATTGGACTATAGCTAACCATTTCCCAGTCGACCCTGGAAATTATGCCACCGATATTGCGGCCGGAGCTTCATATCGCTTCCGGTTGCTTTTCATCATTCTGATGAGCAACTTGTTTGCCATCTTCCTACAGAGTCTGTCTATTAAGCTGGGCACTGTCACGGGGCTGAATCTCGCCGAGGCGTGTCGCGCACACCTCCCGCGATGGCTCAACTACTTTTTATACTTCATGGCAGAAGCGGCCATCATCGCCACTGATATCGCCGAGGTAGGCTTTCCCCCTTTTGGGCCCGACGCCAGCAATATTGTCTGACAACCGACCAGGTCATCGGCACAGCTATAGCCTTGAATTTGCTTATACCGAAGCTGCCCCTCGTGGGCGGCTGCGCCATCTCCATCATAGATGTGATGATCATATTAATCTTCTACCGCCCTCAAGGATCGATGAAGGGTCTCCGAGGCTTCGAGTTCTTTGTGATGATGCTCGTCCTGGCTGTGGTTATCTGTTTTTGCGTTCAGCTGTCTCTCATCAAAGACACATCACCCGGCGAGGTTTTCAAAGGCTTTCTCCCAAACAACAGCATTACCGACTCGCAGGGCTTGTATCAGGCATGTGGCATTCTTGGCGCGACCGTCATGCCGCATTCTCTCTACCTTGGCTCGGGGATCGTGCAGAGCCGCTTGCGAGAATACGACAATAATAACGGGCTGCTTCCCACGGAACCGGCCTCGGCGGCCAGCAGCTTGCAGGATGGGAAGACGGGCGACAAGACATTCTATATACCGAGTCTCCAGGCGATCCAGCACTCGCTGAAGTACTCGTACGCCGAGTGCGCCATCTCGCTCTTCACCTTTGCGCTGTTCGTCAACAGCGCGATCCTCATCGTCGCGGGCGCGAGCCTGTACCAGAACCCGGACGCGCTCGACGCCGACATCTTCGGGATCCACCAGCTGCTGTCGGCGAGCATCAGCCCCGGGGCGGGCACCGTGTTCGCGCTGGCGCTGCTCTTCTCGGGCGTCTCGGCGGGCATCGTGTGCACCATCTCGGGCCAGATGGTGAGCGAGGGCGCGCTCAAGTGGCGCATGAAGCCGTGGCTGCGGCGCCTCATCACGCGCAGCATCAGCATCACGCCGAGCATCATCATCGCCGGCGCCGCGGGCCGCGAGAAGCTCAACGACGCCCTCACGGGCAGCCAGGTGGCGCTGAGCATCGTGCTGCCCTTCGTCACGGCCCCGCTCATCTGGTTCACCTGCTTCAACAAGTACATGACGGTGCGGGCCGGCGCGGCCCGGTTCGAGCGCGAGGACAGCCAGGGCAACCTGGCTTCGGCCTACGCGTCTTCGCGGAGCCGCCGGGGGCTGCAGCAGGCATCGTCGGGAGAGGAGGACGACGAGGAGCGGGCGACGGACCAGCGGGTCGTTGGGTCGGTGGTCAAGCTGGCCAACGACTGGTGGGTTTGCATCCTGGCCGTCCTGATCTGGTTGATCATGGCCGTCATGAATGTGGCCAACCTGGTCTTGCTCGGCGTCGGCGCGAACTGAGTGACAACAGTTAGTTCCGTATTTCCGGGCATGAGCTTAGAACAAGATTTCGAGATCGCCGGATATATCGCGTGCTTGTACGTTCCGAAAGGCATATATGAAGGGTCCCCCATGTCGGTGACATCAAGCCGTTTGTCTCTCAAAAGGGGGACACCTGGGGAATCGCAAAAAATTAGGAGGTGATGTTCGCATTAGTTGAAGACTGCCTGCTCAATAAAACGGCGGGTGGGTCAAATCTTGCAAAAGGGGTGTCCAGCGAGGTAGATCTTAGTGAACAACTCCAAGTTTGATATCGTGAGAATACCATCGCGGGCGGGGTGTTTGGGATGCTGGTGTTGCTGGTGTTGTAATTGTCATCTCAAATCCAGCACGGCCTGCTTGCGTGTCTCGGCGCCCGAGAGATGTAAGTCGTCCGTCCTGGTTCAGACCCTGCAAACGGCTTGAGACAGACAGATTGGCAGGAAACGGGCTGGGTCTGTTGATCATAATATACATAGTGAAACCTTTCTAGACGACTACGCAGAGGATTGCTTCTACATGCGGCACATATACACATATGCACGTGTTATTCTCAGTACGACTCTGAACATGTCCAAGCGAACAGGCAGAGAGGGAGTGATTAGCCAGACTTCATGTTCCACTTGGAATAAACCTTCGATGCTTGTTTTTCATCCCCGCCATTGGTTGAAGATCGTGGTATAATAGCACTTACTTGATAGAATTTTGGCAATCTCGCCGCTCCAGGTTTTTCTTTCTTCTTCTTTCACGTCTTACAGGTCTTGAAATTGATGTCAATTCCGTCCGCCGGCTAGGTATTCCATCGCCAGTTCTCCTAGTCTATCAATAGCCAACTACACATCCCCTCACTGACCAGGCTGCTGGCCTATGCAACTAGTTTGATAATGTAGGTAGATTTCCCGCAGATATCAAATTGTAGCTGGCCTGCAAATCAATACTGACTGTAGGGTAGCGCTATGGGTTTCCCTTTGATGACGAGGTGCAGACCTGGATTGCCGATCTATGCGTGTAAGTCCGGCATGGGCCGCCTTTTCTCCCTGCTGCTGTACGTGCTGTACCAATTGTCATCAGGGGACCCCTTTTCTACCGGCAGTACGGCAAGTCTTACACCTCAATTGACACCAAGGTGAACGTCTCACCCCAGCCGGTGAGCTCCTATGTAGGTATTCGCAAACCCGGAGACTGGAGTGGGTGAGTGGGTGTCCAGTCTAGGGCTAGAGCGCAATTCCGAAGGCGTGCTTGCTGGTGCTTCCGTACGTACATATGTACATACCCTGGGCACACACACATGACCAACACTCCCACGTCGTATACAACGTACTGTAGTATCCCAAGACATATCGTGAAACTCACCGAGCTCGGACGAACGACGTCCCTCCCCCTCTCCCCTCAACCGGTCGCTACCAGAAGAAAGAACCCTTCGTTTGTTGATTTGCCAAGCGGCCGAATTGGCCGCGTGGCGCAAAGCTTGGCCTACTTTCGCAGCCCGGGAACTCAGGGGCTGCGTGGGGTGGCCGACAGCCGAAAAGGGAAGCTCTGATGGTGGCTTTCACTTTCTTTTCACCTTGCTTGTGAAAGGAGGAGACTAAAAAGAGAGTGTGGTTCCCGCTAGCTAGGTTAGTGGGTGTGGGTCTCCCAGCGGAAAAGCTTGTCGCAGTTTGTCAGCTTTTCATTCGACCTCCTCTCTGGCTACCAGGCTTGCGTTTCGGGGCATCCCATCCCTGCACCGGCAGAACTCGAGACAGTGACAGGTACCCGTGCCTGCTAATGTATGTGCGTCCGCGCGCCCGCGTCCGTCCCCATCCAAGAAAAGCAAGAGTGCCTGACTACTGCCCACCCACACGGCACTGCAGAGCCGGTCTTAATTTTCCCGTCCTCCACGTCTAGTTTCTTTTCCCGGATACGCTGTCTTTCGCTGAGGGAAGCCATTTACTCCCTTCTGTCAATCTGTCTCATGGCATACATGACCAATGACTGCGTTCCAATGCAATTGATATGTTGATATCTCATTATCTCGTATAATTATATATGTGAAGACAAATGGAACAATAAGAAAAATATTCGAAAGCAGCAGCCCCAATATGAGGCACCAAAGGTGACCAGCCTTGCCATGTACCGCCCACGTGCCAGAGCCACGTCGCTCTCAGTATTATGAATTACAAAAGATAGGGTGAGAAATGCGGAGGATCGTAGCATTGCTTCGAATGCTGTGTGAATTGTAGGGTATACAGATTACATGTAGTGGTAAATACAGAAGAATAAAATCTTTGTTCAAAGGATCGTAACGAAGGGGGTATATCCAAACCGCGTAGGCCGCCGAGGCAAGCTTTATCCGTCCGACGCAAAACCAGAGTGAACAAGAGCCCGTGAACGCCCTCGGGAGCGTACACCGCTTGCCCCACATCAACCTCTCTCCTCTCTCCCCTCTCTCTTTCTCGAATATATACAAAATCTCTCCAGAACCTAATTACACCTCCCACCAACGCCCAGGGGGTCTAGTCTAGCCTAGCCCTTAGTACTCGTACTTGTAGCACATAACACCGTTCAGGGTGTCGAGGACGTCGCCGACCTTGACGTCAGGGCGGATACCGCCCATGACGACCGGGGTGTCGAGAGTAAGAGGGGAGCCGTCAGCGATGGTTCCGCTGATGGTGGTGCGGCGCTTCTCGTCAACGTTCTGCCAGACGCGGAAGACACGGTCGATGTAGGAGTGGTGCATCCAGAAGGCGGGGTCACCGACGGAGCCGAGGACATCACCCATAACAGAGCCGACACCGTTGTGGCCGTAGCCGTGAGGGCCATACTCCCAGCAGCTCTCGAACTCAGGGTAGGTCTCCTTGGACAGGCAGTAGTCCTCGAAGGTCTGGTCACAGTTGGCGGTGGCGGTCTCATCAACAGCACGAGACAAGCAGTGGTCGGTGTTGCCAGTGCCGGGGCCGACGTGGAGGGTGGTGTTGGCGAAGGCCTGGTAAATCGGTTAGTCTTCTTGCGCGTATCCATGTATATCCGGAGAATTATCTGATCAACTTACGCCATCGCGAATGCACGTGCCGGCACCGTCAGTGGGACCGGGCAGGCTGCCAAAGTAGTCGGGCGTGAACATGTCGAATTCGGCGAAGTGGCCGGCATCCTTCTTCTCGTCCCAGAAGACGAAGGCGCGGTTGAAGTTGCACTCCTCGCGGAGCATCTGCTCAAAGGTCCAGAGGAAGTAACGGTGCCAGATAAGGAACTTGTTGTTCTGGTGGATGTTAGGAGAGTACTGCTGGTGGATGCGGACCAGATCCTCGTATCGGTTCTGGGCCGGCGGGAATTTGCCGGACGGGGGCTTGTCCATCAGGCACTTGATTCCGTCGACGAGGGCGGTACGGTCCGAGGGCGAGTAGTTGCGCCACTCGAAGCGCAGGTTGGGGTTTGCGGCGCACGACTTGGCAGACTCGGGCGAGGCAAACTTGGACTGGAACGGAGGGGCGCCCTGGTGCGCAACCTTTGCGTTGGAGATCTGGCTGAGAGAATCCTGCTTGGGCGGCTTGGGCTCGTTCTTGCCGTGGTGGAAGAAGGTGCCGTTCTGGTCCATCATCTTGAACTCGGCCAGGGTGATGGTGTGAGCAGCCGGGGTCTCGTGGAGCTGCAGAGGGCGGGCAAGCTCCTTGATGAGCTTGTTGATTCCATGCTCGATTCTGTCGCCAAGGTCCTCCAAGCTGAAGGTGGTGGGAGCGGCCAGGGCCATGGAGGCACCGACGAGGGCCTGGGCGGCTAAAGAGAAACGCATGGTCACCGGTGATTTTTGATCTTCTTTCTGAAGTCTAGACTGTTGAGCCTAGATAAATGAATGACTAGAAGAAGATATGGTCTAATGAATGACGAGTGGTGGGAAACTGGTGGTTGGCGACAGGATGGAATCGACTAGGGATCATCTCTGGAGGAAGGCCTTTATAAGAAGACCATAGCAGGGTGGTCCCCATAGCCTGAAAGGGGGCCGATCGTCATGGACTGGGGTATATCATCTCTTGGCTCTGCCTTCTCCCCACCGTCTGTGGTTCCTGGGCTGGTTCCTGAATAGCAGGTGGCATACCGGAAATTGGACGAGGAGTGTACTGGGCCAAGCGGCGTCGAAACGGGCATGGCCCATGTGGGGAGGGGCTGCATGGCAAGCACGAATGAGGCGGCGGTAGCGTGCTAGGGTTCTGGGATCAGCAACGGGGCCTGAGGGGCGCCAGAAGCCAGAAGGGATAACACGAACGGCCATTATCTCAGCATATCCACTGCCGAGCTGGCAAAATACGACACAACGCCTGATCGAATTGAGATGGCAGATGATGTCCTAATGGACCATGGTAGGGCGGGAATCTATTGAAGCCTGCTAATAGCACCCATGCCCGGACGGTAGATGCGTTCGAGAGAAGCTACCGAACGGTGGACGAAGCTTTGGAGAGCAGGTACCAGGCGCGTACGGCCAAGTGAGCACATCAACATGCAATTGATCAAAGCAGTCGGCTGACCACTGGGACCCCTTTGCCGACCGTTCGGGAATTGGGCGTAGATGGCCAGATGGCCAGATACCAGATGCCAGAGCCGGCCAAAAATAACAAGAAGAAACAATCAAAGCATGTATGGCGTATGGGCCAGTCGACACGAGAGTACATCTGCAGCGAGCAGGGGGTGGGCATGGGATTTTCGCTCGTTGAGTCAGTGCCAGCCGTCAAAGTTAAATTGCTACTCGACGCACCCATGGATTCTCAATTACTCGTCCCCCCATAAGTTGCTTGTTTTGGGCTGCAAAAGGGTCCAATTGACTGACACACAGCCACATCCTGCCGGAAAAAGACTGGATGCTGGAAGTGAGAGGATTCGGAGGACAATAAGACCGACGGTCTGCACCTGCACTTCCGCCAACGACTGATTGCAGTGCAGCTGCCATCAGGCCAGTAGTCATCCGACCATGGACTTATTGGGGGGAAGTTGGGGAGACCAAACCGCTTCTCCAAATCCGGCACTGCTATCAAACTTGCACACGGCGATAATTCCGAACTGCACACATGCAGCTAAAGTAAACGACCAGCCTTTCTCATTATCGGCTGGCTAGCAATGCTGGCTGGCCGGTTGCGCAGTTCCTAGTTGACCGCAAGAGTCAAGGGAACAGCATACTGGTGCCATGTCAGTAAACTGCAACGCTCCGTTGGAGATCCAATCAAGAACCAAGCAAAGGCTATAAATCCGAAGACAGCGATGAACCCAGTTACAAAGCCACGCCAAACGAGTTCGTCTGATACTGGCCTTGTTTGTTTTTTCTGTTTTGGTTTTTTTCTTCGATCAAACAACCTACTTACTGTAAGCCCCAACGACACGACACGACACGACACGACACGACATAAGCTTTTGTTCTTCCCACTAATCGTAGGGCACTCGCTGGCTCCGTTGGGAAGGTACTGGAGAAGTCATCACGATTTTGATGTGTCCCATTTTATCGCAGACTGATTGAATGTACCGCTGGGCCAAACTGATGGATCTTTTGGTACATTGGTGGTATATGTCTTGTCAGAAGGACCAACGCAGACCCGTCGAAAAGCGTTGGCCTTAACGGCTCAGCCTGACTGCGGTTCTATTAATACATTTCTGTTGTAGTCGGCATGCTGGTATCCGTCGACATCACGGGCTGCTACCATTCCTCATAACACGGACATCTGTCATGTCATGTTCGACCATGTTACTGATACCGATTCTGCAGCTCCGTTCCTGCATAGGCCAAGAACCTTATCTCTGGGATCTACAGGTACAGTCAGCGCCGGCCGGATTCCCAGCTCGTTTGCCGAATGCTACAGTACAGCCCTCCCAGGTTCCTTACTGTAATTCTGCAGCGGCCCACGACATAAAATTCGCTTGTTGGACGCGTCGTCACACATCCATGTAGGCCAATCCCAATCGTGCCTTTCCTAATGCAATCTTCGTCTGCTGGCAAATAAGCTGCACTAGGGGGGCTTGGGGGATAATTTGCAGAGACGATCTCTGCACACTTTCAGGTACCACAGCAACACAAATTGATGAATACCGGGCCCCAGCGCAATGCATTGCTACCTATCCCTCTAGCCGTTCTGCGAGGTCGGCGCATTCCCGGCACATCCCCACTCCCAGCTCGGGCGGCAGAGCTTGCCGGATTAATATCTAGGTGTTGGTGCTAGGATTTTTTTCGTCCTGGAATCTGGAGCCGCGACGGTGACGTATCGAAGCCGACCAAGTGTTCGAGAAGTGCGCATTGTGGTCTCCAACGGAGACTCCGCGGGAAACCCCGCTTGTCCCGGATGTGTGTATTCTCGCTCCATGTTGGCAGACTCATTCTAGGGCTCTTCTGCCAGTGCGGTGCGCTCTTTGCTCTTGTCTGTCTACTGACGCGTCTTTTCCTTATACCTGCAACAGTATGTCGCGCCTAGTCCTGGACTTCAGAGGGATAAAAAGTTTCAAGATGAACCAATCATATGCGGCACTTTATATAACCTCAGCTGCCGATAGATGAAGCCCCGGCAAACACTTGGGCTTCCCGCCAACTCAAACGCACTTGGTGGTTGGCCAGTGTCTACTTAAGCTTACCGCTTAGGTAGCCTTACCCGGCGTTACCTGGTAGCCCAAGCAAGCCGCGTTACAGGGGTGAACCCTAACTCAGCCCATTGGTTCGGATGGTGGTCTTTCAACGTCGGACGGCTTGTGTCGCCATTGTATAAGGCGTACTGAGGCTGAAGCCCGCCAAGGCCTTCTTTATCTTCGACGGTTTCTGGGGTTAGCATACATCTGTATCGTTTGACGCCTATCACGGCGTTTCAATGCATAAGCCAACCTGACCTGTGGCGGGCAGCTTACGGCATTGTAAGTTTTGCCTAGAACTGAGCATCACCAAGACCAATTCGGCCAGAGTCAAGAGCTTGCTCGGCAAGCCTCCATGACTGTTTAAATGAGATGGGTATCAAAGTATTCTGGTTCGACCTTATACCAACCACTTTGAGGGTGAGTATCAACGGTAATGACTCAGACTGGAAGGCACTGCACTGCCCAATTTGCCTCATGTTGGGTGCATACTGTAGTAGCTGAATCTGACATCGGTACGCGCAGCATCGTTCGTTGTATTAATATATTCACTGGTTACATACAAGTTGTTGACGAAACAAGAACGCGATTCTTAGCTACATGTAGATTGAACCAGGTGCCAGGTAGTACTTGTGTTGACCATCTTCAATCAAGACTGGTAGGGGTATCCCATTTTCTTCAATAGTTTGAGCTGAACTGCCCTACGAAGCTATGATAACATCGACTTGCCCTTTCTTCTTCCCCTCCACACTCTTCCCCAACTTAGTCAAAAAAGATTAGCTGAGGGGCTGGGGCAGGGGATGAAGTATAGATATGACGTCTCTTGGCATGCAGCTGCCATCGAAGACAGCTGGAGCACATGTCTCAATTCCTTACTGGGCATTGTATAGGAAGGTAATATTTGAGTACATCTTCAGGGAATGGGAGATAGCTTTCGGTGGTGTCGCTCTGAGCCGGTACTATCAATTTGTTTCTTATTACATTTTGAGTAGTTTAGGGAATTCACAGCTAGCCAAACGTGTTTTTGTTCTGTTCTTAGCTGAGGGAGAGCATTCAAACGCTCGCCGCATACGGGTCGACTACACAAATTTAGCAGCAGCCAGCAGCATTGAGAGAGCACCAAGTCATCAATCAGAGAAAGCTGTACAGCATTTTATGTACGCACACCAGTACATGTGTGATTGTTAGGTGCGCAATAGCTGGAGACCAATGCTCTGTGAGCAGCTCTTGAGGCATCAGATCAATCAATTAACACCTAAGGAGCTCCTAGGTGGGGAATCATTAATCCGACCCCGCGGAAATCTTGGGCGGGCCGCTAGAATTTGGAGATTTTGGCGGGCAAGTCGTAAGGCAGAGAGGACCTGGTTAAAACAGCTTCGATTCACGACATTTAGCAGTTTAACGTACCTGCTGTGTTCCTGCCGAATCCCTAAGCGTTATTGTCAGCTGTTTGAGCTCCTGCGAGCCCCCGGGATTCTTCAAGATGGCGATGAGTACGACTCCCCCGACGAATTACCCCACCATAGGAGACCCTTTGCTAATATGAAGCTTCAGATCTGGATTTGTCAAATGGTACGAGCTGTCCCTGTGTGGCCGCCACTGCGCCCCGGCATACTAACAGATATCACTTGCAGCGTCGGTGATGAAAGATGAGCAGGGTCGACCTTTCATCGTGGTCCGAGAGTACGTCACACCCGTCAACCCCCCCGCTATCCATGGAAGAGGACAACTCTAACAAACTAATGTGAACAGTCAAGGAAAGAAGAAGCGTCAATATGGAAACGAGGCCGTCAAGTCCCACATTCTCGCCGCCCGAACCGTCGCAAACGTCGTCAAGACATCTCTGGGCCCCCGAGGCCTGGATAAGATTCTCATTTCCCCCGACGGCGATATCACAGTCACAAACGATGGAGCCACCATCTTACAGCAGATGGAGATCTCCAACCACATAGCCAAGCTGTTGGTCGAGCTTTCGAAATCCCAAGACGACGAGATCGGTGACGGTACGACTGGTGTCGTTGTGCTGGCGGGTGCGCTGTTGGAGCAGGCTGCCGAACTCATCGACAAGGGAATCCACCCCATCCGAATCGCCGATGGCTACGACCAGGCCTGTGACATTGCCGTTGCTGAGTTGGACCGGATAGCAGACACGATCGAGTTCAGCCGGACGGACACAGAGAACCTCGTCAAGGTGGCACGAACAAGTTTAGGAAGCAAGATTGTGTCCAAGGCACACGACCAGTTCTCCAACATCGCCGTCGACGCCGTTCTGTCTGTCGCCGATTTCGAGCGAAAGGACGTGGACTTCGAGTTGATCAAGGTCGACGGTAAAGTCGGTGGTTCTCTGGAGGACACTCTTCTCGTCAAGGGTGTCATTGTGGACAAGGATTTCTCCCACCCCCAGATGCCTTCCGAGGTCAGAGATGCCAAGATTGCGATCCTGACATGCGCCTTCGAGCCGCCGAAGCCCAAGACCAAGCACCGACTCGATATCGGTACCGTGGAAGAGTTCAAGAAGCTCCAAACTTACGAGCGCGAAAAGTTCATCGAGATGATCCAACAGATCAAGGATGCTGGTGCCAACCTGGCCATCTGCCAGTGGGGCTTCGATGACGAGGCCAACCATCTGCTGCTGCAGAACGAGCTTCCTGCGGTGCGATGGGTTGGTGGTCCCGAGATCGAGCTGATTGCTATCGCCACAAACGGAAGGATAGTACCGCGATTCGAGGACCTGAAGCCGGAGAAGCTGGGAACCGCCGGCGTTGTCCGTGAGATGACCTTTGGTACGACAAGAGAGAAGATGCTGGTAATTGAGGAGTGTGCCAACACCCGCGCTGTCACCATCTTCGTCAGGGGCAGCAACAAGATGGTACGTAACTGTTTGATTCTCTAACTCTAAGTGGGTCGACTGCTAACTCCTATACAGATCATCGATGAGGCCAAGAGATCTCTGCATGACGCCCTGTGTGTTGTGCGCAACTTGGTTAGAGATAACCGAGTCGTCTACGGTGGTGGCGCCGCTGAAATTGCCTGCTCGCTAGCAGTCGAGGACGCCGCCGTCAAGACCCCCGGCCTGGAGCAATACTCCATGCGCGCTTTCGCCGAGGCTCTGGATACCGTGCCCATGACTTTGGCCGAGAACAGTGGCATGAACCCCATTGCCACTCTGGCCGAGGTCAAGTCTCAGCAGGTCAAGGGCGGCGACGAAGTCCGAGGCAAGCTGGGTGTGGACTGCATGAACAAGGGCAGCAACGACATGAAGAAGTCCTTCGTTATCGACCCCCTCATTGGCAAGAAGCAGCAGCTCCAGCTGGCCACGCAATTATGCCGCATGGTCCTCAAGGTTAACAACGTCATTGTCAGCGGATCTGGCGAGGAGGACTTCTAAGCCCAGACCATGACACAAGGACGAACGACATATAGATTAGTAATGAAGCCTTCAGGGGCAGGTCAAACCAACGCGACGCAGCTGTTAAGGCACAGCGAAGGGGGCTTGTGTACCACTCATAGACTTCTGTACAGCCATGATACCTGATAAGAGCTTAGACAAAACAAATGATGTCGTTGGTTTAACCAAGATTATATGCATTTAGATCGCTGAACCCATACGTGATAAATATGTCAACGTGGTATGAAAACCAGAAACCTAGACGGAACGAGAGACGATGATCCCAAAACACTGTTTGCCGTCTATGTTGAGTCGCGATGTCAAGAGCACCATGTGCTTAGCCGCGCATACATACACAGGCATTCCAGAAAGAACAGTCCAAACATCCAAGTACAGTTGTATAGCAAGCACGCTGAAAGGTAAGTCAAGTCCATACATACATGAGCCAAGGGAGAAAGAAACCCTCCTGCGACGCTTATTTACCTTTGAAAAAAATAACTATACGCTCTTCCTCCGATTTGTACGCCCATTTGGTTTTCCTCGTTTTCCCTCTTCAGTTCTACTCGGACAGTTTCACCTGAGCTTATTGCCGCTGCTCTCTCCCTCTCATCATATCTATATCTTGTCACGCACCCATGCGCCTACGCCGCGCCTAAGCTCTAGGTGGCCATCCATACCCACGCGCCATTCCATCTACGCGAAACCGAATCCCTGCGCGTTCTCCAGGGCCATGCGCAGCCTCTCGGCCAAGGCCTCCTTGTCGCGGTACTCGGGCAGCAAGAGGGTGCCGTAGCAGGTGTAAGCGGTGGGCAAATGCCCGCCATCCCCTTCCTCCTCGCCGTTGCGCTGGACGACGAACTGGATATTGCGCATGCCGCCGACGGGGACGCGGTCGGACGCGGTGACGAACTCGAGCAGCTTGCGGCGCATGCCGTCGTCGTAGCGGCGGACGACGCTCCAGAAGTCGCGCACGGTGCGGTGCGAGGCGTCCCAGCCGACGTAGCGGGCCGCGCGCTTGAGCTCGCCAATGTCGATGTCCTGCTGGCCCTCGACGAGCGACTGCAGCAGCGGCGCGTTGAGCAGGCGCAGCGACTTGGGGTGCGGGCAGGTCCGGAACCCGCGCGCGAAAGCCGCGAACTGCGGCGCCACGCTCACGTCCGTCAGGTAGCGGATGTAGTCGCTCACGTAGGCCTCGCGGTTGTCGCCCGTGACCAGGGGCGCGTCCTCGGGGTTCTCGCTGCTGCTCGCGGGCACGCTGCTCGTGAACTGCGGCCACGCGGCCGTGCTGGACGCGTCCATCTCGCGGGAGACGGGTTGACCAAACATGGAGACGGAGAACTCGTAGGTGCGGGCGAAGATGTCCTCGACGGCGCCGTCCTTCTCGTCCCACTCGAGGAGCGTGGTAAGTCCATTGGCGAGGTCTGGCCAGCCATCGGCAATGTGGTGGAGCTCCGTGACGGGCTCGCCAAGCAGTCGCTTGTACAAGGCCTTTGGGAAGGTGATGGGAAGCGTCAATCCGTTGTGCAAAGCGAGAGAGATCAGGAGACCGATCAGCTCAAACTTCCAATCCGGTTGCAGGGAACCTGGCTGGAACCAGGTCATCCGGGTCCTGTCATCGATGGCAAAGGCGCCGAAATCCGGGTTCAACGCCTCGGCGATGGCCAGACGGAAAAACTCCTGCTGAACGCCGCCCGAGTCGAAGCCTTCCTCTCCAGAATCCTCGCCAAGATGGACCTTGAGGGGTCTCATGAGCTCACGCTCCTCCCTCCGCCACAGCTGGTCAAACGCGTCTCTGATTACAGTCTGCCTGCCAATGTCCAAAATAAGGAACTTGGCCGACGGGACTCTGAGAAGGTCTTGAAGGACATTTCGCTGGTGCGGTTCGGTAACTAAGCTGTCGGGCTCTACTATTGCGCGGATCCGGCTCTGCAAGGAATGGGACTCCTCGTAGGCTCGACTCATGCGGGAGAAGTTAATGCCACGAAAGTACGACACCAAAGATGACGGGTGAAATATGTAAGGATAGTCCAGCAAATGGACCTTTTGGCGGGTGGAGTTGCAGGTCAGCCACGAGACTGGCATGTTGATAGCATCCAGCCGGTCGCCGAAATATTCCGTACGGAAAGCAGCGTCGGCTAGCATGAGAGAACTCCGCTTCGAATCTGCGTTTTGTTAGCTTTTTAATATTGCACTGATATGGGACACTCAGATGACTTACACATGGCCTCAAATAATGAAAGGGCACCGCCAAAAGGGCCATTACCAGCAACCTCGGGTTTGCCTTCCCACTCGCCCATCATAATGGTTCTCGCCCAGTCGAGCAGTAACACGGGAACTCGCTTCTCGTGCATTTGTCTTTCGGCATCAGAAAACTCCACAAGCGTCTGAGGATAGCTGTTGGATATCTCGATATGCGATAGGAGGGTTTCGAGTATGTCGGAGTCGCCACCAACGTCTTCTTCGTCTTGATCAAACTGCAACAGCTCATCAAAATACCTCCGCGCAGGTATAGCAGTCAGTAGCCGCCTCGCCAATCGCAGTGCCAAATCATCCGAGAAGGCATCCTCGTACTGAAGACACAAAGACGTTGGCTGGGATGCAATAGCTCCCGAACCTGATCTTGTGAGGCCGTGGGATCGGATTCGTGACATGTCCATGAGTTGCTTGGGATCTTCCAGCAGTGGCGCAAGGGCCACCAGAGCGTGGAAACACACGGACAGGACCGCGCCGGCTTGGTCGTTCGTAAGCGGCCGGGAGTGTTTTGGGAATCCTTTGGCGTTTGAGGCCTGGGTTGTCTGTAGCGCCCTGGGCGGAGCAAAAAGACTCGATGAAGCAATCCACAGGCTATCCAATACCAGACTGGGAGCGACTCGGGTCATCCTCAACATGTAGTACCATAGACTTTGAGAGTCCAGCAAGGTGTCGCGTTCGCCGAACGACTCGAGTATGGCGTATGGGTCACTCAAAGTGTTGAAAATGCTCTGCTCAATGAACAGCTTCCACTCGAGCCTAAGGTTAGAGCGGTAGGCGCCGTCAGCTCCCCTTTTGCGCCTCAAAGGTTTGGATCTCCGCTTGAGAGAGTTCTCTATGGAAGGAGGCTCAAGCATGTGCGTCTCCGTGGTCCCGTCCTCCTGAAGCACATCGCAAATGAAATCTATCGTATCGTTACGCAGACTCGGTAGTGACTGTGGCAGCGTTTCGTCAATGCTAACTTCACCCTCAACGATACCGTTGCTCGCATCGGAACACTCCGAGTCCATCAAAGCACCCCGCGTGGGGTTTGATTCGGCGATAACATCGCCCCCTGCTGGATGTACGCCGTTGACCTCTCCATCATGGACATCCGAATTACTCCATTTGGCATCTGTGGCTGTTGGGCTGCTGAGTTCCTGTTCCAACTTCTCAGACGATGATTGACGCGAGAGAGCAGGACCTGAAACCGAGAACCCGTTGGCTAAATGATCCAGTTGTCCCGTATTTGCCCGTGGTGATTTCAATCCAGACAGGGGTTGGTCGGGATGCTGCTCGGAGTAGTGGTCGGACGTGACTTTGATCTGAGGCCTGGCTGATGTAGATGTTCGAAGTCTGGCGCTAGATCTCTTCTTTGAATGTCCTGGCCGAGTCGCCTGGTTACCAGCTACTCCATTAGGCAGAGGTTTCCGGTCGAGGTCTTTGTCTCCGTCATCGGGTGAACATCCGGGAGCCTGGCGAGCATCAGGCGGCAACGGCCTTTGTGGAGGAATGCGAGGAGAGCCAGGCTTATCGTAACGGGGTTCTTCAAAGTCCACCGAAGTTGATCCTGACGGTACGAACTGTCCATCCAGCATGTCAATGCGGTTAGGGGAGTTCTCTTGAGGATCAGTTGCCGCCGAACTTCTCATTACTTGAGCTGCGTTCTCTGATATAGCCTCGAGGTTCTGAGGCGTGAGCCACTCTAACATCTTAAAGGCGACGGTGCCGAAGACATTCGCAGCGAATGATCTATAGTCCTTGCGTATAGGTCGCTCGGTGATCGTCACCCGGGCGACGACATGATTTGGGGATCGCGTTCCGCTATAGGGTCTGCGGGGTACCGCATTGCCACTCGCCTGGCTGCCTTCCACGGGAGAGGCCGAATATGCCGCTGCTTTGGGGCTAGAAGGAGATGATGGCGATTTCGGCTTCTCCTCTTCCTCCAGGGTGTTTGTACGATGGTAGCTGCTATGGGGCTTGAACGGCTTGGGCTGCCCACGCTCCGGCGTACGAACACCTGGTTTGGGCCCGAATATTAAGGGTTTTATCGCATCACCCGGCCCCTTCGAGCCCTTTAGATTAGGACAGAGTCTCGATTCTGGATTATCCTGGCTGGCAAGGTAGATGGCCAACGTCCTGGCACTGGTCGGGCTATAGCGCCGTATGGGGGCCCGGCCAGCTAGGCGTGTGCGGCAGCTGAAGCATGTCGAAGTCGGGCAGTCGTCGGAGCCGCAGCCGTATCGGAGCTGGTATATGAACTTCTCGACCAGCAGCTGGATGTTGTGTCGACGACTGGCGCGGTAGATGGCGTGCACTCGCTTGGGGTTCTCGATGTCTATGACCAACTCCTTCAGCTCGGCAGGGGCATCTATGGGCAGTCGCGAAAAGGGAACCTCTTCCCACAAGGCGGCGAGGATTTCTGCTTCGAGGCTGCCATGGCCGTGAGCGCAGTCGGGCATCCTTGTCGTGTCGCGTGTCATGACATGGAGGTCGAGTCGCACGGGATTCCGGCAGCAGATGCGCGGCAAATGCCTCGGGGGGTCACCCTCGTTTGCGCGGACAAGAGGGGATGGCGGCGTTGATGCGGTCGAGGGCACAGAATTGCAGACGTGTCGGAGGTCGTGTTGGTCGTATTGAAATGTGTAGGGAACACCGGCCGATCTGAAGAAAGAGGATCGGTTCCTGGGAGTTGATGGGCCTAGGGGCGGGTTGGGGCGGGCTCGGTCGAGCTAACAGCAGCGGTGGTTCTCGGTTGCAGCTCCAAGACGGCGTCTCGTCAACCAGGGCTCTGGGGCTCTGGCCTCGATGTTATCTAACGTAGTCGGAGAGCGACAGGAGGCCTGAGTCCATCATGCGAAAGAACACGCTCGGTATGTCAGCCTCGTCATACAATAGATGCATGGATGGTAGTAGATGAGTGTTTAGGTGCTACGCAATGATGGGCAATGGTTCCCAGCGCACCTAACGACGGACGGTCCACTAGGTAGGTCTAGGTTTCCGGCCGGGATCTGCGGCATACGCCAAATGTAGACGGCCAGCTTGACCAAGTGTTCAAAGTTCCAAGCCGTTAGGGGCCACTACGTATGTACTTACTCCTGGAGCAAGACTCCATTCGTCCATCAATCAACATTCAAGAAGCCCATCGCATCGCATCGCATCAGCTTTTTCCGCGAATATCTCCATGCCTGTATTGACCATGCACATGCACATGCTCACAAGTCAAGGAAACTGGAGGTCCTGCCATACCATGCCATGCCATGTCATGTCCCATCATTCATATTGTTGTACATATGACAGTAACACGGCCGGTGATATCCATCACCCAATGCAGTCGGTTGCATCCGAGCTAACGGGAACAAACCGGTACTTGTGTTCCTTCAAATTGATATGGATTAAGTAGCGACCTTAGGCAAAGAGTTGGTTTTTCTGTACTGAAAAACTGCCAAACCTAGTAGATCCCGAGCGTTGAACTGCATGTCATTTGAGTTGCTTTGTGGGGAGACCGGGGGCGCGCCCGACTCCCAGCGACTCTTGCTCGGGCTTTCACCCATGATAACATGGCAACATTGGCCTCTCCAAAAGTCCCGTCCTGGCGACTGCTGTTAACACTTGTGAAGGGAGAACTTGACGCTGCTAAGGGCTCGTCTCCAGAATCAATATTACATAACTTCATATAGAAGATTCTATAGTAGGAGTCATAAGCGGACACCTATTAGTCAGTGGTGGTGCATGGCATGGGTATATGCATCTCTAGGGTAAGTAGATGCAAAATGTATACTACCGGGCTGCTACTGGTATTCAATGGACCACCTGTTAGGAGGATTGCCGCCCTTCCCCATCTTTTCCCTGTGTTTTTCCCTCTTGGCGTTCAGCCCTGGACTTTGGGCCTCTGCATGCCCTGACGTACCTGCTGAAATTTTGCCTGATGACTGGAGATTCGATCAAAACCCCCACCACATTAGATAACGCCACCCACACGATAAACCCCTCCATCAGATGCCCTGGACTTTTGTCTGAGGACTTTTCACCTGCCATTTCCCTGTCAAGTCAAGGAAAGAAGTTCACGAGCTTCGCTATTTCTAGGAAAAAGACTCTTTAAAGGGCCTTAAAAGGTAGGAGACAGGACTCAGACTGTTTATCCCACCCCGCGACTGCTCCTCGTTACTAACATCTGGAATTGCGTAGCAGCTACGACAGCAGCCAGAAGGAGCGCACTGCCGAGTCCACTATCAACACTTCAACGGTGGCGGACTTTCACCTTCTGCATACCTTCTCCCGACATCTCCCTCAACAATCGTACTAAAGTCGATTGTTGTCGCATACTCCAGAGCATACGAAGACTCAATTTTCAAGCCTTTTAACTGCGACCTTGACACCTGATAGTCTCTCATCAGCTCTTGTCCGCCCGGTCCGGTTGTCTACAGAGTCTCCATAGGAATCTACACCTCGATTGTTACTTCGATTTGCAGTTCGCCTGTACCTACACCACCATTCATCACAATCGCATTAAATTCCGCTACATCCATCTGGTGGTTGCATTCACCCCGCGTCGATTATGGCAACAATATCTTCGAGCAGGCCTTCAAACGGCGCTGCTGAGAAGCCCGATACTTCCTCCCACCAGTACACCTGCAACACTTGTCAAGTGGCTTTCAGGTTTGCTGAAACCCAGAAGAGTCATATGAAGGGCGATTGGCAGTAAGTACAAGAGTTACCTCGTTCTCCCTGTCTTCCTTTGGCTTTATCACATCGACTGACCAATTCTTCTCCTCAGCCGATACAACCTCAAGCGCCGTGTAGCTTCCCTGCCTCCCATCTCTTCTGAAGTCTTCACCGAGAAGGTCCTGCAAGCCAGGGCTGCCACTTCCGCCGAAGCTGACAAAGCCGGTTTCCAAAAGCCTTGTGAGGTTTGCCAGAAGAACTTCTTCAGCGAGAACTCTTACCGGAATCATCTGGGAAGTCAAAAGCACAAGGCTAGAGAGATGGCCATGCAGCGCAAGGGACAGAGCGTGAACGCCGACGATGCCAGCTCCGTTATGAGCTCTACTTTCTCTCTTGGGGAACCCTTGCCCGTCGAGAAGGAAGATGTCGACTCCGATGCTGAGGATGAGTTCAGCGAGGTTGTCGAGAACATGAAGAAGACCAACCTCAAGGAGCGCTCTGACAACGAGAGGCCGTCGCCTGTCAAGCGACCTTCCAACCCCCAGCCCTCCGACCAAGCGCAGCGTGAGAGACAGCACGTGTCCGAAAATGCCGATGAGGCTGCTTCTACGGCTGCAACTCCCGTCCCTACCGTCACACTTAAGTCGTGCTTGTTCTGCAACTACCAGTCGCCGACCGTCCCTCTCAACGTCACTCACATGGAGAGAATCCACGGATGCTTCATACCCGAGAAGGAGTACCTGGTGAACCTGGATGGCTTGATTGAGTATCTGCAGGGGCGCATTCATGAGCTCTGTGAATGCTTGTACTGTGGCAAGATGAGAAACAATGCATTTGCGGTACAGACACATATGAGAGACAAGGGACATTGCAAGATCCCCTACACCACTGAATACGAGCAGCTTGAGATTGGAGAATTCTACGACTTCCGCAGCACCTACTCCGATGACGAAGAATCTGACGACGAGTCTGTCGACGGCGACAAGCAGTCGGGCGGTGTCAAGCTGGGCGCACGACGACCGGCCAAGGCAGTTGGAGAGGATGGCGAAGAGATCACGGAAACAGAGGAAGGCTGGGAGACGGACAGCTCGGAATCATCATGCGATTCGGATGATATCACATCAGTTCCGATTGAGGGCCATATTCATCAATATGAGCGACTTGATAAGCACCCCCATCACTCCTCTCACGACCCTCGCGCTCACCACCAACCAGATGGCTGGCATTCACATGCTCACCAGCACCGCGCCATTTTCTATGACGATACATCTTTGCATTTGCCTTCTGGCCGTGCCGTAGGCCACCGGTCTTTGGCGAAGTACTACCGCCAGAACTTGCACAGTTACCCCACCCCCGAGGAGAGAGCCGAGCGACTGGCTCTCGAAGGCAGCACTGTGGAACCCGGCGAGCCCAGTGGCGACAACCAGGTTGCTCGTCAAGAACGTGGCCGAACCACCGCAGTCATCCCCCGCGACCAGGGCGGTGTTGGCATGGTTGGCGTGACGGACGAGAAGAAGAAGGAAGTCAAGCGTGCTGAGAAGCGTGCCCGTAAGGTGGAGCACAACGCCCAGCGACGCCAGGAATGGAACGTCAACAAGAAGGGCAACCAGCAAAAGTACTACAACTACCAGAGTAAGTCTTGCCCAGCCATGACCGTTTTCCGTCAACATATACTAACCCCATTGCAGTTTTGTAGATACAGCCCGTTGGTTACAGTGTCGCGACTACTTTTGTCTGTCACTGTGTGACAATGGCCATTCGCAGACGACAGCGCTAGATTTGCATTTTTCGTTGCCCCAACCCGTTTGCACTGAATTGCTATAGCCGGACAAAAGTTTCTCGTATATAGAGAGCATCATCAATCGTCATTCGGCGATTGCCTACATTGTGTAGTCCGCTCTTACGGCAAACGTGAATTGTGAAGCTGAAGTATCCATCAACACGGCAAGAGGCACAATTTCTCCGGCCTGGCCCCTCTACTTCTATCTTTATACAGGTGTTGTTGATAAGTTTCTCCGGGGCCAGACTCCACTGTAGATGAGTGAGTATTGGTCCCATGTCCAAGAGATTCGAAAGGCCCGAAAGTGGCAAGCAGTGTCCAACAAATGTGTTCTTCTGGGCCCCCATGCCCCCTTTCCTCAGCCTCAAGATGACTGGTACAAGACGGGCCTATAGAATAAGTCGATAATGAGTTACATCTGTCTGCCAACCAGCCAGCCGGGTCCAGGACAAGAGAAGAGTTCGCTCGCTCGGGAAGATCCGAGGCTTGGTGTGGAGTTTGGCCGTTGCATGTGTTATGGGGACCCGCATACAATTTATATCAGACGACAGCAGGGGCTGCAGGGGTCGGGGTCGACCCAGGCGATCCCTTCATCATTCCATGCTCACCCACGCTGTCAACCGACCGGTAGCACCTGAAACTGCCAAATTACCGTGGTCGTGGGGCACGGCATCCAGATTCGTGATATGTCTGCCGTATAAAAGAACAGCAACGACTTCGCAATGGCCGGTTTCTTTTGATTTTGCTTCCACGTCGCATTCTCGCACTCTTGCCTTCTCACCCCACGTTCGTTTTCATCTCGGCGGCTGAGTCGCTCGTTGTCATTCATTCATTCATTCTGCAGAGCCAGTCTCTACACTCCCACACTCACTCTTTTTCCAAGCCTTTTGCCACCATGATGTTCACCTCGCAGATTTCGAGCACCGTCCTGCTCGCCGCCAGTGCCGTCTCGGCCGGCACCGTGCTCTGGGACGGCCGCTTCAACGACTACGCCTCGTCGGCCGACCTGGACAAGTGGTCCTTCTCGAACCCGGTGGGCGAGTACCAGTACTACATCCACGGCAAGGGCGAGACGGGCGAGTACGTGGACCTGTCGGCCGAGTACAAGAACCCGGCCGACGGGGCGTCCAAGCAGGGCGTCAAGATCTCGCTGACGGACAGCGCGTTCTGGAACGGCGACGCGATGCGCCGGACCGAGCTGATCCCCGAGACCAAGGCGGCCATCAACAAGGGCAAGGTCTACTACCACTTCAGCATGAAGCGGTCCGAGGCCAACGCGCCCTCGGTCAACCGCGAGCACCAGATCGCCTTCTTCGAGAGCCACTTCACCGAGATGAAGGCCGGCTGGATCAGCGGCGCCGCCGGCGAGTCCGACCCCGCCCTCCGCTGGTTCGCCGACAGCAAGTCCCAGTGGGACGCCCCCTGGGAGGCCGGCGTCTGGCACAACGTCGCCTACGAGATCGACTTCGACGCCGGCACCGTCGGCTTCTGGCACTCGACCGGCGCCGACGTCCTCAAGCAGGCCGTGGCGCCCGTCAAGGCCAGCACGTCGAGCAACGGGGCCGACTGGCATCTGGGTGTCCTGGAGCTGGCCCGAAACGGCTACAAGGACGAGAACGAGGATATCTTCTTCTCCGGTGTCTACATCGAGAGCGGTGACTTGACCACTGCCATCGGTTCAGGCAGTGCCGCCGGCTCCGCCGATGCTGCTCCTGCCCCTGCCCCCGCTCCCGTTGCCGCTCCCGTTTCTGCTCCCGCCAAGCCGGTCGCCGCTAGCAGCAGTGCCGCCGCTGCCCCCGTGCCGACCACCCTTGCGACTTCGGCTAAGGCTTCGTCGGCTCCCGCCTCGTCAACGGCCCAGCCTACTCAGGCTGCCACTACGAGTGCCGCTAAAGCCAGCACCACCGCCCGGCCTTGTAAGTAGTATTCCTATTTAACCCCTTAAGTAAACATGATCTAACTTGCTCTTCGACAGGCCGCAAGCGAAAGGCCAGACACGTTCAGCGCTCTGCCTAGAGAAGGCGGCGTGATTCGAAAGTATCTTGCCGTCTTTCTCAGACGATACCCCGGTTCATCGGGGCCTTTATTCTACCGCCCTGTACTTAGACTAGTTATGTAAATATAACAAGCGCCGAGTGCATTTATTTCAGGCTTGCCTTTAGAGGTTGTCCCGTTTTTCCGCCATTAATCTAACCGCCGGGCATGAGGACGTGACAAAAACCAGCGAAGTATGAGTAACAAGAGGTGTAACAGGGCGCCGGCGGGCAGTTAATTGCACCGGCTGGATCGTGGGAGACACTAGCCAGCGCTGCGCTTCTCGTGGGATAGCGATCGTGCCATGTTTCGAGCCGCCCCACCGTCGGCGCAAATAGCTGTTCCAGGGGAAAGTCTCCGAACACATTGATTGACCTGCGTCTGATTCCACCTATAAGAAGCCAGCCGAGGTAGTTAGCCGCCGTCGTCAACCAAGGTAGAGATTTGTATGTCACGAAACTTGAAACGCAACTAACTAGTCACTCTTTTATCCATCGATCGAAGATCATGTCCGACCTGGCGATTGCGAAGCCCCTGACGCTCCGATGTGGACTTGTACTGCCCAATCGCCTGGCCAAGGCCGCCCTGGCGGAGGGTTTGGCCGACAGGGATGCACTTCCCAGTCGGGCAACTAACGCTGTCTACAGCGAATGGGCGAAGGGCGGCTGGGGTCTAGTGCTAACCGGTACGTACATGCATACAACTTACAGTATAGCACGGCTTACCTAATCCTATAACAACATCGTCTTGTGTTCAATTATGCTTCGTTTTCTCATTGATCTGGCTGACTACTTATCTTTTGTATATCAATATACTAACACCGATCTGGTCTGGAATAGGCAATGTCGACGTCGACACCCAGTACGTCGGCGACAAAGCCAACGCCGCCTACAACCACGCCCTGGAGCGCGAGGCCTTGCTAGAAGTCTGGAAGGGCTGGGCGCGCTCGTGCAACCCGGACGGCGCCACCCCGACCGTCGTCCAGATCAACCACCCGGGCCGCCAGTCTCACCGCGGCGCCGGCACGCGCGGGATCTGGGCCCCGTCCATTGCGCCCAGCGCCGTCGCCCTCGACTTTGGCTCCGGCTTGCTGGCTCGCCTGATGGGGGCGCTCGTCTTCGGAACCCCGCGCGAGATGACCGCGGATGAGATCCGGCACGTCGTGGACCGCTTTGCGGAGACGGCAAAGCTAGCCGCCGAGGCCGGGTTCGCGGGGGCCGAGATCCATGCGGCGCATGGTTATCTGTGAGCACTCTTTCCCTATTTTCGTCGTAAAGAGACAGGTCCCACTGGCTGACCGAATCAACGTACAGGCTGGCCCAGTTCCTATCCGAGAAGTCCAACAAGCGCACCGACGCCTACGGCGGCTCGCCCGCCGCGCGCGCCAAGATCGTCGTCGACATCATCGGGGCGATGCGCGCCGCGGTGCCGCCGGGGTTCTGCATCGGTATCAAGCTCAACTCGGCGGACCACCAGTCGCCCGCGGAGCTGGAGGCCTGCCTGGCGCAGCTCCGGCTCATTACCGAGGCGGGCGTCGACTTTGTCGAGGTCAGCGGGGGCACGTACGAGAATCCCATTGTGAGTCATGAACCAAACCAGCCCTTCTCTTCTTTCTTTTTTTCTCTTGCTTTTGGTACGCTATACTGACGGGGGAAAATGCTAGATGAGCACCGGCACCACCGAAGAGACCCCCAACAGCACCGCCGTCGACGAGAAGAAGCAGCAGCCCCAAAAGAAATCGGAGCGCACTAAAGCCCGCGAGGCCTTCTTCCTCGAGTTCGCGGGCGCGGTGCGCGGCGAGATCGGCGGCGACGTGCCCCTGATGGTCACGGGCGGCTTCCGGTCGCGCGCGGGCATGGAGGCGGCGCTGGCCGGCGGGGGGTGCGACCTGATCGGCATCGGCCGGCCCGCGACGGTGAAGCCCGCGTTTCCCCGGGAGATCCTGCTGAATCCCGATGTTAGGGACGAGGACGCCAGTCTGTTTATCGAGAAGATCCAGCCCGGGTGGTTCCTTCGGATGACGGGCGTTCATGCGCTGGGGGCGGCTGCGGATAGTGTAAGTTTGAGACCCTTGTTTCTCACTACCCCTGACTTCGAAGACTATGGGGTTTTTTCTTCTAACACAAGACTTGCAGCTTCATTATCGGCACCTTCTCCAGAACCTAGCTTATAGAAGCAAGGCGTAGTTTCCGTAACCTATGCCTTAGCTTAGTATAATAGAAACATCGAAACGGCTTGCCATTCAGGTCTGCTCTTGCAGCCATTCATTTTGGAACAGCTCTACATTGTTCTGCAGCCCAGTGAAGCATCTTCCGCATGAACTTTAGAAATCGTCTCTTTTCATCCCCCTCAAGATGGGTTTCCATCTCCTCTGGCGACGTCAGAGCTGGCAACCCGATCCCAGCACAAAATGTACCTGAAAGATTAAGACTGTGAGCTAGATAGAAATGTTCGGTCAGTACGGCTACAACATACCTTCATCAGAAAAGAATTTACTAGCCAGGTGGCCACGCGCAAGGAGATCCTTTGGCAGAGGCCCTAGCAGCGCGTTTATGTCAGCGAGATGAGCCCTCCTTCGATAAGCATGATGTTCTGGGTCAATGCCATGAAACAGTTGACTTCCTTCGTATATATCACATGCCTTACCTCTATTCATTAGTCTAGCTGTGCGGCGGCAAAGGAAGCATGTGCTCTGCCAATGGGGCGCTTACCATGCACCCGACAATCCAAATATCAATCTTGTGATCCCAGGGGCCTCTCAAGGTCACTTCGGGGGCCCGGTAGACATTGGGCTGCACGCACTCGAGGCGCTCACCACCATCTCCAAATACGGCGAAGCCGAAATCGCACAAGACCGGTGGATCAAATTTACCCGTGAGGTTGATGACATGGTCGACGGATTGGGAGCCTGGGATGCCATTCAAGGAAGGGGTGGTTCAAGTGAAGTGTATCTCTGTTTGTGCATGCCCGCATACCTACATGTAGGTAGATAGGCTTGCAGAAATAGCCATTCATAGCGAAGAAGAGATCGCAGTCCTATGGAGGTTAGCAAAACTGTGTGGCTTGCAGCTGAAGCAAGGAAATGGTAGCAGGCCGAACCTCGTACAGTACGCTAGGACTTGACGTAAGAGGGTACTTTATATAACCCAATGGGCAGAGACTGCATCATCCACAAGTATCAAATGAGGCAGGATGGGTCGTATTCATATTACAATTAGTTTCTCACGGTCTACTATTTTATCTGAGGTGTGTTGTACAAGAGGTTGCGCACAGTAAACTGCAGTACATCAACCCCCGTGCTCTCAGTGTTAGGAAATGCTCGCTCAAGGCCTAGTATTATATTCCACCCCAGGAATATGACAAGCCCCCTCGACCGAGTCCCCGTTAACCAGCTCAACCACCTTCCCCCGCGCCCCAAACTGCGCCAGCGTCCCGCCCCCGCGGCGCCGGCGTGGTACCGCGGCCACCCCTTATCCGCCAGCGAGCCCGGGTCCGTGACGAAGTCGAGGAAGTAGTCCTGCATCGCCACCGAGGTCTCCACCTCGAGCGGCGGGACCTCGCCGGGCGCGATGCCGTACGAGCCGAACACCATGTAGAGGTCCGAGTAGTGGTACGCCCCGAGCCACGGCACGCCGCCGGCGAGGTTGGCAGAGTCGCCCGCCCAGTGGTAGCGGTACGTGGCCAGGCCCAGGCCGTCGCGCGCCGCGCTCGACTCGTGCGCGGGACACACGAAGCGCGTCGTGCCCTTGACAACCGTCTCCTCCGACGGGCCCTCCGTGTAGTTGGACAGGGGCACGTAGGCCAGCGCCGAGCCCTCGCGCGCCGTCGTGCCGATGATGGACGGGATCCGGGCCACCCGCCCGTCGAGGTAGCGCTGCGTGTAGTTGGAAAAGACCCACTTCTCGTCGGGCTGGCTGCTGAACGAGATGGGCGGCTGCGACGGGTCGACCAGCGTCGAGTTGTCCTGGTACTGGCCGACGAAGTTGCTGATGCGCTGGAAGGGGACGCGGCGCATACACTCGAGCTCCTTCTTCTTGTCGCTGTCTCCCAAATCGCCACAGCCCAGCGCCTTGGCCACGAACGTGAAGTTGGTGCCCGCGTAGTCCCGGCTCCCGAAGTTCATCAGCGCGGACCCCGAGCTCGTGATGGCCGCGCGCACGAGCGGGTCCTCGGGGTGCGCGAACAGGTACCCGTCGGCGGCGATGGCGCCGGCCGACTGGCCCCAGAGCGTCATGCGCGCCGAGTCGCCCCCAAAGGCCGCGATGTTCTCGACCACCCACTCGACGGCCGCGCGCTGGTCCTGGCGGCCGAAGTTGCCGTCGCCGTCGAGCCCCGCGGCGTGCGGGTTGCCGAAGATGTTGACGCGGTAGTTGGTCGTCACGACAATGTGCCGCTGCGAGCGGTGCACCCACTGCGACGGCAGCTGCGTCGGGATGTTGACGCCGCCCGTCTGCTCGCCGCCTCCCGTCAGGTAGATGACGACGGGCAGCAGCTTGTCTCTGTCGTCCACGCCGCTGTTGCTCGCGTTCGCGGGCGTCCAGATGGCGAGGCTCAGGCAGTCCTCTGCCGAGTTCTGCGCGGCCCGCCCGTCGAAGAGGCTTTGTCCGTAGTTTACGATCAGGTTGCCCGTGATGTTGAGGCCCCATACGGCCGGGATCGCTGACACGTATTGTGGGCACGAGGGCCCATAGGTGGTACTGTCAACCACCTCGTCGGAGTCGTCGAGGCGCTTGGGTGACGTCCATCTCAGAGGGCCGACCGGGGGCTTGAGCATCAAGTCTGTCAGTGCCTTGAATCGCAGTAAGGGCTTTGGGGACACTAACCTTGGCGTACGGGATATACTTGAATTGCCTGACGTCCGGATAGGTGTCATTGTAGTCCCCAACGAAAGTGCCGGTCCTGGTCTGGACAGTCAGGTTGGGATCAGGTTGGTCACCATTGGAGGGAGAGCCCGCAGACACCAAGGAGGCAGCTGCGAGGGCGATGGTTGAAGCGAATAAGCCGAGCATCGTCACAGTCACGTCCACAACTTGTGTATGTCTGGCCTTCTCCTGGCAAAACTATGGCAGGATAGGTTGGGTTCAAGCAGGGCCGTGGGCCAGGCCACCAAATGGCACGATGATGCTTATATACCCATGCCATATTCTTCGATCACCAGACATCGGCTTCCAGATCGGAAGTGGGCCGTTGTAGTATAGCAAGTATACGACCAGCGAGTGGTGCTTTGCGGGGTTCACAAGCCCGCGGTCCACTGCTCGACTAACACTCACCCCATCTTGCCTTTCTTGATATCGTCGTCCAAAAGCTGACTAGTGCTTCTGCAAATTTGCTGCTAAGGCATGAGCAAGACATAATTCTTCCAATGGGCGTTGAGTTTACCATTGCTGCTCTAGACTGATTTTCGGAAGACTGAAGGCGGCTTTGGTGGTGTGCCGCGATGTTTCGTGGAAAGATGGGGTATTGGCCTCTCGAGAACATTTACCCCCATACCCCATACTGACCCACTACGGAGGTAATGCCGGTACTTTGGCAAGCTTCGCAGCGGTGACCGGCTTTGCCGGCAATTGCATTTTAAACCCTCGTGGACAAAAATATTACAGAGGTAGATGGCTTCAACGATATTTTGCTCTGGAAGAATCTTGCTTGGGATGCGATTACCTGCCCACATCGGACCATAAGAAAGGTGTGTAAGTTTACTTGACTGGGTGAAAAAAGAGCCCTATGCAGAAGAGGGAGGTTGCAATGCGAAAGGGGGCTCCGACAACCCATCGCAGCGTGCCCAGCAGCCATCAAACGGGTGAAAACACGCAGCAGTAGATCTCAAGTCATCAAGTTTGTTGTAGAAAAATCGAACATGAAATTCATTAACGCCCATGTCCCTTGAGACCTGAACCAAGCCTCGGCTTCGAGCACGGAGTCTTGCAACAGGACTCTGGCCTCGCTGTAAACATCTACTGGTACAAACCGCACAGCTGTAAATAGCCATTGACTTTGCGTAAACCCTCTTGCTTCATGAACTCGGGTCGCAATAAGACCCCCAAATGAAAAACCTCCCTAGCGATTGTGATTATCGTCGTGTAGCCCATCAATATTCTTGCTGGGATCATCTCCAGATCAGGAACATAACCTAGATCAAGCCGTCTTCTTCCACTGTGTGTAGGCGCCAATCAAACTGCTGACGGTACCGGCCAAGCCCACGAATCCGTCATCGAAGCTGGTCCATGCCAGAGCAGAGGTGGGAATGGTCAGATCGCACAGGTCGGAGAGCAGCTGCATCTGGCTGGCAGATCGCTCACTATTGCGCAAATCATCAGTACGAAGTCCCTCACCAGAACAAGAGAAAGAGGTAGGCGGTCACTTACATGGCAATGCGCTTGGCCTCCACGACGCCCTCGCCCTCCTTCTTGTCGACCTTGGCCTCGCGCTCGCGCAGGCGGTAGAGGGTGTAGAACTGGGCGACGACGCTGCACAGCAGGCCCATGGCCCAGAAGCGGTAGGCCTCGCGCTGGGCGCGGGGGGCGCCCTGCCACTTGCGGACGCCGAGGGAGTCGAGGACGGTGGCGGCGTCGAAGGTGAGGTAGCCGGCGTAGCCGAGCTGGCGGCCGACGGCGGCGTAGCGGAGGACGGGGTCCATGGTGGCCTTGGAGTCGGCGGCCGTGGCGGCGGCCTTGAAGTGCTCGACGTTCTTGCCCACGCGCATCAGCTTGCGCGCCAGCCCGAACTGCTTCTTGATGGCGTCAAAGGGCGCGATCTCGCCCTTGGTCCCGTTGGTGCGCAGCAGGTACCACGCGTAGAAGCGCGAGAAGTACTGCAGCGTGCGCAGCACCTTGTCGCGGCCCGCCGTCGTCGCGACGAACTTGAGGTAGTGCGACACCGAGGGGTGGTAGATGAGGGCGTCGGCGACCATGTTGGGCGGTTTGGCTGGGCTGGGTCGAATAATCTACGAAGTCGCGAGGGTGGGTGGTCACTGGAGGTCTAAGTACCTGATTGGCGCTGTGTGAGATATTCGGAATGCCGCCAATGACGTTTTGATGGGAGAAGTCGAGAGGATGGATTATCGGGTTTTAATTAAATAGGAATAAGTGAAGTGAGTCTGAAGGCGCGAGTAAGTAGATTGAATGGGCGGCAGTTTAATTTACTACCTCAGTTTGGGATCGTCATTTTCATGAGACAACTCCAACTCCTTTACCTTCCAGCTATTGACTGGTCGTTAATCGACAACCCGGCCCAAACCATCTGACGCTGGACTGATTGCAAGCACATGCCGAGGTCCACCGAGGTAACTGAATCCATGCGGCAAGTGCTAGACGGATCATGGCTGGCTCAAAGTGGCTCTGCTCCCTGGGCCTCTGCCGCTCTGGGGCCAAGGGCCCGACGGAAGTCTTAGGTGTTAGGTAAGCCCTCATTAACGCAGACTGCCCGCTTTAGTGCATACTCCATCCCAGAGTCACCCACCACCACCACCTGCAACCAGCAGCCCGCCAATTGCGGAACAATCTGCCCGATCTCCGACGGTACCTCGAACAATTTGTTGCCATTGCGCATCCAAGAGCCGTAGCAGTAGTGCCGACCCGGAATTCGATATCGAGACCTTTCCCGCAGCCAATGTCATAGAAATCGCATTGGGAGACGAGATGGCTTCCAAGCTGAGTCCCTGGGGGGCATGTCGCTCCCTCACCATCCGCACACGATCAATCCTGCAGCATGGACAACGGCAAACCGCCGCACCTTTCCACATCGCCCGGCGAGGGCTGGCCGACAACACCACATCCAGAGACCCCCGCTGGGCTCTGACGGCGCTCTACCTCCCTCTATGGCCGGGCAGTCCTCAGTCGAGCAGTCATACATACCCCCGCCTCCCGAGCAGTTCGCGCCGAATTGGTTGAACGCCGACGCCATTGCGAATCTGGAGAAGGTCGCAGCCGGGGAGGACTTGTACGACGAGGACGTGGGACTGAAGTTCGGCAAGCTGGATACCCTGCCTGGAAAGAACGATCATCTGCAGAAGCGGTATCCTGAGGTGATAGACCAGGTCACAAAACTGCTCATGCGGGACGGCAAGCTCAGCAAAGCCCAAAGGGTAAGGATATCCTACGATTCTAGAACCGCGCCGCTCGACGGTGGCACACGGGCAAGATAGAAGCACGAGAGGCTGACATAATTACTTGCAGGACATGGCCTTGATCCTCAACTTCCTCCGCACATCATCGGCACCCAAGGTGTCCCCTCTGCGGCCACTTCTGCCGGGCGCGCCTCCGGCCCACACACTCCCGCTGAACCCGGTACTGTACCTCACGCTGGCCATTGACAGCGTGGCGCCGCTCCTGCGGGTCCGAAACATGAAGGGCATGGCCGGTGGTGGCAACGCGCTCGAGCTGCCCGAGCCCATGGCCGCCCGGCAACGCCGGCGCGTGGCCGTCATGTGGATCCTGGACGCCGTGAACAAGAAGAAGTCCAAGGGCAGCGGACGCGCCATGTTCGCGCACAGGGTGGCCGAGGAGATCATCTCGGTGATAGAGGGCCGGTCGACCGTCTGGGATCGGCGGCAGAACGTGCACAAGCTGGGTACCGCAGCACGAGCCAACCTGAACCACCCGGCCCTGCTGGCCAAGCGGAAAAAGTAGGCGCGTTGTTGTACTGGTTGGTTGGTTGGCTGGTTGTATAAAAATCCATCGAAAAACCGCACCCTGATGATGTCCAGCGACTCGAAATGGTGTAGGATATAGGCACGCTTGTACATATCTCTTGTACTCATTATCATCAGCATCTGGGATCTCGGAGCATCTAGACACCCGAGGCCAGGGCTTCGACCAAAATACATACACAAAGAATACGTACATGCAACGCTACACCTCGTGACCCGGCGGCAACTTGTTAAGAGACCATGTCGAACAGTTGCCAAGGCTGAGGAACTACATCCACGTGACACAGGAGACGCGAAACCTTTTGTTTCTCCGACTACCAGGAGCAACCGGTAAACGTATTTCACGCCGACTCTTAGACGGATATTTACAATGACAGTGTAATTATTCAGGGGAAACACCTCAACAACCCCTTCTCTGGCCTCTACACCTCGATGAGCAAGCACCCAGAGGGGATAAAACACGGCACTGCTCCGGAAAATCCGATTTCAGGGTGGTGGACTGTTAAGAAGAAAAGAAACTCTCTTGATGCCAAATCTCCCGACCTCGGAACTCCCGATCATCGTGGCCAAACAAATCGATCTGACAGCTTTGAAGATCACACATGCCATGGCTAGCTTTGGATGATCCTTCAACTATAACGAGCAACGGAACGGAACCATGAAACACTCAGTATGTACATACGTGATAGCGAAGAGTCGCTGCGGCCGTCGCAGTAAGGGTACATCCTTCTTGCGTCTTTCCAAGAGGGGGGCTAGGGGGCTGGTTGCTAGTAAACGATGCCGTGAGCAGAAAGAAATAAGCCTTCTGACATGTGTGCGTAATCCGAAGGCTGAGCTTCTCACGTGCTCTCGTGAGTCTGCCATCCCCGCGCATATACGCTTTTCCGCCATTGATTCAGGGGGTATGCTGGCTTTGTCAACCAACATAGCCCCCTTTACAGCAATGACAGGCAAGTTTCACACAAAGTCCTTGGGCCAAGGATGACGACATAGCGAGGGAGATATCCCTGTTTACTCATCTTGCTCATTGCATATACCAAATACCCTGTGGCATTGAGATGTAACATAAGTGATGTTAAGATTTTGATCTAACGATCTGGTATAGCATCGCTTTGGTATAACGCTCTGGCTAATGCTGCAAATACTCTTCCGCATGCTGTATGCGGGCATAGGGGGCGTTGCCAAAAGCCGGGATAAGGTCAAAGTAAAACTACAAGAACTGCTACACAAATACGCTGTCCCGTCCCATCTCTATCCACGCTGTAGGATTTAGAGAAAATGCAGCTGTAACTGTGTGTGCGCATGCGACTCCGATCGCGAATCAACGCATCTCATCCGTTCTCGGCCCTGATTAGTTCCCCGTAGATAAGTCTCGTCTCGTTCGCTTTCAAACAAACATCTGAGGTTGGTTGAGCGGCTGGGCACTGTGATTGCGCGAACCAGAAGCCGCCCATGGGAAGGAAATTCTCCTCCGAAACGCCAAATCAAGTTGAGGACCTTCTAATCCGTGCAGATGCACAAGTCACCCACGGTGACTGAACAATCCTCTGCGGCTCGGATTGAGCGAAGCAACCGGACGCGTGTGTATCCATGTTGTTGCTACTGCTGCAAGTTTCCTCACGCCTTATCCTTAATGGCGGTGGTGTTGCCGTCCTCGTCTTGGTACAGACCATGCTCCTTAATGTAGTCGACCACGGCGGTGGGCACCAGGTAGTCGATATTCATGCGGCGCTTAGACAGCAGCCTGATCTTTGTTGACGAAATTTCATTAGGCACAACCTGGAGTATCGAGTAGATGTTGTCCTCCCACTCCTTCAAAGTACCCATAGCCTCTTGCATGTCGGTGCCGGCACGCTCAATGACGAAGGCGCCGTACTTGCCCAGAATATGGGCAAGGTCATCTTGGCTCCATACGCCTGGTGTGCTCATGGTCTGAATCAAGTCTGCGCCTGCCAAAAGGGCAACGCGAACGGGTTGTTTCTCGCCATCACTGTTCTCTACGCCACCGAGGACGTTATTGACTTCGTGCTCGAAGTGGTCTAACACCTTGGCAGTGGGCCTTTTGTCCGAGTCAGTTACTGGCCATCGTATGATTTGGCGACAATAGAGGGCAGATCAACTTACATGTATTCAGAGTGCATAGCCTCCCAGGGATCCACCATCAAATAATCGGTGGTCTGTGTCCTCGTCTGAAGAGCCAATTCTGCCATGCGAAGGCGGTGGTGTGCAGGAGCCAGCCCGACCTTCTTGTAGGCGTCACCGACAGGCGAAAGGTAGGTGCCTATGACCTGGAAGTTTGTGTTGCTCTTGACATAGTCGTGCGCAAGCGAAAACATGCGCAGATGTAGGAAGGTGATGGGCGAGAAGCTACCACAGGCGACGAGTACTAAGGGCGTCTTGCCGGGCTCGATGTGGCCCGTCTGCAGACGGCTCGTGGGGAAGTGGTAGTTATCTAGCGACATGTTGCCTGTTGACGAGGAGGAAGAGTTTGCTGGTGATGATGTTGTTGTGTGGTCGGTGTCGGAAGCCATGGCGTTCCGAGAGGTGTGACGTTTCGTCTAGTGCGGCACTTTGCGACGGTCAATAGAGCGCGGCTAGCAGTGAAGCCAAGCCGTGATTTGTATGTGTGTGCAAGCCAGTCAAGATGCTGACTGTTGTCGGAGATTGCGGCAGTTGTTATGTTAGGCTTGACAACGAGGGCAAGCGATGACGAATCTTTGGACTTGCTTGTGATCGGAAAGGCGGGTGTGGTGTGATAAGATAAGATCTAAGGAAAAGCAATGGGGAACCCTTCGGTCGGGAAGGAGTAGGTATGGTATGCCTAAAGCCCAAACCAAGATCAACGGGTGTAAGGGAGGAATAGATGGGCAAAGTAGTCGATGAGCAAAGAGACGGGAAATGTCCACTAATACGAGGTGGTGAATGGTTAATGTATGGCCAAAAGGAAGTCGTCTCTCCACTGGGTTCGGCTGTTGGGAACTGACTGAAAGAGGGATCGAGCAAGCACTGCGAGACTATCGTTTATTAAGCGGTGCAGCAAGTAGCAAGTAGCAGCAGCATGGCAGCATGGGCAGCGCCTGCCTGAATCAGATGGGTCCAAGTCCAGGCAGGCGAAAGTGGGCGGTGGCAATGGTTCTGGGCAGTGGGCAGTGGGCGGCGGCGGACACGGGCGGATTGCGGATGACTGTGGGCAGTGGGCAGTCCAACGTCTTTTGTTTGGCCACCGGTTACCGATCAGCAATGCACGCACTGTATGTACAATGGATTCTGGGCGATTGAGGGGGGTTCTAGACGGGGTTCGCTGCCTCCAACTCTAGGACCTGCCAAGCTGCCGCAAAGTTGAGTCAACCTTGGTTGCCTTAGAGCACCCTTCTGTGCGACGTGTAGAGCCCCCGTAAGTTCCAGCTCCGAACTATTAGCAGCAAACTCAGGTACCCAATGTTAGGGCAATTGCGCTGTAGCTACATCGAGACTAGGCCGGCCTTAGGTGGTATGGACGTCACTGAGTTGCCCTGCCTACCTAGCTACTATAAACTTACTTTTCGAGAGATATGCGCAGGTTATGCTTACTTCAGGAAAGGCGAGGCATATACCATTAGTCACTCGTCTGGGTGGCTCGTCGGCTAGTATCCTGTTTGCAGATCTGGTGTCTTACCGCAATGTGCGTGCTTTGCTCTCTTTGCTTGCTTGCCATCGAGCCAGCGAAACCCACCGTTACAGTTTGGTGGCGTCCAGGTCCAAAGAACCCCTGCTAGGCTAGTGTACAATTCCAGACAGGAGACAGACAAAGAAGGCGTGGCGTATGACTTTTCAAAGACGGACGAACGGCATGCAGGACCGTGGCAGGAGCCCTGGGCAGAACCCTGGGATGATGATGATCTATTCTGTGTGTGTATCTACGCAGGCATTGAGCCGTGACGAGACTTGAAACGACGTGAAACTTCTGGGGGCGGGACAAAATGGGTATGGGCATCGTGGCAGAAGGGGTCGTCAGCTATGTACAGTCAACAGATACTATGCAGCAAGTTGGGCGGGTATAGCGACTGGAGCACAACTGGAGCAAAAAACAGTCCGTAATCTATACAACCAGGAGAACCAGCCACTCAACTTATACCGTCCCAGCGCTACCCTGACATCCCACATCCCTTACCTGGTTAAGATCGGTTAACAGCAAACGCAATTGCAACCTGTCAGTGCCCATATCAACTACAACTTTGCCATCCCCCCTTTCGCTGGCCGTTCCCATCAACGTCCCTCTCTCTGCCCGCCGCTCGCGAAACAAAAGGCCCACGTGAAGCTCTAGGCGCATTGCCTTTGCCCAGTCAGTGCCTGAGCGCTAAAACGCCCATGTATCCCGAGAGGAGCACCGGAGCTTTTCAAGTGGAGCGAGAGACCCAGGGACGTAACTTTTATAAGTCGCCCCGATAGCGGGGTGTCAGTCCTCCATTTCCTGGCCTGTGACGAGAAATTTTTCGCATCTGGCCGTGTCGAACAGCCCATTGTCCGGGAAAAGCTTCCTACCGTCGGCGGCATTGGGCTTATTTCGAATAATACTGTCAAGGTTCGGCAACCTACTGCACCGGGCTCGTTCGTATGTCGGTGAAGTAGAAACTATACCTACCGAGCTGTTCATGCAAGGCCCCTGCCCCTCATACTAGATGCCTTTACCCCATTGAAGCAAGCAACTCAACATGCGATTTGCGTGATTTGCATTCAGTTCGTGTATTGTTCAGAACGTGGAGATCGTTTAATTTGATGCATCGTTTGCGTTTTTTCCGATATTAGAGTAAGAACACTATAAGATAGATATACTCTACTAAAATAAAGCTCTTATACTCGTCAGGAAACGCATGTTGCTCCTGTACAGATCCTTACTGCTCATATCGTTGCAGCTACCTGAACAACTTATCACGCTCGACAAAAAGAACTGGACTCGTCGTAGGTCGAGCAAATATGCAAAAATCTCAAAAAAAGAATTGGCGGCACCCGGAATCGAACCGGGGTCTACACAGAATCATTATGATACTAGACCACAATGTGTTGTACTGACCACTATACTATGCCACCTTGAAGGTGTTGAGTGCCCATTTGAATGAAAGAAGTTTGTTTAATAGAGTACATACTAGCTAGTTACACCAGCAATTATCACTGTCCCTCCAATTTCCATAGCTTGTAATACTGGAAGCTCTGCATTACCCAATGCTATAATTTGGAAGCAGAAGCATGCAGGCGTTCAGCCAAGTCTCGAGTATTGGTGTACTCGTTTGCAAAGAAGCTAGGAGCAACTCAGTCTACAAACACGTTGATTGGCAATCGATTTTCTACCATTAGTTTTCCAGATGAGCTCTTTGGCAAATATACTGCAGTGTCTTGATTTGGACGTGAGCTCCTCACCTCCTCCAAGCTCACATGTCTTGAGAGGGACCAGCAATGTGTTTCAACCTGTCTACCTACGTTACCACATTTTGAACGCGAGGAAAGTTTGCAGAAGCTGCAGGAATCGACAGAAATGGCCGAACAATGACATTCGTCGCGCGCAGCCGGCAACGTCCTGCAGGAATCGACAGAAATGGCCGAACAATGACATTCGTCGCGCGCAGCCGGCAACGTCACCTTTCGCCGCCTGACTGAACTTAAGTCGCAACCTGCATTGGCGCAGTCCTAGGAGAGACGCACATGCCCTAAATGCAGACGCCTTGGTAGCTCGGTCAACGACCTGCAAAACAGGCAGCCGCAATCAAAATTTCTGCCTGAAAATCGCCTTGTCCAAATGGAAGAAGCCACGCAGCGGCTAACCAGTTGTCCACGGAAGGTTATGGTTATATGTTTGCTGGTGTTTCCGCCGCGTTAACTGTCTCGCTTCGCCCAAACGGTTGGTTGGTGGGTATGTGGCGCGGACTTTGTGAGCCTCAACTCCCTCTTATCGCGTCAGGTCTACCAACTTATACAGTCCCAGGTGTCTGTTAAACTCTGAGACCGGAGAGAAGCGTGTCACTCTTTTTATTCTATTATTTTTCTCGTTCATCGAGTTAAGCATCCATCATCTTGCTCTCACCTACACGGCGGCACCTCAACAGGAGAGTCGCCAATCGCCCGAGGTTCGCGACTACACTCGGAACTCGATCCGCCTACCACGAATCCACTTCATAGCAGTATGGATAACTTCTTGGGCCAGGGGCTCCATCGCCGGCCAACCATGACAACGACGCTCCCGGCCTGCTACTGTCAGATAGCCAGATTAGCCACCTTGACCTGTCGTCAACAGCAGCCAGTAACAACGAAGCGTCGACGAGCATGGATTCGTGAGGTTGCCTCTTACACGTGTCCCCGCGAACCAGCGACGACCTCGTGACCCTGGCAATCCACACAACCAGTCCATCCTGAGCGAGTACGGCAAGAAACCTCGACCCTGGCAATCCCAACCATCCATCCTGAGCGAGTACGGCAAGAAATCGCTACCCCCCATAAGAAGCCAGTTAACCAGCCTTCTCCTTATGATACCCCATCCGTTGCCAAGCATCACCACCGCGCTTCGAGAAATCCTGCGCCGAGCAACCGTCCCCATGGTAGAGCCCCGGCATCGGATATCTATGCATCGGTTTCTCTCTCGCCTGACCGTTTGAAGATGATGCCGTGCCCATCGACCCCAGACGCTACCGCTTCACCCGGACGAATCACAGCAGGATCTGGCCGAACGTATCAATGCACTCACACAGGCCATCCAGTCCAACACGCAATTCTGTCTTGATCTGTCAGGCCAGATGCTCACCCTGGCCAACCAGAACAAGCACCTGCTTCCGGCATTCTCGGCCAGTGTCTCCTCGGCCGTCGCTAGCTATGTCATAAAGCCGGCGCTGAGGTTACCAGGTGCGTTGAAGACTACTACCCCGCGCTCCAAGACTACGAAGACAAGCTGCGGCGGACGATAGCGAATTGCGCAAACGGGCGGGAAATGGCGCTGGCACAGGGGGTGGGAAGCGAAAGCGATGCGAAAAGGCTCAAGGATCGGCTGATGGAGCAGGATGCTCTGCTGCGAGACTCCAATTCCCACATGCAGCGGCTTATGCGGGAGCGAGACGCCCTCCGGCTACAGCTGAGCAACCCCCCGACGAACGCCGACGCGCCGGACACCGATGATCAGAATCCAGCGGGCAGAAGTTCTTTGACAGCCATGACCGCTTGGAGCGAACAACCAGTCGGGAAGACCGCCAGGACTCTGCGGTACTTGCCGATAAGCTGAGGGAACTCCGGATCCTCGTGGACCAACTCACGCTGGACATTGCCTTGAACCACGACAGGAACGGCAATGATGGCAAGGAACAAGATGCACGGCATGGCGCTGATGGCCAGGAAGACGAAGAAGAGGAAGGCGACTGGACGTTGCTCTAAAAGTACTATAAAAGCGCCCTTCGTGCATTTGCTTATGGGAGGGAACAGGATAGATTTGTGTTTTGCAGCGAATGCATATTCCGGAGCCAACTTTTGACTGGCGTATAGCAAGTATTGTACCAACTCCCAGTTGGACAACGTCCACACGCTCAGATGCGGACTGGTATGTACTAAGAACAAAAAAAGAAAATAGAAAATAACTAAACAGTATGTGCAAGATGCGTCAAAGCAAGTGATTTGTATGATCTGCAGGTACTAGGTTAATGTACCCCTCCCCTATACTGTAGGTACTGTTTGTGTTTCCCCAACTGCATTAGTACTGAAAACTCTCAAACACGACATCTTCGCCCTCGGTCCCTGCAGCAGTCTCTTCAGCTCTCAGGCCCCGTGCAGCAGAAGAACCGTCTCTTGCTCTCGCCTGACTTGCCGTCAGCGGCGGCTGCGGCACCCAGGACATCGTCTCGCCCCATGCGCCCCGTCTTGACAACCACGCCCATCTCTTCCAGCCGCGCTATATTGAGCTTCTGTTGCTGCTGTTCGGCCGTTTCTTTCGCCTCGCCGCTTTCCGTATCACCAGCACCACCGGGCGAACCCGTCACGAAGAGCGTGGTAGCCCCGTCCTTCCCCAACCCGGGGTCCTCCTCGACGACTTTGACCGCGAGAGCCAGGTCTTCGCTCCGCAGGCTCCAGAGGACCTTTAATGGCAGCGATGTATCGCCTTCACCGCCGCCTCCGTAGCCAGATGAAGGCAAGGATTGCAGTACCCCCCTAGCCTGCGCCATCAACGGCGTGATCCCCACGCCCCCCGCCACGAAAATACTCGTGGTCCTGCGCGCCGGGTCCGCCTCGCCGCCGTTCTCGGCGGCCTGCGCGAGGATCGGCAGCCGGAACGCCTCCTCGCCCCCGAACCCGAGGACGGGCAGCTCCAGCGGGACGCGCGGGTTCCACTTGGCGAGGCCCGTCGCGGGGCCGTGGCGGCGGGGGATGGTACGTGGCTGCTGCTGACGGTGAAGGTCCGCACGAAGTCGTCGTTGAGGCTCTGCGGGTCGTCGTCTCGCATGTGGCTCCAGCCGTGGTCGAGTTCGGGGCCGAAGTCGAGGGTGACGTGCTGGCCCGGATGCCAGAGGGGCGTTTGCTGGTGCTGCTGCGCAGGCGTAGTCGCAGCACGGTTGGGAGATAGGGATAGCTGGAACACGTAGCGCGAAATCGTAGGCGTGATCTCCTCGCGCGACACGAGCCGCGCGGTGCCGAGGCCAGCCTCGTCCGCAGAAGCACCACCCCCGGGAGCGGCATTCTCGCTGACGAGGCGCCGGACGGGCGGGTTGTAGGGCGAGTAGTCGACGACGGAGCCGGGCCGAAGTCGAGGGTGACGTGCTGGCCCGGATGCCAGAGGGCGTTTGCTGGTGCTGCTGCGCAGGCGTAGTCGCAGCACGGTTGGGAGATAGGGATAGCTGGAACACGTAGCGCGAAATCGTAGGCGTGATCTCCTCGCGCGACACGAGCCGCGCGGTGCCGAGGCCAGCCTCGTCCGCAGAAGCACCACCCCCGGGAGCGGCATTCTCGCTGACGAGGCGCCGGACGGGCGGGTTGTAGGGCGAGTAGTCGACGACGGAGCCGCGGAAGGGCAGGCCGTCCCGCACGAAGCGGTGGTCCCGCACGTCGACGCGGACGGCGAGCTTGCAGCGCGGGAGGTAGGCGGCCGCCTTGTCGCCGACGAGGATCGAGGCGCGGCCCGTCAGGTAGAGCACGTCGCCCGTCGCGAAGTCGGGGACCGCGAGGCCGACGGCCGGGTCCGCCTGCAGGTTGCCGAGGGTCTGGTAGAGCCGGTTGCCGCTGTATTCGGGGTAGACGAGCGCGACGCCTTCGGAGGCGTCGTTGCGGAAGACGCGCACGAGGCCCGCCGGGCCGCCCCGGTGGTTCGTGTCCATGCTCTCCGCCTCGCTGCTGCTGCTCTCGTTGTTGCCGGCGGGGGCGGCGCCGTGCTTGCTCGAGATGAAGAACAGGTCCGCCTTGTGGACGAGCTCGATGGCCTCGTCGGGCAGGGGCAGGTGCTGCCCCTGACTCACGAGCTGGGGATGGGGCACGTGCGGCACGATGCGCTTTTTGTTCAGGTACTTGGGGCAGTTCCCCAGGCTCTCCGCCACCTGGAAGGCCATCTGCAGATCCGCGAGGGCGCCGTCCTGGGCCGTGAGACTCACCGCCCCGGCTACCAGCCGCCCGGCGAGTTTGACGCGGTCGCGCGTCTCGAGGTTGATCGACAGGCCGGACATAACCCTGCCTCCCTCGGGACGGACGACCTCGCCATCTTGAAGACCACCATCTCCTTCTCCAAATAACGCACCTAATACCGGGTCATATTGCGCATCCACCGCCGTGCCGCGGACGCCCAGCACGCCCTGCGCAACGGGTCGGCAAAACCCGGCCTCGCCGCCCCAGATGGTGGTCCAAGGCCGGCCGGCACGGTCGAGGGCCCCAAAAGCCACCAGGGGCGAGTTCTGCACGCGGTACCCGTACGAGGGCGCGAGGCCGTGGAACGTGGGATTGTCGCGTGGTCGCTCACGATCGCCGAGCAAGGTGTGCTGAATCGCGCGCTCGCCGGCGTGCCATCCGTTCGCTCCTGATGCCACGGCGGTAGCCATGTCTCCTTCTTTTTCTTCTTCTCCCTCCTTGCCGGAATTTTCGGCCGATGAAGAAAGTAATAGTGGTTAAAGGAGAAGAGCGAATCGTGGGCCCCGAACAGTTCTGCTTGGTTTACGGCGTGCTCCAAGCTTGTTGAGGGAAATGGGCTGTGTGCTGAAGATGCTGTGCCGAGGTATAAGAATGCAACTGACAGGTAGGTGTTTATAGCCGCCAGCTTAATAGAACACATGAGACGTAGCATATGTTATAATAATTGTATGATCCACCGATATTCGATCCTTTCTTACCCATCCATATATCCCATACCTTGGATTATGCTTAGATAGGCAATCATGTTTTGTCATACTCGGTCCCAAAATAAAGTTGCGCCCTTATGTGAACTATCCTAGCCCCCGGTGGGATGCCTGTGGAATCGGATGGGATGTTGGTGGTGGGATGGGCTAGTCAGTGACTCGTATTTCGCCTGGCGCCCTGCGCAAGACAAGAGTACCCCTTATTGGCTAGCTTGCATCAAGATGATGCACGCCCTACTGTATCTCAAGTCAATATGCGGGGGGACCGCATGCGCCGCATTGCCTGTTGCCGGCATTTGCTCCGCGCTACCCCGTGTAGCAAAGGCCGAACGAACTCAATAATTGTGCTATGAATAATCCCAGCTACCGTACTTATCCAAACGGCACAACTGACGTCTCCTATGCATTTGGAATTCAGTCGTCACATATGTCTTTGTTTACATACGATACAAAGATGGTTGCTGCAAGATAACCATCCTCATCTCAAGTAAGCAAGTACCAGCTCGATAGACTGCTCGTAGCTCACACGTAAGCAACTCACAATCGATGTACATTGGCACCATATGTAACAAATCAAGCGGTTATAGAATGTCATGTGTAGGTACACACGATCATGGTTATGATAGAGAGACTATGCTCTTCTGCAACAGTCGCGTCCTAGTATCATAATATCCTATTCTTGACCGTAAATCACATCCCCCTCCCGGCTCTCCGGCAACACAGTCAACGAAACTATTTTATTCCCCTTCCCAACCACGCCCTCCAACGTCGTATTCCGCGGCGCCCAGACCCTGAACCGCGCCCCCAGCGATCCGGCCACGCCGCCAGCAGCCGGATGTCGTCGCCCACGAACGTCTGGACGAGCTGCTCGTGCAGCCCCAGGGCCGCGGCGCCGAAGTGGTTGAAGTCGGGGGTCCAGTCGAAGTGGGGGCCCTTGAAGGCCGGGAACCGGCAGACGTCGCTGTCGCGGAACCGGTCCTCGGTCATGGCCGCCGCCTCGGCCGTCTGCCCCAGCCGCGCCAGCCAGATGACGTCCTGGTTCCAGCCCCGGTTGCCGTGCCCCGCCTGCGTCTCCGTGTCGTGCCGGTACGTGTCGAGGGCGTGCGACAGGTTCGGCCGGCCCAGCCCGTACTCGCCCCAGGGGAAGACCGGGTACAGCTGCGGCGTCTCGCTGTTCTGGATGCGCGTGTAGGCCAGCGGGCGCGATGCAGGTACGGCCCTGCTGCTGGCGGAGGGGCGTCGCCGGGACCGTGGCCAGGTACCGCTGGTAGTGCGCGCGGTCCGCGACCCGGTACTGGTCGACGGCCAGGAGGTCCGTGAGCAGCTTGCGCAGGCCCGACGTCGTCGACGAGGGGTTGTACGCCTCCTTGTAGGTCTCGGCGGCCGACGCCGGGTAGATGATGAGCGTCTCGTTGCCGTAGTAGCCGTCCAGCTGCCAGGGGGAGCGCTTGTTGGCTTCTTTGCGGTAGTACTTGTCGAACCATGCCAGCTGATACTCGATGAACTCCAAGTATGGCGTGACGTCCAAGCCCGAGTACATGTTGGCCTGCAAAATCATGTCGGCGAACTCGCTATAAGAGTGTTAGTGAAGTGTCAGATATCAGTAAAATCGATACTATGGATTTTGTTGGGCCCTTACTTGGCTGTTTCCTGAAGGTTGCTGAGCCAGACATTCCAGAGATCCCCGTCGGGGAAGAAAGAAGGCCTAGGAATGGGGTTCTCATCGTCATACCACTGCGCATCGTACTCGAAAACGTTAGACAGCCCGGTGTTGTCGCCCTGCTCGAGGAAATAGGCCGCCTCGATGTCGTGGTAGTGCCTGCCCCGGATCAAGGCGTTGGGGGTGATGCGCCTGTAGAAGTCGAACTGGGCCCTCATGACGTCGAAGTCGCCGGTGCGGAGGAGCGGCCAGTACAGCAGCCGCTGGTTCTGCGCGGTGAACGTGCCGCCGCCCCAGCGCCGGTGGTCCGGGGTCCAGGCGCGCGACGGGTTCACCAGGTACGGGTCGAAGGTGAACAGGCCGCCGTTGAACTTGGTCGGCCATTCGCCAAACGCGTTGCAGCCCATCATGTACCGCCACAACTGGTAGTTCTTGCCGACTTGGAACCCCGGGTCTTCGGGGCCGGCGTCTTCGTTGATGATGATGTAGGAGCGGTCCCAGTACTGGTGCCACCAGCTTATCGACTCTTCCTGGGAGTTGTTCATTGCGCTGCCGGCGATCTCTGTCAGCTTGGCTAGCCACTCATCGTGAGTGTCTGTCTGGTTCTGGTAGAGCGCGATCCCGATGTTGAACGATGTCTTCGGGGCAGACGCCACCAGGTTCCACGCCTTGTAGGTGGTATTGACATAATGCCCGGACGTGATGTTTCCTGGCTCCAAGTCGGGAGAGTGCACCCAGAGGCCAAACTATATACACTTTAGTTGGTGTTCTGAAAACGAGCCTGGTCCAAGAGAGTCAGAGTATGCCTACCTCATTGTTGCGCATGGGATTGTACAGCTTATCCTCAAAAGCCTCCAGCTTCTGCTGGGCCACCTGGAAGTTCCACAGGTCCAGCTTCTCATTGCGATGGCTCATGAGAACGCCGCCCTCGTGGAAGTCGACGGAATCCGCATACGTCGTGCCGTTCGGAACCCTCGAGGAATACAAGCCCCACGAGCCCTGGTTGCGCTCCTCGCCCACCAATTGCCGGTCTTCGTGTCTCCAGTTCTCATACGCCAGGCTGACCGAGACTGGCTGCGGGCTGTCAATCTCAAGATGGACGACGGGGTTGAAAACGTCGACCCAGATCTTGGCCGTGGTGTTGTCCTTCCCAGTGTAGGTGACGTGCCCTTCATTGATGGACAGCCTCTGCTCGAAAAGGCCGGACCCGGAGAATGGGTTCGGGTCGAAGGTGAGCCTCACGCGTCCGAGTTTGAGGAGCGCATTGTTCTCATCGAAAGTGCCACTCTTGGCAATGTAGAACAGAATCGTCCCTTCTGCAGCGTCAGAGCCACGTCTGATGGTTTGCATGCTTGGGACATACCATTCTCTGACCAGGTATTGAGACCAATATCACCGCCTCCAACGGGCATAGAATCTGCCGAGTGATTCAAGCCCGGACTGTCCCATACAACATCATAGGAAGATGGTAATCTGATGGCAGCGATGGGCGAGAGGACTGCAAAGAGCAGCAGGGCCAGATACATTGCCGAGGCCATCCTACCTTACAGAGCTCCGACTGAAGCTTGGGATGCTGACCGGCTTCAGTGCATAGGTCAAGGTACAAGGGATGTAAGTCCCGCGGCCTCAACGGCTTCTATTTATCTTGATGTATACCTCGGATAATGCAGTCGATACAAACACTCAGCGGGGTATGCAGGTTGCCATGGGCTTGGGTCAACCGTCATCGTGACGGCCAAATCCGGTCCATTATCATGTATTGTATGCTACTCGGACCCAATCCGGCGATTTCACCGGTGCTCTCTCTGGATAATGGCAAGACAAGACTCACTATACCCCTTCAAGGCTGGCATGCCGAATGACCTCCACTATTTCCCCCACGGGGAAGGCACGGGTATGCCTGCTGGGCTATAACCTCTTCAGCTGACATAATTTCCTCCCCGGAGTCCGAACTTTCTCGCAATGATCATGCCAATAGTAATCCAACTTTTCTTAGCCTCTATTGTTCCAAAACCATGGTCTAATTGATCTCGAATAGCCAAGAAACTCTTCTCATGGTCTCGTAAACCTCCCTGCAACTGTCTGTCCTACATCTTGCATGCAGGAGAAGCCGCCTTGGTCAAGGCTTTAAACGCCTATGATGTCTGGCGTGATTTCCGTCCCGTAATCATGCGTCCCTAAGACAAAAACATTAATATGTTTTATGCCTGTATTGTTTCCCCTCAAAAGCCAAACACCCAGAGGTGCTCGTTCGACTAGCGTTTTCTTCCCGTAACGAGAAACTGCCCCGTAAGGACTTCGACTTTCCAGCCATCGGCCAAGAGTGCCTTACACACGTTGGTCCGAAGTCGGGACTTTCCGTCGCTGTTGTGCCTTCCTATTCCCGTGACCACGGTGAACCCGTCCCGGGCCTTTCGGGCCTTGTCTTCGCCCAGGCGCTCCCACCACCTCCGTACATACTGGAGAGCAATGTTCACGCCATCCTGCACCGTGAGACCGTGAAGGTCGATCTTATCGGCCGTGCTGCTCTGTTCGACAAGATAGCCTGCTTCGATGCTGGCCGCGTTGCGTTGGGCGCCCGCTTGTTCTCGGGCTCGTTCCGCGTAGTACCCAGCGGCCAATCTAAACATCGGGTCGCTCCGGCCCTTCCTGAAAGCCGCGGCCGCAGAGTTGTATGAATGGTCGCGCATCGCAGTCCAGTTCTGCACGCTTGCCGTGGCAGACTTCAAGTTGGTTGGGAAACTTCCAGTCACAGGCGTGGTCGAGCCACTCGAACCAACTGGCTTTGCTCTCAAGTCGATCACGCCGTTGCTCGACAGGAGTTCGCCATCGGCAGGCGAGGACGCGACAGAGTAGGAAATATCGTACTTGAGATACTCGGGTTTCTCGAAATAGTTGGCCAGGATCCCGACAACATCCTCGGCGTAGCCCCGCGTCGGAGTGAGCTCAATGATTGGAGGGAAATACTCTACAGGTATCCAAGAATACTGCTTCTTGAGCTGTTCCTCAAAGGCAGACAATTGTGGTCCGAACACGGGCTGAATACCGAGAGCGAGATAGTTGTCGACAATTTGGATGACAGAAGCACCCATAGATTCGCCACGATTGTAGTAAATGGCTGACACGTCGGATTCGGGCTGAGTGAAGCGTTCGGATAGGTACGCGATATTCTGGGCGTGGTGTAGTTCGGTATCCAAACTGGCCACATTCAGACCTGTTCCATCCTCCGAATCAACCGGTGAGCTGGGGCTCGAACCTTTGCTCTCCGAGGCTCGGACGCCGGCCTTCTTCTTCTTGCCCTTTCGCTTCCGCTGGGGGGCAGTCTCATCTGGAGTGTAGAAACCATCGACCCCCTTAACGCGTTGACCAGTTTGCTCCAGCCACTCAATGTTCAGTAAATGGTCAATGGCAAGGCTGGCGTCTCCTTTGTTTTTCTTCAGAGCCAGCCTGACGTCCACAGGCTTGAGGGAGGTGAACATGGATAGAAGCTGTTCCTCTTTCTCGGCGTCTCCCAGCCCATCGAAAACGCCAACACGGAATGTTTCCGACGCATCGATGGTAGATGCCTTGGAGGAAGAGGCCGAGAACAGACTTTGCGCCTGCGAGCTGTCCGTGGTAGTAGTGAGTCCATCACTGCTCTTGACGTCGCTTTCGTTGACAGCGACGGCGGTCTCATCTGCGTCATCCAAATTGAGTTTGTTGATGTCGACAAGCTCGTCGGCGCCAATGCCGCTGGGGTTGAAGCCGGTGGCCTCCTCTGCTTCGACATCGCGCGATATGCTGAGGAGAATTTCCCGAGCAGTTTGGAATTGCTCCGGATCATTGAGATGAAAATCACTACATATTGACAAAATAGTTGGCTCATCAAGAAACGAGGATAATTCGCCCTGTGTAAAACTAGACTTAGTAACGTGAACAAAAAGCCAGAGAGAATACAAGGGTCGGCACATACGACCAGCCTGCTAGTTGGATCCTCCATATCTTTTAAATGTACACAGTAGTACACTTATCTCTCTTCGCAACCAACACCGTCAGAAAGGGTCGCGCTCAGCTGGGATGGGTGTTTGTTGACTTTTTTACATAAACGCAAGGATTCAGAGTGAGGGATGCGGGTGAAATCATTGTCAAAATAATGGAGCGCGATCGAACGGTTTGTGAGACAAGGAGGAAATGCGATCGACTCGTCGACTGATATGCACAAGGACAGAAGAAAGCGATGCATGGAATTAATGTGGTGGTAATGCCTAAGCCAGTGGTCAATTGAATGGTGCTGGTATCCACCTTCACCTTTGAAAATGATGCGTCAGGATCTCCGATGGCCTCAGCAGGTCAGGTGGGGGAGGCTGCTAGCCGTCGGGAAAAGCCAAAGCTCAGACGCCTGAGGAACACACTATGCTAGGTTATCTCCAAACTGAATACTCCGTACTCGGCAGAGACCTACCTATTAATCAGAACTTTAGAGAATATATCCCCTTGAATACGAAAGCGCTGCTTATTACTAAAATTGTAATACTATATATAATAGGTAAACCGTGCGATAATTATATATATAATTTATTAATTTTTATAATATATTAATATTTAAAGGAAATATTATTATTTTAAATAATAATGTAAAATTTAAATAATTTTATTAATATTTTTATTAATAATATATATAAAATCGTTAGAAATATATCGATATAATATTAAAGTTTTTATTATTAAAATTAATTATAATCTCTTTTAATATATTTTTTAAATATAAAACGTTTATTTAATTTAATTTAATTAATATAATAAAAAATCTAATTAATTTAAACAATATTAAACGGTTTAAATATATTTAAACTTAATAATAAACGATTATTTCGAATTAATAAATATATTTAATAATAAATTAATAATTAATAACTTTTTAATTAATCCTTTTAACTTTATATTTTTATTTATATTAAAATAAATTATTAAGAAATAGGTATAATATATTAATAAATTTATATTTAATAATTTACTTATTTTAAAGTTATAAATTAAAACTAATAAAAATATAAGGTAAAAAGAAATTAATATTAATAAATTATTTATTCTTATTTAATATATTTTTATATATTTATTTTATTATACGATTTTTAAAACTATTAAAAATCGGTATTAAAAATATTATTTTTTTTTATTAAGTTTATTACGTATAATAAGTAATAAATACTATATAAAAGGTTTAGGATATAACTTTTTAAATAATAAGAATAGGCCGTTTATATATTTAAATTAATAAAGGAATAATTAGTTTATATTTAATATATTTTTAATTAATATATATTTAATATTAACCTTTTTATTAATAAATATATTATTAAATTTAATAATAAATTTATAATAAAATAATAATTCTTTTTAAACCGACTTTAATCGAGTTTAAAATATAAATATTTATATTAATAAATTATTTTTTATAATAATTATAATATATTTTAAATAAATTAAAACTTTTTAAAAGTTTAATTAATAAAAATATTAAATTTATTAAAAAATTAAAGGTTAATAATAATAAAAATTAAATTTAATATAAAAAATAATATTAATTTTATTTAATTAATTATTTATTTATTACTTTTTATTAACTTATTATATTTATTTTAATAACTTTTTTTTTTATTAATATTATATTTAATTATAAAAATAAAGAATCGCGGTTTTTAAAATAACTACTTTAAATTATATATAATAATAATTATTATTAACGTTAAAAAAATTAAATTAATACTTATTTATAATAATTAAATAAAAAGGTTAATATTTAATAATTTTATTAATTAAATTTATTAATATAATAAATAATTAATTTTTTTCTTTTCGATATATTTTAAGTATCGTAATTAATTATTAAAATTAAAATATACTTAAATTAATTAAAACGTTAAATTTATTAATAATTATTAATTATTATAATTATAATATAAATAATATTAATATTAATAATTAAATAAAGGTTAATTATAATTATAATTATTAATTTTAATATTATTAAATATATATTTTAATATTTAATTTTTTTATATATTATATTTATTAATACTTTTTATTTATATTAATTTAATAATATTTATTTAAAAAAAAAGCGTATTTTAAAGGATTAAATAATAAAAGTTATTAATTTAAATTTAAAATAATTTAAATTATTTATATATAACCGTACTTATTTATTTATTATTATATTAATTAATAAAGGTTGTTTAATATTAAAAAACTTTTATTAATGTATTAAATTAAATAAAAAAAACGTATAATATAAAACTTATTTTAAAGTAATAATTAAAAATACGAAACCGATATTATTAATATTAATTAATAAATAATAAAATCGTAATAAATTAAAATAAATTATATTAAATTATTTATAATATAATATAACTATTTATATATTTAATATATTAAAACAACTTTTATTAATTAAATTAATATAGGAAACGCTATACCTATTATTTAAAATATTTAATTAGTTAAAAACACCCTTATTAACACTTATACGGACCTGTAGATCCCTTATGGCTGGTATTGTACCCCAAGCAGCGCTTTCGCATTCAAGGGGATAGGACACAACATCACCAAGTGCTGAGGCGCATTCCATTTGAAGTGTTTCATCAATACATGTGCTCTCGTCATTCATATCGTATAGCTATTCAACTAAATCGCAGCCCTATCTTGTAGAGAACTTTCAACACCCCGACAACAGAGAGTAGAGACTCAAAGCTGCATACTACCAAAGTTGGTATGGTACATAGTTAGTTCCTGCCCATCTGCATACACTTCCAATTGAAAAAAATATACTGTTGATTCCGTATTCTGGGCACCTGGATCTCCCATGGACTGCAGTTCGAATATACCCCGTCTTTCCCATCAAAGATCTCAACTTGGTCAACAAATCAACATAACCCCTTGACGCCTGCCAATAACCCAGCTTACTCGAAACCAGACCCCCGTGAAAATGCGTGGTATCTTTTTTCTCCCATTTGAACAATTCAAAGTATCCTGACGTTGAAGAAATCATAAACAAACAATCAGTTCCCGGGGCATTGAGATTCGTTGCTGCCGAGATGTTTCTTCATGACTGCCTTGAAGTCGGTCTCGTCTACAACTGCTCCAGTTCCGCCACATTTGGCTTTCTTCTGGAGATCTGAGCAGAGGCCGTCGAGGTCAATGTCGCCAGCCTGCACTTTCGGGCAGTTTTGCAGTTGTTCCCTATTCAATGTTAGCTCGAGACCCATTATGACATTCGCAGGGGCGACTGACCAGATGTTGGTGCACGTTAGAAGTTTGCCATTTTCCGTCGTGACGATTGTATCCTCGTCTTCCTTTCTGGCATCAATCTCGGCGCAGATGTTCTTCTTCGGGGCCTTGGGGCTTGCTGGCGCCACGTTGTATGGCGTGATAAAGTCCGCATCAAAAGCATCGTTGAAGAAGCTGTCGTCGAAAGTGGTGTTGGCCAAGATGTTATCCTGGGGCTCGCGATAGTCCCCAAACAGCTGAGGATCGAACTGGCCGCCATTCTGATTGGCCAGCCAGTCAAAGTTGGTGAAATCAAACGATCCAAAGCCAGCCATATCTATAAATCTATGTCAGTATTCTGAGCCTGGACATCCATCGTTGGGAATACTTACGATTGCCGTTATCAACGGTGAGCGCAGGCTGTTCCTCTCCGATGGTGGTCAGCGTATCTACAGGCTTGAAACCAAGAGGCGACTGAGTGTAGGGCTCAGGCGAGGTGCCGCATGACGAACTCGGCCCACCGTTCGAGTGCGAGGAGGAGGGGGATGTCGACGCAGTGCCGCCAACACTGAAGTTGGTTGAGTCTAGACTAGTCCTTGATGCGTTACCACCGACCTCGTAAGGTGACTGATTTGAGGCGCTAGAATACTTCGACGTTGCGTCTTTGGAGTGGCTGGTGGAGTTCTCGCGGCTCTTGGTCGATGACGGAGTAGCTTGATCGCGTGTAGAAGGAGAGGACTGTCCAGCGTAACCGTTCGCCGTTGTCGACGCGGCCGAGGTTGTCCTCTTTGGGGCTTTGCTACCGCTGGTAGGACTGGCCCCTTCAGAGGGGCCAGGAAGTAGACCAAACTTAGGAAATTCGAATTGGAAATTGACATCGTTCATGGTGTTAACAAGACCGGCCCCAAAAGTGCCCCGCGAGAGACTCTGTTGAGGGGTTGGCCCGCTAGTAACGCGAGGAGCGGGAGCTAGGGACAACCTCTTCTTATACTCGTTCAACTCCATCGTCATCTTCTCAACTTGAGCACGAAGCTGGGAGTTTTCGTTATGCGTAGTTGCAGAGGCTTCCTCAAGTTCCTTTACTTTGGTCTCGAGATCCTTGAGATGCTGCTCCTTGCGTTCACGAAAGGCACGCTGAGCGGCACGGTTTTGCGCCTTCCTTTTCTGATTTCTTTGTTAGACTAGGGAACACTATGGAAAGAGGGAGAGCTTTTGAGCTGTATTGTGGGCTACTCACTGAACTCGGTTCGTTGGTAAGCGGCTTGCGGCCAGGCTTCTTGGGAACTTTGCCCTCGCTTTCACGTCTCTTATTCCCGTTCTCTTCTCTATCGCCTTCATCCTCGTCCGGGTAGCTTCTCTTCTCTGCGCCATCGTTCTCAGGGCTTGTGGCCTTGGAGCTATCATTAGAGTCGTTACCGGGGGACAGATTGGGCAAGTCTCCAATCATCTGCCCCGACGCACCGTTGGCGAAATCAAAGTCGAAGCTGCCGTCTGGACCCGAGCCAAAGTCATAGTCGTAGTCCTGGAACGGGCTTTCCTGCACACTATCTGCCTTAGACGGGCCGGTCTGCTTCAAGGCAGTAGGCGATACCGACAGGGCATTAGCTGGGGGCGAACCGTTGGCCGGCTGGTTCGACGTAAGCGCGCGATACAACAGACTCTGCTGCTGCGGGGTGAGAATGAAGTTATGAGGCAAGCCCTGGGTGCTTGTGGACGCCATTGCGACAATCGTTGTTCGGCCGACGGGCGGTTTGTCAGGTGGAATTAATATGGCAGTTCAGAATATTTATCAGATGGCGGGCAATTTGGATTTCCCGTTGTCGAATAATACAAGCAAGCAAGGTGGTAGGTATAACGGTGATAGTCCGTGTCGCTAGTGTTGAATACTGGCAGTGCACCGCCGGCTTAGTAAATCTAACAGGCCGACGATATCGAAGCCGTTCCTCCACAGCCTGTGCAAGCGGTGAAAAGAAGCCAATGCTTCGAGGCGAATTCAAGACTATAGCGAGATTTGTCGGTGTTGTTGAGGTTACGTAGTTGTAAGAGGTACGGTTGGGGGTGCGAAGTCGCCTCTAAGGGTCCGCAGTGAAAGGTGGTGGTAATGGTGGAGGAATCTGGTCGGAAGTGGATATGTAAGACTGATGGCGAGCCTTTCTGCCTGATTCTCTAGCAGCAACTGGACATCAACCAATCAATGTAATGTGCCTTTTGTTCGCCTTTCGCTGCTGCCACGCCCCTGCTTGGTTTAGAAGGGGGGTGCCAATCTAGACGGGAGGTGAAAGGCTTTGTTGGACAGAGAACAAACAATAGCAACAGGACAATATTCAAGGAATCGGGTCGAATTGCACACGTTACGGGTTGGACAGGGACGACTGGATTCCAACGTGAGAGTTGAGCCAGTGACGGAAGAAATTGAGAGAGGGGGCCAGAAGGCGAGGTCCGTTTCTGATTTCTGATTTCTAAGCGACTTGCATTAAAAGAGTCACCGTGACAGTGAGAGGCTGGTGTGGCCCATCCGCGCAGCTTGTACCTACTAAATGGGAGACGGCGCAAGCTCCTAAGCCCGGTTCACCACTCACCTCACTAGCCTACCCCTGTCTGTCCGTCTTCCTTTTGCCCTGCCTGACTCTTCCTCCCCAAAGAACCAAGGCCCCAGAGCGGTCGGCCACCGGTGCAATAACTTTCCCATCGGAATCTTCGGTGCACAGCGCCGTACCAACTCGGGGATATCGGCTATTGGGCGATAAGATAGGTAAATTAGATTTGATCTCCCTTTTCTAGTCCCACCCCACTCCGACTAGTCCCATCAGGAGGACTTGCAACCCCTCAGCCCCTCGTTTGAACTTGAATGCAGGTGTCAGAAGGGAATGAAAACCCGACGACGCCCTTTGGATTGCATTCAGTAGATCATATACTTACGGTACGGTACATTGTCAGAACGGAGGTGCATATGAAGTACGCCTTTGGTGATCCTGGCATATGTAGGTTCTAGACCAGCTATAGTATATTTCGCCATTTGCCACCAAGCTTCGAGATACGCATCGTACCTCTTTACACCCGGATGCAGTAAGACATATTCCCAGCTGATCGGTTACCTACTTTTACATGCAAGCAGAGCCGCACAGCCAAAATTTAGGTACAATGTCTTTGGTAGAAGAGAAAACAAAAAGGTAAGCTTCAACAAGTAGTGGGCCAGAAATATGTTGCAGAGTTCCTGTTTTGACAAGAAATTGTCCTACTGTACAGATAACGCCCTGAGGCTTTGGGTCAATTGACCCATGTGGTGTGTGGAGCGGATGATCGCCCAAAATCTAGCACCCACCAAGCCGTCTGCCCAGGTAAGTTACAGCCTTTGCCTGGAATCGTCATATTATCACGTAGATACCCTTTATATGGCTCCGGTAGCCTGCTGCCTCTGGCGCCATGCATTTGGGGCAGGTGGTATCCCTATCGCTTTCCGGGTAAGTGCTGATGGTATTTTGCTCGAATGATCGGCACTGTAGATAGGTCGGTGTAGCCTCCTTGAACAGCCGAGACTCGGAATTTGGAGCAAACCCCGAAGTGCGAACATTCGACGTTGACTCAGGTTCAGTTCGCGTGCCTGAAATCTTGCCAATGTCTATGATCATCACCTTGCAAGTAGCCACTTGAACGGCTAGACTTGGCAAGATACCAAGTATCCCGAGCCAAGATGCCTTGTAACTCTCATGCATACCTATAGAAGGTACCTCCAGCCGTAAATCTGGACACCGTCACATGGCCAATAAGCAAAATACAACTGATTGTCGATGTGTGAATGCACACACAAGTATGACGTAAACCCAATAAGAACAAATAGCTTATGACAATTGTGAACGAGGAATAGAACGTTCAGGGGGTATGGTATATCGAGCCAAAGTATAGGGTATCGCTACTAGTTCACGACAAACAAGCAGAACAGAACCTTATCAAACTTCCGGAACCCCAACAGAACTACAGCCAGCTACTGTATGCGTGGTGTCTACCACTACGTTGAAGAACGGCTTCTGGATTCCTGAGCAACGGCCAATATATGGTCTAATTGTTGCATCACAACTGTTCATCTACGTAGCCATGACTGCAGGTGTTAGATAGGGACCTGCTCAGAAAACTTCGACAACGCCATGCTCTCACATACTTGGACGGGAATAGGTACAGCTGTGAGAACGAATAACTCGATACAAGCAAGAAGGAAGATAAAATGCATTAACAAGTGGCCAATAGGTTAAATCCTATCTGGGCGGGGACTTTTGAGCAATGGAATTCAGATGAATTCTTGCTGCTTGCCAACTGCGCCTTCGCCATGAGGCGAGTGAGAGACAGGTCTCAGATGCGGCGGTGCCAGGTGCTGGGTGCTTTCGTTACCCACAGCGCTTCCCCGCAATTGGCATGGCGGGAAGTCTTAGCGACAGACACAGAACCAAAGGGGACCACGGAAAAGCGACAACAGTGGATACGTCAACAGTTCGACCCTTGAGACCCCCCTATCGATCGTTTCTTCTCGTTCGATTTGCAGCAGCCCTCGTGACAGCTTTAATTCGACCGCGACACTCTGCTTGAAAGTCGGCTATCCACAATCGCCCATTTTGTATCGCCAAGAGCCTCCTCTCCAACGTCTTGAAAAGCACAAGTTCGCTTGTTTGTCTCGATGGATCTGCAATACGATCACATCGCCGAGGAGGCGCTGCGGGACAATGCCCAGGCGGCGTCGTCGTCTTCGTCGGCCGATGACAAAAAGCCCGAGCAGCCACAGCAGCCGCAGCACACCCTGAACGAAGACTTACAGGAAGCCTACAAAGCCATCTCCACGAGCGCGTGGGGCTCCAGACTCGGAGGGTTCTTTGGAAATGTGGTCAAACAGGTCCGTCGCTAATGAGCCCCTCTCCGGGTGGTGGGCGGAACCCCGTCACTGACAGCCCCCTGCTTTGCAATCTTATCTAGGTCGAGCCCGTCTACAGGGAAGCATCGCAAGAGATTACCTCGCTCGGCGTCGACGCCGCCCGGGGCGCTGCCGACCTCCGAACCTCCCTCATAGCCCGCACACGGGCGCTATCCGTCGTCACGGGCCAGCCCCTCGCCGAAGGCGAAGCGTCGTCGTCGGCAGACAAAGACGGCAGCAAGGACAAGGAGGCCGACGCGACGCCCACTGGCACCCGAGATATGAGCTCCGAGCAGGCGATCAAGGAGAACGAATCGCTTATCGCCAGATTGAAGGCCGAAGGCGCCAAGAGGCTCAAGGACATCCAGCAGGCCGAGGACGCGGCCGACGAAGCCCTACTCAAGTTTGGCGCCAACCTCCGCGACTTCCTCAAGGAGGCTGTCAGCATCACGCCCGCCACCGGAGACGAACAGGGAAACAACACGGTGCTTTTCGAGAGCAAGGATGCTTCGGGCAAGCGGGTCATTCATACTTCGAGATACGATGCGCAGCTACACGTCATCCACACCACCACCGACAGTTTTACAAAGGATCCCACCAGTACCGAGTTCGCGTCCTGGGGCCAGGATTTCGATGCCGAAAAGAAGACCGAAGATATTAGCAGCGATCTCGCCAAGTACCCCGAACTGCGAGCATCCATGGAGAAGCTGGTGCCCGACCAGGTGCCCTACGCAGACTTCTGGAAGAGATACTATTTCCTCAGGCACAGCATTGAAACGGCCGAGGCACGCCGCCGCGACCTACTAAAGGGTACGTATTATGCATGATTTGTCAAACATTATTTATACTAACATTGTAACTAGCTGCTTCCGCGGAGGAGGAAGTAGGCTGGGACGAGGACTCGGAAGAAGAAGAGGAAGAGGAGGAGGAAGAAGAAGAGTCGGATTCCGACGAAGACTCGGATGACGAGCCGACCGCGCCTAGCAAGCCTACCGATAAGCCCCTGAGACCAGCCTCGACCGAATCATCTACGACCATTCACCCGCCGGCCGGCAAAGTGGCGAACAAGAACCTCCTTAAACCGGCGGAACCCCGCAAATCGAACGACGAGAAGTCGCAGGCAGACAGTGATACCAGCTATGATGTCGTCGGTGCGGCTTCAGGCAACCCCAGTCAAGCCCCAACAGCCCCAAGGAATCACGCAAGGACGGTGACAGCGATGATAGCGATGACAGTGATGACAGCGATGAAGAGGATTGGGAGTAGTTCTCCGTAGACTGCAGTTATTCGTAGCTCGGCACTCTCTCTGGCTTATGACCTTATTTTGACACGTTTCTATGGCGTCGGGAGTGGCATCAGGTTCGGGTTGGCGGCTTGAAGTAGGATAGTGGCGCGGTAGCTCTCTCTGTATATCCTTCACACAGCACCCGCACGTAATCATGGTCGAGAACAAGTTCTTATCTGCAGCCTATCGTCGCAATTGAGGATTTCCTTTTTGCTTCCAGAAGTTCATCGCTTCTTTGAAACCATGGTGAATCCGTCCTCGTCAATCTCGGGCTCTGGCTTTGCCTTCGGTGCGGTCGGGACCAATGCGGGAGCTTCGTCCATGTTGGTGTCGTCTCCGTCATCTTCAGAGTCGTCCTCCTCGGAGTCGGTCTCCTGGTCCTGCTCGGGTCCTTGCTGCACGGCGACCTTCTGGCCCTTCTTGCTCAACCACCGCTGTCGCAATTGCTCGACTTCGTCGATGGTCGCGTGCTGGCTCTTGATGCACGCGGCGCGCAGGCCAACAATCTGTTGGGCGACTTCGTAGCTCGAGTCGTCGTCCACAACGACGGTGAACTCGTCCTCCATGACCTGCAGCAGGCGGCCCTCGACGTCCTCGAGGTCGGGCTCCTCGAGCTCGGCGGGCTTCTTCTTCTTGTCGCCGTTGGCCGTCTCGAACTGGGCCAGCTTGACAAAGTCGGGGAACAGCTCAATCATGGCGCCCACGAACCAGGCGCGCACGTCCTCGGGGTCGTCGCCGGAATTCTCGCTCCATTTATTTTGGACGGCCAGGGTCAGGGCGGGCCAGAGGTTGAGGGACAGAGCGACGGCTTGCTCGAAGTTCTCTTGCCGTGTTTCTGCTCGGGGAGAAAAGAGGAAAGCATTGTCAGCAAAACAGGGTTCGCGATCTTCGCATCTTGGCCAAGAACAAAGCACCAATAATACACTGCTTACCAGGCGTTGCCGGCTTGGGTTGAGACGAAGCCATGTTTGCGATTACTAGGGTCAGTACTCTGGATGCGCTGTGATGGAGGGGCTCTGGGATCGCGGGGCAAAATAATGACCTGAGCATAGCGATTCTCAAATTTTGTGTTTCTGCTGCCGTTCACCGCTAGCTGCCGAGAACCACCTGTACGTACTGGGAACTTCAGTGGGGTTGTGGGCGGATTACTGCGGACTGCTGCTGCAGTAATCTCCAGCACTAAGATTCGCCAAGGACCCCCAATGCGGCATCGCATTTAAGAGAATACCCCTTTCAGATGGCAGCGCGTCTCTAGCAGTAATTAATTACAGGACTGTGGGGTGTCTCGGCCGTGAGGTGAACTCTGCGTTCATCTTACATGCCTATGGCGAATCCATGCTGCCAGGTCATTCTTGTGGCCTGGCAAGATAAGGATTTTCCTCACGAGAGAAATATGACCTACTGTAATTGACGTGCTAGGTGAATTACTCGGGAGAATTTAAGATGGAAGTACCTTGAGTAAGCGGCCAGCCACTATTGAATCGAAGCGAATGAGCACCCAGCGACGGCTGGTGCTACCTGACTACGACCAAGACAGCTTTGTTTGGTTCCCCCGACATTGGACCTAATATTTTAAAATGACATCACCTATCAGACCCCGACTCTGAGCTGGTTCCATTCCGGCAGAAACTCCCCAAGTCTCGGGTCGCTCGTAAGGTCGCATCGAGGCCTAGACCTTTGATTTCGCCCAGGGTCGGTGGTCCTCTTTTGTTGCTCCTTGTTTCGTCTGATTTGGGCGACAGATCCTGTTTTCTCCTGAGATGTCGCGTCTCTCCCTTAACCTTGGGACCCTACAAGAGCTCCAGTGCATTTTCTTTTTTCCCTCGTCATACTCTAATCGCTGCGTTGCTATCGTACATTGTGTCGCCGTCGCTCAGACCAGCAAGCATGCCTCTCACCACCGCCACGGTTGGCATGGCGGTGACGCCGACGGTCCTCTCGACCTTCCTGTCTCATGTACGTTGTCTTCGCTGGTTTACCCGCATATCTGGCCCAATTTAATCAGCTATGTGCATACCATACATCTTGTACCTATGGCCTAAGATGCGCTGAAGCCAAGAGATATTGGGAATGGCTAGTCTGTCATACTACTACTTGGCCCCTTCGGACGAACACTTAATGGGCCATCTCTGCCGTGACTTGTATCTGTCATACTTTGATCTGTCATACTTAGATGCTGTCGATCTTTTTTACTGACTAACATCTTTTGGTTGTGCTTGCAGTACCTGAATCGGAAACCCCTTAAACAGCGACCGACTGCCCACCTGTCATATGATGAGGGCTTGCATCTGATACGATCATTCCTGGCATACGCATCGCAGCATACCGTCGAGGAGCTTCAAGCCTTCACGGCGCAATGGGTTCCACACCCACAATGGGTCAAGGTGGACGAAGTCAAAATTCCCACCGAGAAGATCGAGGAAGCTGCTGTCGCCATTACCAACCAGTTGGGCCCCGAAGGCATCAGACAAGTCGGCGGCAAGACCTGGTGGCAATGGCGCAAAATGGAAAGCCCCCTAGCTGCTGAATGGATCGAGATGAGATCAGACTACAACGAGCGCAAGAAGAATGAGGATCCCGGCAAAAGAGTCATGCTCTATATCCACGGTGGCGCTTACTTCTTTGGCTCCGTAGACGAGCACCGTTATCAGATGCAGCGCCATGCCAGGAAACTGAAGGCGAGAGTGTTTGCGCCAAAGTATCGCTTGTCGCCGCAGTACCCCTTCCCATGCGGTCTCCATGACTGCTTGGCGGCGTACATGTACTTGCTCACAGTTCAAGACCCCAGCACGATCATCTTCGCTGGCGATTCGGCAGGAGGTGGCATGGTTCTGAGCTTGCTGGTCACAATACGGGATCGCGGTCTTCCCCTTCCAGCAGGCGCCATTCTCATCAGCCCTTGGGTTGATCTGACACACTCGTTTCCGAGTGTCGCCATGGAATGCCCTTTCGATTACATCCCTCAAAACGGATTTCATCATAAGCCTTCCAAGGCTTGGCCCCCTTGGAACCCTGAAGAGCATGAGCTACTAAAGGACCAAATCGCGAAACAAACCAAGTCGAACCACGAGAAGTCGAAGAAGCCAGACCCGGCCGAGGAAAAGGGCGTCAGCAAGGAAGTCCCAGAGGATCTTGGTCATCTGGACGGTCTCAGGACGCAAGCGAAAGGGGATACGGTTGCTGGTTCCGCTCTACCAGATGATATCCCGCCGCCCCCGCCTGCTTATCTTTCTATTGAGATCGATGGAAAGATTATTGAATTGAAGGAACAAATCCAGGTATGCTTTGATGTTCCCTCTGCCCTCATTTTTCATGCAAGTCGCTGATTAGACTTAGATGTACACCACGAACAACTTGTTGTCACATCCACTCGTGAGCCCAGTCATGCAGCCTACACTTGGCGGGTTGTGCCCGTTACTCATTATGGTGGGAGGTGGTGAGGTTCTTCGTGACGAGCAGATATATCTCGCCCACAAGTGTGCCAACCCCGAGAAATATGCTCCCCGTGATGAGAACCTGGATGACGCTGCGAGAGAGCAGCTGGCACGCTTCAAGCCGACTGATGTTCAACTTCAAGTGTGGGATGATCTGTGTCATGTTGCACCTACACTCAGCTTTACACGTCCAGCGAAGTTCATGTACAGGTCTGTCGCACAGTTTGGTGCGTGGGCCCTCGCAAAGGCTCAAAGAACGGAGATCGAAATCCTCGATGATGATGATATCTCAGTGATTACCAACTCTGAGTCGGACAGTGATGGTGATAAGGTCCCCACCAAGACGGAAACCGATTCGGGGGAAACCTCCAATGGCCCAACTGTTGGGAAGGCCGGTGACGAACTACCACCCTTTAAACATCACATGATTCGGCAAAGGGTGAGCCGTCACGGCGCAACCAGACCTCTTGAGCCTGAAGCGGATCTGCCAGCTTGCAACGTGAACGCCAATGATGTTGGTGTCATAAAGGAAGGGCCAGTGCGGAAATGGCTCGAGACGCGCTCGCAATGGGACCATCGCTTTTCGTCAGTCAAAGCCAAGATTCAGAAACGCCGGATTAAGGAGTTGGTTGGTGGCTACGAGATCTTCGAAGGAGAGCTACCGCCGCCCAGCGCTCTCGCCGGTCGTAGGAAGAAGGGCGATGCGTATGCTGAGCGCAAGAGGCGCAAGAGCGTGGGTCTTTCGCTGTGGTCTCTATGGGGATCCAAGCACGACGAAATGACCAAGAACCGGGAGCAGGTGGCAGACAAAGCCCCGGATGTCAAGGTCGCCACTAAGGATGAGGGCGCCGGTGCTCGTTCTCGATCGGAGTTGGACGACCAAGAAGAAGTGACCGCCATGAGGAAGAAGTATGCATCCAGTCGAAGTCCGTCGAGGCGGCGTATGGTGCGTTACAACAGTCAGAACTCGGATGAAGGCAAGGAAGCCGCTACTGCTCTCGATTCTTTAATGGCACAACGTACTGCTGGGCAACAACCTGAGCAAGGCGAGAGCGCTTCTCGAAACGGGCTTCTTACCCCCGACTACTCACCTGCGACTGGCGCCACAGGGAAACGACCCATGGTTGAAGGCATTGCGGTACCTTTCAGTATCCATAAGGAAGCGGAAACCGCGAGCATGATTACCCTTACATCCAACGCGGATGGCCAACTATCTCCCGGATTTGCTAGCCCGCGACCAATGAGTCTTGAAGTAGCATCTACTACAAGTGTGGCAGCTATCAAGAGCATCGCGGGTACAGAGGCCATGTCTCAACAGTCGGGATCAGAGTACGAGCTTCCCCGGTCGCTGAGCCCAAAAGTAGCTGCCGTCGATGACATGGAAGAGGGTGAACCCGTTACTGCCGGCACTCCCCGTTCCGCCAGTCCAGCTGTCAGTCCAATTGCTAGCGCTGAACCCACGCCTCTCACGGAGAAGTCCAACAATGGCTTGGGACCAGCGGCGCCGATCGTGGCCGACGGTGCTGCCGCACAACAGGCCGAGAGGCCGCATTTGGAGACGTTCGTCACTGCCATGGAAGACCTGCCCAAAACCCAGTAGTACAGGCGGCTATAGTGAGTCCGTGGTGCGTGGCGATGGAGGGCGGGAAAGACGGAGGGGGAGAGGAAGTGAGGAACGCAATTGTAATAACAGAAAAGGAACAGGGACGGAGTAAACGTGTCGATACCCCATCAGGTGCAAATTTCTACCTAAAATTGTACTACGTATATTACCCTAATAATAGCTTCGCTCGGAATATAATTACCTACTTTTTCAACCACATCAACATGAACGTTCAAGACTACTTACAGCTAGGGCAATACCTCAATGAATTGGCTCATATCGTGATTGTATAGCCTGCATTGTCGAGACCCAAGAAAAATGGTTGAGCAACGTGTTTTACAAGTTGATTTACATATAATTCATATGGATACAAGAGTGGTGAGCGAGCCCCTGAGGTCGTCTCTGGAGACCAGTAGGACTCTCAATCCACACCCCTTTTCATGACGGGGACATTATACATGTCCCAAAAGGCCGGCAATGGCTCGAAGCCTCCTGGCCTGTCGCCACGGACGTCTTTGCTTCTGGCAAAAGAGCTACGGTGGCTCTGCGGCCATCTCTTTTGATAGGTTCCCCGCTGCCTTCTCTCATTTGGCGTGCCCAGACTCGTAATGGAATCGGGTCGGCGTATTTTGGCCATAGGACTCTGTGTCCATCTAGTCCAGACCGTTCTGCTCCTTCCATCGCTCGAGATACATCTCAGGACTCTTGGGGCCCTTGGCAAAGCCGCTGTACTCGCCGCGGGCCGGCTCCACCTTGCGAGTGACGAACGGGCTCAGCTGTTGCGCAAACTTGTATTAGCCTCTTTCTATGTCCGATCCATGTTGCTGGCGAGGTCTCGAATCCGTCGCAACTCGCATGCGGCCGCCTTGGGTACGCAGCTTAATCGATTCCCTATATCTGCTTCCTATGCGTGTGCGCTGTCTTCCCGTCTCCGCCCCCTTAGATGATTTCTTACCTTGAAGGAGTCAAGCCCCGGAGGCACCACGTACGTCCGCACCTTCTGCCAGTCGATAATGTAGCCTCCGAACTTGGTGTGGCTACCCATGGAGCCCGTTCCCGTACCCTTGTAGAAGCCCTTGTTGATGTCCTTGGTCGTCAGCGGCAGCTTGCGGAATCTCCGCGCCACCTGGAAGACCTGTCTGGGTTTGCTGCCGCGGGGCATCTTGTCGGATGTGTGCGCGGGGGTTGGTCGTCGAGTTGCTGGTTCGAAGGGTGGTGGGTGTTATGTCGATGCCGCATCAACGGTGGGCGCGTGCATTCGATTTATTTTCCGGGCCTGGGCCGACGACGAAGAATTGAATTGAATGACTGGCAGGGGATCCGCTGCCGCCCCCCGATTGATTCATTGGTGGCTAATCGATAATGGCTTAAAGTGGGGATGCAGGGATCGAGGGGTCCGTTACAGTGGGAAAGCTACAGCTTTGCACCCCACCCACAGGCCGGCAGAAAAAAGTTGGGCGACCGCCTAAAAGTTCCTGGTCTGATATACTCAATGTGTAGTACATCAGCTGCAAATTCGACTGGCAATTACGACGACAGCGAGCAACAAACTCGACGTCAATTTGCCTGAGAACTAGCGCTTATCGGATCTGGCTCTCCCTCCCAACCAAGTGGAAGATCCCTAATCCGTACACACAATATGGGAGGTCGCGAAGCCCATGGCCGGCCCTTGATGGCCGCCGGCCCCGCCAAGGGCGCTGGCAACAAGAGGACCAGGTCCAAGGCCAGGGCGAAAACCACGGCCATGAACGCATTCGCCATTGCGTCCGACCACCATGCCCAGAAGACTAAGCGCACTCCCCGAAACAGGGGTCTCGATGTCGACTTTGGGCCAGGCAAGGTTATGGAGAACGGCGGCGACGACGAGGACGATGATGACGACGACGAAGACGAGAGGCCGCGGAAGGTGCGAAGGGCGACCCGAGACGAAGACGGCCAGGCGATCGAGTACGGCAGCGACAGCGACGGCAACGAGTGGAGAGTTGGCGTCACCGGTAACGAGGACGACGATTCCGAGATCGAGTCAGACGAGGCGTTTGGCGAAAGCGACGAGGAGCGATTCGACGGCTACGCGTTTGGTGGAAGCAAGAAGAAGGCCGGCAAAAAGCAGGCTGATGAGGAAGAGGATGACAGTGACGACGAGTCTCTTGGCTCCGACGCCATCGATCTTGCGGCAGCTCTGGACATGTCTATGTCCGACGATGACGGACCGGAGGACGAAGCGGCAGATGATGATTCCGATGAGGAGTCGGGTTCCGATGAAAGCGATCCTAGCCAGGATTCCTCCGAGGACGAGGATGACAGCGACTTCGATGGGGCCGGCGTCAAAGACTTCGTCTCGAAGTTTGGCGGAGCTGCGCAAGACGACGAAGACGAAGAGCCGGTAGAGTCGCAAACCAAGTCCAAGATCGATCTGAAGGACCTCGGCCTCACCGGTATCAAAGATCCCCAATTGAAGCAGTCCGTCAAGCTTATGAACAAGGAGAAGCGGTCAAGCAAGCCACAGAAACTGGATGTGCCCCTGGCTCGGAGAGCTCAAGGCCGCCTGGACCGCGAAGTTGCTTACGCGCAGACCAACAAGACGCTCGATCGCTGGACCGAAACAGTAAAGCAGAACCGGCGTGCAGACCATCTCATGTTTCCTTTGGCTCAGAACGAGACTGGATTGGCAAAACTCGACAACACGGCAATCCAGCCGATAAACCAGAAGGCGGCCACCAACGAGTTAGAGCAGACTATTCTGGGCATCATGGAACAGAGTGGTTTGGGCCCAGCGCGGAGAAGGGCCAAGGGAAGATGGATGATGACGACGAACAACAAGCTCTCTCGAGGCAAACCCTCATTGAGCGCCGCAAAGAACGTGAACTCAAGTCCCGAGAAGATAAGAGAGCTAAGCGGCTGAAGAAGATCAAGTCGAAAACGTTCCACCGTATTCACAGGAAGCAACGCGAGAAGGAGGACATGAAGGAACACGAGGTTAGAGTTGCCGCGGGTGAGATCGACTCTGAAGAAGAGAGAGAAGCCATGGAGCGGCAACGTGCTACGGAAAGAATGGGTGCCCGGCATAGAGAAAGCAAGTGGGCCAAAATGGCAAACAAGAATGGCCGTGCCGCATGGGACGAAGATGTACGGACAGGTATCGCCGATATGGCGCGGCGAAACGAGGAGCTGCGCCGTCGTGTTGACGGCCGGCCCGAGAAGGGAAGCGATGATGACGACGACTCGGACTATTCTGCGGATTCAGAGGAGGGTGACGACCGAAAGCGCATCATGCGGGAGCTCGAAGCTGCTGAGAACACCAATGACGGGCCTAACTCCAAACTCCTGAACCTACCCTTCATGAAGAAGAGCGAAGCGGCGAAGAAGCAGGCGAATGATGAGTTGACTAAACAAATACTCAAACAGCTCCGGGCTGAAGACGGCTCAGACAACGATTCTGATGCTTCTGAAGCCGAAGGTGTCGTTGGGCGGAAGACATTTGGCGGTCCTGTCACAGATGCCGACGGTAACAATGTCCTCGCCATGAAGAAGAGGAAGGAAAAGAAGCCAAGGCAAGAGGAAGTTGCCGAGGCGCTCGGAAAGATCCTGTCTGAAAAGAACGACGCAGCCGCGCATGTAGCAACTTCGGCAGATCGAGAGCACGTCATCAAACCCACCAAGGCGCGTGGTCTGCTGCTCCTGCCGAGAAGCTTTCCAAGAAGGACAAGAAGATGAGAGCCGCCGCAAACACCGATGTGCTGGATCTCGACTCCAGTGCCGTCGTTCGTGCTCCTCAACCCGACACCAAGTCTCAGCGAAAGCCTACAATGACTAAGCAGCGGACCATGGCCGGTGATGACGATGCGTCCGACGATGGCGAGAACCATATGCCGATCCGCTTCAGCGAGCAAGAGCTTCTCGACAAAGCCTTCGGTGGCCTTGACGTGGTCGCGGACTTCGATGCGGAGAAGCATGAGCTCCAGGAGGAGCAAGACGAGAAGACCATCGACAAGACCATGCCGGGCTGGGGCAGCTGGGTTGGCGAGGGCGTCTCGAAGCGGGAGCAGAAGCGCCACCAGGGACGGTTCTTGGAGAAGCAGGCCGGCGTAAAGAAGACGGACCGCAAGGACAACAAACTCAAGAACGTCATCATCAGCGAGAAAAAGGCAAGTGTTTCCACCGTACATCCTGTCGGGCATCTACAGAAGGCAGTACTAACTACAAGGAACAGAATGACAAGTATCTCTTCTCACCTCCCACATACCTACGAGAACCAGACGCAGTACGAGCGGTCCCTCCGTCTGCCGCTGGGTCCGGACTGGGTCACCAAGCAGACGTTCCAGGCGGCGACGAAGCCGCGGGTCATGCTCAAGCAGGGTGTCATTGCGCCTATGTCTCGGCCGGAGCACTAGGTGTAGGAATAGACGACGTCCTCTAGGAAGGAAATGCGTCAGCGCAGCATATAGACCAAGTAAAATAGAATCTGCATTACCAAGGAGGAATTCTGAAAGGGTGTGGCCTGTTTTCTTGATAATAACTCGGAATGACGACTGTTTGACACAACTGGGCAAGCTCAGAGCTTCATGTGTTGGTGATGATACACAGTAGTTAATCCTTGCTACACCAAGTAGGACTCTTACTAGAGTTTCCGTCTCCGCAATTCATTTTCCTGAGCTTTTTCTTGATAATAACTCGGAATGACGACTGTTTGACACAATGGGCAAGCTCAGAGCTTCATGTGTTGGTGATGATACACAGTAGTTAATCCTTGCTACACCAAGTAGGACTCTTACTAGAGTTTCCGTCTCCGCAATTCATTTTCCTGAGCTGCCACTCGACGGACACTCCTCCACAGTCCATGGTTCCCTTCGTTCCCATGCGTGGGACACCATTGCCGATACCTTTAACGTGGTGATCCAGCGACTCCCGCACCAACTTCTTAACGTCGTCATTACCACCTCAATCGTCAGCTTCTTGCCGGCGTCGTTCTTGTCCGCGTGCCAGCCCGTCACGACGAAGACGCACTTGCTCACCTCAGCGAGTATCCAAGGCTGCTGCTTTGATGGAGGAGATGATCCCGTTTCCGCCTCCAGCTTCCACTTTTCTATGTAGAGCCAGTGCGAGCCCAGTGTAGTGTCGATCGACTGGCAGCTGTCTTGGATGGTAGCTCCGTGCCGCCGGCGTCTTTGGCCGGGTCGAGGTCCACGACGGCGGGCGATCTGCTCTTGCACAGGGTGTAGTGCTTGGTGGGAATCGGGGGCACTGGCTCCCGGACAAACCGGTTGTTGTTGTCGATCCATTCTTTGGCGATGGGGATGTGGTCTTTGCTGTCTTGGCATCGTCGGCGCGGGCGCGGGCGCGGATCTTTTCGGGGTGGCCGTGGGAATAGGGTATGAGGAGGGTGGCTAGTACGGAGCATACGGCGATGACCTTCATCTCGGCGTTTGTATGATGATAGGGGGTGGGGAAATATCTTGGCTGGAATCTCGGATTAGGGGTGAGTTGAGTTTTGCGAATTATCAGGACTACTGTGGTTATTTTCCTTGGAGCAATAACGAGGGGAGGGAAACGGAATGGACCCGAATTATATTTATAGCATCAGGAAACTGGCTGCGCTTTGAGGAGTTTCTGCTTGCTAGAATAGCTCTTGTTCCGTAGCGATGAAACACATATAGCCATTGTGCTAAATTGGGATGATGCTTCAGAGGGATCGTAGCAAACCAGGCATTCTCACCTGGCGGTTCGTTCAGCTCCATTGTCGACAGCTTGCTGCTGGCCGGCAAGCGTATCGGTCTACCAGGATTTCTTTGTCCTCCTCCCAGTCACCTCTACTTCCACCTGTATTTGAGCAAAGGGTAAATAACACCATGAGCAAGGATGTACGTGTACAGGAAGATGAAGATGGTCAAACAGAATAAGAAGGACCACATGGGAGTCCCATGTAAGGCGGGAGCCTTTGCCTCCATATAACGAGGCGACGCTTCTTTGAGGGACTGAACTTTGAGTACTGTAGTTATCTATATAATAACCACCGAGAGCTCTTCTCATTTTGATGATCCTTCCTGCTAAGAACTCGACCATAACGGCTCTAACTATAAACATGAATTTACTTTTGAGCTTCATTTTTGCTTGGGGTTTGACAGCCTCAGCAGCCCATCTCGGCAAGAGCGCCAGGGCGTCACAATGTGATGACCATCCACCCAACTGTAATATCAGTCTCGTTGGAACTCCTGACAATCAACTTTTCGAATATTGGCATCATAATGGTTGCGAGGACAGGAGAAACGGCGGCCAACCTACCGGATACCAAGGACCCATCGACTTCAGGTGTGACGATCCCGTCTTCGCCGATCCAGGAAGCCCGCCCTTCGGATGCGAAAATGGCAGAATGGAAAGACTGTCAAGCCATCCTCGATCGTATGGATGAGTCGTGTACCGGGCATGGGCGATGGTACATCTATCAGCTTAACACTTTTCGTTCTGTAAAGAAGTTTCAGGGGTGCAACGTAGCCATAACTCGACAAGAGGGCTCGGATCCGAGGGTGTTCTACTTTGGCGACGGGGACTTGAGGAACATCATCTTGGGAAAGAAGGGGACGAAACATGCAGACAAGGAGTGGCGTCGTGGCAGCATGAAGTGCGGCAATGCGACGATCGACTTCGAGATGAACGGGAACTAAGGGGGGACGGGACCGTCGACGGCCTTGCTGCTGGGAAGCTTTGCCGTGAGGGCTGTCATCTACGGGGCTGTTCATCATAGATGACAGCCTTCGCCCTATTTATCCAGCGTTTTGGAGAGTCGGACGGAGATGAAGGGGTACTTGAGATCAACTGGAGTGAGCAAAGTGGCTTGAAGAATCCCGAGATAGCCAATCCTGCTGGTAGGAGATTATCAATCTTGATTTCGTGTTTTGATATTCGTGACAAGTACCGAGGCTTACGCGAAGAACTTACGCGAAGAATCTTAAGAAACAGTGGTTTATCGTGTGACCATATCAGAGTTGCCATCGAAAGGGACAACGCCTGTTGCCTGCCGTGGGAGAAGCACTCGATGGGTTACCATGACGAAGATGGAACAGGAACCCCGAGACTTATTATTGTACCAAAACAGCAGTACCTCACGTACAAGATACAATGGTTTCAGAATTCCGAGTGAGCTGCCTTAAGCTCAGAAGTCATAGCTATGGCAGACAGTCACCCACCAGGCAGCAAACCCAGCCCCCTCCAAGGCATCCAAGCTCCCATTGATAAGGCACAATAACTCGCTGATTTCCCAACAGCAAGCAGTCGCCATTACACCCATTACTCACATGGTGTAATGGTAGTGAGGCCTTTCCACCAACAGAAAAGAAAAGCCACTGATCCCAGAAAAGACACCACGTTCGAATCCCACCAAAAGCAACATAAAAAAAAAACCTCCGACTGCTCCAGACCGTGATGGTAAAGCGTAAACAACTAAATACCCGGAAGACAATCGCCGATGCAACAGTGGTCATCGGCCTGTAAGGGCCCAGGCAAAGATCCTGGCCCAGAAGGGGGCGCGACAGTCTGGTGTGCTGTGTCGGGCCTAGTAGACCGTGGTGCTGTGCGCCCCGGTCTGCTTATAAGTAAGTAACCCCTTCTCCCTTGCCCCTTCCTTTTTTTCTTCTTCTTTTTTCAATGACTCCAGTCTACCTCTTCCATAAGTTTGTCTAGTTCTTCCACTACAAACGCCATGGTCTTTTTGGCCTCTTCTCGATCCAGGGCGAATTCTGCTTGACTTGTTAAATCCTCGAACCCATCCCCAGAACGCAAGTAAATGTGTAACTGGATTCCATCACCACGTCCGGGGTCCACTTCAACCCGGGCAACTGAGCCGTCTGGCCGCCGGTAATGCATGGGGCTTTGCTTCCGGACATGCTTAGATGCCGCGGAAAATCCCAAAGCATACGTACGCCGGAACGCTCCTCTGACGACAGGCGTTTGAATGTTAAGGAGTACAAACTCTCCATCCGCAGACCACGCGGAAACGGCCCCTTCATAAAGAACTTCTCGTTATCTCCCATCTCGTAGTACTCATGGGTCCAGTCCCCGAGATATACAAGAGGTGGCTGCTGCACAAGCATCTGTTTCCAAGTGGCATTCTTGTGCAGAACGAGATCTAACTTCTTGGCAAACGGGCTAGCTCGGACATCTTTGTAGTTGTGATGGTCTCTCGTACGGGGCCCTCGTTCCGTCGAAGGTTTGTGATTGTGGTCGAACCACACAGTGAAGATCTCGGCCAACAGAGGGTTTCGTAGGGGGTTTGTGGAAGGCACGGCATGGTCTGGCTCAAAGAACAACGCTTTCTGCAGACTGGGAGAGGTCCAGATGAGGTTATGCCATCTTTGGCAGACCCGCTGCGCAACGGTCAAGAGGGTACGCATATCCATGCTCAGAAGGAGAGCTTCCAGGAGCTCGGTCGGAGCTACGACCCTCTCGCATAGAAGCATGGTGGTCAATGATGGATGACAATTGGAAACTAGGAGTACCGGCTGATTGATTAAATTGGACTCAATTGGAGGAACGGCAAGAATGAGGAAGAGGAAGAGAAGGAGAAAAAGTCGAAATGATTTAGATGGAACGACTCGATGATCATCTACTTAATCCAACGAATATGGGGAGTCCCCCAATGGCTTGCCACAGCCAAGAGCACCTGCAGCCAACAAACATACCCCCGCGTCCATGTCAAGGTGTAGTAGCCAGCACGTAACCTAGTCACGAGAGACCTGCATAAACAAATGACCTTGTCGGCGCGCAACGCTTTCGGGAAATTAATTCCTGATGAGGCTGTTGATATAAGAGTTGGTCGAGGTTGTTATAGCGCATTGGCCAAGCACTACTATTGCTTGGTGCTTGATACTTGAATGGACCCTTGATGCTTGTTGCTTGGGCGCGGTCCCGCGATAAGCATTGGGAGAAAGCTTATCGCAACTTTCCGAGCTCCCAAACCACTTACAACCCGCATTCCTCGCGACGACCACCACGTCATACGTCGGTTCCCCCATTGCCTGCCCATTGGGTTTGCTTCCCACCAGACTATCTGCATTTATTTCTCTTCAATTGCTGCGACCCTCCCCGGCAAACTTTACCTCGGCAAGGAGGTCTGTCGGCATGTCCACGAAACGCCCGCGCGCCACCTTCGAAGCCGACCTCCAGACCCAGCAGTCGCCCTACGTCCACTTCGGCACCCCGCTGCCGCCGCTCGACCGCGAGGCGCGCGATGACGGCTCCTACGTGCCCGTCTGGAAGCAGGAGGTGAGGGACGAGCGCGGCCGGAAGCGCCTGCACGCGCCTTCACCGGCGGCTTCAGCGCCGGCTACTTCAACACGGTCGGCTCCAAGGAGGGCTGGACCCCGACCGCCTTCGTCTCGTCGCGCACGAACCGCCACAACAAGGACAAAGATGGCACCGGCGACGGAGGAGCGGCGGCGGCGAAACCGCCACAGCAGCAGAGGCCGAGGACTTCATGGACGAGGAGGACTTGGCGGACCAGGCCGAGGCGCAGAAGCTGCAGACGGCTGCTGGGTTCGCAGGGCTCGGGTCGACAGAGCAAGACAGCGCCATGCGTCGCGGCGGAGGAGGCTTCGCGGACCTGTTCCGGTCCTCCGGGGAGACAATGGGCATCAAGCTTCTGAAGAGGATGGGCTGGAAAGAGGGCCAGGGCATCGGGCCCAAGATCCGCCGGACGGCGCGGCTGGATACGGGCGCTAGCAAGAAACGGTGCCGCCAGAGCAGACGACGGCGCCGCGGAAACCTACCTCTTTGCGCCCGAGAACGTCCAAATGATTGCTTTCGTCAAGAAGCTGGATCGCAAAGGCCTGGGGTACGCAGGAGAAACCAAGCTGGCTCCCATGGCTGCGCGGCGGGCGCGAGGAAAGGGCCCAGCGCGGGAAGCTCAGACGAAGACGAAGAAGAGGGGCCCCTGATACGGCCGAGGATAGGAAAGAAGAAGACGAAACCAAGCCGGGGCGGCATAGGGATAGGAATACTGAACGACACGGGGTCGGACGACGAGGACCCGTACGAAATCGGCCCACGAATATCCTACAACCGGGTCATAGGGGGCGATAAAAAGAAAAAGAAGAAGGCGACCACGGCGGTAAATCCCAGTTTGCGGTCGGCTCCCGTGCTAGTCACGCGAAAGGACGCGCTGTCAAAAGCAGGCAAGAACCTACGGAAATGCCATGACGGACGGTTGCCCCTGGCCGGCTTTAGCTTTGGCACCGACCGATACGCTCATGATCAACTCCGACGTCAAATACCCACCGCCCGAGATCCCGCCAGACTGGAAATCCGCCAAGAAGCCCAAGGGCAGCGATGGCGCCAACAACAACAGCAATGGCTCGTACCTCTCCACCGCCGACGCCGCCAAGGCCTCCAAACTGGACCCACAAGCCCGCGCCGCCCTCCTCGGCGAGGCCCAGCTCCCGGCAAGTCCGTCTTCGACTTCCTGTCGGCCGACGCGCGGCAGCGCCTGGCCGCCGCCTCGGGCAAGTCCAACCTGCCGCCGGCGCTGGGCGAGATCCCCGCGGGCTATGCCATGACGCCCGAGGAGAAGCAGCGGGAGCTGGCGTCGCAGGTGCCCGCGCTCGAGAAGGAGACGGCGATCGCGGCCCTCACCCGCAGCGCTGCTGCCGGCAGTACTGGCGGCGGCGGAAACACGCCCTACGCCGACGACGACGCCAAGCGCGGTCGGTATCGCGCCTACCTCGAGCACGCCGCGGGCTACAGCAAGGCGGCCGCCCTGCCGGCCAAGCCGTCGCAGAGGCCGAGGACTACCTCCGCGAGATGCGCGAGTTCCACAGCGTCGCGCGCATCTTCCGGCCCATGTCGGGCATGATGGCGTCGCGGTTCACCACGTCATCTTCATCTACATCATCGACATTGGTCACCAGGTCGGCTGCGGAACCCGCAGATCTCCTGTCCAAACCGGCCAAGGCCAAAGCGCCCGCGGACCCGGCCGAGGAGGCGGCCGCGCTCGGCATGTTCGGTACCATGACGCGGTCGACGGCCGATTTCTACCCGACGCGTCTCCTGTGTAAACGGTTCAACGTCCGGCCGCCGGCCCATGTCCAGCCCGATGGCGAGACCAAGGCCGGGGCGCAGCAGCAGCAACAGCAGCAGCCGTCGCCGTTCGAGACCGCCATGTACGGTGCTGGCGGTATGGCTGGTAGTAGAATGTCTTCATCCATGGATCCTTCTCCATATCCCGCCGCTGCACCTGTCGCGCCCGAAGCCGGGACGGGAGGAGCAGGGACAGCCATGACGCTGGACGAACTGCTCAAGCAGGCACAGCAGCCGCAACAACAAGGAGCAGAACCTTCACGGGACGTAGAAATGACGACGGCGGTGGCCGGGCCCGAAAGCAACGAGGTGGTGGACGCCAGTGTCAACGAAGCGCTGGAGGGCAAGCGCGCGCAGGACGATGTTCTCAAAGCCATTTTTGGCGATGACAGCGATGAAGAGGAAGTTTAGAGCAAACAGGATACAGACACAGAAAGAGAATAAGCGAAGCAGGCAGCATACATTACAATCAATATACCCATGCGCTACTTAGTCCAATGACAAGGGCATACGATAATACTATACACTACTACCAGTACTCTCTCTATTCTGTATCGATGGATCGTACACACACGCAACCGACCGCAACCACATCGTCGCTCGCATTTCTGAAGAAGGCCGTAACTACCATTTTTGGAAGAATGCAAAGATCCTTTTTCCGCATTGCTCATATACAATGATGATGCCGCTTTCCCCCACCATCTAGAAAAAACCGAAGCAAAAGGGGCCAACTCCTATCTACACCCCGCCAAAGGCGCCATCCAATCGACCGTCGCAATGCCTAAACAGAAGTTGATGCGAGAAAAGAAAACTGCTGTAACACCTCCCAAACATGACAACAACGTCAACGAGCCTCTCCTTCTCCAGGATTCATGTCTAAGCCCCTCTCTTACCGGCATCCTCATTGCCCGTAACTCGCATTTCTTTTCATACGACACAAGGGAGTCGTCAGTGGCTTAAAAGTCCATAGACACATCACATACTCACTCGATGTCTCTCTCTCTCTTCCGGTTTTTTTTCTCTTCCGCTCCTCGCTTCATCCATCTGGTCCCACTTCAGATCTTTTCCCCAAAATCAGAACAAAGAAACGCCATTTTTCCATGCGAAAAGGGGTGATTCACCGTTGAGTCGTCCCCGGCCGGAAGCCCAAAGTCCCCCTTGCCATCTCGATACAATACAAAGTGTACTTTCGTACCCACCGCGCCTAGTATAAGGGGTATCCCCTCCACTCCACGAAACAACCAGAATCCAGAACCACTAAACGCCGTGCAGTGCAGAACGCGAGTATATGATGTTTGTAGGAAGGGTATAGAGGCTCTCTCTCTCTCTCTGATGCAGATCCCAAAGAAAACTCCGTCGAATCCGTGCACAAGGCAATATGACACGGTGTAATACCAAGGAAAATCAAACGCATGCCATGCCAGGGTAGTGGTCACTTGATTGGCAGTTGACAACCAGGCGCCAGTTTGGAGTTCTGACGCCAATGGCCAAGAGCCGGGGCCAATCACAGGCCGGGGTGGGCGCCCGCGTTATCAACCACGTTATCTGAGAGGTTGATAAGCAGCTGGGCCAGGCAGCGCTTAGTGGCGGCGTCATCGCGCAAGACGGAAGAGAAGGTGGCATCGCGTAATGGCTCCGGGAGGCACTGTCTAAGGGCCTCGCGGGCGCGGGCATTATCGCTAAGTCGCAAGAAGCACCGCACAACATGCTTAAGGAGACGTGCGGTCTGTTGCTCGACCAGTTGGGCCACCATGTTGCTCAGTACCGTGCCGACCGCGTAGAACCGCTCGTACGTAGCGCAGATGTAGTTGAGACCGTTGTCGTCAAGCAAGATCTTCTGGACGATGAAGATGGCAACCGTCTTGCTCAACTCGGAACCTGTCTCCATGATGCGGAGACATAGCGGAATGATCTCGGTGGTCAGAAGGAAGTTGATGACCTCAGTGGAGTCATTCTTCACCAAAGCTCCAATGACACCGAGCGAGGTGAGGCGCAAGTACTCAAAGGGGCGCGATTTGGACGTCGTGTTCAGAAAGGGGTACAGGTAGAGCGGGATGTGAGCTTCGAACTGGTTAGCTTTCGTCCTTTCTTCTGAGGAAGGAGCATGGGAAGTGGGAGTTACCTTGAGAAACAAGGTTCGTGTGTCGTTGTGCGATGCTACACACTGTAAGAGGGCCAAAGCGTTGCAGACGCGGTTGGAGGCAGCGGCGGTAAGCTGAGAAGGGTTGAGAAGCGTGTAGACAGAGATGATCTCCTGCGTGAGGGAGGTCATGACGCCAAAACCAGTGGCCGCGACGTTAAGATGTGCGCCAGCCATGCGACCATAGTGTCCTGCTGAGCAGCGGCGGCAGCTGCGCGGCTTGCTGCTGGGCTGTGCTGCTGCTGTTGCTGCTGCTGAGCCTGGTGACCTTGCTGCTGGTGCATCATGACTGCTCAGCATGCGGGTTGTATTGATGATGGGCGTACATGCTGGGGTTCGGTAGCATGGTATTCGTGCGACAAGATGATGCTCACGATGCAAGTGTGATGTCGAATAGCACGGCGAGTCGAGGGGTCGGTTTGGGGCAGACTGGGTTGGGATTCTGAGGAAAAAGGTGACAATGGTCAGTCGGTGGATACGGCACAGCCGCGGCAAGTTTGGCATTCATGGGATGCATAAGTCCCAGACTGGCTTTGGGATGAGAAGAAGGATTCCAAGTGTACATACCAGAAGCAGTCCAGTCAGTCTAATCCAATCCAGTGCTCGATTAGAATATCGGCGAGAGAAGGGGAAGGCTGTGACTCGTGAGGCTTTGCACCAGGTTGCGGTCGGATGCGAAAAGTAAATGCGTTGCCGTGCAGGGCAGCTGTGCGGGCGCGAGCGAGATGCGATGCGAGGCGAGGCGGGGGCGGGCGGGCTCAGTTGCCAATTGTTGACAAGCTCGACGGCGTAGGAAGAGAGGCGGGAATGTCGACTAATGAAGCCAAGAGGCCTTGCGCGGTGTTGTCCAGGCTACAAGAGACTTGATAGAGAGGTGGGAGCGGGAGGGTAGGTAGGACGGTGATATGAGGTAGGTTCGATAGGCACAACTTTGGCGAAGGCTCATGGGGAAACGAAACAACATGAACCCAGCCAGTCGTGCTACTGCTTGCTTGCCGTTGTTCAAGCCGCCTGCTGCTGCTGCCACTACCAAAGCAGGCTACTTACTTAGGCACAGGCTACTAGACACGCAGGGCCTTGGGGGCATATAGGATGGGATGAGTGGATTTGATTCGCCGGCCAGGATTGGATCTTGGAGAGTACATGCAACCGTAGGAGCAGGAGTGGGAGTGAGAGTGTGAGCAGCAGGACAACTTTGCTGTAACCTAGTAGTTGGCAGGTACCTCAAGTGCTCATTGAATGCACACTGCTTGATTGCTGAATGCACCCAGCCTACAGGCGGTTGAGTTGACATCCTTCAGGCGGCATTGCGCTGTAGCGCCCGCGCTAAGCTAAATAGGGACATAGTAGGTAGTAGATCTGTTATCTAGGTTAGGGTAGAAGTTGTTCCGTTCTCCGACCTGGAATACCAAAAGCTTCATCTCAGCCCGATCGCGTACTCTGATATATGCAATAGCTAAAAATGAATCGCAACAGTATTGTACGGCTCTTTTCCCCATTTATTTCGGCTCAATAGGAGTCAGGGATACGGTATACTTCGCTATAGTGCATCCGGGATCATAGATACTCAATTGGGCTGTTGCGGGAGCTAACAAAAAGGCCTGGCACCTGGCCTTTCACAGTGTGTGGTCAGGGATCATGGAAAGTGGGGGTGCAGTGTGCTGTGTCCGGCAACAGGTATCTATCTGTCTGCAGGAGAACATACATTTCTCTTCATGCGCCTTATAAGCATGGCCTGGGTATGTCGAGGTTAAGATAAGGTCAATCAAATGGGTTGGATGTCTTGACGCCCCGCATATCTTTCATATCATAACCCATACCTAGATCAGCAGGCCCTCTGAGGGACCCCCGTCATATAGTCCAGATCATATAGTTCACGTCACTGAAGGAGTCCCAGATAATACGCATGCTATTCTAGAGCATGAGGTGCACTTATACATTAGTACTCTGTAAACGCTATTAGGAAACGTAAAGGTCATGAAACACCTTGCCTCTCTTCTTACGTGCAACCCATTCTCTTTCCCAAGGCTTCTTTCTAACCTTGCATGCCCGCTCAAGACAAAAATCCCTTCCCCCATTGTTGCTGTGCCCCTCGAAAAGAAGATGTGTGAATTAGTAGAGAATTATTCAAAACAACCACCTGTCCGCCGCCCCCTAATACTTGGTCAGAGAAAGGTTATCAAAGGCTGCATAGTCCAACAGCCTCGAGTTTTTCCTAAGGGGGTCTCCCAGTTATTCCATTCATTGCTTGCCTCCATCTCATAGACGGATCTCTTTGAGGATGTGGTCGGCCATGTTCTTGAATTGCCATGTGTTACCCGCCATCCGCTTGAATTGGAGACCATGCAAAGACAGCAGAGGAACCTTGACAATAAAGATCTCAAACTCCAATACCATACTGCCACCCAGGTCACTTTGGACGTGCGTCGTCGTCTCGCCTGGTACCCGGCGCGAGGAGCTACCAGCGTCCCGTTGGCTGCTCTCCGTCTCGGAAATCTCCGAGTTCGAGTCACTCCGGTCTGTATGCCGCCCAGGGGTCCGCGGGGTGTTGGGAACCCGGTCCAAATCACGGATCTCATCACGGTCCCTCTCTCCCCTCAGCCCAAAGCTGAAACGCCTACGGTTGTCCGATCTAGCAGCCGGGCTTTTCGGGTCATCCGCCACTTTGTTCAAGTCGATACTGGGGGTGTGCCGACAGCTGAAACCTCCGCGGATTTCTGTATAGTCCACCCTAGCTGTCTCAGCACCCGCTTCAGCTCTGTCCGTATCGCCGGTACCGTCTTTGAGGACGTCGTAGAAACACTGAACAACCCTTGAGGAAACCGGTTTGGCTAGTTCGGAATCGTCCAACCGTTCCGCTGACGTTCCGCTGGCTTCGCCGACGTCTGCATCAGTCTCTTCGGGAACACCAGCCTCGGCCGCACGGGCTCCTTCTCTCCGTTGCCTTCTGGCTTGGATGCTCTCCCTTCGAGCATGTCCAAGCGATTTCGCCCTCAGAGAAGTGCCAGGTGCATTGAGAGAAGTGCTCGCCTCAGCGGGCGTCTTTTCGGTGGGGGCGGACTGGTCCGAACCGCTAGTCGGAGGGGGTTCTTGTTCTTTGGATACCCTACTTTTGGACCCAAGCCGTCTCCTGAAATCGCCTGAGTTGACGCTGGTGGATCGCCCAAGCTTCTTGCTACCTGCATTGTCGGCGGATAAAGGGGGGCTCAGAAGTTCACGGTGTTGAGGTTGGCTGCTGCCAGATCGCAGGCGACTTGGAACGTCATCGCGGTCGCGGCGCGACCTCCTGATGCTGAAGCTTTTCCGCGGGGTCGGGGGATCAGCCGGCGAGTGAACATGGACGATAGGAGGGTGGGAACGGTCCTTGTCCAGCCGTTCCGGCTCTTTTCGGCGCCTTGTACTAAACCGCCGCAAGATTCCAGCGGCAGTGCTCTCCTTCTTGTGTGGGACTTCCAATTGACCCTCGGGCTGTGGCGGCGGAGTAGGAAGGGCTGGCGAGAGCTGTGCTTGCTGCGCCTTTTTGACCTCATCAGGGATGTCATCTTCCCCATGTGTCCTTGCACGTGGTCGAGATCTGCCCCCGGTCGCCTTTTCACCCGGCATCTCGTACGCAGCCGTGTTCGTATGAGCCTGTTGCGGCGCAACAATCTCCGGCATGGGAGAGTCGGCCACGTTCTTGGGTGTGTGGGTCTTCGGTTGGACATCCACTCTATCGCGCTCTTGCTTCTCCTTGACTAGGTAGTATATAGAGATCAGGGGGTTGAAGGCATTAAGGGGGTCACTGCCGAGGGCAAGCGCCTCGGTACTTGGCGTCGTAAGGTTGTCGCGGCTGTTAGCCGAGTTGCGTCGCTTATAGAAATCAAATCCAAACCCTCTCTTCTTCTCGACGTCTTTGGGCGCCGGTGGCATTTCCTTCTCCTTTTGCAGCAATTGCACGGCTCGAGCGTAGTCTTCGGACTCGATCATCCTGGTGAGCTGCGCCTTGATAACGTCTGGCGGACCAAAGTTAAAGCCTGTCATGGCATTGATGACCTCCGGCTCCAAGGGGGGCGTGATCGGTTCGCGCTGTGGGAGATGGTTCTCGGGCGGGCCGCCGTAGCCCTTGGTCATCCACGGGTGGTTCATCACCTCGAACATGGTAGCTCGTTGCTTGGGGTCGGTAACGAGCATGCGTGAGAGGAGGTGCCGGCAATCGTTGCCTAGCCAGTTGGGATAGTCGACAAGACCCTTCTTGATCTTGGCATGCAGAGCTGGCATGCTCTGATCGTCGAAAGGGACCTTTCCGCATACTAATACGTAGAGGACAATACCGAAACTCCAGACATCGACCTCGGGTCCAGTGTAAGCGCGTGCTTGCAGGAGCTCGGGGCGGCGAAATAGAGACTGCCGCAGAATGTCTTCAGGTGGCCGCGAGGAGCGAACAGGTTGCTCAGGCCGAAATCGATGATTTTGATGTCCCCGGTCTTGGAGATCAGGATGTTCTCGATCTTCAAATCGCGATGGACAATACTGTTGCGGTGGCAGTAGTCCAGAGCACTCGCGATTTGTCGGCTGAACTTCCTTGCTTGCTTCTCCTTTAACTTGCCGTGCGAAATGATGTAATCGAGCATCTGGCCGCCGTTGACATACTCGAACAGCATGTACCAGTGGTAATTGGTGCGAACGACATCACGCAGACCGCAAATGTTGGGGTGGTCGAGAAGGGTGACGATGGCGGCCTCGCGTGCGGTTCGAATCTCCTTGGATTGGTCTGCCCGCTCCTTGTCGGCTCGGCTATGGTGGTTCTCCTCGGTAGATCCCCTCGGAATGATCTTGCAGGCAACCTGAAAGAGATGGATGTGTTAACGGTATTGTGTCTTTGATTGAGGTAGCGATGACGGCATTTGGGAGATACTAACCTGCTCGGTGCCATCTTCCTTTCGGGCAAGCTTGACCTTGCCCATACTACCGGCACCAATCGTCTTGCCAAGGATCCATTTGCCAGACTGTGTCGGAATGGACGTGCGGGTCGTTCTTTGTTTCGATCCGGATGCGCGAGCTTCGGCTGCGGCTTGCATGACGGGGGGCACCGCAGCAGGCCCCCCGTTGTTGGCTACAGCAGTAGGGCCGGCCATGTTGGCGTGGTTGTTGCGATGGGCCGAGGTGTTGGATCTCGTGCTGCTGCGGCGGTGGACGCCTTTGGAGTCGGAGCTTCGAGAAGTTGGGGGGCGGCGATCTTTACTCGATGGTCGCTTTGAATGTTGGACTACGTTACTCTGCTCATAATCGTGCTGGGGAAGGATGTCCTGGACGGGGCGTGAAGAAGAATTGGAGAGATGGCGGCTGTGGTGGGAATGATGGTGATCCCTTTCTCGTTCCCTTTCCCTTTGATGAGAAGAGGAGCTGGCGCGGGTATGGGAGTTCGACGCGGAGCGATGTGGAGGTGGGCCGGGATTGGCAGCAGTGGCGGCGGCGGCAGCAGCAGCAGCAGCAGATGAGGTGGTGGTTGGGCGAGAACGAGTAGAGTGGGATCGCGACGGCTGGCTGGAGCGGTGATGAGAGTGGGAGTTTGAATGTGAATGGGAATGATGCGACGAGTGTTGTTGATAATCCGTGGCCGAACTGGACATTGCGTTTGAGATTCAAAGGCCCGAAAGCCAAAGGATGAAACCCAAATTGAGTGACAGACAGACAGGTCGATCGATGCCTACCAACTTTACCTGCTGTAACCTGCTAAGCGTAAGGTCAAGGTCAACCTTCTCTACTTTTTTTTGCGTGATGCTATGCTTCCTGGCCCTGTCGGGTGCTGCTGTTGGCTTGTGCCTAGGATCTTCAGGCTCCAGGGTTGATTGTGGAAGGATGTAATGTAATAATCAATGTATAGTCGCATGCGGCCCTCTTGTCTTTTTTTTTCTACCCTCTTCCCTTTATTTGTTCTCGCTCGCTCTCTCTGTGTTCTGTCCCCTGGAGACTCGTTGCTTTGCTGGACCTGGCAGGACCCGGTGGGTAGGTACTAGCAAGCCCGACAGTGTGTCGGTCAGTTATGGGCGAATGAATCTACAGGCCTGTTGAATCGTTTCGCTTCGGTAGAGGAGTTGCCGCTGACTGTTGGATGGATGCGGATGGGGGGCACAAGTCCTTGAAGTCTGGTAATCAATCCCTTCTGTCCACTTTTTTGATTACCAGAAACGCTGGGTTTGAACGTAGTACAGTCGGTAGTGGTGGCGCCCCTGATTTAAAACCCGCCCAGTGTCTTTTAGTTGACGATTTGGGTGCAGACCATCTAATAAGCCCAGCCCAAGCACTCAGTACCTCTGATCAGGGTTCCAGCGCAATACGAAGACTTGATGGAACAATCAAAAGAAGACGCATCCCACGCCACGATGCGGATGGACTGAGTTTGCACAGCTTGACCTGGGGGATATTGCATGGAACTTTGCCAATCCGTCTCGACATACCTGACCGACATTGCCCAATCTGCAGATAGAAATAGGCTCTACTATAGATTTCGCTGCTACCTATGCCGTGCCGTCGTTCGCGAATGCAGAGACCCGGCCAAGCAGAAGAAATACGGTGGCCCGCTACAGTGCATCATGATGTACCTACAGACTTGCCTTGACGGGCTCCTGGCTGCTTGCTGCTTGCCTAATGGAGAGCAGGGTGGAGGGCAATCGGTTCAACTCGCCCACCTCACCAAGAATCAAGCACAAAAGAGAGGTGAGGGGAACTAACTGGAGGAGGGGGCTGGTAAGCAAGTATGTAGGCCACACTCCTTGGCTCCTAGACACAAACAATTGGAACATGACGACAATGGTTCGGCCCCTGGTCACCAACTGGCAGCGGGCATGAAACTTGACGACTTGGTCGCAAAGGTGCCGTGTTGCCTCGCTCGAATGGAACAAGACCTGCATTTAGCAATCAACACGCGCATCTCCTGCTCGCATGCTACATAAGACAGACACACACACAGAGTCACCCTCCAGAAAGCGGACAGCAAGCGACAAGGGGGGGTTGTGTCATCCCAGAAAGATCTCGCTGTTCCAATCCGTGATCAAATGCAGAAAGAATGGATGAAAATCCTCCTCCGTTGCGCGCGACAAGCAATCCATTTGATGATCGGATTGTTCGAATAGATAACTTCTTCATCGGCCATTCCATCTGCCTCCTCCTCTTCCTCTTCTTCCTCTCTGCTAGTGTGACCTGGCTTGATTTCCATGTGCTGTCCCGCCCACCCCTGTTCTGTTATGACGGACGTGTACAACGCGCTATGAGTGGTACAGTGTTGGGAATATAGGAGCGGTTGGTTTTCCTTGCATTTGAGAGCACCAAGAAACATTTGTGTCATCTGTCTTCTGGTCTGCCATCGTTCCGCACAGACAATGTCTGTGAACAGTCGCGAGTGTAGTTCCCAAGGCCTAGAGGTGCCGCGCCATTTTCTTTCTTTTTTCTCCATTGAGTCTTGAAAAAGTCGCACGATTGAAAGCCCAGTCCAATCGCAACAAGATCCTTATCTTGAGAACTCACCCGCGACGTGCCCGTCAACGCAGGCAGAGAAGCGATATGAACTGGTTGCCATTTCAATGCAATTCCAAAACGTCAATGAACCTTGATCATCCACTGCTGTTGAAAAGATCCTATTCGTGAATGTGATAGAAATATACATCGGGTAACTGGCTCAGCTCAATTGCTCTATCTTCGATCTTGGTAAACCTAGGCGGTGCCAAAATGAGGGGGAGGTGGGGTAAAACCGGTGGTGACGGATGAATCCATCAAAATGAGTGGGCCAGAAACGGACCGGTTTGGTGGTAATGGACAGGCTCAGGAACAGGAACAGGCTCACAGGGGAACAGGAAGAGGTCGGCCCAGGTCTAGGTCTAGGTTCATAGATGCCGAGACGGACGTGGACCAACTGCATCACCCTTTTCCAAGGTACTTGAACATGCTAACAATGTTGCCTCGTTTTCAATTGCATTGCATGCACACGTGTACTGTATTGTTGTGGCTGCAATGCACGTAGTTTTAATTGTTTACAGGTCACTCTTTTTAGTGATTCCAGCATGCTGGTTTCAATGGGAAAGGCACGGATAGCCCTACTGACCTTACACCTGTGCAGTATTTGTGGCTGGAGCTTGGTTTGCTTGGCTTCCCATGTTTTCGCAAATGGGACAGTTTCAAATGGCATTTCCGCTCCCCAATCTCATTACTGTGGGTGGGGGGTCCATCTACCTTATTTCCTAAGCTCCTCTCAATTAAAATTGATGGCGGAGATAAACACCGCATCTTGGCAGTCTGGGGCGGTTGTTTAATACCGTCGTCGACAGTTGGCATCTACTCGGTTACCACAGCCCGCCCGCCACCATGGGAGTCACCATGCTGTCTGTCAGGGTGTTGTAGGTATTTCCGGTCTTTGGTCAACCTGGGTTAGGCTGCGCAAACTGCAACTCGTGCTGCCTACTTCCCCTATATCAGTCTAGCAAAGGAGCCATATATGCAGTGCTGAAGCCTTCTGTCTCACAGGTCGACTCAGCTGTTTGGCCAGCCGTTTGGCCTCATGTACAAGTACAAAAATGCATGCAATCGGATCTCATCATTCGCTAATCTCGAATCATACCTTGCAGGACAAGGCGGCTTCCGCGCAGCCCGTCTTCTCCCCTTCTCTACTTGTATGTGGTCTAGAACTTGTCCCCATCCACGGAGATGCACCCGCTACCCCCGTACCGCAAGACGGGTCGCTATGGGTGCCTGTCTCTCCTCGAAATCAAGCAACTGCAGCTAGATGGGGTGTCTTCTACATGGTCTAAATAGAGTCAACACATCGAACACACCGTCATGCAGGAACTGGACTATCTCTAGACCTCGACAGGTGAGGTTGAACGCCTTGAATCGCTCTCACCGGATAACTACGCAGTACTGTATCGCGCGGAAAGAGTTTGATTCTTTGTAGATGCCGCGGGAACGTCACAGCCAGGTGGTGCAGGCTACATAAGCCTCCAAACGTTGTGAAGCTGACATTGCGCCTCTTCTATCCTTGGGCGGACATTGACACATAGCTAAATTCAGACGGCACCCTAGCTTGTTATTGTGTACTATATACATGCATAGCTGCTGTACTCGGGGTCTTCAATTACTCATGCCGCCATTGCTGGACGAGACAAGCATCACAAGCTCTCGTATATATAGCTAAATGTAGAATCCCATCGTAAGAGGTTGCAGCTATGAATGAAACCACGATGAAACACTTATAGGATAAGCAATACAATAGTAGACCAAGATTCTGTTCTCGCCATCGATATGAGGTCGTAGGATTCCGAATAACGTCCATAACCCTGTTTGGGGCTTGGTGGCTCCCTGCCGAGTGTTTCATGCTGCCAACAACTCCTGAGCTGACCCGGAGGTCAAGCAACAATCAACTCCAATGCGTGCCATGACTAATCAGAGGTGAAGAGTCCTGGCCCCGAGTGCTTCTGCGACCCTAGAGGACCTCAAGTCTACCATGCCGGCCTTCTATAGACAGCCAGGTGTCATTGTGTGGCGCACCAGTATAGGCCAGGCGATGTCGGTTCAAACTTGCAATTCAACACGAGTAAGGCTGTGTAGTATTCGAGGCCTTCGCTCTCGTCTTTTGTATGCCAGTTGGCCATGGAGACCGCCCCTAGATAGTAATCGAAGTACGGGAATTCTTACAGTACACACAGTCTCGAACGCCGGCGAACACGGGCAGGCTTTCCCGGTTGGTAGATGGTACCGAACACGATCAAGGACTCTCTGTGTTCATGAAGGGAACAGCGAGGCGGCGACTTCTTCCCCTCAAACTCGCGTTGAGAAGCAAGCCTTTGAGACAGGTTCCTACACTATGACACGTTCAGCCGTGCGATATCGCAAGTGAATCCTTATGCCTGGATGTAAAGGAAGAAGGAAGGAAGTGGTTTCTGTCAGCTTACGGAACATGAGTCTGAAATTGCCATAACTTGAGGGCTACGGAGTCTGGGATTGGCTTTGAAGGGGATCCTATAAGATGACAAGTTTCCAGTTGATCTCGTACGTCCTTTGTTGTATCCTACTTGCTTACTGGAAAAGGAGCTATCTGGGTGTGGTTCGATGTAGCGTACTGCTTCTCCCTGTATACGATCAACAGTTGATATTGGCCTGATAGGTCTGCCAATGGCTTACCAATGGCTCAGCCAACAATGAATGCTTGAGAAGCTCTTAGGCTGGGTTGCTGATGTCGCCATGACCCGTGAGAAGAACCAAGAAAGGGTTTCACGATGGTTTTGAGGCTCTAGGGGGCATATGAGGAGACTAGATTCTGAGTATGGGCTGATGAGTTGCCAACAAACGCGGTGCCAATGCCCCCAACCTCACTAAGTCAAGTATTTTCGGAAATCAATATACCTTACGTATACTCATGTATAAGATCCCAGGTTCTAGGAAGCTTCCTGAGACGTCTAGTATGCCAAAGGACTGCATAAGCAAGTCTCTTTGAGCGTCAAGTAGGATGGCAGGCACATTGATGGAACAAGAACAATCCTATCAATCGATAGATCAACCGCCTCTCACGGGAGATACGCAGCTAATAAAGTAATAGTCACCGTAGTTGTATATCAATCGAATGGGTTGGAGGGAGCGCAATGAGTGAGGTTCTACATCTCGAGGGCCCATAGTTCTGCATACCTAGCACTGCGATATGTCGAGCTGGAGATCATGTATGGCAAGAGGCGCACATCACAAGAGGCAATATAAGATGTCGAGGGCCATTTTATATACTGCTGGGGCTTTTCCAAAGCAGATATCTCCTTGCGTGCCATCGTCTATTTACTACTATGGGGGTCACGGCCATGGTGTGTTGCTTGCCGAGAGAATCCATCATGCTCACCTGAACATTCCACACATCCAAGCCAGCCACGACTTTGGCTCAGACCGCACGCCGCCATTACCGCCCTTCTCCAGGTAGCCAGCGCTGGACGAGGAGGAAGCAACAGACGCGGGTCGCGCGGCCTTGCCAGTGGAGTCCTTGACAGCCGCTATGTATGCGACCTCCAACCGGAAGGCACCCTCCTGCTGTCCGAAGAAACTAGAAACGCGAAAAATGAGCCGGCTTGTTTCTCTACGTAACGCGCAGCTGACGAAGGAACAATGGCGAGGAGCGAGTCCAAGAATAGGAAGGAGGGCAGGGGAGGGTAGAAGCAAACGTACCTGCGCATCATCAAGCTAATCCTCCGCACATTCGCCAGATCCAGCCTCGGAGCATCCGGCTTCGGCTTGCCGCGATAAGTCGGCTTGAACTCGCCCCAAGGGACATACAGCACCTGGTCCCCCTTGCCGCCGTCGCCCTCCCTGGGGGAGACAAAGTCATACTCCCAGCTGACGGTGCTCTGATCGCGGCCGTCAGGCCGCTTCGGCACCTCCTCGTCCTTGAGCGTCAGCGTGTACTTCTTGCCGTCGCCGCCCTGCCGCAGCACCTTGAGCCGCAGGCCGTCGTAGGCCGAGACGTCCCATCGCTGCGGTTGCGCGCGGCCGTCGTTGACGGTCCGCTGCGAGGCGAACCCGGCTCCGCCCAGCGCCGTGATGTCCAGCGTGCCGTGGAACACGGCCTTGCCGGCGCCCGGGGGGCAGTCGAGGTAGGACTGGCTCTTGCCGCCGCGGACGCGGTCATCGGAGGCGGTCCATGCCTCGGCAGACCATGGGCTAAAGTCCGAGGGTGCGTACGTCAGTGCATGCTGTTGCTGTTGCTACGTTGGTCGAGTGTTGTGCGTGTGCGTGTGCGGGTGTCAACGAAGACCACCACCAACAAGAAGCAACAAACACACGAACGATTTTGATAGGCCAATGCTTTGGGCCGCAATGCAGCGTAGTAGTAGTGGTGAGACCATGGCAATGAAAGTGGGACATAACTCACGCATCGCCGCCAAAGAGGAACAGGCAGTCCTTGTCTGTGGTCATCGTCACGTGGCTCATCGCGGACGGTGATTACTTGGCAACAGGGACGTCAGAGTCTCGGAGTCCGTCCAAAGTCGGCTGGGGTGTGTGTGTGTGGTTTGGTTGATCAGCGGTTAGAAAGCGGGCTGGGGGGAGATGTAGCTAGACAGTACATAGGCCGATTTTCATAGCCTCGTTTGTCGTTGGCGTGTATCTATTCTTGTCGATGGTGTGTCTGACTTCATTAGGAAAGGTTCCCTGGTCTGTCGATCAATTGGTGCTCAATCACAGATCAAATGCAGTGCTGTGCAGCCCCGGGGAATATACTAGACCAGAGGGGTAGGTACTGAGGGAAAAAATTGGACCAGACATTGGAAATGCATTACATCACTTTTCAGCCCTACGGGAAAATGCAACAGAACATTCAGAAACACATCTCCATGCAGCAGGCTTCCTTTGCTTCTTACCACCAAGAACCCAAGCGAGCCTGTAGATTCCGCCAATGGAAACCGAGAAACCAAGAGTAGGATCGCCCTCTATGCACAGAGAGTTTTGCATTAATTGCATGCGCAACCATCCCCTTTCGCTGCCCTTTCGCATCAGGTAGGATCCAGTCTGCAGCATACGTACGATGGATGTAGAATGTTATGTCCCCATTCGGCCTCGCGCCTTGGCGGTTGCGCTTACACACACCACTCTCCATGCCCGCCGCCCGCTGCTGCGTCAATCAGGTGCCTGTGAGTGGCGCGATATACGATCCTTCTGGACGACCAGGACGGAAAGGGCGAGGATCGCTTTCCGCATGGTCTGATGCGGGCGTTCCCCTCCTAAGCGAGCAAACCTGCCTGCCTGGCCTCCTTGATCGGTTCAAGCCATACAAGTACGCGTTGGATCGGCGACCATCGCTTCTCGCTCGCTACACATCCTTCTAGAAGAATTCCATGGAGGCGCAAACGCGCGCCATGGCAACCGAAAATAGTAGAGGCCGTGGCAGACCTAGTGTGCTGGGCGGGCTACAGTATGGCCAGATTCGATGGAAAACCGGCCTGAGGAAAACTGCCACCGGTTCCTCTAGCGCAGCGGTGCCTGCCCATCACCGATCAATCGATCAACATTGGGTATTGTGTTTTGAGGTAACGCAGGTACCTACATTACTTACCTACCTGGCTTAGCGGTATCCTCTAAATGCCCTTTTCCCCGACGACGCAAGACATTTCTCCATGTCAAGGAGTTGCGCACGATTTAGAGTAATGGAACGATGGTCCACGAGCTCATTAGAGCCCGATCGCTGGAGGGGGGCTCAGACGGGACTCCTGACCAGGCACGCACATTCTACGGAGTACATGCACGTACTTTGTAACCAGAAATAGCAACCAAAGAGAGAAAAAAGCAACCATATATGTATGGGTCATATGATTCAGGTTGAACGGGGTCCAAGATCCAGTTTCCTGTAGGGGACTTTTTATTAAAGAGGACAGGGCCAATGGAGGCTAAGAGGGCCATCTACATACATGTTAGTGCTATCGTGGCTAGTAGGTAGGCGGGCTGGGGGGTAGGCAGTAGGGGAGCCTGCTGTCTCCGGTTATCGTGTGTGCTGTGCCGCACGATGCTACCATGTTTGGCTATAGCGTCGTAATCTAGATCTCAGCTGAACTTGAAGGGGGGAGGGGAGAGGGCGAGGGGAGGGAGGCACTTTTCCAGAAACCGCCTGTACCAAAATGCATCTGGCGAGACGGTTCATCTTTGCTCCGGCATTACAGTCATTGCCGCGTGCGCCGCAGGTTGGAGGGGTCAGTAGATAGGAGTCCTGCACATCTCATTTCGCAGTTGCAGTTTCCCGTGACGAATCATCATGGGCATCCATCCTCAGCCACGGCAGACAAAGTCCTACGATCCAGCATTCGCATCCTACACGGCAGCCCGGTAGGCTTAATCCTTAGCCTTCCTTCCCTAGAGGGCAGGCGGGGCTAGTCGAAAAAGGGGGGGGGCAATGGGTCGTCACCGTGACAAATGCACAAATGCAGAAGAATACAGTAAAAAAAAGAATACATTGAAAGGGGGAGAACTCGCCGGGGTGTTCGAGTTCGAGCTGGGCCGCGCCAAGATGATAGAGCCTCTAGCTATCAAACGGATCTTGCGCGTTTTCGCTTCTTTTGTCGCGGTTCCGTCCCATCGGCGCGTGGGGCGTAGATAGCCCAGCCCGTACCAGGGTGTAGTAGTAGTAGGGTGCTTTTTTGTTTCCCAAAGTGCCCACCTCACCTCCATGCCTGTATCCTGTGGGCTGTCTATTCTTGTCATACGCCAGGATGCCAGGCTAGGTTGCTACATATCATCCAGGTCCAAGACCCAGATGCGGCAAGACATTCATCAAAAGGGTGCAGATCTTGGACAGAAACTGCGCTATCCTACGTGCGAGAGAAAGTACGGTAGGTGGATGGGTTTCTTTTTCCTTACGAGCCCAGCCCGTCCGTAGGGCTTGGCCAAGCTTCTTACGGCGTATGCCATGATGCTGGGAGCGAGCAATGGCCCTAACCCGTCCCTAAGCTCCTGGGCTAGCTAAGGTAGCTGGGCTTCTTCTCTCCCGTCCCCCGTGTTTTTTTTGTTTGATCTTAAACAAACTACTCAACTGCCGCTAGTAGAAGAGCAAGAAACACGGGAAGGTGACGAAGTGCTGGGCCAGCCACTTACCTGCTACTGGCTGGTCTGGTTGGTCTTGGTACGATACATACATCATCATACCTACCTTTGGGTCGCGCAGGCAAGACAAGACGAGACAAGACACATACCCACACCTACACCAACACACATCTACATACCTAGGTATATACATACAAGCACAAGCGCGCGGACATACGCACTTCGCACCACCACCACACATGATACGCACATATACGCAACACGTGGACACAGTCTCTCTTGCATGGCCTGGGAAGAAAGAAGGATTCGCGGATCTCGGCGTCGCTGCGCCTCATTGGGAAACATATGGCCAGCACCAAGCACCTCGACCCCCCCTGAGTGGCTCGCCTATACTACGCGGACCCACGGGCACTAAGATGAAAGGATGTGACAAACCCGCTAGTCGTGTGCTAACAACGGTAGGTAGTAGGGGAAGGGGGCACAGAGCACAGCCGAATCACCATTCCCAGATCGCCTTACGGCCTTGTCGGTCTGTCCTCGTTGCCTAGTTGCCATGGTGGGCCCATGCCGTCCGTCTCCGGGCCACATCTCTCGGGCTTAGACTTATTAGAATCGAGTGTACTTGAGAGCCAGCCCACTCACTAACTAACCTGTACTTACTACCCACATCCCTGGAGCTAGCCCAGTACACTAGCAAGGAAGGCCAGAGATAGCCTCTTTCCGAGGTTTGTAGGCGGAGGGGGATAAGGTTTTTTCGTTTGTCGTAGTAGACAAACGGGAGGCAGAACATCCGGGGGGTCCGTCCAGATCTAGTAGTAGGAGAGCAACCGATCCGTTAGATCGTTGTTGTCATGAGAGTGAAGTATATCAATATATTCAACATTGAAGAAAACCAAACCTCCTAGTGAGGAGAAGGATATACGCTAAACAGTCCGCCAATGAAAACATCCAATGAGTTTTGTGAAAATGCCTCCAGAATTCGCCTTGCTTTGCCCGTCGATATCCCTTTCCATCCAGAAAGTCGTCGCTGGGCTTTCCGAAAAACCCCCCTATATGTAATGCAGAAAACAAATGCGCCGCCAGCGCCTGTACCCGTAGTAGTGGTAGTAGTGATAGAAAAAAAAAAGGAACAATGTAATACATCAAGTCATGCTCGCGTGAGAACGCCCTCCACGTCTAAGTCTTTGCATATTTTGGAAAAATGTCCTTCTCATTCCCGGCCCTCTCTCAATGCGAGTGCATCCCAGGTGAGCCCGGCATGGAGAGGGGTGTGGTTGGGTAGTCGTAACCCGCATCCGAGCAGTTGGTCGAGTGATCGAAGGAGTGGGAAAGTGGTGGTGTCTGGAACAAACAACACGAAACGCCCGATCAGCTACGTGGTTCTCGGTGCAACAAAGCAGGAAGACGGCGCACTTCATGGTGATGACTCACATGAGGGTTGGAGTTGTCGTAATGACCAGGGACTTCCATGCTGGGCACGTAGCCGTAGTTCATGGAAGGATATAAGGACTCCTCTCCGGGGTAGCTCTCCCTCTTGATGGCGTCGCTGAAGTGGGTCATGGAAGGTAGTGTGCACGGCACCGTCGTGGCCATGTAGCTGGAGTAGCCCTCGGCCGTCGTGATGGGCGCATAGGGCGCGGCCGTGCCGTAGGGCGGCAGCATCATCTCTTCCGGGGGAGGAGGGTAGTTGGAGTAGGTCATGTACGGAGGCGTGTGCGACCTCTCGCGCTCGTCGTACGAGGGCGGGAACAGCAGCTCATCCTCCATGGGCGGCGTGAACTGAGGCCCGGGCTGGGCTGTCTTGTGCGAGGCGGCGTTGTTCTTGGAGTTCTTGCCCTGCTTCTTGGTCGTCTTGCTGGGCGTCTGTACTTGCTTCTCGGAACCGGAGGAGCCATCGGAGGTGCCGGCCCTTCTCTCGAGGTCTTCCAGGCGTCTCTTGAGCTTCTTCCCTGTATAAGAGGTTAGACTCGGCCGTTGCGGGTGTTTATATATCTATACAAGATCGAGGCTACGTACTGTAGTTGCGCTGGGCAATTCGGTTCTGTATCCGTCTGCGTTCGGCGAGGTCTGAAATCTTGGTCCAGTCTTCGTCGGGGTTGGCTGAGGGAGAGAAGGCGCTGCTGGTGCCTTGAGCCGAGTATTGCCTGGGTGCTGCCGCAACAGTCCCATATGCTGGGTATTGTGATTGGGACGACATGGTGTACATGAGTGTCGAGCGAGTCGAGCAAGTCGAGCAAGATGTTGGAAGTGAAAGCCAAAGCCTCCAAGTCAACAACTGTATATGTGTGTGTGTTTGTGTATGTGTGTATGTAAATATATAGAGAGAGATAGAGCCTCGTGTTTGGTCTGGTATCTTCAGTAGACTTGGGACTCTTGAAGGAAGTTGGGATAGTGGCAGCAAGCAGGACAATGTTGTGCCGGGGCGAGAGGCTCTACATATACTTCCTGACTGACCGGAGTAGCTTCCTTCAGCCATGAGCCATGATGAATGAAGGCCGATGCAGATTCCCAAGGGTGCAAAGACCCCTGCTGCTCCTCCAGCACCCCATGTGGTACATTGGCAGAGAGAGATACGTACTGTAGTACCCTTGAACAAGGCACACACTCTCTCGAACCCATGCCCCTACACCAGCACCATCTCTCAAGCAAGTACACACAGACGTATGTACGCAGCACAGTGACACAGGACTCAAAAGGTCCCAAATGCGAACCCGCCTTTTCGGGGGGCAGCTACTGCAACGTTATGGTGGTCCCAAGAAAGGCGCCTCATAACAGGCTTGCAGATGAGGGGACAAGGGTGTTGGGTGGTGGGTGGTGCGCACACACTCACAGCACCAAATGTACCCCAACCATGTAGCGAGGTACCGCCCCAAAGTACAAGTAGCGAGGTATTTAGGCCACTTTCCCACCCCCGATGTACTCTGCCTGGAGATACGCTCGTAAACAGCCCTCTAAAGCGGCGAGACCAGCCTTAGTCCCAATGTTCAATGTTCCCACATCCAGAGATCCACGGTACGTACCTACACCGCAAACCCCTGGTCCCTGTACGTCCCGCCAGAGCGGGCTCATAAGGCTAGGTATCTTTTTTCCTCCTCGCCGTATCTGCGTCCCAATCAAATGCATTCCCATTCCCATCGCTGCGGTGCAGTACCTTTGTGCCTTAGTATAGAAACCTGTCTTAACCCCATTCGGAAGTTTTGCTCGAGCGCGACTGGGACTTGGTGCTTGGCCCTGCTTGTCTCCAGCTAGCTGAACAAAAGAGCCCCCCTTCTCCCCCTCACACATTTCTTATTAGCAAGGCTCATCGACGACGACGGAGACAGTGGGCAGGCATTGTCGGTAACATGGCCAATGGCAGCACGGCTTGGGGGACCTCTGGGCCTTAGGATGATCCAGTTCTTGAAGAACTCGGCAAATGATGGAATCGTCGCATCCATATCGCGATGGATCCCCATAATAGGCAACCAGACTAGCTAATCTACACTGCCCGGCCAGAATGCAGACTTCATACGTGATTATGATGAGGATGGATATCTCCTGTACGAGCAGCATCTCTCGAGGGGGGGGCCTGCAACCAACTCACAACCCATTTGGCAGGGTGTGCATATGGCGTCTTCTTTCTTTCTGTGTGATTGCAATTGGGATGAGGGCAGGGGAGAGGGGAGAGGGAGAGAGATCCTTCGTCCGATATGCCGCTCTCATTCCGTCCCATCCATCCATCCATGCTTTCCCACTGCATAATCTGGGAAAGCAGGAGCTTTCTTCTAGAATACATGTCTGACAGGGGTCGCGCAGCGAGCGAGATGATGTCCCAACCGCGCCGTGCTGACCGTTGACTTGACTTGGCCATCAGATCGATTTCTATTGTTGTTTTCTCGAAAGAAGCACAGAACCTTTGCCGACTCTGCTGCGACCTTCGTCTAGCCAGCTTGTTGCCCCGTCAAGAGCGGCACCCCCCAGACCTCCCGGGTCTCACTTTGCACGTGCCTCGTAAGTTGTGTGGCCTATTTTTGGTAGAGTTCTTACCAAGCACACACTTGGGAACGACCAGCGGGGATTCCCATTCTATTGGGGAAAGAGCTCTAGGACTCGACCGTAAGGCTGGCAAATCGGACGGCACGTATCCATCCACCCATTCCGTTCGACACACCAGATGATAGCCTATTGACCCTGCTACTGTGTAAGGCAGTCCTAGGCCAGGCTTCCTTTCTTCAGCGGGAGAGGAGCAGACTTCCCCAATTGTGTACTTGGATGTGTAGTGGTGGACAGTGCGGAAGTCCACGTTCTTCAGGGATCTGTACTGCGCCGACTGCCCATGTTTTAGCGCATCCCCAGGGCTTTGAAACAACATTCAATGGCCGGCTTTGCCTGCTCGACTGTCAGCCACCATCAATGGATTCTTAAGTATCATTTGTCACTGTCGCTCTCTCTCGCAATTGACCCACTGCACTGCCAGTTGTCTCGATATTTGTTTCTCAGGAATACGACGGGGAAATATTGGTAGGTGGTGCCAATTGCGACCTGCATCTTTTGCGATATGGATTAATGATCGTGCCCAATGTTGTTATTCAGCGCCCGGCTCCAAATCCCAAATAGCATGCATAGATGTAACCTTCCATGCCTTGGGCGAGAATCGCAGCAGGCGACCGGTGCCCGGCGCGTCTCGGCGGGCGCCAAGCCTGCCCACCACCTCGCCTATGCCAGCTAGCATCAACAGTGGACAACCCCTTTTCTTCGCCGTACGAGAGTACCTACTTCACCTATATTTACATACACATCACCAGATGCGTGCATAAAGTAGATTAATTATTGGCGCCTCCGGACATGTAGGCAATCGTCTACCAAGAGTGTGCATCATATATATGTATGTTACCATCAATAGCAGGCTGGCTGTCGGGCGTTCACTACATACATCCCAGGGCATGCAAGGCGATTTGTCGCAATCGCTCGGTTGGAGTATTATTCCATTCAGCCCTACAGTACCCAGACACTTGGTCGACGGTAAGGAGCCGCCCAGCAGCCCAGAGTCGCGCAATACTTCCGCGAATAAACGATGAGACCGCGCGGGCGTTCGCTTCTGTAAAGCCACTGCGCGCTCCACGGTGCGTAGTTCCGGCACCCCCATCTGGTTCGAGCCCTTTTGGATTTTATCGTAGATTTATTCCGGGCAGGCTAAGCAATAACTCTCTGTGTCTTGCGCGGTCGACGTTTTACGGAAAACAATCGTCCCATCTCATAGCCTTTTCTCCCCTCCCCAGCAACGCAAAAGCTTGGAAAGGTCATACACGAGCATGGCATTTCAGTGCCCAAAGCGTACGGAGAGACCCTGGTCAACGGCCAATGGCGGCTGGGCGTGAGCAAATTCCATACACACTCCCGCAACTCCCACACACACCACAACACGCTCCCAGCCCATTGGTGATTGCCGAATTGGGCTATTGAGAGGGGCGATCGCCTGACGCTACACGACTGTCGTCGTCAATCGGATTTCATCCTCAGAGCATCACTCTTTGAAACCACCCACCCCCAGGCTTATCGCGGGTCCACAGCAATGGTTCCAGACTCTGTTGTTCGCCATCGCTGCCAGCTGCCTACTCTTCAGCGCATGTCCCTGTGCATCTACTGCGGACGGTTCGGACGGCCGGGGCTTGTCGTACCCTTGCTGGTGTCGTGGTCTTTCTCAAGCCCTCGAGGAAGGATGATTGCTGGAACAACGGCTGTAGTCTCCGGGGTATGGGGTCCTTTGCATGGGCCCGCTTCGAGATAAGGCGTACCAGCACGTCCAGACAATTGGATCTACGCCTCCTCGACTTGAGTGTCCCGTGTGGCCCAGCCTTTGCAGCTCATAGGCTATCCAATCTTCAGCACCCAGGATACCAGTAATCTATAAGGTACGTGTTGCATATTTCGCGCACACACTGCATCTGGGGGGATTTTCTCATATCAAACAATGCTTCGGTTGCCACTGTCCCATAAGCCATCCCATCCCATCTGCAGGTGACGGGTTGCCGGGTTGCTGACAGGGAGAGCTTGCAAAATGATCTGTCTCATCGAGCAACCGCGTTATCCCAGATGACCACCCACGAGGGGGGAAAGTCAAGACGGCAAGCCCTCCCTTCCATTGGTCCCAGTGATCCGTCTCGACGACGGTCATTAAGGTTCTCACCTTGACGACGCCCACACCCCGGGAAACTACTACCACATACCGCCGTGTACTCTGCGAGCTGTCCCAACCACAAGGTACTGGTCTGGCAAGCTGCATGGCGCCAAAACGGCTTATGCACAAGTCCTAGGCCAACCACCCCCTTCCCCCATCCCCCCCTTGAACGTGGCATTGGCGAGCACAATGCAACGTCCCGGAGTGCTTCAGCTGGAGAGAGAGGGGAGGGGGGAAGGGGGGTTTGTTTGGGGAATCAGAGACAGCAAATAACGAGGGACAAAAGAGGACAGGACAATCACACAACAGAAACGGGGCAGGGTATATTCTCCAGATAGACCGGTTGAGAATGCCCGGAAACCAAGCCGTCGAAGAAGGGGATTGGTCGACGCGCATGAAAGTACGACGAAGTTTGACTTTCTTCCCCCCCATGTCGAGCTGGGGGAGGGGCCCGTCTGGGATACTACTTACTTACATGAGGGCATCACGCCAAAGCTGCACGGTTCTTTGGGACTGGGTTTAAAATCGTGGTGGTGCACCCTATACCTCGCTGACATATGACACACACACACTCACTCCCTCTCTCCCTCAGTCTCTCTAACGAGCGTCGCGTTTCGCGGACAAGTCCGGATGTAAGCGGAGACTGCTTCGCTCAGTCGCAATTCAGGGTCCTTGCTTGGCGCACATGGTCATTGTGTATGCATGTAAGTCTGTAAGTAAGTATGTACCTACATTGTCATCACTCAACTCAGATCAGTTGAGATTTGGCTGCGGCACAGTATGTCTTGTCTTATTGGGTTTCATATAACAATATGTGTTAGGGGAAATGTATGACTCCATGGGTAGAAAATGAAGAGCGTATTTGCCAATGCACACGGTTCGGTCCTTCCATACGACGACGCGGCCGACGACGACGACGACGACAGTTCCCAATGCCATCGCATCGGTACGGTCGACACTATTTTCGTCCCGTGCACCGTATCTGAAGCTAAAAGCGAGAGAGAGCGGGCCCCCGAAAGTACCTTCCAAGCAGGCAGGGGGGGTTAAAGGCGGCACTATCAATTTGCGGGCTAATTCGACGAGTTGGGTAGTAGTTGGGATATAAATTGTCAGCACTTGCGAGGTCGCCCATTCGTCATACCCACGCAGCTGATTGGCAGAGAAATGGGGCCTTTCTCTATTTCTGTTTCCTCGACTCCAAAAACGGCTATTTCTGGCCCCCACCATCATTTAGTCGACTCCAGTTGGTACCATCGCGCATATCTCAGGTAGACGAATGGCACTTCCACAGGCAGGCCACGCAGAAAATAAGAAAGATCCTATATGCTATTCTGGTGGCCTGCCTCGCAAATTGGATAGCACAAGAGGCTAGCAATTCGTCACAAAAGAAAGGGAACCATCATGCGATCCTTGTCTGCCTGAAGTTCCTTCTCGGTCAATGGTCGTCATAAACATGCACGCATCAATATACATACGTAAAACCAAGTCACCCAGAGTGGCATTGCTACCCCATCTGGTCGCCGCAGCATACGTAGGGAAAAAATGCTCTTTTTACGAGCGAGCCTCGAATACGGTGGATTACTGTTATCCCAAATAGGTTTGCGGTAGGTAAGTACTGTAAGTTGCCAACATTCTGGGATTAATTAACCCAAGACAATGGATATGGCCGCACCAATTATCCATGATCCCATCGTCTTGGTTCTTGGGATTTGACATCTTACGGCATCGCATGGTGGACAGGACAGGACAGGACAGAGGGCATGTACCTGAAGTCGGTACTTTTCCCTTTCTAGATGATGTCGTAAGTGCTGTGCCTTGCCTTACGACCAAGACACTGGCGGGACGTAGACAGACCGCCGGGTCGGTCAGATCAAATCAGCACTCACTTTCTCCCCCCTCCTCGTAGGGCTGGGAGTTGAGTGCTGAGTATTGCCCATCACTCCTGGCCAACCCCACAATATTCGTTCATGTTTCGTAGCTGCGGTGCTCTGTACATGGGCTCTGCAAGCCGCTCAAGTACTCCGTTGGTGGCGGACGGGAAGAGAGGGGTGGGCTTGGCCCAATGGTGGCCCATGCTGTGAACCCGCTGAAACCTCCCTCATGCAGTGTACTTTTGATAGAGGAGTAGAGCAGTGCGGACGGTCCCAAGTCGTACGTGCTTTGACAAATTCCCAAGGGACTGAGGACTAGGTACTGCAGAATACACAAAGTATGGGGTTAGGTAGCTTCGGTGTCGCTATGCCCTTTCTTCTTCTCCAGACTAGCTAGGGAAGCAACAACTGGGATGCATCGCAACATACTTCCATGTGACTGGCGGTATGACTCTCACGGCGACTGCTTCCAGGCGGGACCACGACGTCCTCTTTCGTCGCTCCCGTCGTTCGGCTTGCATACCTGCGCCTATCTGGCGGTCTAGCAGACCCTCGAGTTGGCCATTCAGGTCCTGCCCAGACTTGGCTGGCTAATCATCTTACATCTTGACCTGCACATCGCGAGACATATCTCCATGTACAGGCCGGGTCCTGCTCGAAGGCTGCATGTCCAATGTTCCCCTAGTGCCCGACTGTCGGTGTCGCCGTGTCTCCCGCGATCACGCACGATGGAAATGGGGATGGCTTATGGGGGGGGAAGGGGGGTATTGGGGTTTGTGTCTGTTCGGTAGGGCTGAAGTTGTGAACCCATTCCATGCGAGCGACTTGTTCTACCCGCCTTGGCAACACAGCAGGCCCAATGGAAGCGGCCACGCTGGAACGCAATCTAACCAATACACCGCTTGGGTGCCCGCCCCTTGGAGCGGGCGGCTAACCTGCGACACAGGCTAGCAGGCCCTTTCTGCATGTTTTGGGTCGCCGATCCATACGTACTGCTTGCTCATATGCGATGTCCTTTAGGCGTGGTCGCACTGAGGAAACTACACTGCATGGCGAGGTGTTGGGTGTGTTGCTGGATTGGAGAGTGTGCCATAGGTACTCTACCCCACAACCAACCTAACGCTTCTGATACCTCTACCAGAGGTAGCTGCGTACTTTCGTACTTTCGTACTTTCGAGGCTCCGCTTTGCTCTCTGCTATGCTATGCATGGCCACATCTGCGATCCGCTCCAGCTGAAAGATCGCATGAGATTGTGGTTTAGCATCGGATGTTCAGCATCGCAGCATCGCAATGATTGCGATTGCGCCTTTCGCGCAAGAATGCGGAGGCAGATGCACGCATTGCGCTCGTCATCCGGCTCCTACAACCGTAACCGCTATGGAGGAAAGAACGGCGCCGTTTGATGGGGTCTTTCTGCTTACTAAGTGACCGCAGCTTGGGTGGATATCGCGGGGCCGACAAGAAGGTCCCTCGGGGTTTTGTGGAATTGGCATCTCCCCGGAAGCCCAAGCTTCGAGCTCAAGCTCTCAAGCTCTCAAGCTCTCAAACCCCGACGTGGGGGAGAAAGAGAGAGAGCTCTTGGGTAAATCGGAGCTCCAAGCTCCTTATCGGACAATGACATTTGCCATGTCGCAGAATATTGCCCTCCATGGGGGCCCATGTATTGATGCACTGGATCAATAGAAGGGGGGCCAAGACTAACAGTGACGTGTATACCCAAGCAATGAATGGTATATCGGAAATCAACAAGTATCGGCGCAGGGGTTGTAGGCAGGCGAAGGAGGTTGCTGGATCTGCCCGTGCAGCATGTCATTTCTGCATGTATCAAGGTACGTCGAAGACAGTTGCGACGTTCAACACTGGGCATTTGGAAAATGTATTTTGCCTCAATTGAAGTTGCTGGGGAATTTAGGGACCCAGGGACTGTAGGTATGGCCCAAAAGGGCAAACGCTGTCCCAAGGTTGCGGGTTCAATAGTGCATAGTTGTGTGTGAAAGTGTGTAATCCCTGAACCCGTCGGAAACAGTTGCTTATGACCGAAACAGGCGGATCTTGACGATCCCCGGCAATGTGATTCGCTGTTGTGGTACGACGTATTGTAGGTGGTGTTGGCGGACAGCGGGCGAGTGAGTGAGTGAGTGTGGTGTGCGAGTGATTCACGTTCAGTCACGGCAGCCTGGAACTAGTAAAGTGCCTTTGTGAGGCCAGGAGGAATTTGGCCAATGAGAATGGCGAGAATTGCATCATTTCACCCCCCTCCCCCTCCTCCAAGCCGTCTGCACTGGCTGCGCAATCGCAATAGATTGGGGCGGAGCAGCTCATGCAGCACCAGCACTTCACATTCCACCGCTCTTTGCCAGGGTCTTCATCTATGTTGCTGCTGGCTACAGTGGGTGAATGGCGGTCGGCGGCTCTTTCAACTGCGGAGTTTGCATTGCATGGGCGCACCCTACGTCTGGGTACGTGTGTTGCATTTGATACACACAGAGGTAGCACATGGCAATTTCATGGTACTTACATGCTTCTCCCCACACTTGCATGAGCATGAGCCGACCCTGCGTACTCATTGATGTGTGTTTGTCTATCTGGTGTTTGACCTGCTTTGCAGTCAATCCTGCCGCCGTCTTGGCCTCGAGCCGGCTTCAACTTGCGATACTCATTCGCTTGAGGCAATCTTCTCTTTCAACCTCCTTCAGCGGTCCCCAGACCCGACCTTCCCCGCCCTGTAATTGAAGGCAACCAAGACCATTTAGCCTCCCACCGAGCACTACTACAACTTTGTTATGTTCACAGTGTTCTCCGAGGACCGAAGAAACGCTTCACGGCGCAAATGACCTCGGCGCAATTGTTTGTTTGTTTGTGCGACACCTCCAACCCCATCCGAGCTGAACCAAACCTGAGCCATCACATTCCAACCGCGACTCTGCAATTAAGATACGCCCGGCCTGTCTGATGATGTTATTCCGAATCCTACGCCATAGATTAGCGGAGGAACACATGACCGGACATCTCGAAAAGTCCACTGCGATAGGACCTGGCTACCCATCACGTACGGAGCAATCTTATCCGTCGCGCATGTAACGCGCGACAGCCTTTGGGTCAAGGCTTTGAGCCCAATCCTCCGCGGGCTAAGCCCCTGACGTATTTCAACTCATACGATGTTTGTTTGACAAGGGACCGACCTCAGGTAGGCATCGAGGCTCAAGCCGCCTTGGCCCTAACCACGCGCGCAGGATCGGGATTCGCTTGTTACTGAGATGTTAACCCCGACCCAAGCCCAGCGTCGTCGTCCTGATACGATCCTCCGGCGGAACGTCCGCCGGCAAGAGTGGAGAGAGGACTCGCTATCGATTCACGCTTTGGCTAGTCAGGTAGATAAGTAATACTCGACGAACATGATTCAGGGTGAGCTGTGATTTGGTCCACGCCAAGCCAGAGCCAATAGCATCGTCCGATTTATTCGGACTATCTCCAAGTTTAAATCACCTGGCCTGCTACTGCCCAGCACCGAACTCCGAATAGCCTCGAGCTCCACCACAACGCCTGGTTCTTGTAGATATTGCTAAAAGGCAGTTGCACCAGGCTGCTGACAAAACCATTACTAATTCCAAGCATATATCTTCTTTTTTGTTGCTGCGGCCCTCACCGAGAGCATAGAAAATCACGGTCCCAGACGGCACAGCACTCTCTTGTCGGGACCGAGCCATGGCTAGAATAGTACGAAGACGACTTGGCCTGGTTTCTTTCCCCTTCCTTCGGCCCCCAACCCAAGGCTGGTCGGTCGCGAACCACCGCCCGTAGATGCAGCATGACCAGCTGTCCACCACACAGCCAGCCAGCACTACGTCATATCCTACCGAAACCTTCGAGTCATTTGCCCAGCGATCCCACTATCTGCTCTCGAGGGCCACGATGGCGCGACAACTAGCATTTGTAATCCATGTATACGGAGTAGAATATCATAACTATATCATAAACCGATGGAGCCTATATCGAATGAAGATCGGTATTTCATTTCCCTTCACATCACCTGCCACCGGTCAGGGCTGGGGGTAGTTTGGCGCTTGAGCCTATCCGACCACAAGGTAGCGTCGAATCAACTTGGTTCCGGGTGTCGGGCACCGGTCGCCTGGATTTGCATGGGTACTGCCAGTCTGCCACTGCCTCTTCGACAACTTTCTAGTACAGCACGGCTCAGATGGGGAACGTGGCTGATTGGTACAGTAGGTGGAGATAGGTACTGCTGCATCCCCGTTTACAAGGCCGAGACTAATGGGATATCCCGCTTCTGGGAGCTCTTCGTATATACGGCCAATCAGAGGCGTTCCCAGGCAAAAAACGGGCCTGGGCGTGCCAGCCAGCCAATGTACTCCGTACCCAATTCCTCAAATGGCAATCTGGCACTTTCACTATCGAAGCTATGAGGGGGATTGGCTGATTGGGATTGCCAGCTCTTGGCAACGCTCCTTTGCCTACCACCGGACCAACCAGCCCGTTTCGCTCTGGTCTGCCTTCGCGGAAGGGCTAGGGTCAGGGCCCCCGGCCCAAGAAGGGACGAGGACGGGCAAACCAAAAGCCCCCCCAGGTTCGACCACGCGAGAACGACGCAAGCCTGCCGACACCGTCAGCACCTTGTTCAACTTAAAATAATCCCTTGCCGTACGCTACTACTACATGCTTGCCTACGCCCTACGAGATTACTGCCCCATGTCAGTCAGCAGACCGTTGCGGCCAGGCCGGATTGGGAGTGAGTGGGCGAGGGGCGATACTCCGTACCGTTCGCTGCGTACAGCAGAAATGGGCGCCGCTGATGCGCATACACATATCGACCGGCCAAGCTCGGTGGAGCAGGATAAGGAACTTGGGAACTCAGCCAAGGTTTACAGCTTTGCCGGTAACCGCTTCAGCTCAGCTGGGCCTCTGCTTCTGCTACTGCGCCCTCTCTCTCTCGCCCGCTCTCTTTCTCTCTCTGTGGGATTACGACGTATTCAAAGGTCTGTCTCTCGCGAAAGCCACACAATCATAATTTGCGCTCTTCGGGAGCACTAAGGCCAAGCGAGACGGCCCTGGGCCGTCTCGTTTATGGCATGGTTACAAGCGTGTGCACTGGTGTGTCTCTGGGGGCGGGGGTATGCAAACGATGAGATATGTATATGTGATGAAGTATAGGCAACCTGCGTATCTCAGATGGCATCTGTGCTTCCAAGGGCCCCCCTCCGAAACATGCGCCTCTCCCTTATCTGGGTCGTTGTGATTAATCCCCTTGTCTCAGCTGGCTGTGATGTGGAGGACTATACGGATCCAGCCTTATATTAATACTCGGATATCCGCACCTGCGCCGCAGGCATCTTGTTTGTCCAGGCTGCCAAGTCGAGCCGTCGAGTTACTTACTTATCGCCCCGTAAATGGCACTGCATACATGTACTCAAGCATATGTAGGTAAGTACTTACAGAGTCAAAAGGCTCCTGGAGCCCTTTCCAGCCCGCTGATTTGATGAAAAGGGCTATGGTGCATTAGTGTCACTGAGTGGACGGGCCTGTATCCACAAAATGTATTTTGAAAGGCGACGGTCGCCGGTTTATGGGCTGGGAACGCTAAGGAAAAAGGTACATGCTAATATCCTACCCTAAACTCCGGCAAGTCGTTTCTTGACAACCAATCCAATCAACATTCACCCAACATTCGTTTTTGGGCAACGAGAGTGCGATGCATCATCGCCGTTTTGGCTTGGCTATATTCGGCGATCTAGGAGAGAGAATCGGTGCCATCAAAAACCCATCGAGGGAAACGATATCAAACAGTTCGAGTCTATTCGGCCTTTCTCCGACCACACATGGATAAGGTACTTTGGGCCCAAATCCCTGCCGTTCCTCTGCCGCTTTTACCTCTGTCCAGAGAATCTGGGCTAATTTATCTGCTCCAGCTATATAGTGGGAGCCAGCCAGGGTCTGCCTTTTCCCCTTCCGCCCACTATAATCGGAGGGTACAGATGGACGGAAAGGGAAAGGCAGACCCTGGCCCATGCTGTACCAATCTGTCAGTGAGCAAGGTCCGTCTGTCTGTTTGATTAGCCCGCGTTCCCATGCCAGACAGGGCCCCCGCTCAACCCTTCTTCATGCAATGGATTTTGGGGGCGGAAAATCCGTTGGAGAAATGTACATCTCGTTGAAATTGCTCGATTGGGGAGGGACAATAACTCCTAGGTTAGATCTCCCGCGCCCACAACCACACCGGCGGGTCTCGCTGGGTTTTTCATCTGTGCTTTCCGTTGGTAATTGCCAATTTTTGCTATTGCAACCGCACCGGCATACGCCAAGGAGGCACGGTACGGTCGTCGCACAAGTAATAATACAACAACAACAAACAATGACGACAGCCGATGATTGATACGCATTGGCTCCATCTTCCTCCCAAGCATACCATTCTATCGCAAAAGATCTGGGCTATGTTGTTCATGTTGCATGCGTTTTAGATATGTTCCCTTGGGCGTGCTAATCAAGTAGGTAGGTAGGTACTTTCGGTTTCGTCGTTTCCGGCCCCGATCAGTGGCAGGAACCGGAATTCAAGCTACCTCCTTCATGAGTGCTGGCGTGCGGCACGGGTTCCTTCCTACCTTGCTACGATGATTCATACATGGGGGGCTGTGGTCGAAATGCGGTACCTGATGGGAGAATGGGTCAAATGCGAACTTGGTAGATGCTCCCGTTAACTTTGAAGACGGAGCATTTGCATAACGGCATATTCACGAGCGGACACGTGAACCAGCGAATGAGAGGAGAGAAGAGGAGAGGAGATGAGAGGAGTTAGTTACAGGCCTAGACCTGTCTGTCCTGCCCTGCCCGCACTGATCAGGCGATGTCGAGGTTACCAAGAGGTCTGGCAGCTCGTGGCTCGGGTTGGGGGCCAATCAGTCTGTGTAACTCGACGAGGTGGTATCCCCAAGTTGCCCATAGTCCGAGAAGGGCAGTCTTGGGTTGAGTCTTGTGTAACGCTATAGAGCGTGGGAACAAACAGGGTTGGGTTGCGGGTTATCTAAAGTTAGGAGAGTATACGCGGGTCCGCAAATGAGTGAACCACCTGCGCCAACCACCCTGGCTCTCCAAGAGAGAAAAATGCCTAACCAACAATAGCCAGCCCTGCCTGTCAACTGGGACCTGTGACTGGGACTAGGGACTGGGCCCCGTTTGTGTGGGTTTTGCGCCTTGGGGCTTGGAGTCTTTCTGTGCCCGCCGTGGAAAACACGCGCTAGTCGAAAAGTACAACACATGATTGGTAAAGGTCTGTTACTCAGATTCCCGGTCATCTTTTGTCCCACCGTGGACCCTCTTACTAACATGGAGTGCGGTACCTAGATATAGATCAAAACTCAATCTCTCGCCGTTTCTCGGCAGACACGGCGCGCAGCTCCTTGGCGGACGGCGCTGTAACCCGTAAACCTGTAACTCTCCCAACAATTCCATTAGCATGCCATCTGGATATCGCTGCGGGGAGAGACAGAGAGCGAGAGAGAGAGAGAGAGAGAGAGCGCGCACATGTCCCAAAGAGACGCGCAAGCGTCTGTCCACATACTGTGGGCGGACCAGGGATGGGAATTCACTCCGCGGAGGATCCCATTGATCAGATGTCGCTGGTTGTATGTGTACCAGCAGGTCCGAAAACACACATGCGAGCGAAAGCATTGATTGCCAGTCTCCTTTTTGTCCCGAATTCCATCCAAGTATTTCACAGGAGATAAAGCAGCAGCAGCACGTCATTTGCAAACACACACACACACACACACACATCAAGTGCCAATCCAGTGTGTTGCCTTGCCGACTTGTATTGATCTATCTAACAATAGGCATTGTCGTCGGCCCCGGCTATACCTCGTTACACACATCATCAATAGCCAGGTGACCGACTGTGATGCAACTCTATATTCCGGAGAAATGGGGGCTAGCTAGCCGCCCATGTATCTGTAGCTCGTAGTTCCTCCAGCTTTCCCTCCACTGTCGCTCCGTTGCCGTGCACCATCACGACAGACTTGGCGGATTCCTAGCCATGTCTAATTCGGTGCCTGTCGCAAGGAAAAGACCTATGCATGCGTGGAAGACAAGCTGGAAGTTTCGTGATTCCTGTAGCGCGCTGGCGGCCTTGGCTTAGGTGTATAGTCGGGGCTTTTATGTGCTATTCATATCTCCTGCAAGTCACGTATGCATGCATCTGGCCAGTGGTGGTGACCCAATCCCCTGGAAAAAGGGCTGCCTGATTGGACTGCATTAGGATGACCATGGGTTGGTTGTGTGCACTGATCTGCACAACTGTGAGAGCAGCCTTCTACGAATAAGTGTATGCCTGCTCGCACATGGTTCGCATATGTAGCCAAGGCAGAAGGCTAAAGGGGGCGGTAGGGTGGGTGTACAGGCGCAGATCGATCTGTTCTTGGAACTCGAGACGTGACAGCACAGTACCTTCGGTCCCGGCGGCCTTTCGCTAATATCACAGAAACGCATCAAGAATAATCAAATAGTAAAAAGGGAAAACAACTAAACACAATGAGTACGCTTTACATGGTTAGTTCTCTGGCCTACTGCCCTGGACGTGCGACGCAGTCAGGCTTCCCTGTCTCTCCCAATGATCCTTTCGCGGCACCTTGCTGCGATAGGATTTGTCGGCTCGGCTCCTGCGGCGATAAGGGCAGAGTTGGGACTTTGAGAACGAATCGCAGTCAGGGTACATGGCCTTGCACGGCTCTACGCTGGCCCGTAAACACATGGTTTTACGGTGCTTATTTTCCCCATACGGAGCTAAGTGACAGGAAGAGGAGAGCACCAGGGGGGCCATGGTCATATGATGCCCTCTGGAGAGACCCCAAACTCCACTCGTGGCGGGCGCCAGAGGCATGGGACCAGGGGATCATAGTGCATAGGGCTTGCAATGCAATGGTCGGTGCATGCATTGATCCATTATGTAGGTCAGGATGGACAAGTCAACAACAGGGCGCGATCTTTCACGAAAGAGGCAACTATGGACGGACCGGCGTCGCTTGGAACCAACAGCTGCAACGGTTGCGCCGCCAGGGAGCCATCCGGGGGGTTTAGTTATATGGTTGGATGCTCCTCAGCGGCGTAAAGTCCCGTCGTCGTCCCTCGCATGGTGCGTTTGGTCCGAGGAGGATATCGGATTGGATGTTAAACGGTTTGTAATTAATCAGCTCGGCGAGACTACCAACATATTCTCCGAATTTGCTGGCTGACGCGTAACATCTTGCCATGGTGAAGTTTGCTTGGTTTTATTGTTATTGTTGCTGTTGTCGGACTTGATGATTCTCAGCCCTATGCGGAGCGAGACAAAAGCAGGTAAGACGGACGGCGCGGGCAGTCTGACATGACAGGTGAGTTGATTGACACCTGCGCGGCTCTCGACAGGAGAGAAAACGTGTTGGTTCGAGGAAGGGAAAGAAGGAAAAGTCCCCGGCCCAACCCCATCCCAAAACGCTCTTACCCGTCATCGTGGCACACCACGTGGGTTACGTAAGAACTCTATCTTTAGGCTTCCTTCCCCTCGGTGTTGCCCTTTTTTTCTGAGCTGTCTGTTTGCTTGCTCGACCCCGAGTCCGAAGTTGACAGATCTGGCTTACGAAGGCGCGACCGGGAGCGAGACCGAGAGAGAAGAAGCAATGGGAATATCGCCCCGGCTGCGGCTCTTTTGTCTAAACAACGCCCAACAACAACGACAAGACAGACAAAAGATTGGCCCCAAATCTGGTGGCTTCCACGCCCATGCTTTCCAATCCAACGCAGACGCAGTGGTCCTTTTCGTGCATGACCCCGACCCAGCTAGTCCGAGCTCCGAGAGAGAGAGACACGGGGAGAGAAGGATCGTCCACGTTCCAACGTGGCTCTACCGGGGCTGAATGTGCAGAGGAGGTTACATGTCCTGCAAGCCATCAATGGACTCGACGGCCATCCGCGGCGCGATTGGACAGCTCGCTTGCCCAGTTTCAGGCCAATTCCCCTGCGGTTCCGGCGTCATTAGTGAGCATGTACATTGACTGCTTTAATTAGACGCGGCATACGAAGTACACTGAGAGAGGAAGTGGTCAGATGCCCACCAGCCTGCACACACACACACACACATCTCTGGCTGCCCCCATGCTAGCTAGCGATTAGGCGCGCATTTCAGCTCGACCCTTCTTGGTCCCCGACAGATGCGACAAGAAATGATGGATGGTGGACGCGCGGCGAATCGGGTCGGGCTGACCATCCACACCGGCGAGCCATGTGAGCCACCAGCCCACGATTTGTAACGATGATGGCGTGTCTGATACTGGGACACATATACCCTCTAGAAGGATGATCTCAATGTCAGCAAGCGGCATGGAAGGACCGGGGCTTCACCTCGCTCTCTCGCCCTCTCTCCCCCCATCTTTCTTTCCCCTTCCCCCGCAACTAAGAAAGCCGGCCAGGAAGCAGGGGTAGCTGAAACCTGGGGGGAGAGGTGATCGCCAGACGCAGCGGAGTCTGTCCACGTCGTCTTCCCGCTCCCGTCGCCGTCGTTTAGCATCAGGCTCTAGTTGCTATAGAGTGGCGACCCCTTTGGGTGAACTGAAGAGGACTCTTATCGCCAAAGTGGCTTCCTCTATCTGCCTTTTGTACGGAGTGGCTCCCATGGCGTCGATTCGGGGCCCTTGTTCGGCGAGCTTGCCAAGACGTGATTGGCCGGCGACTGTGAACTGCCTGCCCCAACCGTCCCACGCGAAATCTTTCTGTTCTGCGCGGTTTATCCCTCAAGTAGTGGCTCGAGTAGACTGAATGTCACTGGCGAGGGGACACGGGCGAGCTGAATAGAGCGAGGGTATATCTCTCGCTAATGGGTCGGGTCCTATTGACTTCCAATTGTTGTCATCGATGCATGAACTTGATAGAGAGACGACATCTCACCAACCTCATCATCACGGCAACCGCTACAGTAACTGCCGTGCTGACAACCACTATCAAGGCGGCTTCGGCCGCGGCTTCGCCTACCAGTACCAATCGGGCCACCCCGCAAGGAGGCATTCTCGAAGGGGTCCGGCCCAATGAGTATAGCGCCTCGGACCCGATCAAGCTCTTTATCATTCAGGTACGGATAGGGGGTAAACCCCGTTCATTTGACCAAACCTCGGTGAAGCATTTAAGAGAAGAGATATGATAATTACTCCCTACCTGGTCCCCGCTGTTGCAGTAGACATGTATCCTTTGAAAACCGAGAGATAAATATATATGTAGCTATTTGTTTGTTTACCGTTTGCCACGGGAAGAAAGAAAAACCAGTTGTTGAGCAAATCAAAGTATGGAGACTGATCGCTCCCTGATTATACACCCACCCGTATATAGGCCGGCATCATCATCATCCTATGCCACCTGCTGCACTACCCGCTCTCGCGCTTCGGGCAGCCGCGCGTCATCGCCGAGGTCGTCGGCGGCATCCTGCTGGGGCCGTCGGTGCTGTCGCGGATCCACGGCTTCCGCGACGCCATCTTCCCGGCGGCCTCGATGCCCGTCCTCAACAACGCGGCGAACCTGGGCCTGGTCCTGTTCCTGTTCCTCATCGCCCTCGAGGTCGACATCCGCCTCTTCACCGCCAACTGGCGCGTCGCCCTCGCCCTCGCCGTCGGGCTCGCGGGCATGCTCCTGCCCTTCGGCCTCGGCTGCGCCGTCGCCTGGGGGCTGTATCACGCGTTCCACGGCAGCGACGAAGGGACGGCCGTGGTCGTGCCCATCGACTTCGGCGTCTACGCCCTCTTCATCGGCACCGCGCTCGCCATCACGGCCTTCCCCGTGCTCTGCCGCATCCTCTCGGAGCTCGGACTGCTGCGCACGCCCGTCGGCGTCACGGTCCTGGCCGCGGGCGTCGGCTGGGTCCTCCTGGCCCTTTGCGTCGCCCTCGTCAACAGCAGCTCCGGGCTCGTGGCCCTGTACGTCCTGCTCGTCGCCGTGGACTGGGTGCTCGTCCTCGTCTTCGCGATACGGCCTGGGTTTCACTGGGTCCTCAGGCGGACGGGCAGTATTCAGAATGGGCCGACGCAGGGCGTGGTCGGGTTGACCGTCTTGCTCGTGCTGACGTCGGCTTGGCTCACTGGTAAGCTGGATAGTCTATTCGTCAGGTTTTTTTGTTTCCTTTTTCTATTTATTTGTTTTGGACTACGACTACTGACAACCGAACACGCGCAGGCATCATCGGAGTACACCCCATCTTTGGCGGGTTCCTCGTCGGGCTGATCTGCCCGCACGATGGGGGGTTCGCCATCAAGCTGACTGAGAAGATTGAAGACCTGGTCACCGTCCTGTTCCTGCCCCTGTATTTCGCGCTTTCGGGCCTGAACACGGACCTGGGCCTGCTGAACGACGGGCTGACCTGGGCCTACGTTGTGGCCGTCTGCGCCATCGCGTTTGCCGGTAAGATCGTCGGCGGCACCCTCGCGGCCCGGGCCAGCGGGCTAGTCTGGCGCGAGAGTTTCACCATTGGGTGTTTGATGAGCTGCAAGGGGTTGGTGGAGCTGATCGTTCTTGTAAGTCCTGATGGGACTATCTCACATACTACTTAGACATCTGACCATGCTGTTTTTAGAATATCGGGCTACAGGCCAAGATCCTCTCCCAGACCACGTTCACGATCTTCGTGGTCATGGCTCTGGTGACTACGGTGGCTACGGCACCTTTGACAAAATGGCTGTATCCGCCTTGGTATCAGAAGAAGCTCGAGCAATGGAAGCGTGGCGAGATCGACTGGAGCGGAACGCCACTCAATGGACCAGACGACGATGCACACAATATCCACAACAACGTAGCAGACTCGGCCAGAAACTACAAGACACTACTATCCGTCGCCTTCCCGTCTACCTTCGGATCGACAGCCTCCCCAGCATCTTCACCTTCATCTCGCTCCTCGGCGAGGAACCCGAAGAAGACGTCGCCGCAGCAGCTCCTCCCACACCAAAGCAGGACGACGACGAGAACACCAAACCCGCCGCATTCAAGAGGAAGAAGCGGCCGCTTGAAGTCCACGGCCTGCGCATCCTGGAACTCACGGACCGCACCTCCTCGGTCATGAAGGTGACGGAGAGCGACAACGTCGAGCTCGCCCGGCGGGACCCCGTCGTCAACACCTTCAAGACCTTTTCGCGGCTGCACGACGTCGCCGTCTCGGGCGGCGTCGTCGTGGTCCCCCAGGACGCATACGCGCAGACGGTCGCGGCGCAGGCCGCGGCGCAGGAGTCCAACTTCGTGCTGGTCCCGTGGAGCGAGGTTGGCAAGCACACGGACGACGAGTCGGCGCCAGCGGTGTCTTCGACGCAGGACCGTTTTGGGGGGCGGTCGCATCACGAGTTCGTCCAGGGCGTGCTGTCGGGGGCGGTCTGCGACGTGGGAATCTTCATCAGCAACGGCTTCTTCGGAAGTGGCATCACTCCCGGCGGCGTCGAGTCAGGATTGGAGAAGACGGAGGTAGGCGGCTTGTCTCGCAGCATCAGCGGGTATTCGCTGCGCAGCCATAAGGAGGCCGCGCAGCCCCCGGTCGCGGACAAGTCCCACCACGTCTTCGTGCCCTTCGTCGGCGCCGCCGACGACCGCGCCGCCCTGCGCTTCGTGCTGCAGCTGGCCCGGAGCCCGCACGTCACCGCCACGATCGCGCAGCTGATTTGGGAGGAAGAGATGGAGGCTGGCGCTGCCGGTGACGACGCTAATGAAATCACCGTCGCCGCCGGCTCAACGATGGGCGATGACAAGTATGCTGCGATTACTGCCGATACCACCGCCGCCCAGGACGACAGCTCGATGCTCTCCAAGGTGCGCGGCTCACTCCCGGCGGCCCTGGTCGAACGCATCAGCTTCGTTGAAGTGACGGTCAGCAGCGGCGCGGCCGTAGAGTCTGCTCTGAAGCTTGCTAGAGAGGCTGTGGGCCAAAACGCGCGCAATGCTGGAGACATCATCGTCGTGGGCCGCCGGCACCCCAGTCTGGAGAAGGACCATGAGTCGTCTTCACCGTCATCCAAGGCCAGGGGTGGACAGCAACAATATTTACACGTGATTCTGGTCTACGGGCTACGATATCTAGGGGCGGCAGGAGTCTCTACGTGACGTTGGAGTTGAATGACATTATTCCTAGGTATATATCGCGTCTGAGGTCGGGCATATACACGATTCGCCATCTGGGAAATGATAACTATCGTTTGTTGTATACTTCTTCTTCATCTAAGAGGGAGTTCTACGAATACTCAGCACATTTATTGTTCTTTCGAGGGCCATTGGGCTCCGTCTGCACGCAAGGGTCCTCACCATTGACTAGCTATACATAACGTAGTTTGACTGATCCCAGCCTTTTCCTCATCCGCCATGAGCCGCATGCTACCTACCTACTACCTGCCACAGCCTTCTGGCACGCCGCTTTATTGTTGAACATACACCACTGGACCAAAAGCCAACGGCCGACCGAAGGGCTTCATCGGTACATTGGTATATCACTCGTCAGAACCAACTTTTATCGAACAAGAAAGGTACTCGAGCAGAGCCGGGAAATACCTTCGCAGTCACCCGTGTCGATCATCGCCTGGTCCGTCCTTCCTGTATGCAGTGTAGTTCTTCTCGGGAATCTACGACGATACCGCCCAGGCAGGAGGAATATCTGTACCACGGTTGTGTGATGGGCGAAGTCACTCTCATACCACATCACGAGAAAGTCGCATTATCGGCCCGTTACGATGCAATGTAAACGCCACGGGACTGCAGGGTGCGATGCAAGCAATGCCCAAGTAGGTAAATAGGGAGGCAGGCCGGAAAGCGCAGCCCTAGAAGGAAGCAATCGGGAGAAGGAGGGGAGGAGACACTCGGGCGAACAAATCTACACTTCTGATTAGGACAAGTAGGGGTCCCCTCATACATAGTCTCCATCACCCTTCAAGCCGTCCCTCCAAGCCGCAGTGCAGCCCGCGTGACGATCCCCAGTCCCCAGCCCTCTCATGGGGGGAATGGGGGGAGGGTTCGTTTCAGCTCGGCTACGGTGAAGCCTCTTGGAGGGGACGCCACATACGACTTGAGCCGCTCCTGTGATTAGCTGCGCAGAACGCCGAATGTCTCAAAGTCGGACCATTAGCCTACGAGCGTGCCAAATCACGGGGATTGGGGCTTCACCGGCCTCCATCCTCGTCGTACATCTCGGCGATATCAATAGCCGGGGAGAAAAGTAAAGTGACGACAAGGTATGATGCACGGACAGCTCTGCCAGAAGCTGTCTATCGCCATGGAAGTTACGTACATCGAGTGATCGACATACCAAAAGGATGGGTAGGCAGATAGGCCTACCCGTCCATGCAGTAGTTGTAGCATCCTCAAGCCTTCCCTGCTTTCCTCGAACAGCAGGAGGGTAAGACATCCATATGGACCATCCCGAACCCAGTACCAAGGCGACGGGTCTGGAAAAAGAAATAATAGCTCAAAAAACACAAGATATCATGCACATGACCACTTTTAGCTGGCTGGGGTACCTCGAGAAGCGCCACACGACGCTACTCCCCAGGAAGTGAAGAAGAGAAAATGGGAAAAGGAAGCACAGCTGCATCCTCCAAGACCATAGCCCCTTGGCACGAGAGGGATGCGTAGTATGTGGGTGAGCGCACTTCACAATGTACGGTGCGCAGCTTGGAACAGCAAACAAGTATTTGTGAAGATTATATTTTGGCATCGTGGTCGACCAATGTACACACCCAAAGAGACTGTCCTTTCTATGCCGAACCTGTTTTTGGACCTGCTCCCATGCCCCAGAGTAGATACATACTCCCTCCTCGGCCAGCCGTCGTGTCTGAGCTGACTAGTATGTCCCCCATCACCGTGTATGATAACGCCGCTTTCCCCGGGACATAGAAACCCGTACAAAAGACGTTATGCGCAGCTATATGTAGATGAAAAAAAAAAATAAGGAAAGAGGGGTGTTTGCGAAAGACATCCGCGTCATCAAGGAGGAGCAACACAAAACGTGACACCATAGATCCGCCCATAGCCATGGTAGAGCCAACAACTCCTCCAAACATGAACACGAAAAAGGATTTATATACCTTCAACTAAAGCAATAACATCAATAGCAACGCTTCGCCCGCCAGATAGTAACTCCGTAATGCTCCCGAAATAGAAAACCCGCCTCCGGCTGACGGAGCCTTATAGGGCTGTTGGCCAGATGGCAGAGTCATGCAACATGTGGGTGAATCCATGAAAACTCCACTCAGTAAGGCCGGACAAGTGGGGACGCGGAGACGGTAAAACCCACGATGATCTACCGGATATCGCTGGGAGTTGTTTCAGTCTTCCAGAGTCGCCAGCCCCACCAATCATGATGAGCCTACCGACATGGTTGAGGAGCTAAAACTCTCGTCATCCGTGATGCTGCAGTGATCATCGTCGTCGCTCCGGACATGCTGCCATAGCCAGTGTCTGTCTCCATGTTCATGCCAACAACGGCTCTGGTCACGGCGAGGCACCTTTCGACCATTTCCTGCTTGACTTCTTGCTCGAGCCAGAGGTCCTTGCCGGCCCAAATCCTGAGACTTCCGGATAATCTCTCAAGCGCACCGCTGCAGGCCTCGGCCGCGAACTCGTGGCCGGCGAGCCTCTCCATCAATGTGAAGGCTGACGCATACCCGAGCAGTGACATATCGTCGCTGACGTGAATGTCGTCTTCGATGATGGAGTATACGTCAGTAGGCTCCTCTGGAGGCCCGTAGCGTTGCAGGTGCGCAATCGACTTGGCACACTGGAGACACATGTAAATCTCGGCTTCGGAGAGAACAGATGGCGAGATCTTGACCTGGGGCGTAGTAGGCGACGATGGTGCTGACTCGGAAGGTTCGTTGACAAATGTCGAATTCGCCAACGGTCCGATGGCCTGGATGACGGCAGCAATGTTAGCACCACGCTTCTCGTTGAAGAAGACGGCGCGAGCGACAAGTGCACGGTTCTGCGCCACGGAGCCAACAGGGGCGGTTCGAATAGCAAGCGTAATGCCATCTTCAACAAGCTGCTTGATGTCGCCATTTTCTTCTTCGCGGACCAGAAGACTGTTCGTGAGAGCGGTTTGAAGTGTCATCGTAGACCACCATGCAGCCACTGCATCCATTGGGGAAAGAATGGCAGCATCTTCCACCACGGTGTCCATACCATCAGTACACCAATGGCGTTGTGTGCCGTGGGGCGGTTCCAGGCCAGGTTGTGCACACGCTGAATGATGCTGGTATCCAGAACCTCATCGGTCCTGCTCAAGCAGCATGGCCAGATGATCGGGAAGCTCGTCCTCCGATTGATCACGACCGCCGCGTCGCAGCTGGGTCAGAAGTCTATGCAGGTGCTTAGCCTCGTTCCACTTCGCTCGGGCAAGCTTCGAGGCGAAAGTGTTCACGATACCAAGCTGTACCCCAGTGAGGCCGATCTCCCAAAGCAGGACACGAATGTGCAGTGCCTTGAGCATGAGTCTCAGGGGGGTGTTGGGCAGGGTACCCGACGCGAGGAGGGTCAGCGTAAGCCGGCTCTTGCTGATCTCAACGTCACCACCGGCCAATTGGGCATCGAGGGCAATCGCCCAGGCCTGGATACGAGCAATCTCTTGTTCCTCCGTGAGTCCCGTTAGCATCTGGTAACCCGTAACGCCGATGAGATTTCGGAGACTGAGCTTGACAGCCTTCAGGCCAAGAGCTGCGGCTTCAAGGAAGAAGTTGTGCCGGGGTACCCAGACAGTCTGAATGGCCGTAAGCCATGCCTGTCGTCGGACGTGGATCGGAGAGGCCAAGGACGGGGCTGCCTCGGGTGAAGCCTGGGCTTCCTTCCCACTCTTCGGGCCGGGCGACTTGGGCTTGAGCAGCGCTGGCAAAAAGAACCAGCAGACACTGCAGAACAGTAGGAGAAGCTTGAGCGAGTAAATAAGATCGGCGGAACCAACTTGGTAGCCCATCAAGTTGAAGTTCAAGGAAGACATCAAGGAGCCCACAAGTTGTACGGGGAGAGCAAACAGCCCACGACCCTCCGTCGACTCATTGTTCTGCTCACTTTCCCGGACGACCTCCAGGACCATTAGGCCGGCCAGAGAGCCTACCATCAACTTTCCGAAGTAAGGACCAGCATTGTGCCAACCTCTGGCATCCATTGGTTGCTGGTGCTGTTGTTGTTGGATCTGTTGCTGTCGGACGAGCGAGGCATTAGGTCTATAAGATTGCTGAGGGACAGCGTAGGGTTGTCCGACGGCCAACTGGGCAGCCAGTATACGCTTCATGTCATCTGGCACTTGGATCATCCCTTGACCGTCGCTCGCGCCAGGCGTGGCCATGGGCGAGTTGGTATATCCTCGAGAGTCGGTGATGTAGGCCGGTGGCGATTGTTGGGGCTGCTGCTGGATAGGGCTCAACGAGCCGTTCATGGCACCCGAAAGGAACAGCTTCTCAAAAGCTGCGATGCGCGCTTGCATTGTGTTATTTTCCTCCATTAACCGGTTATTCCGCTTCTCGAGATGCCGGATATACTCGGTTGCTTTGCTTAGGACCTACATTAAGGTTTAGCCACAACGTACTACTTGTCGAATCAAGACGCCGGTATTTAGACAGGAACTTACAGTTGCCTTATTGAGCTTGTGTGCAGGGGTCAAGCCATGCAGTTCCTCGCGATCCTCGGTTGTATCCTCACCCCGAGCACTCTTGGACATAATACGTAGACTTGGTACGCTGTCACGCAGGGCGGCGATCTTGTCATTCAAATTGGTACGATACCTCTTCTCGATGGCGTTATGGGCCGACTTCTTCATAGGATGCTCCAGGTCATCATCGTCTTCATCGTCGTCGGCGGAAGACTTTCGCTTCCGACTCGATTGGCTCTGCCCCTCGGGAGAGGACATGAACGGAGATTTGCGGGCGCTTGACGCCGACTCCGGACTCGGCTCGCTCTTTGGCGACGAGTGATATTGCAAATGCGGCGGCATGGCAATCTTGGAGAGCTTTTCGCGTTGGGCTTCAGTAAGGGTGTTGTAACTCCCGGTTGAAAGGGAGGTGGTGGTGTGATGAGGCTGGGCGACGTTCGATGGTGTTGCTGTAGCTAGCAGACCACTCGACATTCCGGCGCCGGTAGTTGATGTCGTTGGATCAGTTTCGGTAGAAGGTTGCGGGAGCAGGCTCGGGTCAGCTACAGGTTGTTGTCCCGAAGGCTTCCAGCTGTCCTGGTAGAAGTTGGTAGCATCGTAAGTGTCAAACGGCTGACTATCGTCAAATGCCCAACTAGGATCGCCAAAGATCTGATCGGCTTCCGTGGCTGGCACCACCCTCGTTGCCATCATAAAAGGCCATTGGGAATTAGATGCATGCAATGCAAAGGGTCGAGATTGGATTTGCTTGATTCCAGGCCAGGTCTGCAGGAACCGCCGCTCTTGGTCAGTGAATGTTGTAAGAATGGGGTGTTTCGTCAGGCGATATGGGCGTGGGTGGGCTGATTATCAGGTCAGGCCTTGGGCCAACACGGGCGGTAAACAAGATGAGCCTACGGGCCCTAGCAAGGTAGGTTTTGGGGGGGTGGTAGGCTCGTAAGATGTCCAGCTCGATATAAAACGGGAAAGATAAAAGACGAGGAGGGCCAACAATGCGCAATCGTGGATTTGAAAGATGTTGATGGAGAGTTTGTAGAACCACAACGGGCAGATTGCGATTCGATACAATGCTCAAAGATCGAAGTCGTTCGTTTCACAGTGGGTCTCAGATGTTGGTGAGAAAGGCCTTGCCTTGTCACCCACACACACAGTAACCTAGCAGCAGCAAGCAAGCCAGGAGATTGGATGTGTGTTTCCTCTGCGGGCGGAGCCAATAACTCGTGCACCCGTAGACGGCGCGACTCTCTCTGCCCTGCGCAATCTCTATTACCCTACAGCAACTGATCGATCGTTCGATACCCGCGTCTCAGAGTAAGGGCCTTGCTGCTGGAGCTCTTCTTTTTCTTCTTCTGCTTGATCTTCTTGCTCTAGAGGGTGTGGGAGTATGGCGTGTGGAGAGGGGGGGTGCTAGAGCGGGAAGAGACGAGAATGGGAGTGAACGGGACTGGAACTGGACGATTGGGACTGTCAGGACGTGGTGGTGCTTGGACTCTGGGCTCGTCTTGGTGCGTCCTTTGGTTAAGGCGTAGCAAGGGGGCGTTTGGGAAATCGAACGATACTGAGACAAATTCGCTCTAGTCGGTCCCACCCGCCGAGGGGTCAAGAAAAGAGGGACGGCGAGGGATGGCGAGGGGACTACTGATGACTGGAGAGACTGCCTGGCTTCAAGCAAGTCTGGGCTTCCTACCGCCTCCCGTCCAATGTGCGCCCAAGTACCTAGCTTTTCTTGTCGCTGGCTAGTGTCCCCCATCCCCGTTGTAAACAGCCCGAAGATCCACGTGTCCGAGAGCAAAAGGCATTGTAGCCGAGAACCGTAACTCTTTTTTCTTTCCCTCCCTCTTCATTAGCAAAACGGTAGGTAAAAAGTACCACAGCCGATAAATCAGCGGAATACATCACACATGTGTACATCTCTGATCTATCGCATACCTACCCAATGCCTTCCCGAAGTCTATTTGATTATCGACCCGGTCTAGCACTAGCCACGCCGATTCAATGGATTTACCAAGATTGACACTGTAGGAAAATCTGGATCAAATCTTTTTTATTACCGTTGAGAGTGACATCGACAAATCGGCTCTCGCGGCGCCTTCCCAAGCGGAGAACAGCCCAGACCCTGGCAGTTCGAGGAAGGAAGGCGAGGAAACCGGAAGGCCTTCTTTTCCATTCAAAGCCATCCGGCGCCTGTCCTGCTCAGGCTGCTACTGTACCTACCAGTAGCGCCCTGCCCTCCGATTCATTTGTTCGTACCTAATATAGAGTAATGACAGCATCGCTAAACCTTGCCTTGTCGAGATCCATGAAAGGGAACCGGATGCCGTCGGTAGTCTTCGGACCGTTCTGCAGCCCACCAGCGCCAAAGTAACCTTCCGACTCACATACATAAAAGGCATCGCGACCCCCCCTCGGTTTCCTTGTTTTGGGGCCCTTTTACTAGGTTTTGCTCTTTGAGTTATTGCCAGACCATCGCCATCAAAGCAACATGTGAAATGAGCCACGGCATTGAATACGGCAACCGACCCAGAGGCCTCGAGCTTCGTCGTTGCGATGATGGAGTCAGTCAGAGGGACAATGTTGTGTCTCCGTTGACCGGAAGAACGGCGCTTCTAGTGTAGCATGGGACTGTTCGCTCCCCACAGCACTCCTGTGTTAGCATCGGCCCTTTCCGATGCTACAGGGTCCAACCATCTGTCAATAAAATCACTAGGCTCCAGACTACTTCAAGCCTGGCCTCGCAAAGGCTAACATTAAGTGGGCGACTGGTTAAAACAAGCCTCCTCGGAGGCCGAGTGTGCAAACATTTAGTTCAGCTGATTCAGGCTTCAACGTCTAAAACAATTGTTGACCCAATCTGTCCCTATTCTGACCCTAGCCATCATGTCCAAGGCAAAAACTGCCAACCCGAGTGAAATGATTCAAAGTGGTATCGTGATAATATTATGAAGAAAAAACGCATGAAATGACACAAAGCACAACAGCCCGGTCGTTGCCACTCTACTCAGAACTCCAACCCCCTTCATCACATCATCAAGAAGGAAACCAACCCAAAAAAAGACAAACCCCTATATGCATTGCACAGCTCTAGCGCCAAATACCGCACTGGATGCAAGCGTGATGGCGTCTTGTGTATCCCCTTGATTGCCAAATACCGCAATAGTTGTGGGGCGATTCTATACTTCAACTTCTGTTGTTACCTGCGCGCGTCACAAGTCCTCGACGGCGTGAACTCTCACCATCCGAGCATATCTGATATTCTGATTTGACCGGAAGCTGTCCCCACTTCTATTGCGGTATTTGGCAATCAAGGGGGTAGCGTAACCCTTTTCTTTAGCCGGACATGATTCAAACAACTTTTCATCGGCCCAGTGGCGCGTTCTACCAGATCTCGTCCGATGACTTGACCATCTCCAAGGTTGGCGTTTTGGGGTTCATGCTCTTCATGCGCTTGCGGTCTGCTTTGGTGACCAGCGAAGGCGTAATCGGAATGCAGGGAGTCTGCGGCTGGTATGGTGTGTATGGCACCGGAGCACCCGTCCAGGGGGTTCTCAAGCCCGATGGGGAGAGCGGGGCTCTTTCGAAGACGGTCTGCTTGGTCGTCTGCATAGAGGGCGACGCCAATGACGGCTCGTATGCTCTGAGCGGGAGAGCACCGCCTGTTCTTACGGCCGATGGTGCATTGGGCCTAGAGAATGTCGCACCTGGCTTGGGTGATGCTGGCAAGGACGGAAACCGGTTGACACCAGGCTTCGGCGATGATGGCAGGCCAACAAGCGGTGTCGTGGACCTGTCCGTTGTGGCCGAGCTCGGATCCTGCTCATATGTCGCTTGGGATACGTTGCGGGAGTGTCCGTATTGTGCGTTGGCTGCCATTTGTGCATCCAACCTTTCATCTATGCTCAATGTGCTTTCCGGTGAGTTATCCGGGGGAGTCATGGGTGCCACATTGCGCGTAGCACGTCTGTCATAGTATGGCTGCTGGTCAGAAGGCACTGGCGGAGGAGCGGCTGGGGCGTATTGGCGTGGTGGGATTCTCTCCATCTCCTCTCCCTCCTGACGTGGGAACGCGCCTGACATGGGAGTCATGATGGGCGATGAGATGCTGAGGCCCTTTGCGGCGGCCTTCTTGCGCGGTGACTTGAGCGCCGACAACAGCGAAGAGGCGCGAGACTCTTTCTTCTCCGGTCCCTGCTTAGCCAAGTCCAGGTTCGCCGGCTTGTTTTTGGACTTCTTGAGGATACCAGTTGGCGGCGCCGCGCTGGAAGGCGGTGGCGACTTGATGATTGGCGCCGGGGCGTCCTGAAGCTTGACACCAGCAGCTTTCGCTTCCTCCTGCTCCATGACGTACTTGTACATCTCCTCGAGCTGTTGCTGTGCCATTGCGTGATCTGCTTTTACCACGTTTTGATCAACAAGGCGATTGCTTCCGAGAGTGGCGCTCGTGGGTTGAGACTGAGATTGAGACGGTGGGAAGATGTATGGAGTCGGCTCCTTTTCTTCTGGCGTAGGCCTGGAGAAGTTCTTGATGGGCGACTTGGGTGACTGGAGGGGATAGGGGAAGCCGGTGTTTGGGTCCAAGACCGCCTGGTCGAGAGTGAATGCGAATGCTATATTGAGCTCCTCGTCTTCTTCTGCGGCGGCCAGATGCTCGCGACGCTTCTTGGAGAGTAGGAGAAGGAGGGCAGCAACGATGACGAGCGAGAGAGCGTATGCGCCGACGATGCCACCGATCTGTGCAGGCAGGTAAGAGGGATCTGTGAGAGCCCCAGCTGATAAGGGAGGTCCGTCTTCTGCGCGCTTAATCCGTGAGGGGTGGTTCTTGTCCCTTTGATCAACAGAGGGGGCAGAGGAGCAAGAGTCAATGAATGTGGAAAAGGTCAAGAGCAGGACGAAGTGAAGTGAGATGGCGGTACTATAAGGTCCAGGCTGCATAGTGTCAGACCCAGAGGGTTCGTCGGCATTTGTCTCATCAGCCTCCTTGCGGATATGGTCGAAACATATGTTGATCGAGGATTAACCAGGTCAATGCAGCTTATGGGAGGACAAAAGGGTATATAGCGGCTGGTGATGTCCATCATGTGTCGAGGTGGGTCTGGAAGGGCGATACCGACATGAACAAATTGGCGCCCTGGGGGGGCCGGGGCTGCCCTACTCGCTGGGAAGGCCCAGGGACCTGTGCCGGATGCGTGACAACATCCGTAAATAGCGCCCAGTGAGGACGATCGAATGGCGATTGTGCTCACATCGCGGGCAGCAGTCGGTGCAGATTCTCAATCTTGGTTGGTCGAGTATAGCAGATGGCAGTGGCAGTTAAGCGCTCAAGAGTCGAGCTAGCTACGCGATTGGACGGCACTGTTCGACCCCGCAGCTCGAAGACCCCTGGCCACCGCCGCTCCCCTCGCCCTGATTGGCCAAGGCTTAATTGCCTGTTCTTTTGCAAATGCGGGAGATGGATGTGCTTGTTGCTCAATGCTGGTTGCTCACTGCATATGGCCGCCACCGCCAGTCGGGATTTGGTCTGGTCCGGTCTGAATGGATCTATTAAAACCTGCCATATAAGCCCTCATCACAATCTTCAATGTCATGATCAATGTTCATCCTTCGAATGAGGACCAATTCTCTATGTGACCAACTCTGCACATCTCGCCTTACCAGGCTCTGATTGCTTGCTTACCCTGGGTCGGGGAATCCGGCTCTATTCAAGCTAACTCCTGTCAATCACACCTGGGGCCGATCCTTCGTCACACAGATGCACTGCAACAGCCAACCCTGGGGTGCTCGGGGTCCGAGCAAGATAAACTATGCATGATTTGTTTCTGCAATGCCGATTAATGGCCCTCCACAAGCAGTTGGAGAGACGACAGCATCGAAACACTGCCCAATTCTTACAGGATGAGCATCCTCGCTGTTTCTCCGGCGTTGCCTTGCCCAAGAACAGAGAGACCCCTCAGAGACAACAATCCCCATTGGTATCACGGCTTTTCCGGGCAGCATTGACAGCAATTGCCTGCACTGCTTCTCGTTTCAAAATAAAGTCTCCTCAGGAATATGCTTAAAAATAAGTTTGTTCCTGCATCATGCGATTTTCTGATATTACATTTTAGTATTTTATACTCGATTGGAATAATAAGACAGGACGGGCGGTCGGTGCGGGTTGAAGCGTGCGCCGTCGAGGTTCTTCGGCTAGGAAGCCTCTGTTAGTCTCTGTTGGGTCGCAATAATTGATGCGGCTTTGGGTAGAAAGACCGGTTCTCACATGCAGCCAAGTGAAGCGATTCCTGCAAGAGCTGGAATTTCTTGAACCCCTCGCCACCACGCTAGAGATTCCCAATAAAATTCACCGAATAGTGAGAATCTACGCCGTGGTATACTTCCATTGACATTATTGCCTCCATATTGAACGTGTTCCCTGGCGGCGTAAACCTTTACCATCCGAGCATTTTAAATATAGCGTGGTGCGGGACGTAAGGGTCAAACATGAATGATTTCCAGCATGGGCATACAGTCACTAAACAAGTTATTCGCCAAAGCAAATTGGATGATCGAACTAGAAAATAACGAAATAGCCAGTTTTATATGCCATTCGAAACGGACTGCATGGCAGCTCCCTGTTTCTGAAGCGCGTGTTGCGAGATAGCTACCGAAAGAGATTTAGAGTGCGCATCACCCTCGCAGTGACATTTCGAGTACTTGCAGAACTGCTCTCTCACGTTATGGGATGGGCAGATTCAGCTTGTTTTCTGGGAACCTAACCTACCTTACCTCATTCTCATCCAATGCTTCTGGAAGAACTCTAATAACAGATCTCATGGATGTATTCATTATCGTCATTAGTATGCTTGGCAGCACAGCATGGAATAGGAATCTCGAGCGCCCAAGTGTGATTGATCCGCTTTATCTCGCCTGTCCAAAACACCTAGCACCAAAACACGTGACACCGCGACGGCCATCTTTAGCTCCGTCTCTACAACTCACGCGCTGGCCCTGGATGTGCACGTTACGGTCAATTCGTCCCATATACCGAACGCGTGCATCACCAGAGCCCCCTGCTTTCGCCTCATATGTTATATGAGGCATGATTAGCATTTCGATGGGACTCACGTCTTACCAGCAATCTTTTCTCCCAGGTGGCGCGTGTCCGTAAGCGCGCTTCTACACAACATGGCCGTCGCCCACGATGCGTCATTGCTCAGCACGCTGAACAAGGCGCAGACCCAGGCTGTTACATCCAATGCCTCTACAGTTGCTATTCTTGCTGGTCCCGGTAGTGGAAAGACTCACACGCTGACCTCGCGGGTGGTATGGCTTGTTGACCATGTGGGCTATCAGCCATGCGACGTGTTAGTCGCGACATTTACCGTCAAGGCCGCCCGCGAGATGAAGGAACGGATCGGCAAGGCACTTGGCGGTGGCCGAGAAAGAAAGATCATTCTCGGCACTTTCCACAGTATCGCTCGCCGATACCTGGCGACATATGGCCAAAGAATCGGGCTAGATCCTAAGTTTGCAATCGCAGATGATTCCGACTCTAGAGGTATCATCACCCGGATTTGCAAACGGCTCGACGCCAAAATCGATCCTCCGGCTGCCAAAGCCTGGATCAGCAAGAAGAAGGCCAGAGGAACTGTGGGTGATGCGCCAACCCAATCGAAAGCTGCAAAGGACGTCGAGTCGAAAGCTTTCATGACTTGCTACACCGAGTACCAACAGCACCTTGAACGATCAAACTTGCTGGACTATGATGATCTACTCGTGCGCTGCGTCGAGCTGTTGCGCCAGTATCCCTCGTGTGTTTCTAACATCCAATCCGTTCTTATTGACGAATATCAAGACACCAATGGAGTCCAATATGAACTCATGAGACTCTTCGCACAGCAGCGACGCAGAGTTACTATTGTTGGAGACCCAGACCAGAGTATCTATGGTTGGCGCTCTGCAGAGATAAAGAATCTGTTCCGCTTCCTCAGAGATTTCCGTGGCACTGAAGAGATCTCCCTCGAGGAGAACTACCGATCATCCAGCTCCATTCTTGACGTTTCATTGAGGGTGATTCAGCAAGATAAGGATCGATACGAGAAGGTTCTGCTGCCGGTCCATAAGAAAGGCACTCGTCCGGTTCTTCGGAGACTAAAGAATCAAATGGACGAGGCGGCTTGGATCGTCACCGAGATCAAGCGTGCAAAGGCCATGTCTGGCGGCATGCTCAAAGATGACGATGTCGCCATCCTTTTGAGATCCGTAGCTCTCTCGCGGCACGTCGAGTCTGCACTTGGCAGGAGTGGAATCCCTTACAAGATGATTGGTGTGTAGTTATTGCGCGTATTACCATATTTCGCTAACCCTCTGTCAGGTGGCTTCAAGTTCTATGAACGAACCGAAATCAAGGTTGTTCTTGATTACCTGCGAATCATTCATCAGCCCGAGAACAATGATGCTCTCGCGCGCATCATCAATGTCCCGAAACGAGGAATCGGTGAGGCGACAGTCAAATCTCTCCTTGAAGAGGCCGAACGAGGCTCGACCAGTTTGTGGAAACTGTTGGTGAAGCATTGTCGCGGTGATCGCAATGCCAAGACGAATATCAGGAAGCAGACAGAACAAAAAATCAGCGGTGAACTGCTCAAGCTGATCAACAATCTTCGCGCAAAATGGGTAGACGCCACACAGGGGAAAGGTTTTGATCTGGTGGAATTGATTGAGCAGCTCCTTAAGGACCTGGGATTCGAGAAACACCTGGAAGATACATACGGAGACGACTTTGAATCGAGATGGTCCAATGTTCAGGAATTCGTTGCTCTCGCCGCAGAGTTCATGAAGGATCCTAGCCTCACAGAAGAGGATGGTCTACCGGACATTTCAGGTGTGGAACAGGCTCGCGAAACAGATGTCTTGGCCAAGTTCCTCGCGAACGTGTCGCTGGCTTCCGATAAACAAACCGATAGCGAGAATCAGGACAAGCCTCTCGTCACGGTTTCGACTATACACGCCGCCAAAGGCCTTGAATGGCCCATGGTCTTCATACCAGCCGTTTATAAGGGCTCGATCCCGCATGTACGATCTGATGATGATGCGGAAGAACGGCGCCTGCTCTATGTCGCAATGACTCGTGCACAAGCATTGCTCTATCTCAGTTGCCCTCTCTATGGCTCGCATAGCAATAACGATGCTCTGCAGCTCTCACCCTTCGTCGAGGATCTCTCAGCAACGCAGTTCCTCAAACGAGGTCCTTCGTTTGAGCGGCCGACCATGCAGGAAATCGGAAGGATACTGCAACGTGAATTGCCGCCTGAGGACGTCATCTACAAGGGTATGGCTTACATGACACCTATCGAGGACAATCTCTTCGCCGACCCTACTGAGGCCAAGGAGGCAGGGAGGTCATCTAATGGAGCCTCCTCTGAAGTCCGTCAGCTCAAGAGACACAAGACACAGCATATCAGCAATACCGGCCAGATCGAACCTGAAGTAGTCGAAGGATGGAATGCGCCTTATTCCACAACAATGCAGAGGTCCTCTTCCTTCACTCTCCCTGGGTTTACCACGGCCGGGGCATATCATGTGTCGAACCCACAAGAGCCGCCGCGGGCAAACCCGGCCCCAGCGTCTGGTCCTCCAAGGAGGCCAGTTACCAATCGACCTCCAGCGCAGAGGACACTGCGTGGGTTCGTAATCACAGATCACGATCAATCAAAGGCAGCACCGGGTGGTCTGCCCCCCGTTTTTCAGTCGCGCCGTGTGCTTGGCCAATCTCAGAGTATTGGCAACAGACGAAATCCCACATACCCAACACAGCAGGGCATGCCTACGATTAAAAAAGAAACGTCTGGAGGCATCGAGCCGGCATTGACGGGCCACAAGCTAGGATCCGCAAAGATGACAAGCCGGCCGACAAAACCAACGCCGTCCGAACCGGCGCAAGCTGTTCCAGCAGCAAAACAGTATGCCTTTTTCTCCAGTTCGCCAACGAAGCCAGAGAAGGAAGAGGAATCGGATTCAGAAGTGGTGGCGAAAGAGGAACAGACGCGACCAGCGTCTTGCTTCCATTCTACAACTGTCGGCGCACCTCAGGCGCCAGGGTATCGCGGGGTTAAGAGACCGGCTGGCCTGAGCCGTGAGGGTATTGCGCCCATGGACCGGTTGAAGAAGCCCTTTAAACCACTTACCATTAAGCGCCCATAGATAGAGGGACGATGCAACCAATGTACGATGAAAAATGAGATATGAACCGCGCCTAGGACCTTAGTACAATTTATTTATAACTATGTGGCATGAATGCCATGAACGTCACTGTCTACCCCTCTATGACTTTCGTACTTGGCCGTGGAGGCATACTCATCTATCCGCTGAAGACCTTGCTTCCGAATTTCCACGTCTCGTCGACGACCAACTCTGTTCTACCCCCATTCTGCACTTCCGATAATACGACCAAATCGGCATCTGCGCCATCCTCCAGGCTGCCCTTTAGATCCTTAACGCCCAGCATGGCAGCTGGGGTAGACGTGACGGCTTTGAGCGCCTGTGGAATGCTGGCACCTGTCCAGTTGAGAAAGTTGTTGACGCACTCGATCAATGTGATGGAGCTGAGGACATGCCGGTTAGCCTATGCCTTGTGATTTCACTGGTTTGCCGAATCATTCCGACTTACCTGCCAGCGATTCTATCCGATCCCTCCAGGATCAGCTTTGGTCCCTTTTTCACGATGTGACTCGTGCAGTCCCCGTTGGTCCACTGGTAGGTCCCGTCCGGCAGTCCCACGAGGTGCATTGCGTCGGTGACGAGGATGAACCCCTCGGGATGCGCGTTGAAGGCAATCTTGATGGTTGTCGGGTGCAAGTGCTCGCCATCGGAGATGATTCCGAAATATGGCCGGGGGAGGCTCTCGGCGATGCCAAGAACGCCGAAGATGCCAGGGTTCCGGTGGTGCAGCGGCCGCATCGCGTTGAAAAGGTGGGTGATCATGGAAGCGCCGGCAGCCACGGCGGCCGAGGCTTCTTCGTAGGTGGCCTCCGAGTGCCCGATGGAATAGATGATGCCCCGGCTGGTCAGTTCCGGGATGAGATTGGTCATCTGCCCAAGTTCAGGGGCTGCCGTGATCATCTTGACGCGGGGCGATTCGTCGGGATATTCGGCCGTCAGGTTCTCGATACCGTAACAGTCGACCAGGTCATCAAAACTATGGGCTTGTCGCAGAACATCGACGTTGTGGATGCCGTTTTTGGTCGGACTGAGGAACGGTCCTTCACAATGGGCACCCAGGGATTCTGCACCATCCTCTGCCACCTGAACGTTACCGGAAGGTCCGAGGAAGGGCAGCGCTCTCTTGTACAACTCGCTTGTCTGACTTGTGATCGTCGGGACGTATGAGGTGACGCCGGTGCTGACCATCTGCTTATTCACATATCGCACCTTCTTGGCATACTCTGCAGGCTCGAGCAACGATGAGAAGTTGAAGCCGAACGCCCCGTTCAGTTGGCATTCGATGAAGCCCGGGGACAGGATGCGACCACCGAGATTGATGGTCTCGTCGGGAAGGATAGAGTCGTCGAAGAAAGCAGCTTGGCTTCTGACAATCTTCCCTGTCACCGAGTTCACCCACAGGTCCTCGTCTACGAGCTGGTCACCTTTCAAGAGGCGACAGTTGGTGAACTTGGTGATGCCGTTGGCACCATTCTTGGGCGACGCTTTTGGCGACGACGGTAATGAATGCGGCATGGTGCTGAACTGATCAGACGAAGAGGGAGAGTATTGCTTTAGTTAGGTATAATGATTTGTTATAGTCAACTGTTATGTATCGTCAAGTAGGAGGATAGTTGCCCCTTGGGCGAGCAGTTGGATCTCCATGGACGAACATAACCACGACCAGGGGGGAGCGAGACGCCTACAAGTACTTATCGTGATGGCACACGTAAAAAGCGACGTGTGATGACGCCCCGGTGCAGCCGAAACCCGGAGTGGTTCCCACTAAACGTCGGGATATCCCAGCTACTAGCAACGAGAGGGCCGATGATAACAACGTCAGCCAGCGTACCTAGACTACCTAGGCTAGCGACGATCACAGATGGGACCCAACTTGGGCGCATTTCAACGCCGGGTGGGGCCGGGTGTGTGGTTGGTTGGATGGGTCCGCCCTCGTTGAATCTCAAAGGTTCCTTACTCATGGATTGTGACACGGCAAAACCTGAGCGTGACTGATGCCAATCCTTTCTTGCGCGGGACAAGGCTCCACGCTCATCGCCCAACTTCCCCGGGCAGCCGAGTATCTAGCAGCCTGTAGATACGGGCATGTGAGTCAAGCTCATGCTGGCATTCGTGGATAAGAGAGAGGCAACTGTGGGAGACTCGACACCATGACTGCTAGTTTTTGAGCTCTAGATCAGACGGACCGTCACAGACGTTACCTCCCAGGCATGTACTGTACATGTTATCGTGACCATGGCTGGCGAATCGATCGTCACCTAGTTCGGACCAGCCGTTCGCATACTGTCGGGTTGAGGTGAAACACGATTGCAATGTTGTTTGGATACCTGGACTGTTCTGGGCTATTGTGGTATGTAGCAGGGCTTCGTACAAGCTGGAGCGACAGCAACAGTACTCGCCAGTGGTCGTGCCACCCCCAGAGAAATCGAAAGGTAACGTTGCGGGACCACCTAAATCTGCCCCGCGGTGCGCTGGGCGGGCACTCAGAGGGGGCCTGAGGACCTGGGGGAGGCAGCGCTAAAAGCGGGTTAGCGGGGATCCTCCGGGCTGTCCAATCATCTCCCGACGTGCTGACTGCCCAAGCGAAGGTTACTCGGGGGGCTGTTTGTGCCCTCGAGAGTCTCGACTCTCGAGTGATCGCTTGATTACAGTACCATCTGACCTCCGGGAAAGGCTATCGTGCATTCGGCCCGTAGTTCAAGTAATATCGCTCTTTGCTACTACCACTACTAGTCCCTTTTATTACAGCAAGTGCCAGCCAACCCGAAGCTTTCGCCTAGACCTGTTAGAAGCGTGTCCGGTCCATTCTTTCCCGTTGCACGCACCTTGTATTGCATTTCCGGCCTACCTCCGGATCTGCCCTTCATGTGCTCCAGCCTCCAGGTGTCCCCGCCCAGCATAACGTAACACCGGGGACCCGGCGAGACTTCGAAATGGCCAACGGAGACGGGGACCTCGACCCACTATGGCAGGACCTCGACTGGTATGTGCCCGGGTCTTGAGCAGATTTTCAGACTCGCAGACTCGCGAACTCGGGGCTTTGGCTGACTGTGGGTTAGGGCAATTGGTCAGACCCTGATCATGGGATGGGACGGGACGGAGATAACGCCGCAAATCAGAAGCCTTATTGAAGAGCATCATCTCGGATCCATACTTCTCACTGCCAAGAACCTCAAGTGTAAAGGACCCTTCCAAATATTCCTTTTGCAGAGCTGCTGTGACAAAGGTGCATCATATACCTGACCAGGACTAACAACGTATCCGCAGCTGCCGAGCAGACGGCAAACTTGGTCCAGGAGCTTCAGACTATAGCCCACCAAGCAGGTCATCCTCACCCCTTACTCATCGCTCTTGACCAGGAAAATGGCGGAGTCAACAGTCTGTTTGACGAAGACTACATATGCCAGTTTCCTAGTGCGATGGGCATTGCTGCTGCCGGCAGCACAGAACTGGCCTATAACGTAGCCAAGGCTACAGCCACGGAGATATCAGCCGTTGGCGTCAACCTGATTTTGGGACCCGTGCTCGATGTCTTGACAAACGCCCGACATCAGCCCTTGGGCGTCAGAGCTATTGGCGATGACCCCCAGGAAGCATCGCAGTACGGCATTGCGACCCTAAACGGGTACAAGGATGCAGGTGTGGCGACTTGCGGCAAGCATTTCCCATCCTATGGTAACCTTGACTTTCTCGGATCGAGCTTGGACATGCCCATCATTACCCAGACATTGGAGGAATTAAGCTTGAGTGCCCTGGTTCCGTTTCGAAATGCAATTGCCACCGGTCGACTGGATGCTATGTTCATTGGCGGCGTTGGAATTGCCAATGCTGGAATGAACGTCATGCACGCTTGTCTGTCAGAACAGGTCGTGGACGACTTGCTACGGAACGATCTTGGCTTCAGCGGCGTTGCCATCTCGGAATGTCTGGAGATGGAGTCCCTAATCCAAGAATATGGCGTGAAAGGCGGTACTGTTATGGCTGTCGAGGCAGGTAACGATTTGGTGCTGCTGTGTCGTGCCCACGATGTTCAGCTCGAGGCCATATCAGGCCTGAAACTGGGCATTGAAAACGGAATAATATCCAAGGAACGTATTCATACATCAGTCAAACGAGTACTGAAGATGAAGAGCAGCTGTACATCTTGGCAAAAGGCCCTAAACCCCCCTGGACTTTCCCTTCTGTCCAAGACTCACCCAACCCACCTGAATCTGTCGCGGAAAGCCTACGACCATTCGATAGCCGTTGTAAGAGATAAAGAGGGGTTACTTCCCCTATCGCAGAGCTTGCTTCAGGAGGAGGAGCTATTGCTTCTCACACCACTCGTGAAACCATTGCCTGCCTCGGCAGCAACAAAAAGCATGATGGAGAAGGCAGCATCAAAGAGTGGCCCTAGCAGTTTGCATGACAGATGGGTCCACCAGGAGCGAGGCGCTATAATGAGTGGCGAGGGTGTCTTTCGAGAGCTTGGCCGCTCGATAGCGCGTGCTCGGCACGGGAAGTTGTTGCATACTTCGTATACCGCCAATGGGCTTCGACCGGGTAAGATATCCCCCCTTTCGCATCGCTCAGGGTGTTTTGTAATAAGCTAATTTCACCAAGTACATGAGAACCTGATTCACCGAGCATCTTCCATCATTCTGGTAACAGCTGATGCAAATCGAAATCTCTACCAGTCAGGTTTCACCAAGCACATCGCGATGATGTGTCAAATGCTTCGCGCTACGGGCCAGAAGAAGTCCCTGGTGGTAGTGGCCGTCAGTTCGCCGTACGATTTCGCCATGGACAAGTCTATCGGGACCTATATTTGCACCTTTGACTTCACAGAAACGGCGATGGCGTCCCTAGTCCGGGCTCTATATGGCGACTTTGTCCCTCAGGGGTCGATGCCTGGTACAATGAGGAAAGCCAAGAAAGTCACCAAGAGCCGCCAACAGTGGCTTGTTGAGAGCTACGACCATGAAAGAGACGGCCATGCCCTGGATGAGCTGCTCAGCGCCCTAGCACGTTCCAGCACACCCAGTCTGCCTTATAGCGCCAGCAGCGCCCACACTTTCCAACTGTTCAACCCCAGCGTCGAGGAATCCCATTATGTGGTTCGGAACAGCAGCACGCAAGCCTTGTATGGATTCGTTGCAACATATTACGCGAAGGGACTGGGTTCTATCGGGGCCATCTTCGTCGACCCTTCCAAACGCAATGTATCGATTGGCAGATCATTACACCGCAGGGCCGTGAAAACACTACTCCAGAGAAAGGGCATCCAAAAGATCCAGTTAGGCACAACTTTCCCAGCCGCGTTTCTTGGGGTTCCCGTGGACGAACAGAAAACATGGTTTACCAACATCGGCTGGGACACGCAATTCCCCAGGCGCCTGACGAACATGGTTATCGAGGATCTGCAGTCGTGGGCTGCTCCAGAGGGCCTTGCACAGAGCATCCAGCGGGCACTCATTTGTTTTGACCTGATCCAAGGGCTCGAGAATGCGGAGAGCGTGCTTAATTTGGTGGCTACCCACGCCACGCCCGACGTGGTCGAGCTCTACAAGTTCGCGCTGACGGGAAGAGCTTGCGGCGTCGTCCGGGCCAAGACCGCCGCCGACGACCTTCTTGCCACGGTCATTGTCTGCCCGCCGGGCAGCCACTTGACCCACTACGTCCCGGCGCTGCAGTCTACGGCCTCGTCCGAGGTCATTGGCGGCATCATTGCCCCGATCGTGCCGTCGACGGCCCAGTCGACGTTGCTGCTGCAGGGCCTTGCCCTTATGGGGTTGAGGCAGAACAAAGGCCATAAAGCCACACGGAGCGTGCTGAGTTACGTGAGTTACCGGCCCCCTCTCGTGTTCCAACCCCTCTCTCGTTCTACTACTGACGGGGCGCAATATCTAGGTGCTGGAAGACTTTCATGAGCCTCTCGCGGCTATGGGGTTTGACGTCCAGCAAACGTTTGATGAGATCACGAATTCACCTGATACTGTAGGTGCCCACTACCTCTACTCAGCATAGCCACCTTGTTACACATTTGAAATGCTGACATATTGGCTAGTTTATCGACATCGCGTAGTTTGTATGAATGCTTGCCGGGCTTATTAATATTGCTTCGAAGTTGTTGCCCATTCCTGTATATTAGTCGTGTCCATGTTGGAGGATTGGACCTAAGAGCCAATGGGACGGCGATCATGACTGAAGGCAAAGCGTGTTATTCCAGAGAAGATATAGAGATTAGCGAGGTGGTGTGAGTTGATGAATGTGCCACATAGTACCGATATTGCTTTCTTTTTTACCGTGTGGGCATTTCAGTGAAAACTACAAAAATTCATCATATCGATCTGACCTCGGCCTGCAACCGACTCCTTGGGCGACTTGACATATCCTCTTCATTCGCCGAGGGGCCTCGGGTAGACAATCGCCTACTTGGTCAACAAGGCTCGACTTGGACGGGGAAGCCGCAGATGAGAGCAACCTCGGTCAAACACACCTTCCATAAACGAATAATGCACAGAAGATCATGCAACATGGATAGACTGCGCGCGCAAATAGTTGAGTGGCGGAGATAGAAGTTTTAATTAAGGCAGGGCTTTTGGTCAGGGGGGCTGGTAGCTGTCAGGGGAAGGGAGGGTAGTATTCTGCGCTTTGGATGCGCCTCGAGAGGCAGCAGCGTTGGGGGAAAGGGTGCGTTTCGCTGCAGATGCAAGATAGCTAAATTACGAAATTGCGTCCTCTGTAGTCTGTACTGTAGGCATGATATCCTCAGTGCAGCAAACCAATCGGTGGTTCGAGGATTTGGCCGAGCTGATAGCAGCAAAGCCGATCACCCCACAGCGAGTGTGGGTGGTTCTTTCGGGGCCCTCTAGGCCTGCTAGGCTCTAGTGGATAGGTTGATAGGGCACTACCGCACCAATTCCGGGGGCAAGGGCATTGAAGAAGCTTGAGTGCTCCACCTCCGCCTTTGGCCGTTGCGAACGGCAAGTATTAGATCCCAATCAATTGGTCACTACTCCGTAGAGACGCTCTGATTTACCTTGCTTGGGGGTCTGGAGATTGAATGAGGTACGTCAAGTGCCAAACTTCTCTGCTCTCAATGTAGCGCTTGCTGCAATGCGTTACCCGATTGCCGCTAATCAAATCCCATGCTGGGCATACGTACTTACTTAACCTATACGGGGCCAAGGTGACCTTACCTCACAGCTACTTTGTAGGGGAGAGAAGTAAGCAAAGACAAAAAAAAACATACAGCACAGAGTGTGTGATCCTTCCGCTTGGGCCCTTGCCTTCTGCCTCGCCTCTTCCTACCTACGATTTATACCCATGCGCTTGCGACGTGACGGCAAGACGAGCTGCGAAGCTGCAGGCATATGTTGCGCCTCCTCCGATAACCAATAGCCGCTACCTACATAAAGCTGTCGCACAACGGACTGAAAACAGAAACCGTAGCAATCTCTCCGAGTTACTTGAGATCCCTCGGACTCAACGGGCGAACATACAAACTAGTCCGATCAAGTATACAGTCACGCAAACAAACGAAGTTGCTCCCGACCCGAACAAGACCCTCTCTTCAGACTAGCCAGGCCATGACCCCGATTGGATTCGGGTCATGACAATGCAATGGCAACCTTCAATTCAATGCCGCCGGCCATGCCGTCTGGCGCCAGCCCCAACGACAATATGGGGCTGAATGGTCCCATGGGCCCCGGATTAGGTATCGAGGCCTTTGACCAAGACCTCGCCTTTGACGAGTCTATCCTGTGAGTTGTGGTTGCGCCTCGTTCTTCTCTTCTATCCCGCTATGTCGCGCCGGTCGGTTTCGGAGTCGTCGCATGTTACTTTTGCCAAAAAGGTGAGGCGGGGAAGCTGTGCGTGCCGCGTGCCTTCAGCTCAACTCCACCAGCACGGAAACGACCCGAAGTGGCGACGACTCATGCGCCGCGTTTCCAAATAGCTCTGGACTGACAGCCCGGAATCGGGATATAGTGACAATGTAAATGGCGGGCTCCACGGCCTGCCCTTTACGCCCACGTACGAGTTTGAGAACTTCTCGACCACCTTCGAAGACCCCTTCCACTACTCGAAGCCCTACGAGATTGCGCCGGACCCAGGCGCCTTTCACGATGAGGACTCGTCGCCGCAGCAGCTGGACGACAAGCTGCTCGGCTTCTCCGCCACCACCATCAAGGCGCAGCCTGTCGACGACACGACCGGGGTCATGTCGGAGCTGAACCTGTCGGCAGAGCTGTACGGCATGTTCTTTGTCGCCGAGGACGTGTTCGGCGGCGAGACCACAGGCCGGCCGCTAGAGCTCACATGCTACCGGCGCAACCTCTGGCAGTGCTCGGGGCAAATCATCATGCCGCGGCATTGTACACAGGTCATCAACGAGCAGGGTCGCGCAGTGCCTATAACAGAGTTCTACGCCTCGATATCGGCCATGGAATCGATCGAAGGCAAGGCGACCGAGATCATCTCGATTCCGTGGAAAAGTAGCAACCCGGCCCTGGGCGAAGGACAGGAGACCAAGACGGCCGGTCCACCGCCCAAGTCGGTATTGGATTTGACTGGCGGCCAGGAAGTAGACGGCCACCGGGTAAGCCTGCCCGTGTCGTGGAAGCGCTTGCAGTTCAAGTCGGCCACCGCCAACAACGGCCGCCGGAAGGGGCTGCAGCAACACTACGTAGTCCAGATCTGCCTTTTAGGGAAAATGAAGGCGGGCGGCGACCTTATGAAGATTGCCGAGATCCAGAGCGGCCCCGTAATCGTGCGCGGTCGAAGTCCCCGCAATTTCGACAGTAGGAAGGACGTCCCGTTGTCCGCCGAGAAGAAGGCTGGCAGCGTCGAGCGCTCGCGCACACATAGCGACGGTACGGTAGACAATGGTAACGGCGGCGGTAGCGGCAGCAACGTCAATAGTAACAACGGCAACAACAACGTAGCGCACGTAAATAACTTGAAGCACGAGCGGTCCGACATGACTCAGAGCCTACATAGGTACCAGAGCATCGGCGGCGCCATGCATACACCAACGGCCACAAACGAGTGGAATACCACCCCGACGCCGACTTACCTCAACGCGCAACAGGGTAACAACAATACGTCCCAACACCCATCAAAGAAGCTGTCCATATCGCCCAACCTCAGCCGGCCGCCCGTCCCCTCTTGGTCCTCTAAAGACGGCGGCACATCATCACAGTCCTCCAGCGGCCACAGGACCCCGCATAAAGCCACATTTGCTCCTTCCAAGGGCGGCGGCTCGTCGACAACGGCCGCGGTGGTCTCGACGCTGGGGCCCATCAACTTGTCCCTGTCGGAGGACGAGCGCAGCCCCAACAACCGCTCGACGTCGGACACGCTGCAGAGCCCGCGCCTGAACCGCGCCGGTACGAACCAGAGCCACGGCAGCCCCTCCGAGGAGACGGAGCAGCTGTACGAGTACTTCCCGCTTAGCATCGATGACTGGACACCTTTGGTGGACACCGTATACCGTAAGCAATACTATTTATTTATGACTTCTAACAGGACTCGGAAGCCAGGCAGCAGCAAAAGCAGGCATCCATAACTAACAAGACCAGGCCCACACATTGTCCATCATATCGCCGTGCCCCAAGAAATCCAGGCCCAGAAAGTCAGGAGTAAAGCAAAACGGTACTTCTCCGCTGAATGATACTTGATGACAAAGAGCCACCGCGTTAGTTGGCAACGGAAGGGTTGATCCTATTTTATGGTAGAGACGAGATATACGAGAAACGGTTGTATTTTGGATGCGATATGGCGTTGGTTGCCCTGTGCTGATTGATGATGATTTACTTACTGAGAACCTGGGTTTATGTACCTGCTGGAATAGGCACAGTGGTCTGCGAGTATCTGTGGAAAGTCACAGTTGGTTGTTATTTAGTTTCTTCGTATTTGGGGTCTTTGACTACTATACCCTCATATTACTTCTTCTGGACATCGTCTTGTTTTTTCAGCGAAAGCATAGTCTCCATCTCTCAAAACAACAACATTGGCTTGACTAAACATGGTCTTTTAACGCTTGAATTTTGAAAGGCTATATGTGATGAAAATGCCACCCTCCTCCGAAGACTATGAATATACCCCTTATATGAATATGTCCTATCGCCAGCTAGATTCCATTGATCCCACCTAAAATGCATATGTAAATGCAGAAATGTTTCATTATATATATGGGTTGGTTCCCTTTCCCCCCTTTCGGCCAGCCAACGGGATCGAGATCGGGCCAGAAAGAAGCCCATGCACGCTCTTTTCTTCGCTATATTCTGTTCTGCCGAGTACTACGCCCTTATTTACTATACTCCTTGTGATTAGCCCTCGGTACAGGCCAGCGCCACGGCCGCGCCGAGAATCGAGCTCTCGAGCGCGGGCACGAGCTCGATGGCGCCCGCGTGCTTGCTCTGCCCGCCGACGAGCCGGTCGATGTAGCGTTGGCAGTTGGCCTGGTAGGCCGGGTAGTGCTCGATGACGGAGCCGTTGAAGGCGACCTTGGTGCGGTCCAGCGCCTGCTCGGCGGCGGCCTCGGCCACCACGAGGGGTTGTACGGCGCTCACAGAGGTGTTTTGTTGTTGCGTGGCGATGTGCTCGGACTCGGTCTCGTGCCGCATTTCCCACAGCGAGAAGACGGACGCGGCGAGGAGCGCCGCCGAGCGCCGCGAGATGAAGGAGGCGAGGGTCTGGATCGCAGTCAGGTCGGAGACGGTGGGTTTCACCGGGGACGGGTGGGTGGCGGCGAAGTAGGGGAGGGCGGTATCGAAGGTGCGAGTTTGGTCACTACAAAACGCAACAATTGGGTTAGTAAGTCGTGAGGACTGAAAAGGGCATGATTTCGAGTTCCACACCAGAGAGTAGGGACTTACGCTTCGATCTTAGATAAGGTCGATGTGTCGAGGGAGTACGGCTTCTGCAGTGACGGGGGCACAATTCCACCGAGAAGGCCAGTCTCCTCGATGGCTTCGATCAAGGCGAACCTGCAGATCTCGCCCAGATAAAAGCCGGCGACGAAATGCTCCAGTGGCTGGAAGTCCGGCCTCGGATGTGCTGCGCTAAGAAGCCTGTCCCACCGTGTCATGGGCAGTATGTCCTTTCCGAACATGCCCAGCTCAGTATTCACAATAACGTGGCTGGCCGAGTCGAACCAGGTCTCTGGGCGCTTTCCGAACTTGCCCCGGCCAAAGGCAGAGACGGGTAGGTGAACCGCAATATTAGTGCCGGTACCAAGAATCAGACCAAACCTCGTCGAGGAGTGTACGTAGGCCTGAGAAAGCAGCGTTGCCGACCCATCGTTCACGATGGCGCCCAGCTGAACATTTAGGCCAACATTCTTGCATGCATTCTCCAAGATGGCGCCAAGATCTTGGCCCAATAACCCTTGTGTTGCTAGAAACCCCTTTCCCATGCCCAAGAGCAGACCACTCCCTAATGATGTTTGCCTAATCGATTCGGAGTAGTAGTTAGAACAAGCTTTAATTGCACAGGTTCTGGATGGTATGGATATCTTACTCTACTGGGAAACTCCATGCTAGACCCATGGGTATAGGAATTTCAGGGTTGCGCTTCTGTGTGTCGCCGTCCGAGAGCACGTCCTTGATACGTGCGGCCATCCAGTCAAAGAATGCCATGCCCTCAAGAAGCTTAAGCTCAGGGGTGATTTTGAAAGTGTTGATCCGGACGATGCTACATTCACGCCCTGGCACCTCCCGGCTCTTCAGCTCGACCAATGCCACTCGCAAGGTCGAACCGCCGACATCAAGGGCCAGGAACTGACCCGTCTCTTTGCCTGACGGTAGAAGATGGTTATAGGACGGCAGCATGGACTCGGCGTGGCTCTGCATCCGGTCCCGGAACTGCAGCTTCAGCTGTGACGAAAAGTCATTCAACCGGTCGCCATCGAGAGGGCCCATCAACAGCTTCTCAGCCTCCTTCAGGAATTCCTCGATGGTCCTCGACCTGGGCGGTAGCGGTTGTCCGTTGACATGATGCTCCTTGAGCATGGCCGGACTTATCCAGAAGGCAAAGAGGGCCTGCAAGAAGGACCGACCCCTGACCAGGGTCTTCAGAGCTGCTAACATGGCTCTCTGCAGAATTATCGTGGCAGAAGTGAATGACTGCATGGCATTGGGGGTGAAAATGGAGAGCCCTGCCGATCTTTAAAGCCAGAGAGCTTCTTAAGTCATGTAACTATACGTGTATGTACTTTGTAATGGACGGAGGTAAGACACTATCCAGGTATACGAATTGGTATGGAGAGCGTGACAGCAATCGCCATTTCCACCACAAAAGAGGCGATCTCAGGATGGAGAGATAATGCTTGGTGGTGTGTCAAGAGTCGTATAAACTGGAGCGGGACGAATGGAAGGGGTGATAGGCGAACAATAATAGAAAACGAAGAACAGGAGGTGTAGCCCCTGTAGGTCAATATGGTATGTCTGGAAATACCACCATCCCCGGACACGGGCACCAACAGAGGTAGCTGCAGGTTACAGACAGGCAGATTGACGGGGGGAAACAAATTAACGGTTCACCAATAGATCGTCGAGAATTGACGATAGAACGAGTTGGATCAGCGGGTAGGGCAGTGAGCTTCAGTAGGTCCAGTTCGCAGGTGATTATTTCTCAATTAGCCGTATTGCGGATGTCGCAGAGGATGGATGCCATCAAACCACCAAAGGGAGAATGCGCGATGTCGGGGCGGTTGGGGGCTCGTAACAGCGGAAAGCGATGCACATGCACGCACGCACACACACACACAACAACATCAACAAAACACTCTCTCCGTTCTGGCCTAGCCGATCAGATGTCTCAGTGGCAGGTAGTTACAGACGCGGCGTAGGACAGCGAGGAGCGAGGGTCCTCGTTGCGTAATCATGGTATTTTCCAGATGTCGATGTTGAGATGTAACGTTGTAGGAGCCCACGAGTCCAGACTGGAGCACTCGTGGACTCCTCTTTTTTTTCCCGCTAGGATCTGGAAACGTTAGATTGCGGCTAGAACACTCGCTAAGAGGGAAGGAACATTGGCAGGTAGGTGTTAGCAGGAAACATTGCGACGTGATGGCCCCGAAAGGGTCCAAAAAGGAAAGAGATCATCACTCAAGTCATTGCTGGGCTGCCTGTTACTGCTCGAAGCTGGCCATCAGCTTTCTGCAGGCGCGCCACAAGTTGCAACTCTGTCGCTTAGCCTAAGCTTTGAGCTGATGCTTGAGTGGTGGAGGAAAGGCAAGAGCGAGCCCAGTGTTTGCAACACCATCGAAGACATCCCTTTCCGATTGCACCGGTAGATTTCAGCGTCACATCTAGGGCTTGCTTACGGGGAATGGATAAAAGAGAAATGTGCATCTTGCAAATTGGATTGCAATTAGAATGACGGTCTCCTCGGCTGATGCGGCTCATTTCTTCACGTAAGCCAGCGCGTCAATTCAGTATATGTAGCGGTGCTTCCCACCACCAGATATTACCTATTGTATCTGACTGTCTTACATGGCGTGTGAGCCAGCGGAACAACGAGGCATCCTGTCCTGTCAGATTGATAGACGCCAATCAGAGACGATCTATTGGATTACTAGACCTTTTGCAAGACACCTACCACCTACAAGGTAGGCATGTATCTATTCTACATGTCCTGCCATACAAAACCCATGCACCAACCAGAGCGCACCTGGAGAGGGATCCCGCAAAGGAGGGGCCATCTTACAAGCTGTGGAGAGCTGTAACTTCACATCAATGATACATACATACAACGTTCATCTGGTCTGTCCCCCGATCGCCTGTTACCTTCCCACAACGATCCCTTCTTTCAAGTATTGTACATCTGTACGTAATGTACAACTGACACGCAGAGGTCGTGCACCGAGGCACTGCACATCCATTACTCATATCGTTCGCCGAACAACCTGATTACATACGTTCTTTTTGCTTCCCGCCGGCCATCTTAGCCGTCAACTCGCGCCCGCCCACCATGTCTGCACACAACCAATTGTGGAGACCCGGTGCAAACCGGCCAAAACGTTCCATCTTATCGGGATGGCCTGGGGGTCATGGGGGTCCAGCGCCGGCTGGTTCGGTAGCCTGGCTATGATGAGAGCTTGCATCTCCAATGATGCTATGCCTGCCCCTCCACATGCCACACTTAGTCAAGGGACCGAACCTTGAGGTAATCCATGGACAGCGAATAGGACGGGTGCGTGGGAAGGGCCTTGTCAGTGTTTCGCCCGAATGGTGATACATGGAGTACAAGGAAAGAGACGGCGTAGAATTTCTTTGCCTTTCGGTAGATAGATGCCCTTTTCATGCTGACGATTTCCCGCGAACCTTCCGGAGCTGTGAACTGAACACTGCCATTCCTACCTCCCATCAAAATAAGTACTGCAACTATCCATTCTGCCAGCAGCAGTTTGCCCTGAAGAATCTAAATATCTATTATACCTACCCAAACATCATAGCCCCTTACCACTCACTACTTGTTCACTGCTTGTAACCAATCTTCTTTCCGGATCCGGTAACCACTACCACCCACCATGAGACTCATCATCCGCGACGATGCCGAGCTTGCCAGCTCTTATGTAGCAAACTACATCATTGACAGAATCAAGCACTTCAACCCTACAGCAGCACACCCCTTCGTCCTTGGCTTGCCCACAGGTTCGAGTCCAATGGGCGTATATAAGACATTGGTTGAAAAGTACAAGGCTGGCGTGGTACGTCCTGGCAGCTCTGGAGTTTAGTCGCATTGACAACCACGTGTACTGACAAGCTGATCGCCAGATTTCCTTTGAACATGTTGTCACTTTTAACATGGTAAGCTTGCCTGAGTATAAACATAACATCAGTTGTTGCAAACGCGGGTTTGTACTGAACCCCCAACTTATAGGATGAGTACGTCGGGATCCCGCGGGATCACCCCGAGAGCTACCACTCGTTCATGTGGAAACACTTCTTCTCCCACGTAAACGTAAAGCCGCACAACGTCCACATCCTGGACGGCAACGCGGCGAACCTGGAGGCCGAGTGCGTGCAGTACGAGGAGAAGATCAAGGCCGCCGGCGGCATCGACCTGTTCCTCGGCGGCATCGGCGAGGACGGCCACATCGCCTTCAACGAGCCCGGCTCCAGCCTGGCGTCCCGGACCCGCGTCAAGACGCTCGCGTACGACACCATCCTGGCCAACTCGCGCTTCTTCGACAACGACGTCGAGAAGGTGCCCCGCATGGCCCTGACGGTGGGCGTCCAGACCGTGCTGGAGGCGCGCGAGGTCGTCGTCATCATCCTCGGCGCGCGCAAGGCCCTCGCGCTGCAGAAGTGCGTCGAGCAGGGCGTCAACCACATGTGGACGCTCTCCAGTCTTCAGCTGCACCCGCACCCCATGATCGTCGTCGACGAAGACGCTACCCTGGAGTTGCAGGTCAAGACTGTCAAGGTATGAATTTTGTAATACGACAACATCAACCCCTCTGAAACCCCAACACCCAACCCAAATCTGCGTTTGAATTTACCTCCTAACCAAACGGTTCCGAACAACAGTACTTCAAGAGCATCGAGCTCGTCGCCCGCGCACAGGGCTTCGAGCAGATCCTCCCGTCCACGATCCGGACGGGCCAGACGCCCATCCCCAAGACGGTCGTCGAGGAGATCGCCTCGCCCACCATCATCTCGTCGCCGACGATCCTGCAGCCCCAGCCCGTGACGTCGCGCCTGCTGCGCGCCAGCCCGGCGACCGAGTACCCCGTGCGCTCCGTGTCGCCCGACCTGGTGCCCGACCGCATGGCCGACCGCGTCGGCGTGCCGGACCTGACGAGCCGCCTCACGCCCAACCCGGAACAGCTGCGCCGCAGCAACAACAACAGCAGCACCGACCTGGTGCCCGACCGCATGGCGGAGCGCGTCACGGGCGTGCCCGACATCACGCGCCGGTTGACGCCGAATCCCGTCGAGCAGCAGCTGAGCCGCAACAGCAGCAGCGCCGATCTAGTCCCTGACCGCATGGCAGAGCGCGTAAAGGGTGTTCCCGACCTTACGCGCCGGTTGACACCGAATCCCACCGAGCAGCAGCAGCGTGTTGCCAGTGTCGGGGCGTGAGGGCTGGTTTAGACAGAAGAGCCTGGGCTGCTGGAAGCCCCTGCTTTCTCTTCAATTCTTCGTTTCTAAGCAGGCATCTTTAAGGATTTGGGAAGGGGCGGCCGGAGTTTTCCCTTCCAAGGGCTCAAATTGTGCTTCTCGGTCACACGAGAAATTGTTCGTTTCCTCATTTCTAGCTTCAGGAATCTTCCATCTATGTCCGGTCGTTTAGAAAGGGGACGGATATTACCAGTCGAATGGATGTCACATACCACGAAGTCTCAATGTTTCCATAGACAAAGCTGCAGATGTTACCTACCTGCTAGGCCAAAAACGAAAGCTAGGTATATCCTGGAGTTAAATAGTTGAGAGAGTCAGTTACGTTAAAATGTTAGATACCCTAAAGAGACATTCTTTCGCAAGATGTATAACCTGCCTGCTTGTTTTATTGTGCATACTGCGTGTATCGGTGCTTTCTAATTGGAATGGTTACAGGCTGCCGCCAATGCAGCAAAATATTGCCCGCAGGTGGCTTCCACATTTAGCGTAACTTTCCCCGCGATTCGAACAAGATTAGCGCTTACATCCAGAGTCAAGTCCCCCTGGGCCATGCAACGCTACTATGGAACCGTCCATATCGCTTTGATTCCAGGCGTCTGAATAAACAACAACAGGTGATTTGGAGTCGGAAGAGACCTGTGTTAGCGACATATATAACTATGACGACTTGACACAGCCAGTGCCCATGTAGTCTGAGATGCACACGATACCCAAGGATACCCACCTACTGGACAAACCTTGCCAGAGTGATAGATCGTTTGTGATCCGAAGGTTGCCCGTTGATCAGGAGCTTGGCGGACAGAAAAGCGGAGAGGACTCATGAATTATCCTAGTATTTGCTCAATTGCCGGACGCGGGCATACTTGCCCAATCCACTATGAATCCTACCTACCTACATACCTTACTTCATTGCATTCCTGCTATGGGTCAATATCGTTCGCTACAGCTGAACAGATACCCATGGACACTGCCTATGTAGGCACTTCACATGTAAACAGGAAGATTATCTTGCTACAATCTGGAAGGAGAATCGGATACTCTCGACCTCTCACCACAACCCGTTTTGGTTTTCGCATATCCCGTCCCGTCCGTCTTCATTTCCCCGACCCTTCCTTCCGTTCTGGCCATGCGCCCGCCGCAGACGGATGTATACCACGTTCTGGGAAGGTCACTTCCAGATTCCAGATTGCATCTCACATAACACAAGCTATTGATCCCATCTTGTGCCCAGCCTCTTGTCATGCCTTATCGTCGATGTCTTACGTACAATCGAGTTATATGGGTTGGCGAGGGCAACTGCGGGAACAGGACCCCCGTCCCCAACACAATGCAACATTGACAAGCACAGGTAGCTTTGGGTCACTCGGCCTCCCAGACGAGCATATGATCTGCAAGAGACTGGACGTTGGTCGTCGGGACTTACAGTCACTCTATGCTGCTACCCGACCCGTGTTTTTCTTGTTTCTTCTGCTCTAATTTGAGACCCAGCCATGTGTGCGTGGCTTAGAGGTAGTTACCAGTGAAAGGCCCAAGTCTAGCGGGGTCTAATACAACCCGGAGCAGGAGTATTCGTGCGTGAAGGACTTGGGACATGCCATTCTGTCTACGTCTGTGTCGCATTTTGTGATGTAAGTGCAGGGAGCGGGCATACAGATCAGATTAGATGATGACCACAAACCTGCCTCCACCCCCGATGCGCCATACGCTGGGTGATATCAGAGTCTCAGATTCCGACGTCAAGTGTCCATGCTGCAAGTGCCTGACTTGTTGTCTTGATTCGCCTCTGGACTGGCATGCAATTTCCACCCTACTCCCGTGGCGGCGACGAATCATATTTCTCCCTCCCCCGGCCCTCGCCAAAGATCAATGATCTGCAATCCCCAATTAACCATGGTCGGTTGCGCGGATTGCGTGGGATAGCGTCTCTGGCCAATGGGACACCCACGGCCCCCCATCAGCTGCCAGTTATGAGGTGTGTAAGTGCAGGATGAAAAGTCCAACAGCGCTGCGGGGGGTCGCATCGTCTAACATGCAAAGCAAGCATTTGGCCGGCTCGGGTTGCACCAGTTCCTTAATTTGGATACTGTGTGCCTGGCCAGGCAGCGCTTGAGCAGGCAGGAACGAACACATGGTGTGGCCCACCGTAGAAGCTTGACGACGTACCTTGGGCAGCTGCTCCTTTGGGCGCCCGCCTCGCGATACAAAAAAGACACCGCCGCCGATGTTGCGTCTGGAAGAGGGGAAAACTCCGCATTAACCTGACAATATCGAAGAGTCCTGCCGGAACTGCAGTTGGTCGTGGCATGCTAATTCGCGGAACCCGCGGAGAGCCCCCCGAAAGACTGCGTGGACCGATCCGTCTGCTGTTCTGTAACGACGAGCCATTACGAGCCCATAACCTATACCCACAGCTAATAAGAGCACGATCGAGTTGATAAGCCGAGGAAGTCATATCCTTCACGAGACAGGATCTCCCTGGCCTCTTCTTCCAACACGCTATCTCTTCTCTTCTCTTCCAAGGCCATCATCATCAACATGGCTGTGCGTTACCAGCAGCAGCAGAGCCATGGGGCTTCCAGAAGAACCCTGTTTACCTTCCTCTCTGTCCTCACTCTGTTATGCCTCGGCCTACTTGCCGCAACCAACCTAAACGCACCAGTCCAACGTGTTTTCAGAGCGAGGCAAGCAGCCAGCGATATCCGTTCTGCCGCGGAGGCACGCGCCAAGGCAACAGGCGACAAGTATCTGCTCGGTGTAGGTAAAGCGGACATCACCGGACCCGTCGTCGAGGTCAACCTTGCAGGATACGCCAGTCTGCCCCAGGTCGGTTCCGGGTTGCGCCAACGCATTTACTCGCGGGCCTTCATTGTCGGAGATGTCGAAAAGCCCAGTGATCGGTTCGTTTACCTGGTGCTCGACACGCAGGGCGGTGACACTGCTGTGCGATACGGCATCCTGGAGGGCCTGGCAGCACTGGGAGGGGACTATGCTATGTACGGCCAGTCCAACGTCGCGGTTACTGCCACGCATTCCCACTCCGGACCCGGGGCTTGGTTTAACTACCTGCTGCCGCAAATCACCAGTCTGGGCTTCAGCAAACAAAGCTACCAGGCCGTCGTGGATGGTGCTGTTCTCTCCATCAAGAGGGCTCACGAGTCGATGCAAGAGGTGAGTATCGCTTAACCTTACGGTAATTCTGGCGATTGGGACCGCGTTAGCTAACAGGAATCGTGATAGGGTTACCTCGATATTGGTATATTCCTTGTGCCCGAAGCTGTATTTTTATATTGTTCTATTTGCTAACCAGCGCTAGGTACCGTGGACATCGACGATGGAAACTTGAGCCGCAGTCTCTACGCTTATCTGGCAAATCCAGAGTCTGAAAGATCCAAGTACTCCAATGATGTGGATAAGGAGATGACAGTTCTCAAGTTCAAACGTGCTTCTGATAGCAAGAACATCGGCGTTCTCACCTGGTACGCTGTGCATGGCACTTCAATGCTGGAGAACAACACGCATGTCTCTGGCGACAACAAAGGGGTTGCGGCAACCATGTTTGAGAAAGCGATGAAGGACGACACCTCGGCCGCGCCTGGCTTCGTGGCCGGCTTCTCTCAGGCTAATGTTGGTGACACTACGCCCAACATTCTGGGGGCTTAGTAAGTCGTTACTCGAGACAAAATGTATGTAATCTGGATAACTACTGACGCTACCCAGCTGCGACGATGGTTCGGGTTCTATGTGCAGCCTGGAAAACAGCACATGCGCCGACGGCAAATCTCAATCCTGCCATGGCAGAGGACCGCAATTCCAGAACGTGGATCTTGGCGTGACTAGCTGTTATGAGATGGGACGGCGTCAGTATGCCGGAGCAAAATCTGCATATGTAAGAGACCCCTATGATGATGATGTCCATTGCACGAACTAATGGCTTCAAGGACTCACTTGCTTCTTCGGGCACTCCCGTGGTCGGCTCGACCGTCAAGTCTTTCCACTTTTACCAAGATATGCAGTATTACGAGTTCCCCTTGGAAGATGGACGCATGGTGCAAACTTGTCCTGCCGCGTTGGGCTACTCCTTTGCTGCTGGCACTACCGACGGCCCCGGCGCTTTTGATTTCACGCAGAACGACCCCGGCACTCCCAGTGCGTCTCCAGTATGGGCAGTTGTCAAAGGCCTCTTGAGGGAGCCTACTCCTAAACAGAAAGCCTGCCAGCAACCAAAGCCTGTCCTTCTCGACGTGGGCGAGATGAACACCCCTTACGCGTGGTCCCCCAACATTGTCGACATGCAGTTACTGCGCGTCGGTCAGTTCATCATCATCGTCAGCCCAAGCGAGGCGACTACCATGTCGGGCCGCCGCTGGCGTGCTGCTGTCAAGGACGCCGCGGCGTCAGAGTTCCTCCAAGACACTGAGCCCGTGGTCGTCTTGGGCGGCCCGGCGAATACATACGCTCACTACGTCGCCACGCCAGAAGAATACGGGATCCAGCGATACGAAGGCGCTTCCACCTTGTTCGGTCAGTGGGAACTGCCGGCCTACATCAACCTGACCGTGAGCAACATCGGATATCTAGCCCCGACTGCTACTGGTGCACCGGCGCCGGGACCTTCTCCGCCAGACAACCGCGACAACTCCCTGTCGTTCATCACCGGGGTTGTCAGTGATAATGCGCCCGTTGGCAAGAAGTTTGGCGACTGCACGACCCAGCCGTCACCGACCTACGCCCGGGGCGCCGTCGTGAATGCCACCTTCCAGGGGGCCAACCCTCGCAACAACCTGCGCCTCGAGGGGACCTTTGCCGCCATCGAGAAGAAGGACGGCAACGGCTGGGTGCAGGTCCGCGATGACAGCGACTGGGATCTCGTCTACACGTGGACTCGCACGAATTGGGTCCTCGGACACAGCGACGTTGTCATCAGCTGGGAGACCGGCCTGAACGCCGAGCCGGGCACTTATCGGACCAGATACTTTGGTGATTCCAAGGCGTTGCTTGGTGGTGGCATCACTGCCTTTGAGGGGGCCAGTAACACGTTTACAATCACGTAAGGTGATGATGGTTCAATGAGTAATGTTAATCTGGGACAGTATAATCTAATTAATTGACTGATCTGCATTTACACGAATAACGCCCTATTTGTTCCTGAAATTGGATAAGGTCCCTAAAGCCATTCGATACCCTTGGCAGTAGTAGCCGACTCCTTGATGTTGCGGCCATCCTCGCATTTGGTCCACGGTCCACTGAGGACTTCGGTTCCCTGAAGCTCAGCGTTTGGGCCTAGTGTGAGCTGCCCCACGTTCTTCCCATCCTTGTCCCTCAGACGCGCACTTGCACCTTCTCTCGCCTGGTACAAGCACACCTCAACTTCGTTGGTATAGTCGTAGACTGCGCCCTTGGTTCCTTCCTTGCCAAGCACGAGCAAGGTGTTTTCGCGAACGTACAGGGGCAGGCTGCCGAACCCGTGCTTCTCTCTGAACCAGCCCGGGCCGTTTCGGGTCTGGTTCGTGAAGAAGCACGTCCAGGTCCCCTTGGGCAGGTAGAACTCGACCTCGCCCGCCTCGTCGAACACGGGCGCGGCCAGCAGGCTGTCTCCGACCATGAACTGGCGGTCCAGGTACCACGACGTGGGGTCGTCGGGGAACTCGATGCACATGGCGCGGAGCGAGAGCGGCAGGCCCGCCTCGACGGCCGCGGCCGCCTGCGCGAACAGGTAGGGCATGAGGCGGGTCTTGAGCGCGGTCCAGCGGGCCAGCGTGCGGGAGCAGCCCTCGTCGGACCGGTCGTCGCCGTCGATGGTCCACGGCACGCGGTACGAGCTGGACCCGTGCAGGCGGCTGTGGCTGCAGAGCAGGCCGAAGGCGACCCAGCGCTTGTAGATCCACGGCGGCGGCCGGCCCTCGAACCCACCGATGTCGACGGACCAGAAGGCGAACCCCGAGAGGCCCAGCGAGAGCCCGCCCCGCACCGACTCGGCCATGGCTTCGGCTGTCGACTCGCAGTCCCCGCCCCACTGCAGGGGGAAGCGCTGCGTGCCGGCGCAGGCTGCGCGCGCGAACAGTACGGCCTCGCCTGGGCCGAAGCGCTTCTGCAGCGCCTCGTAGACGACCTTGTTGTAGAGGAAGGCGTAGTAGTTGTGCATCTTCTCCGGGTCCACGGTGCGGTCGTGCCACGCGACATCGCGCGAGGGGATCCGCTCGCCGAAGTCGGTCTTGATGGCGTCGACGCCCACGTCGAAGAGCTTCTCGAGGCACTCGGCGTACCAGGCGGCCGCGGCCGGGTTGGTGAAGTCGACGAGTCCCATGCCCGCCTGCCAGAGGTCCCACTGCCACACGTCGTCGCCGTCCTTGCGCTTGAGCAGGTAGCCCTTCTCGGCGGCGTGGGCGAAGGCGGCGCCGTGCTGCGCGATGTAGGGGTTGATCCAGACGCAGACCTTGCGGACGAGGCCCGAGGCCTTGAGGCGGGCGATCTGGGCCTTGGGGTCGGGGAACTTGTCGGCGTCGAAGACGAAGTCGGTCCAGGCGAAGGCCTTCATCCAGAAGCAGTCGTAGTGGAAGACGTCGACCGGGGTGTCGCGCGCCCGCATGCCCTCGAGGAAGCCGCCGACGGTGGCCTCGTCGTAGCTGGTGGTGAAGCTGGTGCTGAGCCACAGGCCGAAGCTCCAGCCGGGCACGTCGCCGGGGCGGCCCGTCAGGACGGCGTAGCGCCGCAGCACCTCCTTGGGCGTGGGCCCGTAGACGAGGTACCACTTGAGCCGCTGCCCCGCGACGCTCGTCTGCACGCGCGAGGTGCGCTCGCTGCCGACCTCGAGCTCGACGCGGCCGGCGTGGTCGACGAAGACGCCGTAGCCGCGCGAGCTCAGCCAGAAGGAGACGTTCTTGTAGGCCTGGTCGCTCGAGGTGCCGCCGTCGGCGTTCCAGAGCGTCACCGACTGGCCGACCTTGTTGAAGGCGCCGAACCGCTCCCCGAGCCCGTGCACCGTCTCGCCCACGCCCAGCGTCGTCTGCGTGAACAGGTAGTGCTGCAGGTCCCGCATGTCGGCCGTCTGCATCGGGCTCGTCGGCGCCGGGCTGTAGGCCAGGCCGACGCTCCGGGCCTGCAGCGAGGTGAGCGGCTTGGTGCTGGGGCCATCATCGGTGCCGTGGAAGCGGATGTCGAAGATGTCGTGGTGGTCCGGGTGAATAGTGGCCGACAGCGCTCCCGAGCTAAGCGTGGTCCCCTTGTCGGACTTGCTCACCACGCCCGACGCCTCCGGACGGCCGTCGGGGTACAGGTCGAAGTGCGGCCCCTTGTTGGCGGCGCCGGCCCAGTGCGTGACTTCGACGGAAATGACGCCGTCGAAGGCGGCTTCTATGTCCTATCGGGAGCCGTTAGATTTCGCTATCATATATGCACAGGCTACAGAGGCACTTACGATAGTTATGGTACTCCTGTTCAGTGTGTCTCCACGAGACTTGATTTTTCGAGTTGGGCATAGGAGACTCAGGCCATTCTTCTTCTCGGCAATCTCGTAGATATCCTCGGCGTACTCGACATACTTGTCGTCGGCGACGAGCCACATGCCATCGCGGAACTTCATCTTCGGTGGTTCTGACCGAGGTGGGATGATATGACAACGAGAAAACGACAGTCTCAGCACAGCAACCAAACATCACCTTGTCGCTGACTTTAACCCCCAAAACCCATTCCCTATGCAGCGCATATCGTGTGCATATCCCACTTCGGATCGCGGGCCGATGGTGCGTTTGCTGGTCACTTATGGGGAGACATCATGGCTCGAATCCGCTGAGCATGCAGCACGAGGTGGCAGATCCACGCATTGGATTCTGTCGGAATGCGGGGAGTGTCGGGTTCCAATGGGAAACCCAGCACGTCTTGCATACCAAGTAGTCGGTTGTCGGCTGAACTGCGCCCGTCTTGACATGCTTTCAGTATGCATGCCACTATTCCACCAATGGGAACAAGTCCCCATGGGACATCCTTTCCTTTACCGGGTTTTACCCCCCATTCCCTTTCTCCAAATTTGCGGCGAACACCTTTCGCGAAAATTATCACAATGACACCTGAGTATAAGCTCCACCATTTGATGGGCGATGCAACAGTTTACAATCGCTGGTTCAGTTATGGGGAATTGCCCGCCAAGCTCACGAACATGCCGTTCCGGCTATATCCTAGATGGAGAATACAAGGGCTTGGTAGTCGTACTCTGGCTAACCACATGACTTGCCAATCCAATTTCTTCGTTGAACCTGCTTAGGCGAGGTTGCGGCCTCAATTTTCCCACTGGGCCGGCAATATGAGTCGCTAGTCACCATTTCGCGCTCTGCCCCTGACATAGTATTGTAAATGGTCTTGGTGTCAGTATAAGGTCTGGGATGTCATCCTGCACTACGGTGCGTGGGACCAATTAGTTGTATCCGGCCATTCTTGTAGGACCAATACGACAATGTTGTTGTCATCCTTCTCCTTTTTCGCCAGTCTGCTGCTTGCTTCTGTGCGGGCAGCTGACGACGCTGTTTCGGGCCAGCCTTTGTACAAGGATCCTAAGGCGGCCGTCGAAGATCGCGTTGAAGACCTGTTGTCGCGCATGACCATCGAGGAGAAGACCTCCCAGCTTGTGCAGGGCGACCTCCGTAACTGGCTCAATGTGACAGATGGCACTGTGAACACGACAGGACTGGAATGGAGCATGAAATACCGCGGCGGCTCTTACTATATCTACGCCGAGGGCCCCAACTCCTGGAAATACGTCAACGATGGGGTGAAGATCGCCCAGGACTACCTGGTGCACAACACGACTCTGGGCATACCGGCCTGGGTCCAGGGCGAGTCGATCCATGGCTTCCTCATCCCCAACGCGACCATCTTCAACTCGCCCATCGGCTACGCTTGCTCTTGGAACCTCGAGCTGGTCGAGAAGATGGCGGTGGCCACGGCGAAGGAGGCCCTCGCGCTCGGCGTGAATAACCTCTTTGCGCCCTTGGCGGATCTCGCCCGCGAGCTGCGGTTCGGTCGCGTCGAAGAGACTTTCGGAGAGGACCCCTTTTTGTAAGACAACATGCCTCCTTTCTCGTGACTGGATAAGTACTGATCAATGGCCAGAACCGGTGAGCTGGCCTATCACTACGTGAAGGGCCTCCAAGCCAATAACGTGTCGGCCATGGTGAAGCATTATGTAGGTTTCACACGACACCAACTGCCTGTCATAACTCATGGCTGACTATACCCAAGGCTGCGTTTGCCTCTCCCGAACAAGGTCTCAACACGGGGCCCGTACACGGAGGCCGAAGGGAGCTCTTGACGACCTACCTCCCTCCCTTCAAGCGGGCCATCATTGATGGGGGCGCTCACTCCATCATGTCGGCGTACAGCGCTTATGACGGGGTACCTGCTGTGGCCGACAGGTATATGCTCACCGACATCCTGCGGGACTCGTGGGGCTATGAGTACTTTGTAAGCTTTCATTGCCAAATGCGATAGCCCCGGCTTGAAGCTAAACGTCCACAGGTCATGAGCGACGCAGGTGCGACAGATCGCCTCTGTAACGAGTTTGCCATGTGCAAGAATAATCCTATCGACTCGGAAGCGGTGGTCAATTATGTAGAATTCCCCCTTTTCTCCATCGTGTCATTCTCTCGTTATAGCCTCGAGCTGACCTTCTTCTTGCCAGGCCCTGCCGGCGGGCAACGATATCGAGATGGGCGGCGGCTCGTACAACTTTGAAAAGATACCGCAGATGGTGGAGTCTGGTAAGCTATCCATCGATGTCGTCGACGAAGCCGTGAGGCGGACGCTCCGAGCCAAGTTCGCGGCGGGCCTCTTTGAGAATCCCTATCTCGGCGTTCCCGACGAAGAGCAGGCAAAGCATATCCATACAGACGAGACGGTTGAGCTCGCCCGGCTCATCGATGCCGAGTCCATTGTGCTCCTCGAGAACCACGAGAATGTTTTGCCGCTGAAGAAAGACGCAAAGATCGCCGTGATCGGTCCCATGGCACATGGCCTGATGAACGTACGCAAATGCCACCCCTTTTCATTCGAAAGATAGAAAATAGGCTGACATGAAATAGTACGGCGATTATACAGCAGCCAAGTCCGCCAGTCGAGGAGTGACCCCTTTCGACGGCATCCGCGCCGCCAGCAGCGGCCAGGTCACCTACACCCAGGGCTGCGAGAAGTGGTCGAGCGACCGCTCCGGCTTCGCGGCGGCCGTGTCGGCCGCCGAAGCCGCCGACGTCGCCGTCGTGGTCGTGGGCACGTGGTCGCGCGACCAGAACGAGCTGTGGGCGGGCCTCAACGCCACGACGGGCGAGCACGTCGACGCGCACAGCCTGGACCTCGTCGGGGCCATGCCGCACCTCGTCCGGGCCGTCCTCGACACGGGCAGGCCGACCGTGGTGGTGTTCAGCTCCGGGAAGCCCGTGACGGAGCCGTGGATCTCGGAGCAGGCCGCCGCGCTCATCCAGCAGTTCTACCCTTCGGAGCAGGGCGGCCGCGCCCTGGCCGATGTGCTCTTTGGGGACGCGAATCCCTCGGGCAAGCTCGCGGTCGGGTTCCCGTACGATGTGGGGACTACGCCCGTCTACTATGATTACCTCAACTCGGGCCGGATGAGCACGAGTCCGGATCCGGGCGCTGCGTACGAGAATGGGACGATGAAGTAAGATTGGACGCCTCGGTTTCGTTAAAATCGTGAATAGAATTAAGGGTGGTGACTGACCATGATACCAGGTTTGGACACGCCTACGTCTTGCAGACGCCAGAGCCCCTTTACGAGGTAAGACCGGGGACCCAGGTGTGTGTATTCAATATCCATAGCTAACCACTTCGCAGTTCGGCTATGGTCTCTCGTACAGTACCTTCAAGTACAGTAACCTCAAACTATCCCAGACCACCGCGACCGCCGCCGACACCATCACCGTCACCGTGGACGTGACCAACGACTCGGCCCGCGACGGCGCCGAGGTCGTCCAGCTCTACGTCAAGGACGTCCTCGCCAGCGTCGCGGTCCCGAACCTGCAGCTGCGCGGGTTCGCCAAGGTGCCCGTCGCGGCGGGCGCCACCGAGACGGTGGAGATGCGGCTCCAGGTGCAGGACCTGGGGCTGTGGGATATCGGCATGAAGTATGTGGTGGAGCCGGGCGAGTTCAAAGTGAGTTCCTCCCGTCGTGCGCTATACATATGACGGGGACTGACATTTAAGCAGGTCTTCGTGGGAAGCTCGAGCAAAGACTTTAGAGCGAATGCGACACTTACGGTGGCATGAGGACGGACGGCAGTGATAGCCTCGATGGTACTCGGCTTCGGAGAAGCTGTTTCGTCTACTACGATTTAACTTTTGTTCTGATGGCTCTGGGATACATCCATCATCATCATATAGGCACGGGGCATCTTACATCACATACACACTGACAATCACGATTCGAAAGCCACAACAGGTTTTAAAAACTAATCAATTGTATGATCACCGGTCTGGTTGGCGACAACCAGCCGGGGAGATACGTCTATACCTAAGGTATATATATAATACAGTATGTGTCATGTGCTACATCTATAAGAAGCCCACACATTAGCTCTGCAGCTTTTGTTTCCCAAGATTGAATAAAAAATGACTGTAAAAAAACACAAAACCAAAACTGCCATGGCAATGCTATCGCTATGCTCTGCTATGATATGCTACGCCGTCTCGCCGCCCGCCCATGTTCCATATGCCGTGGGGTAAGGCGGTGATTTTTGATGGGTAGTTGAGGTATCGTGCTCATTAGATATATACAAAATTCTGGGGTGTGGATGCGTTCTTATTCGCACGAAGAATGGTAAAAAGAGGGAAAGACCTAGTAAGATGGACCGTCGTCATGATATATATATATAACGCCAGCAGATCTATCTAGTAGTAGTATGTAGTAAGAGGGAGGGAGGGAGAAAGATGGAAGAAAAAAATAGATAGGAGGTAGATGGATTCCTTAGTATCTCAGCTGGACCTTGGAGGCATGCTCGTGAGCACCCTCAAGCCAGTTCCTGCCGCGGGACTCGGCTTGCGCGGAGCGCTGCCACATGCCCTGAACACCGAAGTCGGCACCGACCTCGATCGAGGAGGAAGGTCGGCTAACCTTGCGTTGCGGGCGCTCGCTGGTGGATGCCTGGAGGCTGCTGGGGGCGCTGGAGGCGCGGCGGACAGAGGGAGCAGTCCACATCAGGCCCTGAGGACGAGCCGCGGATTGAGCGGGCTTGGACCAGAGCATCGAAGACGTCTTCTTCTTGGACAGCGACAGCGGCGCGACCTGAGGCTGAGGAGCAGCAGGCTCGATGGCAGCGGCGGGCTTGAGCATCACGGACGCTCTCGGCATCGGCGGTACAACCACCGACGCGGGGCGAGAGGACTCGTTGAGGAACGAGATGCGGCCGGCCAGAGCAGCGACCTTGCCGCCGCGGCTGAGGGGCCGTGGGGGTGTGAAAGGACGGGGAGGGGACGTCGGCTGCTTCTGGGGAAGCTGCTTCTGCTGCTGCTTCTGCACAGGTCGGGGCATAGCGGGGTGCGCGGTCTCGGAGGTAGTGCTCGTAGCGGATCCCATGAAGACCGGGTGCCTCGAGGCGACGTCGTAAGTGTAGCCAATAGCCGCAGGGTGAACAGTCTGAGCGTCAGTCACGAGAGTGGTAGCCATGAAGACGGGGTGACGCTTCGACGAGTCGAAAGCGGCATGTCGCTTGGACCGGGCAATGGCCTCGCGCAGCTCATCTTCCCACTGCGAGTAGGGAATCTGTCCCCTCGAGAATCGCTTGTCGGGGTAGCTGGCAGCGATGGCCTGGGCGAGAGCCTGGGACCACTGCTTGGGAGACGAGTTGCTTCGCTTGACTCTCTGGGTAGGTCCGCTGGCCTTGATGGCGGCTTGGAGAGCCTCGTCCCACTGCGCCTCGGAGGCGTGGACGAGAGCGAACCGGGTGTTGGGGTAGCTAGCAGAGATGGCTTCCGAAAGAGCAGCGTCCCAGTTACCGAGGTAGGCGACAGGTTGGCGGTATTGCTGGCGGGTAGGGCGGTAGACTGGCTTGGCAGAGGCGACAGCATCCAGGTTCTTGACGACAAGCTCCTCATCCAGGTTCTTAACGACGAGTTCCTCATCGAGGTTCTTGACAACAAATCCTTCATCGAGGTTCTTGATGACAATTTCCTCGTCAAGGTTCTTGATGGGCAAAGGCTCGTCCAGGCGCAGTTGCTCGTCCAAGTTCTTCACAACAAATTCCTCGGGAGACTCGGGAATCTCGGGCACCTTGGGGAGTTCGGGCTGCTCAGGGAGCTTGGGGAGGTCCGACTCCGACTTCTTGTTCTTGCGTCCGAACCAGCCACGAAGGCTGAATCCACTTCGCTCAGACTCGGCGACGGAGGGCGCAGTAGAGGCCTTGGTGGCGGTCGTGCGGATGGAGGAGGAATCGGTGGTAGGCGAAGACACGGTGGAGTTGGATGATCCAACAGAGAGCAACGAGGGGCTTCGGGGCCGGATGGTAGAGATGGTAATCCAGTCAAGCTCGACGCGAGTGTTAGCAGTGGGGCTCCACATGCGGCTAGATTCAATGGTCGGGGCGGCAGTGTTGATCTGGCGAGGCTTTCTGGTCATATGCAGCGCAGCAGGCTCAGCGTCGGTGGTTCGGTAGATTGTCCGCTCCGAATCAAGCTTGAAAAGACCGGCCGAGGAGGCAGTGGAAGAAGCAGGGGCGGCGAGAGAAGAAGAACCGGACAACGGGGCCCACATGCGAGTCTCATTGGACTCCTCCGCTGATCGCGGGGCAGCAACCCACAGCTGCTGAGAAGTCAGCTGCGGGAGAGGCTCATGGGATGATCGGGGCTTGGTTGTCATAGCAATGGCGGCAGGCAGCTTGGAGGTTCGGCGATAGTCAACCCGGGGGGCGCTGGCATCGAACAGACCCTCGCTCTCAGTAGAGGCGACGACTGCGGCGGGCTGGTCCCAGAGCGAGACAGAGACCTGTCGAGTTGCGGGCTTAGGGGCAGCGACGGGAGCAGCAACGACGGGGGCAGGGACTTGTCGAGCTTCGGACTTGGGGGCAGCGACAGGGGCAGCGGCGGGCGTCGGGACCAGGGAAAGAAGGGCGGCGCTTTCGGCGGACTCCGACCACAACAATCCAGTCGAACTGGCAAACTCAACCTCCTGCGGCACCCAGAGGTTGTAGCTCTCGATGGCAGGCATCTCCTCGAAGCGAGGCTGAGCGCGAGCCGTCTCCATCTGCTCCGGAAGGTAGCTTTGCCAGACAGCAGCATCCGGCTGCGAGAGGCCGAATGTCTGCTGCTTCTGGACCGAAGGCTTGCTCCACATCATTGTCTTGGGGGCGCTCTCAGTCTTCAGGGACCAGAGGCTGGTGCTTTGGATTGGCTGGATCTCCTCCCGTCTGGACTGGGTTCGAGTCATACCCGCGTTCGACGGAATGTAGGATGCCCAAACCGCGGTCTCCGGCTGTACGAGGCCGAAGGTCTGTTCCTCCTGCACGGGGGGTTTGCTCCACAGCATCGTCTTGGAAACGCTCTTGGTCTTGGGAGACCAAAGCTTGGTGCTTTGGATCGGTCGGATCTCCTCCTTCCTTGACTGGGCGCGGATCATGCCCTCCTCAGAGGGAATGTAGGACGCCCAGACCGAAGCAATGGGCTGCTGCAGGCCGTAAGCAGGCGATGCGCTTGCAGCAGAGGGCGTCCACATGGCATTGACGGTCTTTGCTGCGACTTCCTGGGCCACGGGAGTCTCGGTAGCCTTAAGGGCCAAAGGAGCTACGGGCGCCTCAGGGGCCTTGAGGGCCAGAGGGGCTACAGGAGCCTCGGGGGCCTTGAGGGCCAGAGGAGCCAGAGGGGCGACTGGTGGCGACACACTGCGCGACTGGCTGATGTTCCTCACCTTGAAGACTGGGGCCCACAGGTAGTCGTCCATCTGGAAGTCCATATCCTTCTCCGAGGACCAAAGCTCGTCGCTCTCAAGGGGAGCAGGCTCCTCGAATCTCGGAGGGTTTCTCTTCGGCTCCGTCTCGGCAGGGAGGTAGCTCGCCCATACGGACTGAATTGGCTGAGGGAGACCGTACGAGGGTACCGCCTTCTCGGCAGCTGGGGTCCAAGTGGTAGCCTTCGCCTTCGAGGACTTCAAAGCTGCCGGCTTGGCGGGGGTAACAGGTGCCGAGCCCCAGAGGTTGTCGCTCTCGATGGGGGCAAGCTCCACAACTCGGGACTGAGGTCTGACGATATCAGATTCATCGGGCATATAGCTGGCCCAGGTGTTTCCGTCTGGCTGGGGGAGACCGAGCTCGCGGGTCGCTGCAGCAGGGGCCTTAGGCACCCAGAGATCTTGAGCGTGGGGCGTGGACTCCATGGCTTGAGCAACGGGCTCGGAATCGTCGTAAACAGCATCAAGGCCGGAGTATTCGTCTCCATAGATGCGCTCGAAGGCGGGCGACATCTCGGATTCGTACTCGTCAAGGGAGGCTCCGCCCATGGTTGGCAGGGTCAGGCTGTCTCTTCCCGGCAATCCCTCGTCGGTCTTGAGGAGGCTGGCAATCTCCCAAAGCGTCGTCTCGTCAAAGTCGTCTCCGCTGTCGTAGTAATCGTCATCATTCAGGTTGTCTCCCGAATCTTCTTCTTCGTAATCATCGAAGAACGACGAGGAGTATCCGCTCTCCTCGCTTTCCTGGACCTCCTGTGCCCGCGCTTCAAGGGCCGCAGTAGGGCGTGCACCTCCCGAGCTCATTGTGCCAGGCATGCTGCGTGGGCCTCCGGAAGTCATTGTGCCGGGCATGGCCATGAACATACGCGGCTGCTGGGGCAGCACTGGGATTGTGGCATTGTCACTCTTCTGGCCCCACGGGAACTGGAAGATTCCTAAGGTGCCTCGCTTCTCTGGGAGGGGCTTAGGGCTCTCGATGATGTCGGGCAGTGCGGTAATACGCTTGGTCCTTCTGGGCGGTCGCTGAGTGGTCTGGCGCACCATGACCTTCTGGGGAACTGGGCGTTCCTTAGGGACCGCCTTCGTCCAAAGCCCGGCAGTTCGGGCGGACCTTGTCTTCGCGGGCTTCTGCCACAAGCTAGAGCTCTCGATCATCAAGGGCTCCGAGGTCTTGCGGAGAGCCGGTCGAACCGTCAAGCCAGGTAGCTCGGGGAACGGCTTGACCTCCTTGGGGAGGGGCGACATCCAGAGCTGGTTGGAAGAGTGTTTTGGCTGCTGCGGGCTGAGGGTCCAGAGGGAGTTGACTTCCACTACAGGCTGTACGGGTTGCTTGACCAAGCCTCGGAGAACGCTATCGGACTCGGACTCGGACTCATCCGTCTCCGGGGGCGTCGGGCTGCCTAGATCAGCCGATTGAGTAACAGACAAGAAGTTCATGTTGTTGTTGCGTTTCTGGAGCAAGTCATTGGCGTGTTCCGAGTACTGCGATTGGGCCTCCGCTAGACGAACTTGCCAGGCAGTGGATTTGCGGCTGTCCGAGTTTTGCGATGATGGTCTTTCAGTGCTCTGTTCTCGGGAGTTTGAGCCTGACAAGCTGGCCATGCGTGCTCGCCTCGAGGCACGGCGATCGGCAATGCGCTCGGCAACAAGAGACCTCGTGGAGGACGATGCAGAAGTAGTGCTTTCGGTGATGGATTCTGGGGCGGACTCCTTGACAGGGGTATCATTCGTGGTTGAAACGGAGTCGCGGTTGATGTTGTTTTGCAACGAATGCCATCTGTTCTCCTGCATGCCCATCTCCTGCTCAAGGTTTTCCAGCAATGCGATCCTCCTGCCTGTGCTCTCAACCGAATCTCTGTTCGGTTGCTCGAACTTCTTCAGCTGCGCCTGGATGATTTGAATTGCGGCCTCGGGCGACTCGAGAGGCGATGGCTCGGGTGCCGGTATCATGATGGCCTTCTTCGTACCAATACCGTTGAGGAGCAGAGGAGGCGGTGGGGGCATCATTCTGGAGCGCACCTTGTCCTTTCTCTCGGAAAACGAGAGGCACTCATCACCAACCCGTCTGTGCCATTGGCTTTGGCGAGGCGCCTCAGTCTTGGACTCATCAGGCAGAGACTTCTCATCGTCGTCTTCGAAGAAGAACGATTTACGGTTGTCGGCTTCTCCTTCTTCTTCCGAGGCAGTGTCAAGCATGACAGTCATGACTTCTTCGCCGACCCCGCTGACGGCCGAAGGAACCGGGGGCCGCCCTTGGGTCTTGATATATGTCTCTTTAGGACAGACCCAGGCCTGCTGAATATCGATAGGGGCGACTGGGGAGTGCACCGAGCCCCAGTTAGTACTAAACTGAGTCTTGGCATCACTGGCCCCGGAAGCCCGGGAGAACTTGACTGCGGGAAGAACAGGTGAAGATGAGCGTTTAGTGCCATCTCGTGCGCTGTTCTGCGTGTAACGCTTGTTCGTGTCGTCATCCTCTCCAAGAATGCTCTGTGTTCGAATGCTACTCCTGTCCCCGGTCGTTGTCGTGTCACGCTTTTCCTCGCCGACCATTCGTCCCGCGTTCATGTTCGTTTCCTCTTCCTGCGACGTCATGTTCTTACGGAAAGCCAGTGGCAGTGGGGGTAACGATGGGACCGAAGACTTGCGTTTCATGTCGCTGGGGGCCTCGGCGGGGCTTGTTGTGGTGGAGGGAGGGTAAAGTAACGTCATCTTCTCGTCGAAGGTCATGCTCTTAGTGTCATTAGGGTGAGGCCGCTGTATACTTCCGGCACTCTTGGGTGGTGGTGGCAAAGGCGGCAAATCAGTCGGGCTGCCGGGCACCGACTGCAATATCGACTTGCGGCTCGCAACCGAGCCACCAGACTTGGACCTTCTGTGCATTGGCTCCGAAGGGAACACTTGCCGATCTGTGTCCGACATCCTCCGGATCGGACGCGGTCGTTCGAGTATAGATTCGCCAGAGTCGGGAGGGCCACTTGGCGTTTTGGTGGCGCCTTGGATGATGTCGTTCACGTAGCTCGGGTCATCGTATACGATGCTGTTGATAAACATCACCGTCTCCTGCCTTTCATTGCCCTTTTCCTTTTCCTCCTTTTCCTCTTCCGACACCCTCCTCGTTGATCGAGCTCGTGGGTTGGCCGGCAAGCCGGTAGTGGGCCGGCGTTGTAGCGGCGTCTTCACGGGCTCGGGTGCCTTCTCCTCTTCTACAGGCGGCGGGCGTGGCCTCGGGATCGGGATTCGCACAGGTTGTCCCGGTGTAACAGGCTTAAAGCTAGGAGTGTTGACTGACGACGTCGCTTGTCGCGGGGATCGCCGCCGTACAGCCTCCTCATTGCCTGGAGAAAGCTGAACTCCTGTGCTGGATGATGCGTTCCCTCCTACGGACAAGGCCTCGTCGGTGTGTTCGGCCTCGTGTGTGGATCGTAGCCTGTCAATTGGATACCCGTCCTTTCCAGAGATACTGGGGAACCTGCTCATATCGTCCTTCTCTTCCTTCTCGTCCTTGACGACATTCTGAGGCGGTTGTGGCGCAGGGCGCGAGGCGATGAGCGTCGTCGAGGGGTTGCGAGCCAGCGTTGCGGAGTTTCGGACCTGGGTGTTAACAGCTCTCCTCTCCTTCTCGTTCTTCCAAGCCGTTGCAAGATCAATGGTCGGGATCTTGTTCAGCGCATCCTGCATGTCGGTCGTTTCTGCAGGAATAGGGTTAGAGATGGCCAGCTTTCCAGCCCCCTTCTTCGACTTGCTGCCCTGGTTCTTGACGTCGATGAGTCGCTTGGGTGGCATTTGCGGGGCGTCATCTTCCCGCTGGGGTCGCATTGGCGGGAAAAGCTGTCCTTGAACTGGGACACCGCCGATTCCAACCACTCCAGTAATTGGCCTGGTAAGTGTCGGCAGCCCGTTCTCGTCGACCTGTGCGTTTTCGTTGGAGAACGTAGTGATGGTCGTCTCGGCCCCCTTCAACTCGGCGTATCTCGACGGAGGATAGTCGTCGGTGTCGGCCGTCGAGAGATCTCTATTGCGATTATAGTTCTGGGGAGTGGGCGACACTGGGGGTTGTTGACGAATTTCCCTCCCGGCTCCCAATATGCCAACAAAGACCGTCACCAGGGCTAACGATTCATGTAAGCAGTCATTCTTACAATATTGTCAATGAAAATGGAGAGCTTACCAACTAAGACGAAAAGGCCTGCAGCCGGAACAGTTGTCCTAAGCAGCAAGTCAATTGTGCGAAGTCCAAGGAGCAAAGTCACACTTGTTCCCATCCAGACGGCTAGGGCAGTAATCGTCAGAAGGATTGCCTTCCTCTTGCCGCCGTCCTGGCCGCTGTTGTCGGACGAGAGCGCTCTGATTGCCAGAGTAACGAGCATTACGGCGTCGAGGGCAATGACGACAATCGCTATCGGGGCGAGATTCGAAGCCGGCACACACGTCGAATTAAATTGTGGCCTGGTTTCGGCCACGAAGACCATGCCCACGATAAATCGCGCCAACACCTGGAACTGTTGAATTTTGCCGAGCACCGAAGATGTTCCATCCTTCGCGACTGCCCACACAAGAAATTGCTGAATAGCCGTCCGCGCCACCTGGTCGAAGAGCGTCGAAATAATGACGGCAGTTTGACATTGCGACGAGGCCGTCGGTGCTAGGAGCGTCGAGATGAATCCGACCAAGGCCCAGAGACCGGACGTCGCCAAAAATATTATGAGGGCCAGCCTCAGACCGTCCCGGAAGATTGCTGAGCCATGGCCTTTTAAGTAAAGAATGAATCCTGCTGACGCTGTGTTGAACAATATACCACTATACGCAGACACACACGCGCGCGCGGACATCATTAGCAAGCCGGACCCTCGAGTTGCCCGCCGGGTACGTATACTACTTACAAAACAAAGGCAGCAATCAAAGGCTGAGTGCTGTCGGTTGTGGCCATAGTTGCGGCGCCGAGCAACGGCGTCCTGCGACCGTGGTAGGGTGAAATTCCCAGTCAATGGGCGAAGTTAAATAGTGTATTACTGCTGAAGTGAATAGATCATAGTGAGTGTGGTTGAAGCGTTCCTCTATTGTACAGGGCTTGAGGCGACGATGACTTCGGAGATAGTTTGGGGCCCTGGATAGCTCGAAACAAGACGGACGAAAAAAGAAGAGATTGTTCGCCAGCAGAGGTAGCCAGAACTGTCGCTGCCTCCCTCTCCTTCTCCCTCCTCGATAGACACTGCCCAGTGCCGGTTAACATCCGGCGCCTTCGTCCCACACCCCATCGCGTTGCACCCACCATCCTCTGGGTTTGGCTGGGCATTCGTGCGTGGCCATCTTTGGACGTGGGTTACATGGCTGGGTCAAACGGGGCCGTGTTCGAGATGCCTCAATTAGTATATTATGCCGTACAGCAGACTGGCACCTGGTTGGTTGAATTGCAAGGCTGACGGGCCCAGGGCCCCCCGACCCCTGTCAACCTAGTTGGACTTGAAACCCGACATGTAACATCCATCAACATGGGCGTTCGCAAAGGCTGACATATTAATAAATCACTGGCTCTCTTCCGAGCGCTCTTCTGCGAGTTCTCGACAATTCTTGAACATCTGATCTCATGTCTTCATCCAATCTTGTCGTCATCCTCCCATTTGATCCCAATCCCATGTTGCAACCTCTTGACGTGTGTTTATCGAGGTTCTGGGTTCCTGAAACGAAAGTCAATGAGGGGTCCAACGAATCTTCAACACGCCTGCCACTCTTCGAGGGACAAGCAGGCCGCAAATAAACCCTGACGTCAGGCTGCCAACACACAATTATGAGACGTTGTGGCAAAGGCAATAGTAATATTACCATGTACCGGAAAAGAACAAGTTGGGTATTGTAGTACAGCATCACAGTTTTGATATCGGAGATCAGATGAGGCAGCTCTGCCTGCCCGGAATGGCTCACGTGCGCAGGAACTAAAAGTCATGGTGCGTCGCGCAAGAGTGGGGGACAAGAGCAATTGCCGCAGCAGCAGCAACAGTTGTCGTGGGATGCAATCGCACATGTATTTGATTTGATGTGTGCATAGGTACTCTACGCAGCGTCTTCAACCTGACGGCGCATCATGAAACCACGCCGTTGACTTTAGCTCATGATGAGGATGCGAGCTGAGAATCCTTCTGGACGGTTTACCGCCGCCGTTTACAGCTTTCCCACTTCCAGCGGCAGTGAGTGGCAGGGGGCCCAGTTGACAAGATGATGATGGATAGGGATTGGGACTGCGGGTGCTCCCCACTCAACAACCTTACATGGCCAAATAGAGTGTGTCCAGGAACCGCTTGAGACTGGCCCAAACCCACCAACCCCTACCGCCAGGCACTCCTAACAACCCCCAAATGCTTGGCTTCGGCCATCGCGACCCTTTCTGTCGCAGATTCCAAGAATCTGCACCCTCAAGGAAGTTCACCGAAGCATTTTCTCGCTTTTCTTATTTTTTTTGACACCGAAGCTTGATGGCGAACCTAGATACACAGAACCATGGTAGATCCCGATTGCAATTATCCCCCCCAGATACAGTACTGTATGCACAGAGTTGGATTGGCCAGTCGTTCGCAAGCAATTGAAATTAGAAGCCAGGCGCTCTGGATCGAAGTGGATGTTGAATGGAGGCTTTGGGTCCATATCGATAGCGACCGTAGCATCCGATGTAACTTGGATTTCAGAACGCGTTTCTGTGTTTCGTGTCGCTAAAATTTGCAAACCACCAGCGAGTCGCCAGATCCGTATGTGTAGGCGCCATTCTCCTCCAAAAATGCAACAATCTTCGGCCAAAGGAACATCCATACGCAGATGCTGGTTAGGGGGTCATCAGCGACAATTTTAACTACAGTAACCGTGCAATTTGCCATCTCCGGTCAGAAGTGGCCTTGACAAGAAGAATCCACTCTGACCAGATCTGAGCCTCAAAAACCCCTAAAACCATTCTGCCACCGCTCGCAGAATACTTGAATGGAATAATCACGTACATACATGAACGTTCAAATAAGCTCTCGAATATTCGATGCTACGTATAACTCCATTTTGTGGCCTCTTATTACATCTGTGAATGATTATTAAATGAGCTGGTCAGTTCAGTGTATTATCCATGTCGCTCGCTGCTGGTTGGCCATGATGATGTCCTAATTGCATTCTCTCCGATTACTCAGCGTCCCTTCATGGACTGTGTCAATGCCAGCCTCTTAGAGAACGGACTGAGGCTGCGTTCACGCTGCTGAGACCGCGGGGCTGCCACCGGATCCCTTGATCGGCCAGCACCGTGACGATCAGACATGTAATCCTCGGCTCGAGGCCCGTCTCTGCGTCTGGGCGGATCTGCGTTGCGCGACATTTGTGAAGGTGGAGATCTCGACCGAAACCCTTTCTTTCCTACTGGTGACCGAGATCTGTCCGAGCGTGGAGATGGCCGTAATGGCCTTCCTCTTGCCGGCTCTCCGCGTCGGCTGGACTGCTCGTAGACATCCTCGCCCCTTCCTACAGGACTAAGACTTCTCTCGGCCGAGCGCGAGTCACGTGAATAACCCCTCCGTTGCGGCCGCCGTTGGTCGGGAGAAGCTGAGCGGCTGGGCACAGCTCTTCTCACCGGTGACGGGCTACGCGACAGGTCCCTTGCTGGACTCGGCGTGCGTGAACGTCCTGTGGAAATGGTGGAAACGCTGTCGTACGAAGCTGATCGTCTTCGCTTTGATGCCTCACCCGGTTCCGAGCCCTCGTCGTCATCGCGCTCCAGCTCTCGCTTCCTTGCCCTCTCAGCCTCTAGTTTGGCAAGCTGCTGGTCGGCTACACCTTGTCTGGCAGAAGTTAGCATTACGAAACCAACGTCGGGTAGCGTGTGACATACTTGCTCTCAAGAGTGGGTGGCGTTGCTTCCGTCAACTTTGGCACCAGCTTCGGGTTGAAGAGCTGTTGGGTACGGGAAGGCCTGGAGATATAAGGTCGTTCCTGTGCGGCCGCCTTGCACTCGTAAGAATAATGGCGTGGGTTTTATGTTAGCTTTTTGGACGTCGGCATGAGGATGAGTTTGACTTATCTCGTTTCAGGCATTTTTGGCACTGGACGTTAGCAGGCGTCGCTTTCGAAGGACCGCGCCGCCACATTTTCGCCAGTTGTGCTGGTCACAACTAGAATATCAGGGATAATCGCAATGTTCTGTGAAACTAGGTATCGCAGGAGCCTGGGAGACCGATGCGAGTGAATGAAGCGATGTTGGCGTGGATGCAATAGTGCTGCGTTTGATTTACCAGGTGATGGTTGTTCAGAGGGATTGATGCAATCGTTTTGAGCGAAAGTGGCTTGGGGAACTCAATTGGGGCGGTGTGGCTCTAAAGCCACAGCACCTGCCCCTGGAGCTTTGCATACCGCCGTCTCGTGGTCTTTGCAATTGAATATGCCAAGGTAATTGTTATATAGGTCATATAATAGTTGGCTTAACGTATAAAATTCTTCAGAAGTTTCGGGTTTTTTTTCTAGTTTATACTATTATGATTCTTGAATCGAGTTTTTGCGACCTAGGTGGGAATGTTGATGAAATCGGCGGAATGTTCTGATTCCATCTCAGGCCCACGCCGTTTTGCATTTGCCGTCTAAAACTAGTCTGCAAAAAAATATTACGTCTAGCATAGCCAATCGTGGAGGAACAAAGGCTGGCTATAATATTCGTTTGGAAGACATTGGATATTTGATATACTGAGACATGTGATTACTCGTACTAGATGCATCTTACTCTGTGGTCGAAAACATAAATTCGCTGGGAAACAGGTTTGGCTTGCATACTCAACCACAAAGCAACCTCCATTGTCCCTCGGAGATCTGTTTGTCACATTTATCCAGATCGACGACGCGTACATATATCCTACCGACGTCTTTTGGTTTCTCGTGGATTTCAACAAGCTCGTCACTTTGACGCCATTCGAAGGCATCTTCGTAGGCGAGTGGCAGGAAGAATATGTAGATACTCTTGAGTTCGGCCTGATGTGGCCCCGCTAGATCAAAGACGGCGTAAAGACCGTCTTCGAGCCTGCCTATCTTGCACCTCCAGCTTATGTACGTTATGGCGTCACCACTCCGCGGGTGAAACTCAAGGCTCCGTGATACCTACTGTATCCTTCAGTAAAATCCCCTCTGACGCCGGAACTTCCCATCCTCACATCTTATGAGTTCTGGAAACCCAACACACGAGTAGTTACGACTGCTATAGTCAATATACTGGTCTGGACATACGAAATGGGTCTCCTTCAGACATTTCTGCATATAACCAACTTCCGCAGTCCGTTCCTGCGGACTCTGGCGCCGAGCGCTGCGGCCGCCTTCGCGATCCAAACCGCATTCGCGGTCCCGTCCATCGCGGCGCAGTCGGAACGCTTCTACGATGCCTCGGGCGCCCTGACGTTTCTCTCAGTGACGCTCCTCAGCCTGTACCTGCCCAGCCTGCGCGCGCAGTCCGCCGGCGCAGCTACGAAGTTGCCGAACCTGCTCTCGCCGTTCTTGAAGTCTGTTGGCAATGCTGGTGCTGGAAGTCTTAACTGGCGGCAGGTTGCGCTGAGCGGCGCCGTTGCATTCTGGTCTATTCGCTGTAAGATGATGATGAGGCCACCTCCAAGTCTACTAGGGCACCCGGCTTCTCTGTACTAACGCGCACCAATGCAGTGGGTTCTTTCCTCTTTGACCGTGTCTTGAAAGAAGGCAAGGATTCTCGCTTCGATGAAATCAAGAAATCGCCTTCCAAGTTCGCGGTGGCCTGGATGGGCCAGGCCACTTGGGTCACGCTGTGCCTGATGCCCGTCATCGCCATCAACGCCATCCCGCCTGCCGTATTTGCCTCCATGCCCGCCGTGAAGCTCACTGACGCGATCGGAATGGCCCTGTACATCAGCGGGCTCGCCTTCGAGGTCATTGCCGATCGCCAGAAGAGCCAGTGGATGCACGAGAAGCGAACCAAGCAGCACGACGAGCAGTTCATGACGCGAGGCCTGTGGAGCAAGAGGTACGCTCACCTATATAGCCGTCAAGTCCGCCCGTATTGTAACAACTAACCGAGACTGCCAGTCAATATCCCAACTACTTCGGCGAATGCACGCTCTGGACAGGCATCGCGACCGCCGCCGCCGGTGTGCTCGTCACCAACCCCGCACAGGTGGGACTCAGCCTCCCGGGTGGCGTTGGGGGCAGGGGTCTTGCGCTCCTGCTTTCGTATGTCAGCCCGGCCTTTGTGAGCTTCTTGCTGCTCAAGGTCACTGGAGTGCCATTGAGTAGAAAGAAGTATGACAAGAGATACGGAGACCGAAAGGATTACCAGAACTGGAAGAAGAATACTCCCAAATTCTTCCCCAAGTTCTAAGCTGTTGCCGCCTAGCTGAATCTCCTCTCCCCTCGGTTTCATTTGCTGACCTCGGTCGTCCCTGCGAAGATATACGAAGTGGACAATCAAACCACAGTTGTCCAAACTGGTCTCCGTGGCATGAAGATATGGATTATGTTCTGATCGAATTACAATGTAGACGGACTCGAACCCACTCCGCCATGCAGTCTGCAGTAATTACCTACCTAGTCGAGAGAATAATATCTGTACATGGTCACGTGTAGGATAAGCAAACCCCAGTCTACATTCGACAGGCTCTTAGATAGATTACTTTTGATTTATGTAGCTACCTGTCACAGCAGTGCGTTGCGGGCAACGCGGAATTAAGTACTTATTCCAAAGTTTGCGCCATCAAGGCCAGCTCACAGCGCCGTAACTATACAAAACGTGACAGCGACAGCCCGTTTACTTGTGGAATGCCTTGACCTTCTCGACTTCGTCATAGCTACCCATGAAGATACCAGATTTGTCATGGATGTGCTCTGGCACCACCTCCATCATACGTTCCATTTTGCTGTTTAGCGCAAGGCCGCCAGCTGTAAAGTATTGTTAGTGACTTTGCTATACCTGAGGAGGATTGCGATACTTACCATTCTCAAAGACCATGGCCATGGGGGCACACTCGTACAGAATTCGCAGCTTGCCCTTCGGGCTCTTCTTGTCTGCCGGGTAGGCGAAGATTCCTCCGTACAGCAGGGTACGGTACGCATCAGCCACCATGGAACCGATGTAACGAGCGCTGTACGGCTTCTCGCCATCCTTGGGGAACTTCAGAGACTCGAAGTAGTTCTTGGTGGCGTCTTCCCAGTACATCGCGTTACCCTCGTTGGTGGAGTAGATGGCACGGCTCTTGGGGATTCTCATGTCGGGATGAGTCAGGATGAACTCGCCGAAGTTGTTGTCAAGGGTGAAGCCGTTCACGCCGCCACCCTTCATAGTGATGACCAGCTGCGCCGAGGCACCGTACATGGTGAAACCGGCGGCAACCAGCTCAGTGCCAGGCTTGAGGATGTCTTCCTTGGTGCCTTGCGAGCCCTCCGCGAGCTTGTGGATACCAAAAATGGTGCCTACCGAGACACCGGCGTCGAGGTTGGAGCTTCCGTCGATGGGATCGCATGCCACGGCGTACCGCGCATTGTCGTTCGGGTTCTTGAAGAAAATAACTTCCTCTTCCTCCTCAGACACGAGCAGGGCGCACTTGCCCGAAGACCGCATGGCGGCGATGAACAAGTCGTTGCCTATCACGTCGAGCTTCTTCTGGTCGTCACCTGTCGCATTGGAATGTCCAGCCAGACCAGTCAGGTTTACTAACGTAGCTCGACGAATGTAATGCGAGATAGACTTGAAAGAAAATTGGAGGGCGTGGCAAAGCAGGCTATAGAAGTGGTACGTATGTCAATGTAAGCCCCTTAAGGAAGTGATGTTTGGGTGCAGCACGTACGTGAAATCTCCTGTGGCCTCCCTGACCTTGGCCTGCTCTTCCGTCAGGAAGCGAGTCAAGGTCACGATGTCTGTGTTGATGCCAGCCGACTCTGTGGCGGCGCTGTCGCCGTTTGGTGAGGCCATACTGTCGTCTTTGGGGGTTTCAAGGACGGTGTGTTACTGCTGAATGTATAGTAGACCGAGGTGATGGGCAAAGATGGGTAGGGGGTATACGGGCGCGGGTGTGAGACGATTGGAGGAAGTTGAAAATGTTGTAAGAGTTGACGAGAGTTGCAAGTATGCAGGTCACGGCGGAATGACAAGCAGTAATAAGTGCAGGAGGCGGGCGATGGGATCTACTGAAGCTCCAGTTGTGTGACGAAAGAGCTACATTTAAGTCTGTACCTGAATGGGGATCTACCGAGGGGCAGAGATGTGGGTTATTGATGGATGACACGAAAGGGCAGCAACAACCACGACTGCCCGTCATCTCTCCCCACTCCCCGCCTTTTACGAGGCTTTCATTAGAGTTATTGCTCGCTCCTCGGCATAGAGATCTGCAATTGGAGGACTAGCAGGAGACGCGAATGCCTTTCATCCCGAGAAGCCAATCTGACAGCGTGGAGTCTGGACTCTGGAGGCTTTTACTCCAAAGGGGAATGGGGTGGCGCCGGTGCTGAAAGAAGATTTCCCGGGTCACGATGGTTGGGAAGTTCCTTTGCGCCCGTCCCTTGAGCCGAGACGGGAGTTGTCGGCCAACTACGGCTACCTGCTAAGATTAAAAACCAGGTCGTGTGAGCTGTCTGCCAGGGAAAGCAAGCCATTGGCAATAATTGGCTTGTGCCCCCATGTGATCCATGCCATACCTTTGCTTAGGTAGGCATTGAGTGAACGCCTACGACCTAACTCCTAACGGCGAAGAGTTGCAATCTCTCCGGACAGAACCTCCGGGCACTGAAACAAATCAGATACAGCAAATGGCCAACAACGCCAAATACCAGGTACCCGAAGGTAACGAATGCAAGAGATATGGGTATTTGATGATGCAAATGTGGGAATTGCTCGATGGCGAAGGATTGACCGATGAGCTGTGCCAGCTTTTGACCCCGCCAATGACGCTCCTCCCGTCTCCAACTTGCATAGCGTCTATGGCTCAAAAGTCATCTCCAGAGTCCAGTTGGAGACGACTCCAGCCGGACCAGTCGGCCCTGGCAAGCTGACAAAGGTCCCAGCTTGGCGAAAGTCGGAGATAGCACAGGCCAAGCGGGGCATTTCTTCCAATCCAGCCTCCTTGAGCAATAGGGACAACAACAAGACACCGGACCGATCAAACAAGGCTTTCCCCGGCAGCTGGCAATAGATACAACAATAATTCAAGTGTAGCAATCGAATTATTACATATATATAGTGGTTTTTGATGGTTTATTACGACCGATTATTCCAGTTGGATGCTTTTAAGCATGGGCAACTAATCCACCTTTTCCGGTATCTAATCAATGTCACTTCTGCCTTGAGCTGTGCTGGAGCTGTTCCTGAGCTCAACCCCACCGAAGATGTCGGCATTCCGGCTAAGTGTTGTTCCGACTTTGTGCTCGCCGTGGCCCACCAAACGCGGTACGGTCCATTGAAAAGTTGATTTTTTTGCATCGTAAGCTTGTTTGCAGCTTTTCTTTCCTACCAACAAACTGCGAGCTGTGCCTGTCCGGCTCGCAGTGAAGATTGAAACCGTGAGTTTTTTCCCATCTTCTTCTCTCCCCCCATCCAAGTGATGACAGATTGTAAACCGCAAACTAGAGTCTTTGACCTTAATTGGAATGAAACCGTTTTTACACGTCAGTCTGAGACGACAGACCAAGCACTCTCGAGTAAAGCGCAACATTGCCATATTCAAATTGCTAACTGGTTTAACAGAATCCTCCAATGGACAAAACCTGAAAACCGGGACTACCGCAGCAGTGTTCACAATGCTCTGCGCGTAATGGTGTCTTCGGAACAGTCGACCTGGACCCAATGGTATGTGGCACATCTACTTTTCCCAACACACATTTTGATGATGAACAACTTCTGTGCTTTGCACAGCTGGAAATTACCGTCTGAACATCATTGACGATAAAACATGGCTGTTACTGAACTATCCTCCCATCTACCATTACTGTTGCTCAACCTGCAAAGATCCTTTGGCTAACATGTAATAAAGTCCAGGTCGTCCTTCCAATCAAGGGTATGTCAACGCTCGCTTTTTTCCTGCATCAATCTACATTTCGTATGATGAAGCGGCACTGGGCTCCGAATCACTTTCGCATGAGACGATACGCCATTTTGCGGCAGGCCTAGAAAACCTCGCCCACTGATTCGAAAACGACGATGACACCTTTATGACGGAACAACAGTTGAAGCATATTTTTCTGACTCTTCAATCTGCAGTATGTGTAAAATGCGCTACAACACATGTCTCGTCGAGGCATGATGTTTACTACAGCAGCCTGTACATCCTTACTCAGGGTAAGCTATGCTTTTCTTCCTCATACCATACACATCTTCTTGTGATGATACCCTAGATGACGAGTCTTATCCGGGTTTCCGATGCAGACAACCTTCTTTTTAATACCATTCATGCCTAACTGAACTGAAGACATCCCACTACTTTATTGTACTCCAATGTCTAGGCATTTTAACTAATTTGTTTCTGAAGATTTTCTAGTTCCTATGGTAAGCTTCACTATTTGTTGCCAAACCACATCCCACATGATGAATCGACTCGACAAATGACAAGCATATGTCTTAGCCTAACGGCGTTGAAGAGTCTAGTCTATCTGATCCCGTTACCATGCTCTCCAAAGCTTGCTTCTATGGTCTGGACCACAACTGACACTGGTTGTAGCCAAGGTCTTGGTATCACATCTTCAGGATTCTGTTGTACACAACACACGTTGCAATAGGTAAGACTCACTCCTCTTCTCCCCCACATCGTCTCTAAAATGATGATCCAACAATTCACGACGGTCAACATAGCCCTATGGGTTTTGATGATATCACCTTTGACAAGGCTTACTCTCTGATTTATCGAGACTCATCACAAATTTGTTGCAATCACTTGAAAAACATATTCTAATGATTTCTCTAGACATATTATCATCATTGACATACCAGTGGCTGGCTCATACCAGCTTTGATACGAAGGTAAGCCATGTAGTATGGGCAGACCATCGCCTTCGGTACAGCTATGCGGGCCTAGTTCCGTCCAGAAGCTGTAGATTTATCAGATATATGTTTAATACAATTTATCATACAACCATTGTTTCCTACGAAATTGCTGTTCATGAATGCGTAAAGGTTCCACCAAGGGTATCTAACAATGCGTAAAGATTATTCATACAAATGTCGTAACGCTGACATCATGATCGCCCCTGCTAGAACGACGGCTCTTGGACCTGTAACCATGCCTACTGCACTGTCTGGCGTGGCAGTTGCGGTGAAGAGACCTGTCAATGGCGCTGTAGGTGACGTGCTACTAGCCGTCGTACGGGACGCCGAACTGCTGGCGGCATCTCCCGTCACCAGCGCTCCGTCAACGATAGCCACCTTCTCATGGGCCGAATCGAAGCTCTCAAGGACTTGCTGTTGCGTCTCGTCGCAAGTGCCGGGCACATCCCTGACCCAGCAGGTGTGCGTGGGACTCGGCGGGAGCTTCAGCGAGCTCGTCGCGTTCGCGGGGCCCGTCGTGTCGTACGTGGACAGGTCGACAGGCTGGCCGTCCGAGAGCGACTTGCCGAGGATGATGCGCGCGAAGACCTGAAAGGCCGTCTCGGGCTGGTAGGCGGGAACGAAGTGGCCGGCCTGGTAGATGCGGCTGAAGGAGAGGTTGCCGAGCTGACGGACGACGCCGCCGATGTAGGAGTCGTTGACGATGATGGGGGCGTAGCCGGTATCGGCGAACGAGCCCGGGTCGGAGTTGGCGCCGTTGTTGTTGTTGTTGTTGTAGGCAGGAGACGTGGAGGCGGCGGCGACGGCGAGGGAGATGGCTTCGCCGCCGTACCAGTTGCAGATGTAGTCGCGGTCGCCATAGATGAGGGCTACGCGGACGCCGCGGTCGAGCAGGGCGGCGAGCTGCGGGACCAGGGCCTGGCGCTCGTAGTCGCCGGTGGCGCGGAAGGCGGCGGCGACGCGGGGGTTCGTCTCGGTGTAGTTGAGGGCGGTGCCGAGGGCGGCCTGGACCGGGGGCGTATTGAGGTAGGCCAGGTAGCGCTGCGAGGGCGGGAAGGAGTCGGGCAGCGTGGCCGCGATGTCGTAGACGCTGCGGCCCGAGTCGTCGGCGTAGGGGAGCATCACCTGCTCGGCGCAGGTCGTGTAGGCGCGGCTGCAGAGGGCGTTGACGGCGGCCAGGGCGCCCGTGTTGTGCGGGTCGTCGGCGGCGGCGGCGCGACGGCATTGCATGATGAGGTCGCGGCAGCCGCCGGGGACGTAGAAGCTCGCGTTGGCCATCTGGGCGCGGATCGGGCTCAGGGCCTGCAGGCCGTATGTGTTGCTGTTCGCCATGACGGGGTAGTAGGGGGCTTGGATCAGGTCGTCCACACAGCCGTTGACGATGCCCAGCGAGGTAAGGTGGATGCCCAATGCACCCGCCGCCGTCGTCGTATTCGTCGATGCGGTCGTCCCGTTGGCGAGCAGCTTGTCGTTCATCTCTTCCCATTTCGAGGCAAATACTGGTCCGTATTTGCCGCCATAGCTCTCGGCGAACAGATTGACTCCCACCGAGCTGGTGTTGGGCGGGTTGAACTGCGGGAACGTCGTTAGGAAGCCTTGTATCATGTGCCATACGGCTACAGCCGCTGTCTCGGTCGTGTTGGCCGTATGGTTCGAGTTCATCGAACTGAACGTCCCGTTGAGGAAGAGACCGGGCGGACGGGCGTCGGGTCGAGCTTGCGGCGGTATGTGGATCTCGTTGGTGAACAGATCGAGAGATCCGTTGGTGGGCGTGTCATACGAGAAGCCGACCTGGTTGGGCTGGTCGATGAACAGCATGTTGGAGGCGCGATCCCAGCCCCATTCCCTCGCCACGGTCGCGAACGTGTCCTGGCCGCCGCCAGCATCGCCGCCGCCGTCGCCGTCGACGACCTCGCACGGTCCCACCTCAGAGAAGAAGCCGAACAAGGAGGACGACCCGGGCCCGCCGTTCAGCCAGATGGTGAGGGCCGAGGTGGGCTCGCGCGCGCCGACGAACCAGAAGAAGAGGTTGGTGGGGTAGTCGCCGGCGCCTGAGGACGCGGCCGTCACGTTCACCCAGCCCGTGTACTGCTCCTGCGTCTCGAAGGCGGTCGTGCAGGCGCCATGGGGTATCTTGTAGCTGATGGTGATGTTGGGGTCGAGCGGGGAGACTATGGTAGTCAAGTTAGCAGCGTTGTTGTTGCTGGGGAATTGGGCTAATGCGCCGGTCGTGAGGGTGGCGAGAGCGTGGAGGAGGCCATGGCGAAGGAGGTAATATCTCATGGTCGCCTAGACGGTCTGCATTGTGCGTGCCACGGCGGAACGTTGGCTACCGTGGAGGGGTCACTGTTGCAATCAGGAAACAAAAGTAAAGCAGAATGCACAGGAAGAACAGCGCCGGCGTGTTCGTTTTTATTCAGCTATATCATCTGGCTGGCGATGAGGTTGGTTATGTTGATCATTGGGGTCGGCGAAGCCTGCCTATGTCCTGAGCTTCCGATTGAGTTCGAGTTCAATTGATTCTGAATTTGTTGTGCCGCAGAACTTTGTTGACATTCTCGGCAGATGACGACGCATCGGAGGATGTCCGTACGCACATAAAAAATGGCATAGCCACTCAATCGAACGAATGCAAGTCATCCTTCTCAACAACCTGCATAATCGAGATAATTCATCACCAATACACTATACATGATTGATGGGCAATTCAATCCAGGGCCCAGTTAGAATAGTAGACTACATACTATTCCTATATCGTGCAAATTACGCAAATTACAAAAGGCTACTTCGGCGCGATGGCTGTGCCTAATACCAGTTGGTGCAGTGCGGCTGAAAAGGCGACGGCAAGGTCTGTCTGCCGTGAGATTAGCTGCAATACAAATTGGAGAGGAAATAGAAACAAACATCCTTTATCAAATCCCTTGTTAAATGTGATGACCTCGTTACCGGATACGCATCGAGTTATTCACAATGTCGGGCTCCGATTCAGGCACCACGGCCACCGACATCATCACGTATATCGGTGTGCCTCTGGCCGTTCTGGGGGTGCTGCCCATTTTGTACAACACCATCGCTACACTTGCCGCCCTATCCAAGATCAAGCGCATGCTCCGTCACAGCAAGCTGACGGCCCTCACGCGCAGCGATGTCGTGAACCGCGTGATTGAAGTCGAGCTGCCGCGCTACGCCGTGACGCCGTGGGATCGGTTCAACCAGCGGACCGAGTACTGGCAGCTGTCGCGACAGCCCAGCCAGATCCCGGGAGGGTCCTGGACCACGTTCAACTGGAAGACGAACACCATCGGGATCAAGACGCAGCGCGTCGAGTATGCGGACCAGCTCCGGCAGCCGCAGGTCGAGGTGGCATTCGACGAGCTCGTTTCGTATCTGCTGGATTTGGGCGCGGTCCCGGATCCTCACGGCTGGAAGCTGCTGCGGTCTACTGGGCTGTGGACGCCGGCTGGCTGCGCGCTCATGACGGCGAGGGGTGGGCAAAAGGCACTGAGCATTGCGCCTTTGGATGACTCGGATGGACATCTGTCGCTTGCTGTGAACTGGATGCCTTCCTGGACTACCCGAGACTTCTCGTCGCTGCCTCCGTACTGGGTGCGTTTGCCGCCTCCGCCCAAGAAGCCGGAGGCGCCAGGGTCTACCGAAGCTTCAGCGACCCAAGATGACCTGGAGACGGCCGAGGAAACAGAGCCAGCGAAGAAAGGTGCCGGCAGCGTACACAGTCAAGAGTCGATAGACTCGATCCAAAAGCAAGCGGAAGCCAACGCGACCAAACCCATCACCTGCCAGATCTCCGCCGAGGGCCTCACGACGGCCATCAGCCAAGGAACAGAGGACCTGCTGCGCGAAGACAGCATCCTGCACAGCCTCTTCATCGGGCACCTGCGCGTCCGCCGGGACAAGCAGGACGGCACGTGGTTCGCCAGCGCCTGCACCGCCTACGGGACGACGAGCCAGACGATGCTCTGGAACTACCAGATCCCCGACGGGGTCCTCGCCTTTGCGCGGCGCGACACGGTGCCCTGCGGCGTCCTCGTCCTGCTCGGCGTCGTGGACGAGGCGGACACGCCTGACTGGGCCACGACCCAGCGCAGCGCGGTCGAGGAGCAGCACGAGACTTTCGCGCGGCGCCACATGGAGCAGCAGGCCGCGATGCGGGCGGAGCAGCTGATGACCCCCGCAGACCGGCAGCGCGCTGCCGCGCAGAGGATGGAGCGGGAGAATATGCAGAGGATGCAGGACAGTAAGTGGACAATATCACACGGTTTCAACTATACTAGAAGTGAGTGAGAGGGCTAACAACATCACCTAAACCATCAAGTGCGCGACAGGATGCGTCTGGACAGACAACGGCAGGACGCCAGGCAGTCGGAAGCCCTGCAGAGCCCCAAGTGGGATACCAAGCTGGTGGCGGACCACCACCTGCGCTGGCTCAAGTCGCGTGGCGCGGTAGATGACGCTCTGAGCTTGAAGGATGCCGCGGGCACCCTGCTCCATCGCATGGTCCTCGACGGCCAGTTCACGTCGTCGGTGTGCGGCATGTTGGACCTGTGGAAGGCCTGGGCGGACAACGGCGGCATGAGGAAGTCGGACTTCACTGCGCTGCGGGACGACCAGGAGACGTTTGCCCATGCCAGCCTGCTCGTCGCCTTGATCAAGGATGCCACTACCGCGGCACTTGAGGGATCGTTGTCTGTGGAACTACAGGAGTGCATGAGGATGTGGAGGACTGTTCGCTTGGGTTGAGGGAAGGGAGACATAGATATGACCCTTGAAGCTGTTCCCGCTGATCTAGTTCGCCAATAATTCTTTCGTCAGGGCCTTGTGCCCACAAGAAGATTAATATCTTAATGTACTGAAATTAAGAACGCTACCTCTGGCTACCCTCAAAAGTATGAGTGCTCGTGGCCAGTCACGGCCATTCTGTTCATATTACGGGTGAACCCATGTTTCTGATCGTGCTCGTGACGATCGAGTATACTGATGGGGCACATTACTCGCACACCGCTGGCTCCCCGGCTAGCCTTTTCTCATCAGAGAAGTTGTTCAGAGGTTATGGCCGGGGCACTGCGCTGTATTACCCGGTATGAGGTATTATCTTCCCCTGCATCAACCAAGGAAGTCCATGCAAGATCGGCAGCTAATCGACGGGGGGTACCCATCTCCTGCCACCTTCTCCGCATCGTCACCCAGCCCCTCCCCACTGCAACCCTGGATCAAGATCAATCTCAACGTCCACATCTACTGCGGAGGAGATGGAGCATCCGGCTACCGGGTATTCGCTCGGCACGCGAAAACGGTTACCAGAGTTGAAGACTGCCGGCCGCAATAGGATGGATGATCAATCATTCATTCATATATAAAATGAACTATACATGTCCCATATAGTCCCTATAGAAATAGTAGGTGCCAGATAATATTCCACCTTGCATCCCGAAGACAAGTACACTTAATATATAATCAAAATGCGCACCTTCCTCACCCCCCTCCTCGCCGCCTTCGCCGCCACCAGCGTAGCCGCCGCGGACCCCCCGAAGTCACCGGGCCTCGAGTTCCTCTACACCGTGAACGCGACCCTCGCGCCCGCCATCGAGATCGGCCCGGGCCCGCAGGGCGACCGCAAAGCCATCCCCATCATCGGGGGCGAGTTCCACGGCCCCAAGCTGAACGGAAGGTGCTGAACCTGGGGGCCGACTGGGGCCTGACGGACCAGTACGGGACCTTCCACCCGGACACGCGGTACCACTTCGCCACCGACGACGGCGCCAACATCTTCATCCGGACCAGCGGCCCGGCCCAAAAGGACGGCGGCATCCACCTGCATTGCCTCTTCGAGACGGGCCACCCGGACTACTACTGGCTCAACAACGTCGTCGCCGTCGGCCTCCTCAACGGCGGCGACGGGTACGTCGTCATCGACGTCTGGCAGGTATGTTGACTGCGATTCACCGTCTCCCATTGGGGATGGATGCTTCTTCTGTTGCTGGCCGAACTACGCGTAGCTAATACATTGAACCGTGCAGTTGACTTCACCGGTTAAACCTTAAGAGGGGGCAATGCCTCTTATATTGCCCATGACTTTATGAGGACCTGGCAGGAGTAGCAATAGGCTTGTCATGGATGGATGTATAATTAAGTATATATAATATATTCAAATATGGCGGGTGCATCAAACGCCGTGTGGGAGGGCACGACACTGGCTGCTATATAACAATAAATAAATATATGTGAATTGCCCGCTCAACATCTAATTTTGATCTTGATTATTACACGCTGAAAAGGAGTCATCGTATCATTCATAGGGCTATCCAGCATATACATTCCACCTTCGCCACCGGCCCCTGATATCTATCCCATTGAATGGCACCTGCCAACCCTCCTAGTATTCTTGGCTCGACCGTGGCTAGCTAGACTCTCTGGGCCACTATCATCGCGAGGGTAGGGCTGTTAAGCGAGCTATTGTCACTCCGCTTTACTATCTCCCAGTCGAGAAGGCACTCTTCACCTCCGCCCGAGGCCACTCAAAGAGCACGTCGCCGCCGTACACATTGGCCGTGACCGTGCTGATGCGGACCTCGACCTCGCCGTAGAAGCGCTCGCACTCCCGCAGCACGCGGTTGACCAGGGCGCGGCCGCCCTGGGGGTCTTCGGCGTCGCCAAAGTGCTTCTCGACACGCTTTCGCAGGGCCTCGACGCCCTTCTTGACCTCCTTGCCGTCGTAGTTGGATAGCACCTTGTTGAAGGTGGACTTGGAGTTGCTGGGCTGGGCTGCGATGATGGTGGTGGACTTCCCAGACACGAGCTGCGCTTCGATGTTCTCCAGATACTCGAGCAGCTTGCCCAGAGGGCGGCGCATCACGGCGTTGAGTAGGCTCATGTGTTCATTGAGCTCCGAGGCGGCGGATGCCTTCCAATCCTCGAGGATTTCGAGGCCGCGTGTGTCGACCTCGTCCAAGAAGTGGTTCATATTCTCAATGAGCAGAATATGGAAGTTGAGTGCCTCCTTGTCCTCGGGGTCTGCCCCAGAACTAGTGAGGGTGGTAGGGTTTTCGCGCGCAATGACCTTGAGAGAATCAAACATGGAGCGGATGAGGCGGTCGTACTCACGATCCACAGAGCGGCGGGCCGAACTGCCAGAATCGGCAGCGGTCATCATGTTCTCGAGGTATATCGAGAATTGGGGGAACACGCGTATGAAGGAGATGACGCCTTGCGCTTCTTGATCTTGACCTTGGTTTCTTCGATGGCACGGATTTGCTCATCGACAAACTTGGTGAAGCGTGACTCGAGGCCACTGTGCAGCTTCTGGAGAACATTGTTCAGGAAGTCCTGGTTGGACTGGGCCACTCTGGTGTGCTTGCGTTCAATCACCGCCAAGACACCTACTCCTTGTCTGTCAAACATATTAGCATGGTGCTGTGGGAGGGGCGGCACGGAATGTACTTACAAGGGATCCTGGGACAGCACCCAATCGACTGTGCCCTGCAGGTCCTGTTCCAAGAAGGAGAAAATGGCCTCCATGGCCCTAGTGACCCTCCTGGCCAGTTCTCGGTCTGGTTCCATGAGCCTATGGCGCTTGAGGTCACCGCCACGTCTGTCGCGGGGTTTCGAAGCTGCAACAGCATCGGGGAAATCGATAGTCTCTAGGGTCGTGGCGTGGAAAAAGTCAATGATGAAATTCTGCTCCATCTCGACAAGTGGCAACAGATCTTCAACGATAGCCGCGAAGATCTCGTAGGGACTGCTTCGCCCGTCTGCCACCTTGTCAAGGCTTGTCCGGCTTCCTTCTCCCAAGGGGGATCGCAAGCTCTTGGCCAATGTTTGGCTTCGCTTGACAGTGAGCTTCTTTGCCGTGTCCATTCTGCTTTCGTGCTGCTTCTCGATTTGCGTGGTGAAAAGGAGGTCGGCTTCTTCGCCGGTCGGTTTTCGCGCGTTGCGCTTCCACGCATCCAATACACCCTTGAATTCTGCTTTATATAACGGCAAGTTGGCCGTTTGGTATGTCTGGATCAAGCTATTCCAACCAAGAAGGTTCATGTCCTTCGCGTAGAGCATGAGCGGGCTGTAGCGCCAGAGCACGTCCCGTCCAACGTCGTGGTGTTGAGTGTCAAATTTCTTGGAAAGCGCACCATCCAGCGCCTTCTTGGTCTCGCGGGCTGCTTGTTCGAATTGCCGGTCCATGAACTCTTTGAACCGTACGAGGAACTGGGCGTTACTAGATGTGTACATCTCCTTCTTCTCTTGAACAATGCGCATCTTGCCATAGTCAGAGTTGAAGCCGGCTTGTTGTTCAGCAAGGCTCGTATCCATGCTTCTGCGAGGCTCGGAGCCGTCCGCAGAAGGATCAATCTTCATCATGGCCTTGTACAAGGTGACAAGAGTGATTTCAACATCCTCGAGCCCTTGGGTCGAATCAAGAGGAGCGACCTCAAGAGGCCTCAAATCCTCGCGCTGAATCGCACAGGTGTCCAAAAGTGACTCGAGCTCTTTCTTCAGTGCCTTTTGATTGGCGGCTTGGACCTGCAGACCTTGGCCTTGAGCTTCAATGTAGGCGATGTCATCAGACAGGGTCTGGCATAGGTTAGCGATAATAGTCTTATGAGGCGGTTGCTATAAGCACTTACCGATAACTCGACACTGTAAAGTGTTAGTAGGTTGTCAAGCTCGTCACATTCCGCAATGGAAAGGTCGAGGCCTCGCTTGATAGCATCCATTCGCACGTCTTCCTCCTCGAAACGAACGACCCAGCCGCCCGCTTGCGCCTTATTGAGCTGGCGGTCGATGTCTAGCTTCATCTCCTCGTAATTACGGCTACGCATCTGGTCACCCGGGACCCAGCCGAAGTGGTCGAGCCATTTTGTGAATTCACCCGTTTGGCCGGCCAGTAAAGTGGTATCAATCCCCAAGGTGCCAAGGTACTTCGCATCATTACTAGTAGTGACCGAGTCCCTCTGCTCCTCCTTCTCCGCCTTGTTCAGCTCTGCGCTCTTTGCGTTGTCTTTGATCTGCAGGCTACTGGGCCGGCTCGCATTGGCCTGGGTCAACTTTAGTTCTGGCACGCCGGAGCCCTTTTCGGAAGCTTGTGGTTCTGGCGGTGTTGCTTTGGGCGGAGCTGGAATAACAGATGTGATACCGTCTGGCCCTTCTCCACTGCTGTCCTGGCGTTTCAACTCGCGCAAGCGCTCACCAGCACCACCAGCCCTCGGCTTGAATGCTGCGGCTGCAGATGCAGCTTTCCACAGCGTACCTGCCAGGTCGCCTTTCGAACGTTTGGCCTTGATCATGGGGCCTAGACCTGGCCGGCTTTCTTCAGGTTCGGGAGGGGAGGAATGGGACTTGCCGCATCCGGAGCAGGGCTTGCAGACGCACTGACAAACGGGGTTGTATTGGCTGGCTCAGGCGACGGTGCAGGTATCTCTGGTGGCTGTATGGGTTCCTGCATGGCCTCTTGCATTGGTGAAGGTTCCGCCTTACGACTGAACGATGGCTTGCGGGGCGACATCCTATCGCTGCTGCGGGGAGGCGGCTGCGGCTGCGATGGCGGTTGCGGTTGCGGCTGCGGCTCACGGCGGTTGCCGGCACTCATCAAGGGCGCGGGAACGAGATCGGTATCGCGGTCACGCGTTTGCGGCCTTGCAGGGTCCATTGGCGGGCGCCTCCTGTCGGGGAGATCAACTTGCGGCGGAGGTGGTGTTGACTGTGCCGGAGGAGGAAGCGGCTGTGTGGGAGGAGGTGGCGTTCGGGAATTATCCCTTTCACCACCAGCACCGAGTCGACCAAAGGCACCGGCGCCGGTCATGCCGCCCCTCGAACGCGGCGGTACACTAGATGCATCGTCGCTTCGAGTGGTTGTGAACGAAGTAGCGACGGAATCCTGGCTCGGGTTTGCACCCCCAAGGCGCCGAAGTGCAGCGTTCTGGCTATTCCCTCGACCCGAATCGAAACTAGGTGTAGGGGAGCCATTGGCTCCGTTGCGAGGTGCCAGATTGCGGGCTGGCGATACGGGGGCCGCGGAGGTGGAGGCTGATATGCTTCTATTGGCGTATTGTTGGCTGACAGTCCAGATAAGTTGCTTTGGGGTGGTGCGCCGTTCGAGGACCCTGGAGGTGGCCCAGGCCGCAACGACATCGGCATCTCTTCAGACGGTGGTGCATTTCGTGCTGCCGGGGGTGGCGCTCTTCGAGACCCGAGTACTTGGTCAAGCTCGCGGGCATCGAACCCAATCAGCTCAGGCACCTTTCCGTTGGTATATTTTCCGTATATTTTAATCAAGCTCGCAATAAAGAACTTCTTCTCTTTATCGGCTTGGGCTTGCCAGTAATATGGCTTGCCGATATGGACCGTGAAGCCTGTATCACCAGCCCATTGCTTTTTCTGCGGGTCGCCGGTACTGCCAGTAAACGACTCTATCATAGTCAAATCGTTGAGATCCCATGTCTTTCCAATAGAGAATGTGGCGTTGGGTTCTCCTTGGACTTGTGCATGCGAACACGCCCCGATTTGCGAACGGCAACGATGATGACGCGGGCTTCTCGGCTTGGGTGTTTCTGGCTTCGGGCGGGGCGGGCGCACTTGGATGGCTGCTGTATTCGGTGATCCTTATATGGGTGATGTATGTTTCCATTACTGTGATGTTCTCATGTCAGCCCATCTGCTCTGTCTAGACATATGTCTACTTCATCAGACATCACGTCGCCCCAAGGCGTCAACGGGCAAGCTTACGAGAGCCGTCGACATCCTTCTTGTTGAAGCAGCTGTCCACGATGCGACGCTTCTCCTCCTCGAAGCGTTCAGCCCGAGTCATCTCGCGGCCGCCCTTCATGTAGCCGCCTCCGTTCTGCCGTGAGGCATCCATTGCCGGCGATGGGGGTAGTTTAGTATCGTGTCATGGATTGGTAATCGTGGGAGGCGAGTTGGCGGGAGTCGTCGAGCATCTTCCGGTTCGTCGTATTCTCTGCTCTGGCCGGGTGGACGATGGTCGGTGGTCGTGAAAGATCTCCTCCTTTCCTCAAAATCCTGCGTCGCTTTCCAATTCGCAATCCCCAAAATGGGGGGCCCGGGGGGTCGCGTTACGAGTACGGCACTGACGTGTCGCAGAACCGATGCGACAGTCCAGCCTGAAAGCTGAAGGGAGTAATCGAGAAGACACCAGGTTTCTCCAAGTTGAGGTATGCTTCCTACGTAGGTTGTTGGCCTCTCCTTGGAACCATCTGGTTGAAATTAAGCGACGAGGTGGGATAAGTTACAGAAGAGTTGAAGTCGTCCTTTCTTCGAGGTCCATGCATCAATCCCAATGTCAAATGTCCCAGTTGCAGGCCCAAGGCTTAAGCTAGGGAGGTAGCAGTCACTAAGGCCAACACGGACTCGCTCGGCCTGCTTGCTGGATCCCTGCTAACTTTTGTTTCAATGTTCCGACCCCAGACTCCTCCCACTGCACTGCGCAGTCCTTCCTGCATGGAGGCATTATTTCAACGTCCATACAGCTATAACATGCTATTTTATGTGGTTTCAGACAATCAATCGGCTTCACACCAAGATTTTCCATATTTCCAAGGAAAATCAAAGTATCGAAAATAAAGCAGCGTCTCGAGAAGCTTTACGAGTTACGTAAGGGCCTAAACATTAGGCACCCAGCACCATTCCATTTGGTGGAGGGTCATTCATGCCATGTAGCCACATACCTAGTGATTGCTCGCCCTGTATAGAATTTATTCGCGTGGCTCTGGTTAGAATCTACCTAGGATCTATGCCTCATTGCATGCAGCCAAAGCCCCATCTTGCTCGCATTCACCTCCGTCTTGATATGCACATAGCAACTATTCATACACACCTGTCTTCCAAGACTCCCTAGAAACCCCATAGGAAATCAATGGCTCGCAGTCCGTAACGCCAAGGGTATTACTACATCCGTCGCCCAATCATGTCACATTGCCCCGTCAGCGAGCAACGGGACAAATCTACCGCAGCTCTCCTCCGTCAGAGAAGCATCATGTTTCTTGCTGGACGAGCTGTAAGAGAGAAGCAATGTAACTAGCCTGAAACTTTCTGTTAGTATTTGCGTGGGGTTTATGTGGCATGGCTACACTTACCATAGCCTTATTCTCCGTCATGACCTCAAACAGGCGCGACACAACCGGTCGGAAGAGCCGCTCGTTCCAGCCGCCACTTTCACCCCCTTGCTCCTCCTTCTTGAGAAGCTCTTCCTCGGACTCGGTCTTGACAACATTTCGAGCAATGTTGCGGAGAACGAGGACTGCGCTCAAAGGGATGCCGGCTGCTTGGTCAAGTTGCGGCTTACGCTCATCCTTGGTCACCAATGTTTGCTCCCATGTGATGCACATCGTTTTGGCAGGCACCACGTACGACTTTCGCTGCCGCTTTGCAATAGACTCGTTTGTCTCGGAAAGCCCACGCTTCTGCGGCAATGGTATGTGTCTTGAGATGGCGCGTCAGTTGCGAAAGCTGCACTTTGGTCGGCTGCGGATACCGGCGGCAATTGCTCCACTGGCAAGCAGCCTCCAATTCTCGATTCTCAAACTTGCCATCCTCGCCGGTGCTTTGGCCAAGATGAGCTGTAAGAATATGGTGCCACATCTTCTCTCCGCTAGGGAAGAAGATACCGCATTTCTTAATAGCGGGGGTGGATGCAGTAACCCACTGGCATCTTGCGTACTCCTCCTTGGTTTCGTAATTCAGGGGGCAGGTTCTGGCGCGGATACCTTCGATGATGAAGCGCTGCACCTCCCCAGGACCCCTAATGATCTGAGCCCGCGCCCCTGAGTATACGTGGCTGACATTTCGAATGAAATCCGCTGCGCTCAGAGTATTGCGATTATTACCCCCAAAAGAACTCTGGTAAGCTTGCCAGATAGCAATCTGAGTGATGTGCGACTCCGAGTCTTCTTCGAAGAGGCTTTGCAACCAGTGGAAACAGCGTTGTGGCTCGTCTGTACTCGAAAGCTTCTCCTGGAGATCTTGCGGGAGCGCTGCAACCTCCTCAGAGGCGCTGTCCTTGCGCTCGGGTTCCAGAATGAGATCTTCTTTGACTCTCTTAGCGCCGTGGGCAAGCAGTCGGACCAAATGAGGCACGACGCGTTCCATGTTGACAGCTGACAGTAAAGACTCGACATTGGGCACGACAGCAGTGTACTGGTAAAGGAAGTCAAGGCAAGCATCCATCAACTCTTCGTCATTGAGCAGGAGCCAGTTCATGATGTTCTGCAGGACAGAAGGAGGAACGTTCTGGAGTTTGTTCGTGGCGTCCAGGTTCATAGAGATGCGACTGATGGCACGAAGTGCTGTTAAGATGGTACCGCGGTCAGTAGAGTCGAGCTGTGCTAGCAACGACCGATACAGGGGATCCTCAGAATTCAGCTCCATCCCAGGAGTCAATTGCTCAGCGATATCAAGGGCAAAGTGCTTGAGCTCTACGAGCATTTCGTAGCTCGGAAGATGCAGGATAATACATAGGAGATCCTTCAGAGGATAGACATCCCGCATGTAGTATGCATTTTCCTGCAGCATGAGCATATTCCGAATCGTAAGAACGGCTTCGGTAACTCTCACTAACTGGTCTGCAAAGTCGGCAGGCTGCATATAGTCAAGAACCGACTTGGGCTTCAGCTTGTGTATCCGCTCAATGATGTCGCTTGTGCCGTTGGCGCCGTCCAGAGTACCAATGTCTTCGGTTTCATCGACTCCAAAGTAGGCCACTTGCCAGTCAACGTGGTAAAACAGATTGCCGACCTCCAATCCCTTTTCTATCAAGCCTTCTGCAAGACCAAGGAAGGACTCGAACTTGTACTTATCACCTCGCTCAAAAGAAATCTTCACAAGGTGATTGAGTGCAAATGCTTGCTCGGAGGGGATACCGGATCGTAGAGACTGTAGGCAACGGGTGTAGATGTTGGGACCGTCGAACCCAGCCCCAGGCGCAATAGGCCTAGCAGGCGGAGGTGGTTCGGCTCTAAGCTGTCGCTGTCTCCTGATAAACTCGGCAGGGTTGTTCCCTGGTGTGTTAACCGGGCGCAGGGGGACCGTGATCGGAGGACGTGTTTCGTAGCCCTCCGGCAGTCTCGACGCCGTCTCTGGGTTTGCCGGAGTAAATGTGGTACTAGCGCCCCTGAGAGCAGCCTGCTGGGCCTGAATGAGATGCAGAGGGTTGTTCGGGTCGTGGCGTTGGGGCGTGTGGTGCGGCGGAGGTGGTTGTGAGCCATGAGTCGTGAGACTTTGGTTGGCAGTGGGTGTGGCATGTTGTGACGAGACTTGTCGAGATGCGCGCGTCGGGCCTGTCTCCGGCTGAAATGGAATGCGCTGGGGCGGCGCTTCCCTGAGGCGTCCTGAGGCGCGGTTACCAGACACGGGCGTGTTCTCGGCGGCTTGGGTCTCCTTGACAGGCGTGTCGACTCCGGCTCGCTTGACTGTCTGGTTGAAGCTCTCCAAAGTGCGGGTTGCGACGGGTCCATGCCTGGTAGCGCAGGACTGCTGCTCGAGGATTTCCTTTGGCGGGGGGTCCTTTCCGAATTGATCTTTGACCCAGTACGCGGCAAGATAACGGTAGAAATCCTGCTTGAGCTGGAAGGACAGCTGGCCCATGCCTTTGTTGTCTTCAAACCACATACCAAGCTCGTTGGCCAAAGCACCCCAGGCCTTCTGGATCTTATTCATCTCATCGTAACCACCCTTCGCGATGACGGCCTTGTACAGCTTCAACAGGTCGACCGTGACGTGGCCATACATTGTCTGCAGCTTGGGAGACTTTTCGAACGAGGTTCCGCGCGCACTATGGAATTGCTCGAGTTTCTTGATGAACTCGTCGTACTCTGCTGTTGGCTCGATCTCGTGAATGTACGGCTTGTCGGCCGCTGAGCCCTTCTTGGGCGCCATCTTGATCGGAGGGCTTGGCGCGGGCGCCCAAAAACCGAGGTTTGGTTGGTTTCAATGGCAGAGATTGCGTGGTGATGTTGGGTGGTGATATTTAATGGATCGCGGGTCTTTTGGTAGCTTGACACGAGAGCTCTGGTCGCAGGGCTGATGGTCCAGTGCAGTTGCCTCGCGAAAATCAATTTGGCGATTGCATTGGCGTGTTTAGTTCGCGGCTGGCATGCACTTGGCTCGAGCGCTCCTGCGCAGGTACTTATGTACTTCCTCAAACTTTTACGGGGCACTTGCATGCGTGCTCATTGATTGGTTACATGCATACATGGTGCATTCACTTAGCGGGTGTGGATCCTACATCAGTCTGGATGAATACCAGTATCACCTCTGCTGGTTTGGTCAGACTAAGGCTGGAAGATACAAGACAATGCATTGTGGATTGGCCTGTCATCGGTCATCTGTATGCAGAGGATCGCATTCGTTATGCAATGATGCATCGATCGAATCGATAATCATCACAATTTGTTCAAGAGAACGGCCGGTCCAGGTAGTGTAATGTATCGAGGTTTCCCCTATGCAGATAGAATTGCATTGTGCTCTCAATGACCCGAGGCAAGTGCGTCTGATGCAGATGCAAGGAAGGTGGGTAGCCTCTGCGTACCTTCCATATTCCTGTGCTGTACAAGGTGCTGCCTGTTTATCCAGTCCAGACTGCAACTGGTTGCCATGGATTTGGATTCATGTCTGATCCTAACTTGACTCACCTCATGGACGATAGGCTCCAGAGCGTTGGTGAAATGCCATATGTTTACCACTGGGTTCCTCTATCATATCAAACACCATTATACCAATTCAGAAGGCCCTGAAATGGATTATTGACAGCTTGACGTCGTTTGTACCTTGTCACTGTGCAAGGCTGGGTTTGAAAGCGTACATACCTACATACATCACAGTCTGATACATGTGCCTCCTTCTTCATTCTTCATAAACACACGGTTCCCATATCTATATCTTTTAACATGGTTGGACACCGCTCCTTCAAGCCAGCGAATACCACTGGCCCAAAGCCAGCCCAGGGTCCGGGCCGCAAGATCCAACTGCAAAAGAGGCCTAGAATGGGCGCCGGTTCGGCCTCTCAGCCTACTGCACTGGCACCGTCGGCACCCTCAAAGGTGAATGATCAGCTAGAAGCAGTGGGAATCAACCCATTCGGCTTTCGCACCAGTAGCCGAAACAGTAATCCAGGTCGACCGCCTATGAGAAGTCTCACTGGGAGTGGAAATCTCATGATGGGACCCGTCTCTCGCCAACAGTCTCAGCCAAACTTTCAGACACATGGGGCCCCTATTCCAGTCTTTTCCCCTGAACTGCAGGAGATGCACAGCCAAACGTCCTATCTCTTCAACCCCTATCAGCAGCCACAACATAATGGCCAATTCCAGCCGAGATACAATTACCAACCATCTCAACTTGATGGCCAGTTTCAACCTCAGCAATACCAACACCTGTACAACGGCCACTTTCAGCACAGTCAACAACAGATGCACTACTACGACCAGTTCCGTTCAGAGAACAGCCAATCACTCCCACTCCCACAAGCCATGGACCAGATGAACAAACCGCTTGGTGTTGCCAAGTTTGATGTCCCTCATGAAGTACAAGGTACAGAGTCCACGCAACTGGCGCCTGAAGTCGTAAATACAGCTGATGTTGTCCCTAAGCGGCCTCCAATGAAGGAGTACTTTGCCAATGCGAGAAAGCGGACCGCTGCTGCTCTGGAGGCAGAGGCAGATGATGCCACAACTGAAAGCGACAGTGGTAGCAGCGTCGACCCGAAACCCATAAAAACTGCCTCAAGTGCTCCTCCTCGCAGTCGAGAGCCTATTCAGCGACCTGCAAGAGAGATCCAAAGACCACAGGGTCGCCCAAGAGACAGCGAGGTAGCAGCACCTAAGCCCCAGCCAGATCGACAAGACAAGCCGGAGAGTCCAGAAGAACAACGCATTGTCGGAGATGAGCATGCTGGCATGGTCACTAGATCCCGGGCTAAAAAGGGACCTTGTGGCCAACATAATGCCTCTCTTGATCACAGCAATCACGAAGGCAAAGCTGATGCGCCTATCTCTTCTCTCCCTGTCTCTATTAGTGACGGCAGTCCTGAACAGCGGGAACAACCGGATCGAGCAAAGAGCCCTGTGGCGAATGTTAACGATCTACGCAGTGAACAACACCCTCCCAGTGAGGAATTGAAGGAAGTTTCCAAGAAGGACTTCCAGGAACTGCTCAAAGCAGATGATCTAGTGAGTGTGGCCCGCAAGAAAGGCATTACAAACTCCGCGGTTCTTGAGGCTGCATTGTTGGCCAAGCTCATGGCGGAGGACGACGTCTTCTCGGGGTATGTGGAGCTGGCTCTCGACGAGATGGATTGATTGAGTGCCGTCAGATGATGGAGGTTTTGGCGGGTGGTCTCTTCACCATGACATTATTTACCACGCATTGCTGATGTATATGGTGGGTATACTTCGAGTTGCCTCGAGAGATCTGTACCAGGTGGATGGATTTCTGGCTATCATATTCATGTTGGGTTGCTACAATCACCGTCGATAGCTTTGTATGCTTTTAGGGAGATAGCTATGCTTTCTTGGGGCGGCGGTCTCAAATAAGGGGGCTATCGCAAAAGTTTAGGGGAACAACAAAACACTTTGATTCGCCTTACTAGTAAGTATACCAAGACTAAAGTCCACCGTGAACCCTCTCAAAACTCCCCATCCATGGCCCTTTTCCGTTCCAAGTCCTCCAGATGCCTGCGCATCCCATCGGTATCTACTTACATAAAGTCATCCTCCGTTTCGTCTCCCTCCTGGCCCATAGCCAACTTCCCAGCCTCATCCGCGAGGGCCATGATATCATTGACCAGCTCTTCACTACGGCTCCGCCCAGACGTACCTTCAGGGGGCACTAATGTATGATACGCAGTCCCTTCAGCCGCTCCGCTGCCACTAGCACCCTCGCCCGCCGGCGCACTTGCGCTACGGACCTGGACGCGGACTTCGCCAGGAACACCATCGATGCGGACGGTCTGCGTCGTACCATTAGTGCTGGCGGCTCCCGCATCTCCACTGGCAGCAGGAGGGCGGACCATCGGCCCCGGATTCGCGCTGACGAGGTTCTGCAGGAAGGCGCTGGCGTCGGGCGAGCCGTCCATGAGCCACTTGAGGCAAAGCTGGACGCGCTCGCGGCAGAAGCGGTTGTTATCGTCGTAGAGACAGCAGTTGAGCAGGGCAACTATGCCGTTATGCTGGACAATCTGCAATTGGACGGTTGGGTTGCCGGGCGAGGTGTGGCCGGGCGGGGGTTGCAGCAGCGCGGCGAGAATCGAAAGTACTTGGCCCTTTATGCCAGACCAGGGGAACTCGTAGGCCGGTTCGGACAGCGGCGGAGGGGGCGGAGGTGGAGGTGGCGGGTTGGCTGGGTACCCGGACGATCCTGCTTGTCCCTCTCCACCAGCTGCCGACGATACAGGTGCAGTGGGCGGAACTGGTGCCGGACGCCCGCCCGCGAAGGGAATTTTCTCGACACCAACGTCAAGTCCTTCAAGAATCTTTAGGAGCTCGTAGACGGTGACGTAGTCAACGAGATGTTGGCGTAACGGGTGAATGTCCGCAATGGTGTAGAGGAAGTCAAGATACTGGACAAGACCGTCCTTGGTTCGTTCCAGATCCCAATTGTCCACAGGGAAGTCGGCCTGATCCAAGTCTCCCTTGCGCACATCCCCCTGGATCTGCATGAGAGCCACACACTCCGGTACGATGCGGCTGCGGAATACCCCGTACAGGAAATTCAACATCTTGGCAAACTTGAGATCCTCTCCAGGCTGCCAGTCTGGGCTATCGGCGGGCGGTGCCACCGGATTGTATTCCTTCGAGGGATGGAAGGTTGTCCGCGACAGGAATGTTATGAGACGAAGGAGCACTGTCTGTGAGGGGGATATGATATCTTTGGGACTTCGGAGGGCATTCCAAGCATACGGGATGAGGGAGTTGAAGTGTAACGATTGGACAATCTGGGCACTGATTTGGAATATCAGGGATTGCTCATCCTTTTCCCAGACTGCGATAAAAACAAGCATTTCCCGAAACAAGTTCTTGCCGCAGTCCGTGGCCAAAAGCAGTCGGCACCGTGCATGCTGTAAGCTCTCGCCAAATCGGGTAGGACCTGTACCGGCCGATTCCAGGATGCAAGACTTGACTATCATGTGTAAAGCCTCAATCTGTTTGGGGTCCAATATATTGGGTACTTCGGTAAGTAATCCAGTCATGGGACCTTCGCCGTATGAATCGTCGTCATCTGGATCTTCCTCATACTCATCATACTCCGGGGCATAATTTGGCGTCGGTTGTGTTCGTATCTCTGGGTTATACTCAGGGTATTTTTCTGAAGGGTCCTCGTCCACTTGCGGCGACTTGGCCGCCTCGTCCTGCTCCACGTGCTCTGGCCCTGCGTAACGTTGCATGAGGTTGGCCTCACACTGCTTTATGCGTTCAGGGACCAAGTCGAGCGAATACATGCTAAGACTGGAATCTCCGACGTTCGGGATGCGCGTAGATTCCCACCAGACATCAAGCTCGTGAGACACATGGCCGTAGGCCCTGTCTTGTTCGTACTTGTCAGGCTCGTCGGGATTCCACTGGGAAACGACCTTGATCGCTTCGTCGTAAATATCAGGTTTCCATGCCCACATCTCTTGCGGTGTGTAGTTCCAGGCTAAGTTCCAGTCTGACGGAAGCCAATGGTTCTTTTGCTCGTCGTCTTGTGCCTCGAAGTATTCGCGGCAAATTGCGGCTGCTGCATCGCACATCTTGGAGTTGCGCTTGAGCCAATTCGACATTTCTGTCCTGAGATAGTAGCTTCTCGGGCCGGCATACTCCAACACAGGTTCGTGTCGGTCTTCGGGGCCAGGGTTGTTGTCCACATCCGGCGACTCAATTAGCACGCGATACCAGAACGTCATTTTGTTGCGGTCATTCTTGGCAATCCAATTGTGAGCTTGCTGTAGCGAGGTGACCAGAACCTTCTTGTCTGAACCGAGAGTTAGTCAACTGTCTCTTTCAGAAGGGGATGGGCCTACTTACATAGTTCGGTAATCTCATTGAGCTTGACCCTTGACGCATCGTCTTCAGGCATCTCGCCGTCGATGCCTTTGCTCGTGACATTGACACAAAGGCATATAGCCTCGTATACCTCGTGATCGAAGTTGATGGCTGCAGAGAGATCTTGGGGAATCTCGGGCTCTGTCGTCACCAATAGGTTTCGAGCAATGTGCATCAGCTTGATGAGCATCTGCAGAGCCTCCTTGAGGGGCACATAGTTCTTGATGATGAGGGCAGTAACCTCTTGAGTCGACACATCCGAGAACTTGGTGGGAATTAGAGGCTCTGATCGGATTCCAAGTGACTTCTCGTTCAGGTCACAGATGGCAGCACATATGGCCCGCCGAAGCCATATCCATACACGGAGATTGCTTGATAATGTTTCCCTGCGGGACGGTTAGTTCGACCGACAGCTACCCCACAGAGGGTGTGATGGCGGCTTCGTCAAAAAGAACATACCGGACGTCTTTGAAGGTGTGGGTTTTCTCCATGGTCCGGGAGACGACGTTCATAACTCTCGTCATGGAAAGCGGCCCCATTACTGGGCTTTGCGTGTAATGTCCCTCCAGGCATATCAACCCCGCGCCAAAGGCCCTCTCCTCGATCGAGTCCGACTTCCACGCATGAGGCGGGTCTACATCCAGCCGCCCACTAGACGACATCTTGACCGTTCCTCAAAGTTGCGTAGAAACACCATGCGCGACTTTTAATTCGTGCGCCGGGTACCGTCTTTGCCCTCGAATTTTGCAAGACTTGCTCGCTTCAATGTTGGAAAGATCGAGAAGCTTGCCCCACCATGACAATCAGCCAGGAAAACCCGTGCTATTGAGGCAAGAAAATCGGGAGCCGCAGTGCCAAAGGGTCCCAATGATGGATATGTATTTTGCTCCCAAAAATGGGTTTAAGCAAATGAGGATCAATCAATATGGAAAAGCAAAGGTGAAGTGCTCGCCACCTATCGATATCAGAATCTTCGGTGGAGGTGATGAAATTTCAAGACAAGATGCTGCTGAGAGCAAGGCCCTCGCTAGGCCATAAAGATCGGATACAAGAATCTAGTGCCCTGAATTTTGGAGGGGCAACTTTCAATGTCAGTCATGTGGAAGGAATTACCGTCTCTATTAGTCAACTGCCACGCCCAATGGAGCAAACACCCTGTCGCATAACATAATCTGATCTTCTAATTTCAAACATGGGATTCTGATTTCTTGAACTCAGGATTTTTGAAAACTGTTTTTGGCCCATTACATTTCCTCCTGATTGTTGGCATGTCCCAGCAAGTGACTGCGATGAAGACCCAATAGGACGATAGTGGTACCAGGCTAATCCCAAGGCGCCTTATTATCCAGGGGCTCGTCGTTCTCTTCGTCGAATATGTCGAACCCAATATGCGGCTTGGGATCCAGGAACCGAATCGCACCGGTTTTGCGCGAGAGCTGGTCGACGATCTGAAAGTCCCGCTCTGGCAGACTCGACAGCCTGAGGTTCTCTCTAAGTCGAGACTCATGCACTGACTTGGGAACTACAGGAATTCCTCTTTGAACAGCCCAGGATAAGCAGACCTTGGCGTTCATGTTAGTGAGTTCCTGAGGACACTTGATATATAATTGAGTCGCACCTGAGCAGGGCTTCTATGTAGCTTTGTTGCTATTTCTAAGACCTGGTCCGCTGGTTGTCAGTTGCCAGTTACACGATCGCGCAAATTGGGGGCATAATGCCAACGACTTACTCCATCGTCCTCGACAGGCCTGGGCTGGCCTTTGTGAGCACGCACGACCCCAACAGGACGGCCCCCAAGCGGCTGGTGAGCCATCACCACGATGTCATGTTGCCTAGAGAACTCAACCAGCTCAGCCTGGGGGAGATATCTGCGGTTCCCCATTTAAGCGCTCTGCCAAACTCATAATCATTGGCAAACTCACGGGTGCACTTCGACCTGGTTGACTGCTGGGATGATATTCGCCTTTTCCAGTAGCTTTCTCGTCTTTAGTATGTTGAAGTTCGAGAGGCCTGTCATTTGCCCTGGCATCAGCAATGAAACCCGCCCATGATCGGCACGCAGAATATACCAATGGACTTCGCTTTGCCACTTTGCACCAGCGCCTCCATCGCTTTCCACGTGGCCGCATAGTTCCGAGAGAGTTCGTAGTCGATCACGGGCTTGTTGTTACCACTTGGATGCCGGACGGTTTGGAGACGGGCGTCTGCTTTGTAGGCGTGGGGGACTGCGATACCTGTATCAGCGGGTTGCTGCCAGTGGCCAAGTTATGTTCCACGTTACAGTGCATTAGGTAGAGATCAACTATACAGACATCAGCATTGAACCTCACACCGTTGAAATCAACGTACTGTATTCCAAACTTAGGTTGCTAAGTGTCTGTTCCATCGATTTGGCGACTGCAACAGGCTCATGTGCTGTTTGCGGGCTACGTGCCTTGAGCTTCACTTCTGCACCCATGGACACCCTGGTTGCTTACAGCTTGGACGTGACGAAGATCTTGCTCCGAGGAACGCCGGACTCCTTGATGCCCAACCCAACCTCTTTTTCATTCCCATATGTGGCGGCACAATCGATGTGTCTGTAGCCAATCTTCAAAGCCAGCTTGACGGTCGCTGCTACTTTTGAGTTGCCATCTTCCGACTGGAACGTCCCCAAACCCACTGCAGGGATCTCTTGTCCATTGTTCAAAGTGAAGGACCCTGGCAAGCTCATTTCAGAGACCATTTCCGAATTTATATCGAATCGTCTGCTGTATGCCTGGAGCAACAGAGTGTGAGAGGGGATGCGCCCGTAGAGTAACACCGGTATATAAGTGTTCTTAATAAATCAACTAGATAAACACTCTTTGGCCGTCGCACTCGGTGACAAATATCCAGGTGGGAACCAACTGCCTCCTTGCATTCTCGGCACACTTACCCCGCTGCAATCCCGGACGCTCCCTTAAAGATTGCCTTAGCCTAAGAAAGGAGAAGAGTGGTGCATGAACTCAAGTAATAGTGTACACCTGGAGAGGTAGTATAGAGGCCGGAGACGATCAATACTTTACCAGAAGGAACGGTACCAAAGCGCCGGGTCATTATGCCCGTTATGAGTACCCGCGCTATGTTTATCCAAGAAGAATTACAGTAAGATCTTTTCTCCTTGTTTTTGAGACCCCCCTCCCTCCTCCCGCATCAGACACCCGGCCCTTTTCGTATTGGTGCGACGCAATGGCTTCAGAAGGTCTGGACAAGAATGTTATGCGAGGTACGCGCTATCCTTGTAATCCAATATTGCTATGACGATTGAAAATGAAGACTGAGTATGACCGAGCTCTGCCGTCCTTGAAAACCGTGCTTTCGGTGAAGGCATCAGGAGCATCAGCCTGGGCGAAGGCCTACCGGGTGGACGTGGAGCACCTAGATGGAAGCCCCAAGAGCTATTTCATGAAGGTATCGTAACTCTTCCACTTGCTGCGAATAATTTCCTTTCCAGAAAGTTACGTCCCTGATATTACCCCCAAGTAGGTGTCCAAGGGCCACCACGGCCAGGAATCCCTCCAGGGCGAGTTCGAATCCACCGCGGCCATCTACGCCATCACGCCCGACTTCTGCCCCCAGCCCATCGCCCGGGGCACGTTCGCCTCAGATCCGGACCTGCATTTCTACGTATGTAACTTCCACGACTTCGTCCCCGACGCGCTCCCGGCCCCGGGGCCGTTCGGGGCCAACCTGGCGAAGCTCCACTCCTCGCACACCTCTCCGCGCGGCCAGTACGGCTTCCACGTGGTCACATACAACGGCGACCTTTCCCAAGACAACACGTGGTCCCCCAGTTGGGAAGCGTTCTTCATCCAGGGCCTCCGGCACGTGCTGGCGATACGCGAGGAACGAGCTGGCGGGGACCCTTGCCCGGAACTGGAAGGCCTCCTCCCCGACATGTTCGACAAAGTTATCCCCCGGCTCCTCCGCCCGCTCGAGACGGGCGGGAACTGCATAAAGCCCTCTCTCGTCCACGGAGACCTCTGGTGCGGCAACGCGGCGGCTGTGGCGGACGACGCGGATACGAATGAGAAGGGGCTCATCTTTGACCCGTCGAGCTTCTGGGGCCACAACGAGTGTGAGGCATACACCACCTTAGACGGGCAGGTTGACTGTGCTGATGGATGCTTGTCAAGACGAGCTGGGCAACTGGCGCCCGGAACGCAACCGGTTCACTCATGAGTACTTCGATGCCTATCACGCTCACTATCCCAAATCAGCCCCCGACCTAGACTACGACGACAGAATTTCTCTCTATGCCATGTCAGTCGAGGATACCCCAACAAAAGTTTGTAAATTTCAGCTCACATCGGATCTCCCAAACCTCTAGACGATTCAACCTGAACGCAGCTGCGCTGTTTCCCAGCAAGAGCACTTACCTTCAAATGTACAAGCAATCGGTTTAATATGTCACAGCTTTAGTGGACCACGAGCTGAGTAGGGTTATCGAGGAAATGCAAAGGCTCATTGCAAAATACCCTAAGGGGTATGAAGGCAGTGAAGCGCGAGCGGACTTTGTACATGTACAGAAACCACACTAAAATAGGTACGCATGGGTATAAGAACTGTGGTGGTTGTATTTATTTCATGTTTATTGGTATCAGTAGGATGGTAAGTAGGAACAACCGTATTGCACAATCCCAGTGCCCACGCCTTCTTCGGCTTTAGATTGGTTTTCCGGCAACCTTCATCGGGTGGGCCTCCGTGTTGAACACGTACTGATTGTCGTGCGTGGCGGAAACTTGCCAAGGAGCCTCCTGCGATATGTATTAGCGATCAGGCTTCGTTGAGTTCCGTAAAACGTGCATGGAGTTGGAGAAGGAGAAGAAAACCAGAAAGAGAGGGGGTTCAGTTCTGGGCGACTTACATCTGCTTGGATCATGTAGAGGTATTTCAGCACCTCGGCAAACCAGAAGCTGTCCTGGAAGTCCGTAAACGACCCGCCATTGGGCGCGTTGACATTTGTGACCTCCGAGAACCCGGCACCGACTGAGCACGTGGCGTTGATGCTCTTGAAAGCCGTCCAAGCCCAGTCCTGGTACTTGGAGTCGCCCGTGGCACGGTAGGCGTAGTACCAGCTTTCGATGACCTCGGGCCGGAGGATGTAGTAGCTGCTAGTGATCCAAAATCCCGCCTCTTTGTAGAAGCTGGCCTGGTCGGCGGGCGCGGCTGGGTTGTTCGATGTGTTCGCGGCCTTACCGTCTTGCCATGCGAAACCCTCCGGGCCGATGCCAGTCACCGTCGCGGTGTAGGTCTCGTGGCAGCTGTATGCGAGCTCAATGCCAAATTGGACGTATTCGGGCTTGTCCAGAGTAAGACCACCCAGGATGAAGTTGCCACCATCAAAACATGCCACTGTGATCATTGGTCAGTAGTTGGATTTCTCTTGCTGCAAAGTCGGACTTACGGTGACCTGATCTATATGAAAACTGGTCTTTGCCATCGTAGGCAGCCAAGAACGTCATGTCTGGTCGTGTGGACGGGTGGGATGCGAGGTACTTAATGCTCGAATCGGCCGCTTCGATCCACGAGTCCCTGTACGAGGCGAATCTGGACGTATCGTACAGATACATCTTGATGAGGTATTCGTAGTAGCTGTCGGTACCGCCATTCCAGCCGCCTGAAGAATCCACGAAGTTGCCATTGTTGACATCCACGTTGGTACCGAGCAGACCCGGCCATGGCTCGCCCGACGCAGGCTTGGGGTTCAAGAGGTACGACTCGGCCTTCTGCGATAGCTCCGCGTACTCCGTCTTGCCCGTCTTGTCGCTTAGTCTGGTCCACTCCAAGACCAAAGTCCCGATCGTGGCAAGACCATTGGTCGTCGAGTTTGTTGTTCTCGGGGGTTGGAACAGCAAGTCATTGATGGGGACACCACTGGGCGTGTCAAAGCCAACCTTTAGGTTGTCTGCCAAATGCGTGGCTTGCTTCAGGATTGCGTCTAGCTGCGTACTGTTGATCCCGTACGTTCCTGACGGCACGCTTGACAGCAGATCGTGGGCTAACGGGGTGTCAGTTAAGGTTCATATATCCTGTACAGTTTACACACCGGAAAGAAGGCCACCCAAGTAGCGAATCGTCGTCTCGAAGAGAGAAATGGTGTCACCCGAATTGCTGGACTTGTCAAAGTTGATTGTAGGAATGTAATCCACGATTTGCCCAATGACGGCAGCATCTTCCATGACGATTGCCGTGGAGAGTGCGTCTATGGCGCTGGCGCCCCATCCGTTTCTGCAGCATAGGGTTAGTTTAGAGCCCCCATGTCCCTGTCGTTGGCGTTATGTCACCCACCTGTCATTCTCGAAGGATTTGGCAATTGGCTTCAGCGAGTCGTTGGGAAACGCATATTGGTAGTAACCGGCCCATGCACGATCAAAGGCTTCTTTGACAGCAGCCGCTTTGTCCGGATTCGCCGTGTACGTAGGACCTCGGGCTCGGATACCGTACACTTGCGCGACGGAGCCCAGCAAGGCCAACAGCCAAGCAGAAGACACCATGGTCGTGGATGAGTGTACGGAAGACTATCCCGACCGAAGAAATTGGACCGGAGTACGACGAAAGGATATAGCGAGGGCGTGCGGGCCTGCGAGGTGAGACAAAAAACAGGTGGCCGGCCCTGGACAGAATCTCGGGTAAGAGATCTGTGCTGAGCGAGTGAGTGAGTGGATGAGTGCAGGGTGCGAGCGAAGGGTCAAGCAGGATCGGACAATGTCTCGAGCCAAACACTGTACCTTATGTACTATTTCATAACTCAAGTCAGGAACCTTCGGTACCTCCAGTCTACACACCTACCTGCCTACTGGACGAGCATCTCTGGGCTCCTTCCCTGATGCGAGCACACTTGAAATGTGGGGGGATGAATATTCAGTAACGAGTGATGGTGTAAACGGCCTGCATGATAGGGCATAACAGAAAGCGCGCTTGACACTTTTCTTCTGCAACTGCCCTGCATGCGTGAGTACTGACATGAGATGATGTCTTTCCAAGACAACTAAGGGCAGTCAGTAGACTAGGCGGGCTACCCTGGGGGCACAGCTGATTCAATGGCCTGCACTTTGCAGTTCGAGGCTCTCTAGTGAGCGTCGATCATCCAGTGATGACTAGACGGAGGGACCCAAAGGAAAGGGAGAGTTTAGAGCATGACTTATGGTATGCAGGTATGTTATGTACCTACTTACTTGGGTAACCATGCAGACACGAGAGTTGGCGAAGAGGGTACAGCAGAAGCATCATGTTTTCCGCATGCTCACACCTGCCCTGGAGCCGAGACACATTAAACTGGTCTTGTGTACTTCAGCCCAGGAACGCGAACCTGTGATGAGAGTAGTAATAGGCTTAGGTAGCGTTACAAGAGTGTGCCCAAGCGAGTGGTGTTGTGCAACGGAGCTACCAATATGCAGTCAATCCACTTTCCAAGTACACATAGGTTACCTACTTGGCAAAATAATTCGCCTATGGCTGGCAAGGCTGTTCCGAAGATCAGCTGCAGGTTGTATTTTCGAGCGTTTCTTTTCTAGGTGACGATCGCGCCATATCGGGTGGAAGCGATTGCCTGAATTGCCAAAACCGGGATCTTGACCTGTATTTGGACGGGAAAGAGAAGCAGACAATTATGCGACTGGGCCGGAGATTGCACGGTGAGCTCATCGCGGGTCCGTTTCTTTGGGACTCAGCAGACAAAGTAGGGAAACAAGGACAGCGGAACGGGTGTCGGAAAGAAAACACGGCTTGGAGCCTGCAGCCTGCAGTTGACCTTACGACTTGAGGCTGCATGGAGGTGCATCTAATCACGGGCTTTGAAGATAATGCAGGCATTAGCGAGGTGGGTGGTGGGCAGAAACAGCTAGCAGGGAGATCCGAGTCATTTGATATAGGACAGGTTGTCGGAAGCCATAGATTTCAGAGACAAGTTCTGGTACAGTATTGGTGATAGCTCGAGATTGCGGGCGTTGCTCCTGCCTCATGCCACCCGTTTTCTCATCGGATATTGGTCTAACCCCAAGATTACCCCAAAACAGGCCTGGAATTGGTGTGGGGAAGTCTTAGCATAAGCTCGACGCCTCCCGCCTCCCGTGCCGTCTGCTTGGCTGTCTGTCTTCCACACCAACACCAATCCATTCAGCTATACAGTGGTGGTCCACTGAGAAACCAAGGGTTGAGTCGAATGACTCTTTTTCTCGGCGTGTGGTCAAATGACTGACCATCAATAACGGTCAAGAAATGGATTCCGGGCACACCTCGGCCTGTGGGAATCCTGCTTTGTAGAACTTCGTTCCTTTCTTCGGACCGAGTTGAAGGGATTCCTGTCTGGAAATCGCAAATTCCTTGTAGAAAAAAGTGCCCAATAGTAATCGAGATCATCGCTGCATTCGACACACCGCACATGCTTCCTAGACATGTTCTATCTGCTATCTTGCCAAGAGATGCATTGCAACCCAGAGCCGGCCGGCTTCTAGTCATCATGCCAGCCACGTACATAAGCAGGTAACATAGGCTACGACGTCAGTGTCCTGCATTAGGAAGCTGGATTCACCGACTACGTCTAGAACCTCGCATCTTGCTTCCTGTAGGCTGCTCACCTGTTCATGTGGCTATCGCACATACTTATGTAACCAGCAATGACTGGATAGTGTCGTGCAAACCACCCTTGGCAAGATAACCACGGACAGATGCAAAACGGCAGAAACACCCGGTGAAACAGCTGTTCATCTGTTCTTTCTGTTTCTGACTTGTCAGGTGGTTACCCATAGTCTCGGCTGCAGCTGCGCCTATAACTTTGCTGTGGTCCATGCAATGGACCTTCCTGAATAGTGTAGCATATATCGGCACTCGCGGAATATTGGATGGCTCATGGCCTGTTGCTGAAGAATGCAACGCAGAACCAAGCAGGCCTTGGAAGTAATGAGATGCCATTAACCATCAGCTTCAACATTCAGATGTTTCAACACTTGCGTAGAATCGATAACAGTGCTGATCCCAAGAATGCACCCAGCTCCGTGGGGTAAGATGTTTTGAGCGAGCGTGAACGTGGACATATGCTCTACTCCTTTTCGCGCAATTTAGCGAGTGCAGCGGCTATGCCATCGCTCAATGGGTCGTCCTCCTTGCGACTGGATGGTTTCTCAAGAGCTGCAGTCTTCTTGGACTCTTCTATAGCAGCTGCCAGCATAGCCTCCTCATCATCTGCATCCTCGGGATTCCAGGCCTGGGGCTGAGAGGGTTTGTTCTGCGATTTCTCTCCCTGCGGTGGACCAGGCGTTTGGCTGCCTCGTGATGCACTTGCTGCAAGTGCGGCGGGCATATCTCGAAGCGGCACTGTGCTCAGAGGGACGGCCGATTCCATGGCATTGTTACTGCTCTCACTTGGAAGTAGGCCTCTTCTGGCAGCCTTTTGGACCCGGAAGGGCTCTTCGACAACGCTGCACCACTTCTTGACCTTCTTCTCTCCCCAGCCCCCGATGACTGCAACTTGTTCGGGGTCTGCGTTGACTGCGTTGCGGACGCTGCCAAAGGCGCTCACTAGCGACACGGCATCTGCCTTGTTGATGCCTCTCGGCACAGTGACGAACTCGACCAGCTTCTCTGTGTAGCTCGTGGCTTGCTGGCCTTTGATGCCCGCGAAACTGGCGTGCTCGTACGACTTGTAAAGCTCGAGGTAGCGTGCGGCTTCGGCGGCGGACCAGCAGAGGATGACGGTCACGTTGTTGACCAGGGACGTCTTTGAAAGCTCGCGCAACGAGTCCTCGTGGTTGGGAATGTCGACCATGGTCAAGAGTATCCTCAGATTGTACCTGCCTTGCAGATCACGTATTCTCTTATATATGTATTCCGGGTGGAGCCGATGGTACTTCAAGCTGAGGAACAGGGCACACGTCGTCAAACCTAGGCCATAGTCGGCCGGGATATCGCTGTACTCCCATGCCACCGATTTCAAGGAGGCCAGCACCGGATTGCCTTTCTGCCTAGGAGAGACGAGGATGTTGGAGCCGGAACCGCGCTGGGGAAGTGCCTGGGGCGTGGGCTGGACAATCTTGGGCCCGGCGGCCGGGGAGTTGGCGGAGGGTGGTGCTTTGTCCAGTCGCTGAGGCGTCGGTTGTTGGATGCGCGCTGCAGGAGCCGGCTTGGTGGGATTGGAGGGGGCTGTTCTAGATGAAGAAGATGCAAGGGCATCTAGAAGATCTGCATCCGCGCCATAGTCATCGTCATCCATGGTGTCTGGCGATTGACCGTTGGCATTCAGTCGCACCGGTGGTTGATTGAACGTTGCATGACGCGACTTAACCTTAGAGGTTGCTTTAGGTGAGCTATGTCATTCGTGGGGTCCCTTCGCACTTCGATCAATCAATCGAATTGCCATGCCCCACTTGATCTTGTTCTCGACTGCCAGCCACCAAGCGGCTCGACTGTAGGTGAATGATTTCTTCCTGCACTACACGCTATACTTCGCAATAACTCGTTTTTATTTTTACCTGTTTGAGAAACGCACAAGGGAATAATTGAAACTCTGCAAGCCAGCTTAGCCCAGGTGGGCTATGTTATCATGCATGTAGTACGCGATCGTGGTACTGTTGCACTCCTGGTTCTAGCCCTTTCCCCTGAAGTCTGTTTTTCAAAGGAGCTCACTAATGATCGAAACGTTGGCTTTAACCTGTCTAGATAGACGAAAAAACGGTACAGGTAGGCAGATTATGACTCTTAGTAATTCAGCAACAAGTGATGCCATTCTCTAATTCTTGTCACGGCAGGTCTGGAACATATGTCGCCGAGAATCATGGCAGCAACAAAATGCTATGATTTAGCTATAGGATCCTAAAATAAAATACTCGATCCAGGCTACTCTTCGAGTAGACCGATACTATCAAACACGGACGACAGTCCATACCCTTTCCAAACCCCAGAAGTTCGGCGAAATCTAGTACTGGCCGAATTGGCCATCCGTTTTCGCTGCAGGCTATAGCCCAAGGTTACCCCTGAATCTGACTTCCTATGTGAATGCCGACAACTGTCTATTCTTCAAGATTGCCGGGACTGCCAGCATGGCCCTTCCCTGGTCGATGACTCATATCATAGAGCACCGCGACCACGTTTGCAGCGATGAGAGCTACTGTTCCAAAGTGCTAGTCAGTGTTTGGGGCACGATGTACGTCTTTGAGAGGGAATTTACAAATAACCAGACACACGACAGACGCGAGCACGATCCGATGCTTCGACGATGCGTCTCCATGTGAAAACATGTCTCCGTTGTTTCTTCGTAAGATTCACCCAGTAACACTGAGGGACAGACAAGAAATATGTAGCAAGCGCAGTGCAGTGAGGGAATGGATGTCGAGATTGGTCGCATATAAGAGCCTTAACTGGTTGGGTACATACCTCTTATATATAGCGGCACTTGTAAATATTCGTCGTTACCGTATGACACCATGTCCTTGCTGGCTGAGTTTGTTTATACGCAGTTTGCACCTTGGCTGGGCAGGTGCCGCTCAACAGCAAACCCGCAATGCCAATCTGAAGCGGCTAATCCGAGACGTTCAACGTGATTTTCCCATTATACGGGCGTAATATTGACGAAAGACTGCCCCCGAGGGACAAACAGCAGCTAAAGTCAATGGCTCTGCCATGGGACCTCATGGGACCCTTGGGCTATATCTTTATGGAAATATGTTTGTCTTGTTTGTCATTATCAAACAACCCCATCTGGATTCGAACCTTTGCACGCTTATGGTGGTATCTCCGTTTCCTTGAGTCTGCGAGTCCTTGAAATCATTTGTACTTTCAGAATGGCGCTTCCCCATCTTCCGTCTGCTCCCACAACTCTACCGTTTCCAACTGGGCAGCGCATCAATAATCTTGGACATCTCATTTTGAGAAATATCAAGGTCAGCACTAGCTGTTATGAACAACTTTGAGAGGCAACATTGATTTAAAAGGCTGCTTCGAACAAGTCTTCAGCGAAAGCTGTGAGCCTCTTGGGGCTTAGTAGATGTATTGCCACATGTCAGAGGATTTACATATGTACATGTATGTATGATTTGATTTGTTCATTCTTATTGATTATGTACATATATAAGATGGTCCCTTTCTATTGCTAAGGGCCGTCGGTGACCTCTACTTTAATGCTGGGCGTTGTCTTAACGTAACTCCCAATAGTCTTTTTATCAAATCGTAGTCAAATAAACCACCGAACCTTGCGTTTCCAGCCGTTGTAGAATACTTCTTTTTTAAGCCAGGGCCTCCCGCCTCTCGAGCTTGACATCGAGGTTCTCGTAGTAAGTGAGTCCGCCCTTGTAGATATAGTCGCCCTTGTTCACGACGGTGATCTTGAAGGTGCGGAAGAACTGCAGGGGCGCCTTGTACAGCTCCATGTTGGCGATCTCGCGGCCGAGGCAGACGCGGGCGCCGTAGCCAAAGGCCATGTTGTACTTGTTGAACTCCTTGGTGCGCTCCGGGTCCTCGAGCCAGCGCTCCGGGCGGAACTCCTCGGCGTCGTCGCCGTAGATGCGCGGGTCGCGGTGCACAATCCACGGGTTGCACGTCAGCTCCATGCCCTCGGGCACGAACTGGCCAAACAGGGTCAGACCTCCGGGGGGCGCCAGGCGCGGGAAGATGTTGGGCGCCGACGGGTTGAGCCGCATCGACTCCTTCACCACGGCGAGGTAGTAGGGGCAGTGCTGCTGCACCTCCTCGTACTGCGGAATGGCGGACAGGTGGCCCGCGGCGGTGGCGGCGTCCAGTTCCGCAACCAGCTTCTCGAGGACGCCCGGGTGAGACCAGATCTCGCGCATGAGCGCCTGGAAGGCGGTGCCTGTGGTGTCAGCGCCGGCCATGAGTACAAGCAGGATCTCGGCTCTGATGTATTCGAGATCCAGAGGCTCTCCCATGTCATCGCGTGCTTCGATGAAACTGGATAGGGACCAACGTTAGTTTCTATCTGTCACGTGCGCAAATACGTTTGAAGACTCACGTTTGTAGAAGGTCGATCCGTCCACCTGTCTTTCCGTTCTCAATATCCGCATACCGCTTCGCGATCAGCCTATCGCGGAACCTCATCAAAGTACCGATACCACTGTCCTGTTCGGGGCTGGCGACCAGGTACTTGCCCAAAAAGGTGCTCTTCACCCAATTCGTGAAGGGGTAAAGGCGGGCCATGATACCGAACGCGACCAAGCCATCGTGGAACCCCTGGATCAAGCCGCCAACGTCGGTCTCCTGGTCGATGAAACCGAACGGGGCACCAAACCCGACTTCGCTGATGATGTCGTACGCCATATAGACGGCCCAGTTGGCAAAATCGCACGTCTTACCCGTCTGGGCGAACAGGGTGTCGAGTTTGCCGATCCATTTCGTAATGTTGGCGTCGATGAGCGGCTCCATGCGCTTGATGTTGCTGAAGCTGTAGGGACCCGCGGCGATCTTGCGGAAGTAAGAATGAACCTTATGGTCCTGCATGTTGAACATGGACTCGGTCTCGCCAAAGCTACCGGTGATATAGTGCTTTGACTTGTTGGCATTGCGGCTGTAGATGTCGGGTAACTTGGTGGCATCCGACACAATGAGCAAAGATGGTGTTATCCGCACGATTGGGCCTACGGTAACGAGGCGGTATCAATAAGCAATGTCCTTCGAGAATCATACTGGCAATGGATGTAAGAAGATCATACCATGCTTCTTGTGTAGAGCCTGGACGACATAAGGCTCGTCCGTCTTCACATTGTGGTAGGTAAGCCAGAGGCGAGTGATGCCTGCCCAGAAGGGACCGGGGAATTTGGCCAAAGGATGGAAGAAGTGGTTGTACACGATCTGGTAGACAACCTTGAATAGCACATACGCTACGCCCAGGAGGACGACGTTGACGAAGCTCAGCAGCGCCATCGTGAGCCAGTAATATCAAAGACAAAGAAGCTTACGAGGGATAGTCGCTGTCTAACATCCGCCCGGGGCGCGCAGATTATATCATGAGCTCTCCTTCCCCAGAGATCAGGACAGCGGAGCGAGCGGGCATGAAGAGAGCAGCATGTGATCAAAATCAGGATCAACACTGTTTCCTACGCTGCATGATAGCTTGATCCATGCCATCATCTCCATGCTACTGATGAACCCCACTGCGTCGTGGCACCTTTCGAGGAGGCTAAGACCTGATACATACCGATTTCTGAACCATACCAGGCTAAGTATGTAGTATGTAGCTTTGGTTTTGGTTCGCCCTGGGAGTACTGCTGGTTCTGCTGCTGGGAGTCTGGCTCCTCTGTGCGGTCCAACGCCAATTGCAAATACACCCCCGCAAATTACGATGTAGTAGTAGCAAGGTGCGAGCGAACCCAGCGTTCTGCCCAGCGGACGAAGAGTCTGGGTGGCATGATGGGTTCGGCATGATTTCCAGTTCAGGATGAGAGATCGGCGGCCGGAAAGGGGAGACCCACCGACAGCCATGTCCCTAAAGTCCCTTGTCCCGTCAGGATTGTCCCGGAGGAACCCCCCGGCTGAACCCCCGGTTATCTGTCCCAGACTCCCAGGCCTCATCGCTAAGCATCTTACCGAGTCCGGCACTGCAAGATTCGTCACAGGTGTGATGGTAGGAGACGATGCGGCGCAGAACCGAATAGACTGCAATTAGACTTCATGTCTCTGGCCATATACTGTGAAGACAGCTCAGCCAATTTTGTTCTCGAGATGCGTACCACTACGTGCAAGGGTCGGAGAATTCCGTCGTTTAGTAAGTCTTTAAATCAACCTACTAGCGAGCATCCGAGAACTAAAGTGTGGATTGCCAAGGCAGTATTCGCCCCTAGCACCTGGAGCGCCCACAATGTCAGAGGCAAACAGCCCGATAAACAGCCCTAGGCAGCTAGTTTCCAGCCCTGCGAGCCCTGCAAGATGGGGGCAGTAATGGGGGTACATACTTTTTGCTAGAGCCATGAAGCCTGAATCTTTTTTTTTCGAGCTTCACCTCCATGAGCAGGCCGATGCCTTGACCGCCAACCGGTGTCGCTGAACCTGTCTGAATCTCGTGGCACCTGACATCCTTCGTTTTTCTGGGCTCAATTGCATTGATGCATGCATGTATGTGCAATTGATGTTGCAGATTTTCTCGAACGCTCTCTCCTTGGCTAAAAGCTACGTTGGGCACTGCAATGCAGCATCTTGCCCATTTCGGGCACATTCATTACTTTTTCGGCCCAAGTGGCAGCTGCAATTGCAACGGTCTGCAGCTCGGGTGGAGTTTTTCGGATGTCGCTAACGCTACCTAGCAATACATGCATACGAAGGAATGGTGGATGTTTTGAGAAAACCTGGAACCTTGCGAACCAAATCCTCCATACGAGACACCAGTGCGAAGGTACTGCACATCCCGCTAGCCGTCAACCGTTACTCCTCAGTGCAATACTCAGTGTTCTCCTCAATGGCAGAGCTCGACTGGGACATCCTTGGTTTGTGTAGGATCTGCATACTCTGTGCCCTGTTGATAGTACGAGTAGTATGAAATAATGGCCGCCTGGAGGTTTTGCTAACAACCTCGTCTACCCAATTGGGAACAGTTCACAACTTGCGAAAACTCTTGTGCCTTGGGTTATGTATCCTGCGCCTCGCTTGTGCTTCTGTGTAATCCTCGAAGCAGCCACTGCGAACCCACTTTTGCCATAGCTGAGCTGGGCCATCCAGTAGGCCATCCCATCCAGTACTGGGCTATCCCCTCACTCAACTGCGACAATCTGCAAAGTTTGACCGGAACAAGCAAAAGGTACAAGAAACAGCCTGGTAACCTGGTTATTGACATGGGAGCGCCTCCTGTTACTGCTCGAGTCAGTCTGCGACCTCGAAGGCCTCTCAGCCGTCTCCCGTCAGGCCATTATCAGGTCGGTCATCGACGCAGGTGACGGGCACTGACCTAGGGGGATATGAGGATGTTCAGAGGGTGCATATACGTATGCATCTCGCTTAATACACAGCTTCTATGCATGCTCGCATGCCCGTCGCATGTGAAACTGCAAACCCCTGATAGGATGCATACTATTAATGACGTCGGCTACACAGACAACTCGGCTGTCAGCTGTCAGGGCAAGACTTGCTGTGTCTGTGTGTTCAGAGTACTGTCCACAGCACTGTCCAGAGAATCGGAAAGCAGACAGGCAGGCTAGTGTCTGTTCCACTATCGGGTTCTGCCCGGCTGCCCGGCTTACCATCGCTACGCTGCCAGGGTGGTAACCAAACAAACCGGAATCGTGGAACCAGTAGCTAGCAGCAAACTCGGATCAAGGAGCGTCTCGACGCTTCCGGGTATCGCTGTTGTTTCGCATGCTGGTCTGTCCTTGACAGCACCTCACCTCTGATCGGCACCACATAGCAGGGCTCATATCCGAACTCAGACCACCCTATACTCTGGGAGAGCTAGCATTGGGCAGCCTAGGGACATTGCCCCCCACCCGGAATCGAGCCGTCTTGGGCGATTATCTACGAATGGGGAATGGGGGTGGGACTGAGTCATGGGAAACAGTAAGGCCTATCACTGCACACGATACTGGCGCACAGAATATCGCGAGCAGAGCCCTCTCGGAAACCGGGGTATCGTCGCCTTACAAGTGGCTCTTGATGGACCTTGCCGTATCACCAGAAATTGCAAGGTTTCTAGTGCTGGTGTATGGGGTGAGCGAAGTCCCAAGAGCATGTAGATATCTATCTCTACGTTCGCATCGAAGGCCAGCAGACTCCGCCGCCAAATTTCCAGGGTTACTCTACGGTAACGGCAACGCGAGATCAGCCGCATATGTCCCAAACTAATCCCGAAGTATGTACTATGCCACAGGTTAGTCGCTCGGCAGGACCCCTGAGGCGTATCTCGCGACACGGCCAGGCGGTACTTTCGATGGGAGAAGGTACTGTAATATCCGAAGACTTTGGACTTACTTACCAAGGTGGTGCTGCATGCTGCATCTGTGTATGCCGTGGCTGATATGCCGGTCCGCGTCCCGAGGAGTAGGGGCGGTACCACTTATCTACTGATGTAGTCCAATCCCAAGAACCACCTCGTCTAAATAGCAAATGTACCCGTGCCCCCGGGTTCGTTAAGTTATTTCTTATACGTTGCATTCGTGACTATAAAGAGTTTGGGCATGGAATTATCCGAGCCGATCGCCATCAATGCTTTCGCCCCGTTGATACATTACCCCTGATACCCAGAACGCACACCTGGTCATTGCCGGCTGGCGGACACTAACAACGGAAACACAAGAAGACGCCGACTTTCAAGACAGGGCCAAAAGTGCAAAAGCTATAAGCGGGGAGAAGCGCCATCTCCGCTTGGATGCCCCTTCCCGTGAACCCATTTTCGCACCTGTTGTGGTTCTTTTCAAGAAGGCCCCAACAGACTTTTTATATACAAGCAAGCATAGGACTTGTTTCGGCCCCGGTGCCAGCATCATCTGCCCACACAGCCTGTTTCTTTCTCATATTGGTTGTAGACAACCACGCCAAAGTGTGAACCCCTTACCCGACGATGGCAATGGAGTCCCAAGGCCCTACAGTCACTGCGGTGGCCATCGTATTTGCTGTCATTACAGTAATTGCGATAGTGCTAAGGTTATGGGCACGAATCTTCTTGGTCAAGAAGGTCGGAACCGATGATGGTGAGTGAGCCCCAGTCGCAACCAGCGAGCCCCGTTCCTTGGAAAATACGATTGCTAACAAAACGATGCAGGGCTCATAGTCGTCGCTGTAGTAGGTCACATCCGAACACCCAGAATACCGGCAAACAAGCGCCACACACCGGCTATAACACAAGACTAACTTGAATGAACCCATCTAGCTGCTATCATTGTCCTTCTCGGTTGTGACAGTGGTTGCTGTCGAGCACGGTCTGGGCGACCACATAGAGGATGTGACGGCCAGGGGAACGCAGAACATGATCACGTACGCGCAGGCGGTCTGGCTCTCGTCCATCTTCTACAACGCGTGCCTGGGCTTCATCAAGCTCTCGGTGCTGGCGCTGTACGCGCGGCTGGGCGACCGCACCCTGAAGCGGCTGGCCATTGTCATGGTCGGCGTGGTCTGCTGCCAGGCGGGCGGCAACGTCCTCGCGGCCATCTTCCAGTGCAACCCGATCAACGCCGCGTACGACATCACCGTCACCGAGAAGAAGTGCATCAACATCAACGCCTTCTACCTGGCCAACGCCGCCGTCAACATCTTCACCGACTTGTTGACCTACACGCTGCCCATTCGATTGGTGGTCAATCTGCAGGTGCCGCGGCGGCAGAAGATCGGACTGGCTGTCATTCTGTGCTTGGGATTGTTGTAAGTATTCTTTTCCGTACCTTTGTCCCTTTTCGCCAACCCCTTTTCCATCCAAGGGGGTTTGCCTATAGATTGCTTGGAGACGTATCATGTATAGACGAGCGCTAACCAGTGACCCCTTTTCCCAAACAGTGCCTGCATCTCTTCTATCGTACGCATCACCTTCGTCCCGCGGATGCTCGTCGACGCGGACGCGACCTGGGTCATCTCGCCGGCCATGTACTGGTCCGTCATCGAGATCAACGTCGGGATCCTGGCGGCCTCGATCCCGTCCTTCAAGCCCATTGCGTCGCGGTACATGCCGCGCCTGCTCGGCAGCTCGTACTACGGCCGCGGCGGCTCGACGACGGGCGCCAAGAAGAGCGCCGGGTACGGCTACGGCAGCGGCGCGTTCGGCGCTCGAAGCAAGGGTAGCCGGGGCCTGGAGCTGCACAGCGTCGAGCGGAGCGACGGCGGCGTCAGCAGCAAGAAGCGGGGCGGCGGCGGCGACGCCTCGTTCGGTCTGGGCACGATGGACACCAAGATTGAGCGCGGGTTGGGCGCCGAGAACAGCTCCGAGGAGGTCTTGTGCGATCCGCACAAGGGGCAGATCAACGTGCGGACGCAGATTGAGACGCGCTTCGATGAGCGTTCTTAACGTTCGAGCGATACTCGTTACGAGATGACCATGATTGGGTTGAGCGGGGGATTTACGACTTGGGAAAAAATACTTCAATAATTCAGAAACTTGGACGATGTTCAGGTTCTTCTTACCCTTCTTTCTTCTTTCCTTTGTCAATGGCTGTATTAGGACAGCCTTAGGGATCTCGGGACTCAAAAAGCGGTTTATTAGCTGCGACACCGGGCTTGGTGTATATACCTACGTATTATTCATGAAGAGACGGACGAATTCAAGCTTCGTGCTTCTATTACATAAAAGTTGACTTTAAAGTGATGGTATCAGAATAGCACAAGCAAACTCTTTCCGCATGCTCACCTCTCTGCGCCAAGGTTATTGACTGACGTGGATTTTCCTCGACTTGCGTCAGCCAAACGCCAAGTGAGGTGAGATGCCAATGATGAATATCATGACCGATACTAGCATATGCAGACTTTCCCGAAGCCAACACATGCCACCTCTCCCACGTGTGGCCAACCCAACAAGACAAGAGCGACTTTGGGCGTATCGGGCTGATAAACAACCAAGGCATACAAGTCTTTCTAGTGCTGTATCATTCAGTATAACATCATGACGAAGTTTGCTTGGAGTAGCCGCCGCTTGATTGTGTCCCAGGCCATCACAAGCCCTATGTATATACGATTGGCGGCTTGATTGATGGCATGCTGCTAAGGCAAAGAGCAACACATGCTTGGTAGAGAAATTGACGCCGAAGCCGGCTATACTTGCAGAGGTTGGCAGTTGGGAAGAAAAGGAGAAGAGAATCGGCTTGAATGTATGTGTTTTTGGCCCATTACTAGTGGCGGCAAAATCAGCCTGAATTTTGAGAGGAAGTCGGGGCTGGGCAGTCTAGAAATAGAAATAGCATTCTTACTCATTCATAAAAGCATGTATGTACGTGGCAGTGTGACATGGCCTACATACATGATTACCACGGCTTTTGCTTTTCAAGTCTGATTGATAGATATGATATGATATGACACGGAATTGACAGATACCGGTAGTTATTTTGGGTTGACCAGACTGCAGGATGTCATCTAAATTGACCAACACTCGATTCTGTAACAACAAGACCGACCAGGTTTCCCGACCAGCGCAACCGCAACCTACCAATCTCTACCCCAGACCCAGGGTCGCATAGAAACGGAGAAAAAAACCACCAGTCCGCAGTCGGCACTGCTTCTGGGAGTCTGGCAAGAGGGGGAAAAAAGATGTTGAAGAGATAGGCGGCGACAAATGTGACACTCCACCAGCTGCAACTCTAGTTTAAAGTGCCGACCCCTGCACCCGAGCCGCTGATTGGCCCGGCCTAGCGTGCTTGGCGGCTGGATCCAGGGGTGCTCAGCGCTTCGAGGCAGGCCTGGCACCAATCACCAGCGACAGCACACAGATGGACGTCGACTTTATAAGCCGTTAAGGTTTCAGGGACAGGCGCACACGTACCGCGCATCGCCAATTATAGACCTGGGCCCCTCTCCGCTCTTGGGTGATCTTGGGCACATGCGTGATCTAAGAAGAACTGGCAGCAAGCAGGTGGCCGCGCACCCGATCTCTTGCGGGAAAGAGAACTTTCAGAGTTGCAGTCACAGCTGGCACCGCCTATTGGTGTCCAATGGCAGAACTGCCTGCTGCTGACTTATGCATGGGTCGTGATAGTGCCAAGGCATGTCATTGGGATGAAAATTCTGGAGAGCGGCTCCTCCTGGGCGGTTGCGCAAGAAGAAGGGATACTTGGAACTGGGGAAGTGGTTTATTAATGGGTGGTATACATGACCACGGCCTATTGGTCGTGGGCCACGATCTAGCTATATACCTTTGCTTACCTACCCAAAACGCAGAACTCGTGTAGGATTCCTTCTTTACCTTCCATTACTCTTCTTCTGCCCGTCTGCCTGCCTGTCTCGAACCATTTGTCAACTGTGTTGATTGATACCCCCCAGTGCTGTGCTACTGTTCCGGCAGAGACGAGACCGATCATCGATTCCCTTTTTTTTCATTGTTTGGATTGCGCATATACCCCAGTGCAGGTCACTTGCATTCACCAACAAACATGGCGTCGACCACCAACGCCCCGTTCCCCTTGGCGACGGAGGACCCGAGCATCTACGGCCCCAGCACCACCAGCGGCATCGACAACGCCGAAGGAGCGTCGGGAAGCAGCCCGGGCGCCATCGAGATATCACACGGAGGAATGGTGGCCATCATCGTCGTCGTCAGCGTGGTAGCAGTACTAGGCAGTAGGTCCCTCCTCTTCTTCTTCGACTCTTTGAGCACCTTGCAACCAAACACAACATATACTGACTGCAAAATCTGCAGTCTCCATGGCTGTCCTGTTTTACGTGGCAAAGAAGAGAGAGTGGAGGATTCGTGAAACCCTGCGCCGCTCTGCAAGGAAGGTCGTCACGGCGCTGACGCCCCGTCGCACCGAGTTTCCCAAATCCGTAAAGGAGTCCTCGGGCCGTGCTTCACGTGGTCGTGTGCGACTTGACGACGTCCCGCCCACACCTCGTTTGAGACCGGAAGACATCGAGAAGGGATATGCTAAGCCAGGGATCCGACAAAGCCCGGAAGGGCGCAGCACCAAAGACAAATGGCCCAGGAAGTAAAACACGAGCCTCCTGGTGGGGGTTGACGACCGTAATGAAGGAATAAATATGTGATGATGCGAGGGCACTTTAGCTAGGTAATTCGATTATGTTTGCTGGATCCGGCACTTGGGCGGCGACTTTGGTCTCGATTTGATAGCATGTACCATCATACCAGTTCTGCTTGATGGGTGTTTATAAATTTATCTTATCAGGGTATCACAACTTCCTAAACGTGTTTGTGCTGGCACTCCTCCTGTCGGCGTTCGATCGCTTCTGTTGGGGAGGCGCGTCCTCCATATCCTCATCTTGACCTTGCTTCCTCCGTTTTGATTCGGGCACAAACGAGACGGATTTCTCACCAACCACGTCGCCTCTACCCTTGCTGACGCGACCTGTCTTCTGACTTCGCGCGCCTAGCGCAATATCCTTCGCCTGTCGTCCACCCTGGTTCGAAGATGATACTGTCATCCGAACATCATTAGTGCCATCGTCGTCATCCGATGAAATTTCGCTGCCGCTGCTATCATCATCGGAATTCCGTTCCTTTGGCTTCGTTGCGGTCGAGCCTGAAGCGTCCACTTTCGTACTGGGGTTGAGCGATTTAAACTCTCTGCTGGTCTCGTCGACCATGAACTCCTCGTCTTCGAACAGCTTGCCGAAACGTTCATCGCCAAGCATGCCAGCCTTGGTGTCCACCTTGGCTCGTCGTTCTTGTCGTTTAAGGAGCTTGTCTGCCAATTTCTGATTGACCTTGACCTTCTTGGTACCGCGAATTCTGGTGGCACGTTCCTGCTCAACCTTCTCCTTGACGCGCTTCGCGCGCTCCTCCTCCCATGCATATGGGTTGGCGATAAGCTTGGCCTGGTCGTACAGTTTGCTGGCAACAAAGTAACCATGCATGTAAGGACGGAGGAGGTTGGTTTTGCCGATGAGATGATCCAAGCTGAGGGATTTCAGATCGGGTAGGGTCAAGAACTTGTAGTTGTCGTATGTTGTAGTCTTGACTTCTTCGGCCATTTCCTCCACCATATTGTCCAAGAAGGAGCACCATCGGGGCGAGGGACCCAGTTGAGGGATGAGGAAAGCGTGTTGTTCCGGACCTGAAGAGAATACGGGTTAGTCAATGGTTCGTCCGAGTGAAAGATGTGGGCTATGAGCTTACCTTCGTTTGCCGTCATCAGCATACCGGTGTCCTTGATCCAGGCGACATGGTTGATGTCAACAACGGGCTCCATTGAAGCCCACGGCTTTCCATCAGACTCATCCCAGATTTTGATAGTGCGTTTATCGGCAGACAATATCTTCTTTTCCTGAGATGCCGTTGTCAAGTGCATCAGCTGCTTGATAGAGTAGCCCATTCCTTGGTCCTTCTGCAGTAGTGCACGAGGTGAACGTAAGTCGTAAAGTTTCACTATTCCCTCCGAACTGCCGACAGCCAAGGAGAGTCCTGAGTTGCTGAAGTCAAGTGCTGTGACCTCGCCCTCCATCTTGGGACCTGTGACCGGAATGGCCTTCTTCGCTCTGGGGTCGAAAAAGGCAACCGTTCCGGCCGATGTACCGAATGCAGTCAAGCCATGTGTGTTTTCGGCTATGGCACCGCAGTTGACACTCGGAGCGTAGATGCTTCCTTGCAAACCAGTTTCGACGCCCTCATCCCTACCGACGTCAATCTTGTAGCTGTTCAAGAATTGGCCGAGGTCAAGGTTCATTCGGAAAACTTCACCGTTGCCGTCGGCATCGAGGCCCACCGAGGGCACCAGAGCCTCAGCAGAGAAGCGGTCGTATACCAGATCCTATATACCTGGTTAGAATGTAGGCACTCGCATATGCATATTTGTCTTCAACTTACTCTTCCGTAACGGGGCAAACGGGTTGTGTAATGCCTCTGGCCTTTAGTATGGAATTCGAGGGATCGATCGGACTGAAGATGAAGAGATTTTGTATAGTCTTCGGACAAGAGTAGGAAAGTGGTATTTAAAGCGGTCGTATGCCTTGAGAAGGCTAGAGACAGATGCGACGTATAATGCACATGCATCTGGGGCTTGTACGTTCCTGTGCTCACGACCCAGTCTCCGTCATCACTGACACGGATGCATTGGCTGGCCTCTTCGAAGCCGAAGTCCTGGAGAAGCTCGACTCGGTTCATGTACTCGGCATCTTGTTTCAGGGATCGCTTTCTCCGGCGGGCGAGCCATTCCGGCAGTGGGCGGGCAGTTTCTGCGCCAGCAACTACAGTGACCAGTCATGTTAGCTACAACGGCCACGATGTCCGACACTATGCCAACCAACTTAGACTGACCTGTATAGACAGCCACATCTCCTGTGATATCGCTCTTCATTTTGTCTTTGGCGGTCTGTGAACTATGGGAACATGCCCAGCGAACGAGTCGGCTTGGTACAACTGCGACAAGAAGTTGAACCGATAATCGACGGGTGTTTTGGGGGTCGGCGAGTCTCTTGTATAGCTTTGCTTGGAGAAGGAAAAGCTAGAGGCCCCTACCAGTGAATTCTCTAATGCGCAGAGAATATTCAAGGTGAAGCCGAAGAGGAAAAAAGGTCACTGGCGGGTGCGAATATGCTTGGTGGGGTCGGCCTTTGCCAGAGGCTCTCTTCAGTCCTGTCGCGATGGAATTGAAATTTTAGCGGTCTGGTACGGCAAAACGCCGTCACTTTCAGGACGTCCAGGCGCGCGCAGTGAAGCACTGATTGACATGGATGGTTTTGGTGGGTACACCCAGCTAGTCTCTTCTTACCTCTTAGCCTGCCTCGGCCGAACAATGATCGATCTTTGGGACCCGCCTTCTTGTGCTTGTATGATATCCCTCGTACGATGATTGGTCGCAGCCACCCGCTGAAGCCACAGTTGGTGCTGTAGTGCTTTGGCTGGAGGAGGTCCCTGTTTATGACTCCAGTCCAGTGCACCAGTGCACTTACTACCTGCTGCACCCTTTAGCTCGAAACCGGGGGAGAGCGAGAACATGCGCCGTATTGTATGCAGCTAGGAAACAACAACGCCTCTCAAGCCCGGATGCGACAACTCTCGACACGCAACCATCCTGTCAGATGAGGGAAGAACAACAACGAAACCAACAAACCCAGGCCATCATCGAGGCATCTGGCTACGCCTTTGGCACATTGAACAGCCCAGCCCCTTCGGTTCTGGTTTAACCTCCCCGACCCGCCGTCGCGTCCGCAAACCCGGCAATCCACCAAGCATCGCGAACGAAGCCTCAAGTCCTTATCTCGGGGCGCATACTGCCAGAACCCATTCCTCGACCGGCGCGGGTGCGATGGAGTCGGCCATCTCGAGCGTATCATCTGCCTCCTACATATACAACACCAGAATTTCGACATCAAATAGTTCGAGGTAGCGACGATACCTAAGTGGTTCATACTCTGTCACGAAGACCGAGAACCAGCGGCCCCCGCAATGACGATATGGACACTGCGGAATATGAGACTAATGCTTTGCTAATCGTGAGTCTCAACTTTATATCGCTGCTGCGGCTGCCTTTTGCTAACTGACCTGGCCTCTAGAACGACATCTCTTCCGTCGCTTACGCATTCTACGAACTCGTTGCCCCACCTCCCTCCATTTTTGGCACTGGTGCCCTCGAACTCGAAGGCAGCTTGAGGAATGATGGCTACCTGGCCCATCTGGACACTGCCAAGCATGGATTGTGGTGCTTTCATTTGCTTTGGAAGGATGCCCAACACGACAGCCCCAGTCTCCCGAAGACGTTAGACAGCTGTGGTTACACTCTATCCCTCAGCGACGAAAGCACATTCGAGCCCGCGGGACTTGCTAGGAATCGTCTATCAGGCCCCAACTCGGCCCATACGCCTAACAGCTCGTCGTCCAGTGTTTCGGGGGCTTTGGACTTGATATCGAGGGTTCCCCCTCCCAACGGATTGGGCGTCGATGTCGCCGCTAACGAGAGCAAGCCGGCCACTTCAACGTCCACCAAGGATGTCTATGAGCACTTCATATCTGCTGTCATTTCTGCTCTTTCCGCCGGTCTCTGTAGCAAGATTGGTGCCACACCCCTCGACTCGAGAACATTGTTGCTTCCACCGCATGTACGAAGTGATAGCAATGGTGGTGTTCCCCATCTCGCCTCCTTGAGAGCGTATTTGACCACCACCGGAGCCTTGGTATCCACGGTCAATGTCTGTCTGGCGGAGGGTCTCAGTATCTTCTCAGACTCCGCCTTGATACCATCAGTCGGGCGAACTGTCTTGGCAGCACCTCTGGGTGTGTTTGCAACGTGTTATCTTGTGACGGAGAGTGATGGCTCATCAGCCACCGAAAACGGAATGGGCCAGTCGCCGGATCTCCAAGTTCTACGGCCTCGCCCTGACAGGGAGGAACGCTTGCGACCGTGGCGTAATATTTGCATCAAGCTATTGGAGGCCCGGAATCTACCTTCACCGATTAGTGGAACGCAAAAATGGCTGAGCCTGCAACGGGTGCGTCGGAAACCTGTCGAGGCCAAGTTTGATGGCAAGAATACCCCCTTATTCAACACGGGCACAAACATGTCATGGCCTTCTAGTCTTTGCTTTTGCAAAGCCTTCCAAAAGCTCAGCTTGGAGAGGCCACCTGATGATTCGGCGCGTACTATGACAAACGAATCGTACGATCCCTTGTCCCTTGCGAAATCATGGTTCTTAGGTGCTGGCGAGCGCGATGAAGCCCTGGTAAGAAAAGCGAAGGAGAGGGATGCTGCAGTTGCGCGTGATGCTGCTTCATCCGACAGCCAAGTGCAACAACCCAACGGGACATCTCCATTAGCTCTCCATCGTTCAGGCCTTCCAGGGGTCCCTCCGGGCGCAATGTACCCGACACCGCCAGATGGAGTGCAGGCTCCGGTGGGAGCAACGCCTTCTATGGATGGAACCGTGTCCAGTCCTGCAAACAACAACAGTGCTGCTGTCATGGCTGATGTTGACACCGTCATGAGTGCCCCCCCTGATACGTTTACGGAGGCTTGGGACCAACCCGTGTCGAAACGAGAGCGTAATACGGGCTCATTTGATTCGGAAAACCTATTTGGTGACCTGGGCCCAGACATGTTCGGGGGTGACAACGACATCACTGATGCCGATTTTAATTTCTTTGACGAGCAACCGGGCGACATGGATATGTCGCTTGATTTGCCTGACATGTCGAACAGCATGCCCAATCTTGACTTGACGGCAAGCTTTGGTGCCCCAGCACCACCTGAAATCAAACCAGTACAAGCCGAGGCGCCTGTACCTCTGGTGGCTCGCCCTGCTGTATTCGCCAAACCTGAACTCAAACACGCCAGGAGCTCGATGGTGCAAGAGTCAAAACGCCCGATAGAGACTGAGACTGGTAAGCAGGAGCCTCAAAGAGCAAAGCGACAAGCGAGCCCGTTCAATCCGGACACGGTTTTTAAACGAATCAGAGCATCGTTGGACAACCGAAAAGCGGTCCAGCATAATTCCCAGATATATCAGCCTCAGTCGAGCAGTGTCTTCCAGAAAGTGGATTTCGGGCCAGATTTGTCGATGGTGGACAGCAAGTATCAAGGCAATGGTCGTTTCGATTTTACCTTTATGCGATCCGAAGAAACCCGCCCCCTGTCTATCAACGCGCCGCCCAAAACAAATTACCTCCAGCGCCACATCAAAGGGCACCGGAAACCCAAAGGCCTCCCAAGCAATGTTGGCGACCTGCTTGCTCGTTTGGTCAATGGTCATGGTGGTCTCTCGCAGCAGCCGAGCCCTGGTAAGCCTGATGATGTATCTTCTGATGCAGACGAAGGCAGCTTGGTATCCGATCAAGATGATTCAACATATGAAAGTGACGAGCCGCCATCGCCTGTGAAGTCGGTCTCTGTTCGGAAACGTCGCATGGAGGATGATGAGAAGTCGCTTGCAACCTCCTTCAAAGATTTTGAATCTGTGGATGCAGCTTCACCTTCTCTATCATTTGATGTGCCAGTCTTCTCGAAATCCGACGTCGAACTTCCACTGGTCAAGTACTTTGCAGACCCAGAGCCCATTGACTTACCACTGGCACTGCCTGATCAAGAATTCATCATCGCAGCCCAGCTGCTCACAGATCAAGCCTCTACCAGCACACTTAGCTTTACGACAACACGGGATACGATTACACAGACAGGACTCGATCAGCGACGCGATCTTATGACGATCACGCACAAGCTAGTCGACGATTTGCGTACCGTGTTGCCCAAGGCATTTGGAAACGAGGCCTCAGGGTGCCAATTTCGTTCATTCATCGAGGTTCAAGACGTACCTTTACTGGGACAGCCCTCGAGACTACAGCCTCGACCGCCTGGGGCTGATCAGATCAAACCTAGCAATCCGTTCCAAATACCCTCTCCGCATGTGGAGTTGCGACGCTACGAATCAAAGCTTTCTGTCTTACCATCTGCGGTGGCATTCTGGGAAAGCCTCGGCCTCGGGCCCTCCCATGGCGGCAAGGCCATCGATGCTGTTTGCATATTCCCTGAGCTCATTGGTATCAGTGATGATGCGGATGTGTTCCTGGATAGGATGCAAAGTGTTTACGAGAGTCTCAAGCTTGGCGCCTTCGGTCGTATGAACGCGTCTCCGGAAATCCCGAATGGCCTAATGTCTTACCAGGTCGAGAAACCAGCCGAGAGTTTCCAAAGCACTCCATCATTGATGGGGCCGAATTTGTCGGCAGGATTATCCAAGTTGAGTGAGGTACTGGCACATCTTGCCGTGAAGGAAACCAACTTCGTGGTCTTTTTCGTGTACTCTTCGGACATGGCAGGAGCTGCGATTGAGTCATGCTACGCTTTTCAACAACTCTTTGAGCGGTATAAGAAGCTCCTGATCAACAGCAGAAAACGCGCCGAGAACGACATGGCTCTTCAGCTCATCCCCTTGGACTTTCTTGCCTCTTCGACATCGATTCCTATGCCATGCCCGGCCGACTATATGAAATTAGCGTTTGAAGTATACGATCGCTGTACGCTGTTTAACGGGGCGATGCCGTCGCCAGCTATCGTGCTCGAGCAGCCGCTTCCACGCATCATCGATTTCAAGCTGACGTCCACACCAACGTCGTCTTTGTTACATGAAAACAGCTGTCTCCACCTGGCATACGCGCAGAGTGTCGACGAGCGATGGATCACGGCTGCTTGGAGCGATAACAGAGGATGCCAACAATTAACAGCTTCGTACTGCCTGGGACGCAGAAACAAATCCATCGCAACGCTCTTTGCGGACGTTGCGCACGAGATTTGGGAAACGACTCGAGACATCACCTGCACGCGGAAAGTACATTGGCGCATCATGATCGCCAAGTGCGGTGTCATGGACCAGTCGGAGATCGAAACCTGGTCTAATCTAGCACAAGCTGAGACAAGATGCTCCGTCAGTCTGACTCTAGCCACGGTGGACACGAATCCCTCGCTCCAGCTTATCCCGCCCACGGTGAAGGTGCCGACGGCCGGCGGATCAGCTGCTTTCTATACGACCCCTGTTTCTACGCCACAAGCGTCCATCGTTTCCCCGGAGCAGTCTGGGAACGGGCCACCGACACCATCTATCCGTGGTGTTGATGGCGGTCCTACCAGCGCTCCCACTCCAGGCGGCGGCACCACCGACGATTCCGAGGCCGATGCGACGCTTGTCGATGTCACTGATCACATGTGGGGCGCTGTCCTGGCGCACCGCTTGAGTAATTCCATGTCGCCTACGGACCTCAATCCGGCCATTGTATCCGGCTACCTCGTCAAGCGTGGTGGACCGCGACCCGAAGACCCACCCGCCGTCATGGAGGTCAACATTGTGCACTCTGAGGGCTGCAACCCTCGCGCCTACGAGACGGCCATGCGAGAACTCCTTACGTACTATAGGGGTCTGGGTACGCTGGCGCGCGCAAGAGGCATGGTGGACAAGGAAGTCGATTGTCGTCCTTGGCATATTGCGGCGGCCGAAAAGGGGTGTCGAACCTTATATATGTTGATGTAATAGACATTAATATCACCCTACTGACTTGGTGGGCTCTTAGAAGGGGTGGAGGGTCTCGAGAACAACAGATAGACAGAGCATTTACTGCGTCTATTGTATGACCATGTGCTTTTTGTTTAGCAGCGGCGGCAGGCATTGGCGCTATAGGCGGGAGTTTGGTGCATGGCTTGCATTGTTACATTGGAGCTTAGCAGAAAGTGTTGTGTAGGATGGGGCTGACTTTTATGTAGTATGGGGGATGGGGTGGAAGTATCTATTCGAAACTCTATATATGTCTTAACATAATTCACTGTATGTGTCGAATACTGAGTGTCGTTGCGAAAATGTCTGCCTCGGTTGTAAGGGGCTCGGGGGGTTGCCTATATTCCCTCTCCAGGTTAGTCGCGTTACTGTTCCCGGAGCTGCGCCCAGCAAATTGTTCAACGGACAGGGGCGATGCCACAGAGTTAAAGAGGTGGCAGAAATCATAGGCATGAGGAAGGTATAAGATCAACCGAACATGGCTTACATACCAGGAGAGTTTAAAGGCCGGAGACCACTAGCTCTAGCAGCGCTGTTAGGAACCGAACGTAACGCAGTTCAAATACGACTCACAGTATACTCTGCTGGTACTGATATGTATGTAAGCCAGGCGTCCCGGCCATCAAGCCAATTAGGGGCGAGACTAATCATGGCCTGTTCTTCTTTTGGTCTTCTGTTCGTTTTCTTGGCATTTCATACTGTAGATCCATGACTCGCACTGCATTCATCAGGCATTAGTATATGTCGACCTTTGAACTAATGTGGCTTAGATGTTTATCGGCGAACGAATTGCATCCAGATAGTACGTCTCTATTGGCCGGCTCAGATCGTATTCGTAAAGAGTGAATATGAAAAGGGGCCTCTATGTAGAGCAAGCGATATTACGGCGCCAAGACTCATGTCACGATGTGGGTTTGATTTGGGCGTTGGGGGCCGGGAGTAGGCCGATTCAACACTGCTCGCCTATTATGACTATAGCATGGGGGGAACAAGTTATACTCGTATTTCCCAAGAAGATGGGTTATAGAGAGATTGAAACCTCGCACACAGGATGAAATGCTTGCATTGAAGACGTTTGTGGCACAAAATCCCAGAGCGGAAGGAGATTGGACTCTCTCATCTTGGCTTGCAGAACCAACGTCGTAGTACTGCCCGCGATGCGCACGAAAATCACATCACATCACTTCCAACAAACTGGGCATTTGGAAAAAGCTTAGCCGTTGCATTTCTTTGCATATTAAAACTATGGAAACCCTTGACGATGAAAGGGTACCATCACCCGACCGTACGGTTCCCGTTTGACGTCATTGACGACAAGCGAGACTTCGCAGGTGGGACTATTATTACTCTCTATCTACATGATGTATATATATGCAAAACACTTTGTGCCATTGCACTCATGCTTTCCGTGATTTACCATCATCTCATTCTCTGGGTAAAGGGGGTCCCCTTTTTGACAAGGTCCCTCCTCACTTTAGGAGTAGATACTATCCTCCGCACTGGGCCTGATAAGAAGAGAAGTAGAAGATGGAGAAGGAGGGGTTGAAGATGATTCGGCTTCTGGAAGTTTAGCCAGAGGGGTTGCCGTTGAAGGCAAGCTTGTTGACGGTGCCGGAGGGGACACCGCTCAGAGTGCCGCTTGTGGCGATGCTGGCGATGTAGCTGCAGAGGGCGGTGGGCGACCGGGGGCCCAGGAGGGTCAACAGGTAGGCGCCGAGGCCGGCGATGTGGGGGGTGGCCATGGAGGTGCCCGAGATGGTGTTGGTGGCCGAGGTGGAGCCGATCCAGGAGGAGAGGATGCTGGAGCCGGGGGCGAAGATGTCGACGAGGCTGCCGTAGTTGGAGTAGCTGGCGACGGCGTCGGACGAGGTGGTGGCGCCGACGGTGCAGACGCTGGGCTCCGAGGCGGGCGAGTAGTTGGCCGCGTTGGCGCCGTCGTTGCCGGCCGCGACGGCCAGGAAGACGCCCGAGCTGATGAGCCCCGCCGCCGCCTGGTTGAGGGTGCTCGACTTGCCGCCGCCGAGCGACATGTTGGCCACGGTGCCGTTGGGGCAGTTGCGGCTCTGCGAGTCGCTGGCGACGAAGTTGATGCCCGAGATGACGCCTGAGTTGGTGCCGGAGCCCTGCGCGTTCAGCACCTTGACGGCGTACAGCTTGGTGGCCTTGGCGACGCCGTAGGTCGAGCCGCCGATGGTGCCGGCGACGTGCGTCCCGTGGCCGTTGCCGTCCGAGTTGGAGCTGTCGGCGTAGTTCTGCAGCCAGGTGGCGCGGCCGCCGAACTGGGAGTGCGAGGTGTAGATGCCAGTGTCGATCACGTAGGCGCAAGTGCCGGCTCCGGCGCTGCTGTCGTAGGTGTAGCTGGCCGTGTTGCGGCTCTTGTGCGAGACACGGGCAATGCCCCACGGCGGGTTGGACTGGGTCACGTAGGCATCGATGGAGACGATGGTGTCTTGCTCAATGTAGTCCACCTGTTCAAAAATGTTAGGGGGTTTTTCACTCGTAATAAAAACGGCTAGGATGCTACTCACGTCAGGGTGGTTCTTCAATGACTCGAGAGCGGCATCGTCGAGCTTGGCGGCAAAGCCCTTGAAGTTGTTGTGCCAGACGTGCTCGGCATCACCCGGGAAGGTGTCCAGGGCGCTGTTGATGGACATGCTGTCGGACTGGTCCTTGAACTTGACAATGTACTGGCCGGAGATGAGCTTGGCATCACGGGGTCGCAGCACGGCGGCAGGACCACCTTCGCGCTTGTTGAGGGTAGCCGGGGCGGCCAGAGCCAAGGGGAGAAGAGACAGGAGCGTAGCAGACTTCATATTGACGATTGTTCAGGGGAATATATGACTAAGGCCGATGGTTGGTGATGTGAGTCCAGTTGAGTGAGTGGGTGACTTGGGACGAAACGAGAATGCTTCTGGTCGAGGATCTCAAGACTATTTATCCTAGGCCGGCTCGCTCATAACTAGCAGATAGTCTAGGCATGGTGCAACACCTGGCGACTATGCTATGCTCAAGTCGCCTTCCTCTTCCGGAAGGCCAGTCCCAGAAAGGGTGTTAGTCGAGTAGCCATGGTTACCATGGTTATGGCTGCAAGATATGCGGTGCCCCATCCGGGCGAGTCACGATGGCAGCATGCCGCATATCCAGTATCCAGAAAAGAAGGGACAAGCAGAAGTCGACAAAAGCTTTCGTCTCTTATCAAAATCCCAGTCCCGCCAAGTGCGAGCCTCACGTACGAGGCAAGACTACTGCCGTCATCTGCACTTAGGCTCGAGCGTATTCCCTATGGGTTGAAAGACTACGGCCGGCACCTCATTCGTCGACAGACAGCTTTGCCAAGTATCGCTTGTCCAGATTTGTCAGGAGGGTGGCTTATGTACCCTTCCCCCCTACACTATAGCTTAAGCGGGGCCACTATATGCGGTATGTGTGAGTGATGGAATATTCGGGGGCGGACAGGCAAAAGCCCCCTGTCAGAACAGCCGGGAGGGTATAACGGATGTACTCAACTCCCCTCGACATGGCGTGCTCACTGCGCTTCTCGACACTGTAGGTGATCGCCTGGTTCGAAACCCAGGCGCAAGTTGGTGTGATTGGCAAACCAATGTCTTATGGAACATCAAATATTTGTCCATCACTGGAGCATATAAGTTCTGCGCTGCTGCAACTGGCGAGTCAGAAATAACTTATACACTGGCTGGAGGCAGCGGTATCGTGACTCGAGCGTACAGTGACATGCATATGTCACAAACCTTGGACTTGGCATAGCGTTGTGACGGCGAAGCCATACTCGGGCTGCCTGCGAAACGAAGCTTGTGAAAGCTACAGGGTACCACCTAGGGGTGCCAAAATGGGGTTGAAGTTCTGGGGTATTCTGCAGGAGGACACCGGTTGCGGCGCGCTGTCGATAAAGTCGTGCCACCATTCCAGCAGCATCTTGCCACCTTCCTGGTGAACATGATGCGCATATTGAAGTATGATTTCCCAGCGCATGCCAAGACTCAATATATATTGAGAAGCTTGTTCGATGTAGTCGTCTCCTTGGGCGAAGGCGTGTCGCAATACTGCTCGCGACGTGATGTGCTGCCTTCGCCTTCCTAAACGGGCAACCATGGCCTCTGATGTGCTCGGGCAGGGGGGTTCGCTCGTAATATCCGCCGATAGGCCATCGAGATAGGCTTGCCGTCCTGCTTACGAGGCCAGAGCCATGGACGAATCGACGTCGGGCATTTTGGATCTGCCGAGGCCGCCTATCCCGAGCAGCATCATCAATATATCCGGCGGGATCATTGACAAATCAAAACAGCAATGTCGTGCCTATGGCAGCTGGTACCATGGCACCTGGGTGATTGATGAGTATTCCGAACTTCAAAGTCGCAGACTGACCGCCATCCTGGTCGGCCAGCGGCCCTCAAAGCTTGGCCCAGCAGATGCAACGAACTGATAAGGGACGTATGTACATGTTGTAGTACAGGACCACCACGTCCAATGCTTGGGGTCTGGAACTGATGTGCAGTGGTGGAGAGATTCAGCACCCTGGAGAGTCTTGGCATCAAGCTTAAAGCATGGGCCACAGCCGCCGCTATTGCATGGTGGGCTTAGTTCTCGGCAGCCAGAAGGGAGGGAGAGACGGTATCCTGACGATTTCGCATCCCCACTGCCAGATCAGAGCTGCTGGACATGGCAGGCCTGTTCCGCTCTTGCATCGACCATTGCCTTTTATCAAAACCACCCTATTGGTGATGGCCAACGGCCGAAGATAACGATTCCTACGCCGATCTGGACTAGAGGTAATTCTCCGTCGCATGTCGTACCTCACATGTCCACTGGCAAGGGACCACCACCTGGACATGGGGTAAGCGCCCCGTTGCATTGGACGCACTGCCAATGCACCCCATGCAACGCCTATCAGCCTTTATCAATCGCAGCCCAATTCCGATCCAACTCTTGTCTCTTCCTCTATCTCGGTTTACCCGGCATAAACAGAGTGATGCGATTAGGCGAGTTGCCAATCCGCATACCTCTCGAGAGCTGAGTTAATAACTCGTATCACTGCCTCGGGCTGCCACCACTTGTGGCAGGTGCCCTCGAATTTCTGCATGTTGCTGGCATCGCCTTGGGTAGGAGGTATGGATGCAAAGTTGCATAATGTTCCCTTCGTCGACGCAGATGCCATAAAAGTCCCTACCTTTGCATATGCTGCCTAGAAATGGCACGTTCACTTGGTAAAATAAAAATAGTAACCTATGTTGATCTTGACTCGGCCGACATTGGGGGCTGGCTCTCTTCCCCATCTCGCTAACATCCCGGATCAGCGGCAAGGGTTCATCTGAATTCGTCTGCTGATTGTCCGGACCAGCGAAAGGTGTATGTATCTGGCAACGATCACCGCGATCCCCCGACAACCACGGCGGCCTTTTGCCCACTGGAGCACGCAAGACCCAAGACCTTCTGCAACCTCTGGACAACAACCAGCTCTCACATTAGCCCTGCTTTCAGGGCACTTTTCAAGACATTCCCACTCCCCCAAAGTGCGGCTCGGACTGAAATAGGCAAGTACCTAAGCCGTCACGAAGCTATACTCATGCAATGCTTCCCCAAGATCACGTATCAACCCTAACGAACAGGAAGGTTGGGAGAAATAAGGCCGAGTTGGCCAGCCAAGCTATGCTTAGAGACCATCAAGGTCCATGTTTCTGGTCTTCTGTTCGCTATCTAGCTTATCACTGCGGCCGTAGATACATCGGAGGCGCCAGCTGTATCTGGCAAAGATAGTAACGCCTCATCGTTACCTCTTGTGCAGGTGTGACATGCCTAACACCAACATTATGGCCGGTAGCAAGATGGCCGTTGGGTTTTGGCATTCTTCAACACTCTTTCCCTTTCGGCCGGGCGTCAGGGATCACGCAACCTTGGGTCAGTGGCATCGCAAGCGTCCAAAATGACATAGCTGCATTATGCCCTCAAAAGGAAGGTAGTGCCTGTCCTGCATATGCATACAGCACCTCTATACGAAGACCTCTCGCATTCGTTCTTTCTTGGTTTCCAAATACCCGTCGCTTAACATAGAACCTGTATCCTTGACTAACAACCATTGATCAGGTATCAACACGGGCTGGATGGCTTCCCATCCCATGTTCGTAGGTCTCGCTGGCTGCCACGCGCCTCGCCAGTCTCGCCATCCCGCTTTCTGTTCAGACCTACTTATACTTACTACAGCAACTTATGATGAGCCTCGGCGTATGTACTGGTCCTGAATGACGATACGATGTTGGAGCCAGCCAAGCGAGTTGTCTCGAGGGAACCCCGAAACATTCTCATTACGAGATAGAAACTGGTGAAAATGCAACATACCGTATGAGTGCCTTGCCACGAACTCGCGTGCTAATAGATGTGGCCATACTCAAAGGCTAATGTATCAACACATGATCGTTGCCATCATGCTGAGGTATTACCTAGTGGCTTTCGATATTTAAGAAGTTGTGTAGAAGTAGATGCTCTACTGTGAATGCTGATAACTTCACGAGACTTTTGGCTACCAATGCCATCCCCAACCGGGTATTCCCCAGACCAGCGTATAATGTGATAAAATGACGAGCAAGTAACTCTTGCGGTATTCTCGACCCATAAACGTCGGACTGGTGCTTGTTGTGTATAGAACATCATTGAGATTTGCCTTGGCTGTCAAACCCCGATATCATCCAGATTAGAATCAGAAGTCGACATCGTGGGTGGCGGTGTCGCCGTAATGGTATGGGAAGCTATGGAAGGGTTAAGGGACCATTGAATCAGCAAGGAGCGCCAGCTTCACTAGCCTCATCGACACGGACCGAACCTGATGCAGCCAGGGAGTGGCCCGGCTTACATGAGTTTGCCAGACCTGCCGAAAGCAGTCGACTATACCTATCGCCTATAGTACGGTAGCCTGCCTTTATACAGAAAGCCTTGCCGCGAATATGGCACAGTGGGCATGATATGGAGTACTCGGGCCTCGGCCTGAGGTCAACTATCAGGGGGGCTTTTGGGAAGAATGGCCATCATGCCGAAACGGCGACAGTCTAACTGTAACTTGGTGATTGATATCTTGATAAGAAGTATTCTCCTACTATAAGAGATTGTAGAGAGCATTCATGGATTGTCTGGACATTATTGGGATGCATTCTTCACTTGACTTGTCGAAACCTTGCGATACTGTGCACACTTGCAGCAGAATATTCTAGATACTCTAAAATGTCCTAGGATAAACGAACCAGGATTGATTCAACTTGTTATAGATATTCATCTGCCATACTATGGTGGTTGAAGCGATTGTGTTACTATAGGACACCATTGATACCCGTTATTGATCTTGCCTCGTTGAGTGCTGTAGTGCGTGAGTTCATTTAGCAGAGGGTTGATTACGACGTACATGGACCTAATCATTGCTAAATTCTCACTGTAGACTGGAAATAAAAGCTCAGGTTGGGTTGGTAATAATAGGGGTAGGAATTACACATTCGAAGGCCAACACTTGCAGGGTTTTCACCCTTCTCCCCCTTGTGATATTTGGCACCACTCCCCCATGCGACTGGCATCAGTGACTTCTGCATCTCTACGTGCAGGCAATACAGCGTTTTGCAACGTAAAATGTGGTGAGTGTAAACATATTGGTTTATACATGCATTTATCTCTGGAATCTACAATTGGGCAAAAGAGCCGGTCTCGATCAACCGAGAAGGGGGCCCATGTATTTCTGACTTTCTCGGGATCGTCTTCCACCTACGAGGCATCGAAGACTCGGATATATCATTGATGTATTGAGCCAGACCACAAGACTGCACGCTTGATATATTCCAATTTGCATTGAACGGTTGAGAAGTCTGGCCATTTGACCTTAGATCTAGATCACATTGCATTTCACATGATGAAAGGGGAAGGCACGACCTTGCTTGGCGCGAAAGGGTCAACCCACCAAACCACAAGCCATAGATGCCAAACGTCACTTCCTAACTTATTAAAGCAGCAAAAATAAACTGCTAGATTTGCTTAGGCAGCACCTTTCATCCAGTTCCGTTTACGTCTTCTCCTCCTCATATCAACAACAGCATTCGCAGAAACACAAGACCAACACCTCGGCCACGGTGGCTTTCATCCATCGCAGCTGAGTCCCGAGACTTGCTTTGAGAAGGGTTTGAGTCTTCATTTCCAGTCCTTCAATCCACCCGCAGCTGAAACGAAGTAACGCGAACTTTCACTCTGAGTTTCACTGCCGTAGTCCACCACTTGTCCGTTCCACATGCGTCATCATGTCCCAACCCCTACCAGACGATGAGGACTGGGAAGCTCAGGAAGGGGACGAGTCTCAAAGTTCCTCCATGTTCTCCAACCAGCAATACTCTCAACAGTTTCCTTTTCCCCCGAATCGAAACAACCCCCAGTACGCTGAAGGGGATTTCAGCCAGCTTGAGGACGACAACGATCCGATGGATATGGGCTCTTTGGTGGAGCACCGTCTGGACGAACCACCCACCACAACAGAGAACACCAGCCAAGGGGTTTCCAATGCAGGGCTGGGTACTCTGATTGCCAGACCCCCAATTGCCGACCCTCAACAAGAAGTGAACGATACTTTCTCGTTCGCGCAACACGATCTTCGCAAGTCTTCTCAGCAACGCAGATCAGGCCAGGAGATGGGTCCTACCACGACCACAGTTGGTGGAAATGGCCCTACAAATGCACAGATGTCCACCCAACGTCAGCCCCCCACAACCACGAGCTTCACCACCCCCAAGTCGTCATTCTTCCGTCAAGAAGCCGTCTCCAGTACAGGTCAGAGAGACTATGCAACCTATCCCGGCCTGCTCGAGTGCAGCAATGCAACGCCATGAGGACACAAATATCCAAGACCAGAACGGTGACAACCAGGAAGATCGGCTCACGTATCGCCACCAAGGCCCCGAGAAGTCCTCATTGCCAGAAGAAGTGCGTAGCGAAGGGAGTGACGGGACTGAAGTTCGAGACGAGGTGACGCAACCAGCCCACGAGGAGGAAAGAGAACCTCCTCAGGATGATCGTCCCTCAACGGGTCTACAGCCATCTAACACTAAGCAACACCAACAACAGAGTGGATCCAAGAACCCCAGCAGTTCCTGGCCCTCTGTCAAGCGGCCTTCCAGGGTTACAGAACGACATGGTTCTGTGTTCACTGGCGGTCTTGATCATGGTCATATCCCGGAAGAGGTGGGGAAACAGTCTTCGAGTGAATCTGGAAATGCCAACACCGTCAATTCAACCCCTATACGCCATATGGCAAAGACGAGACAGCCTCTCGCTGGTGGTAAGAGCAACATGGGATCACAAGTTCGGGCAGAAAAGCCACCTAAAACCTCTCACAATCTGCCTCTAGAGCTCAGAAGACACGCCCAAAATGGGACGAAACTTCACGGCGGAAGGCGACAATCAGAAGTGACCAAGGCCGAAGGACCAGGAGACCTTACTTTCTCTCCAAAGAAACAATTGACGCCACGACGCCAACACAAACCAATTGGTCAAGTGTCTCGGCAAGCGCCCCAGGGACGAGCTGGTCGACGAAACCCAGCGACACCCATGACAAGACCCATACCATCTGAGCCTCCAAAGAACCAACCTTGCAGACCTTCTTCGTCTAACTCAAATGTGTCGAAACGCCGGGTCCCACAACCACCCAAATCGCTGCCAATCGAGCATGCTGGGGTAGGAGAGATGCTGAACGATGATTTCAGAGGATTGACACATCAATGGAATTCCTATTTCAACAGGCTCGAAGAGTATAAAGATGGTGTGGAGACCGAGCTGAAAGCACTCCGAGAGCGCGTTGCGACGCAAGATGAGGAGATTGAAGAACATCGAAAGGAAATGCACAGACAATCTCAGGCCATTGATCAAGCCAGAGCAGAGAGAGACGAGTGGGCTGAAGAGGCCGAAGAAGAGAGGCAGATTGCAGAGAATGAAAGCTCAAAGGTGCAGAAGCTTCATGAGAAATGTAAAGAGTTCAGGACCCAGCTCAATAAAGCGACTGAAGAGCAACAAAACTTTTACCGGCGAAATCGAGAGACTATCTTGGCTCTGCAAAAAGAACAAGATACGCGATCAGCAAAAATCCAGAAAGAAAATGACGAGCTTCGAGGAACTGTCTAGTGAAAAGGACGTTGCCGAAGGTCTGAGAAAGGAACTCGGCCAGGAAGCCCGACTGCTGCTGTCGCAGAATGTTCAAACGCTTTCTACTCAGAATGAAACGATCTTGAAGAAACTGAAACAGTGCAGAAATGATGAGCTCGACGTAGACTTGTGCGAGCAAGCTCAAAAGCTTGACACTGTTCTGAAGTCTATCGAGGACGTCAGGGTATCGAACCACGGGGCTATCACAGATATGGTGCAGTCAATGAAGAATGACTTCGTCAAGGAGATTTCTGGTACGATCCGAGAAGAGCTGACCTCGACACAGCCTTTCGCGATGGCAGAAAAGGAGGCATTGCTGGCATTGGATCGATCCAAGGACTTTGCGACCACATCTACAACCAAATGAGGGATAACCAGCACTCGCAGAATCTGCAGTATATGTACCAAGAGTCGCAGTACCAGATACAGATGCTCGAGGAAAGATTACAGGAGGCTATTGAGCAGTGGGAACAGGCCGAGTCCTGGAACTTCGAAATCGGCCAGGAGAATGAAGAATACCGAGCAGAGCTTGTAGCAGCCCAAGAGGAACAAGGCTGCCACTTAATGCCAATAGGATTCAAGCTCTGTGTGATGAGAATGGCTTTCTCACGGAGCAAATCGAACAACAGGAGCAAATCGATGCCAACTCGAGCTTGGAGGAACAGGTGGCTTCTCAATGCCACCATTTCAAACCTGCGAGCCGATGCCGAGGTGCACCAATCCCTCGAAGAGCAAGTTGCTCTTCTAGAAGATCAAATCGCCAAGAAGAGCCAGGTAATCAAAGAGTCGGACAAGTTGTCAAAGAAACGCGAGGAAGTTCTGGAGGACGCTCTTCGACGATCGCAAGGGACCGAGCAGAGCCTCCAATATGGCCAGAAGAACTTCAAAAGCAGTTGCAATCCACCGAGAAGGACCGGTCTCGCCTCGAGAGGGACCTCGCAACTGCAAATGAGCGGATTCAAGAGCTGACATCGGCTCGTTTCGTGGAGGAAACCGAGATGCAGAAACTTCGTGACAAAATGGAGCTACAAAATGCGACCATCGAGGAGTTCACGAGGGAGGTCCAAACAACACAACAGATCCAGCAACAGCTTAAAGCGTCACTCAAGGACTGGGTCAAGGACTACAAGGAAATTGATCACATGAAGAAGATGTTTGAGCAGGTTGACTGGTCCCATGCGGACAGCCCAATATCTGCTGTAGATCTCACGGATGACCGCATTCGACGAGTTGTGGTGCAATCGCCAATGTCGATGGAGGAAAAGGGCGTAGAGTCTCCCCCATCGGTCGAGCAAGAGCGGGACTAGAAGACAGTCGATACCTCCCAGATCGATCATGCGAGTAACGCGCGCGGCTGCTAAAAGAATTGGAAGCTCTGGAGGACTCAGCCGATCCCCAGCCGATGCCCGAGAAGCCCCTGTTTCAAATCACAGCATATACAACCGCCCGGTTCAGGGCTTGCCAAACAGCCAATCGGCTCAAGAGCTGTTGCCTGTTAGTCAAAAGCGAGTCAGATCAGACTCTGCCCCCAATGACACAGGCCTTGGAAACGATGCCGCACAAGAGCAAACGAGCAAGGTCGGTTGGCCTATCGGGTACTGGATCTTCCAACACCCCACCGAAACTCTCCCAGTCTATGAGTTATACGGCGCAAGATTCGGAAGACGATCACGGAGAAGGACATGACAACGCGAACCTTTGGAGGCAACCTGCAGAGTTCATCGCAGAGCCAGCGAGGAGGCCCACAGCCAAGACGGAACTCGAGCTTGATGACTTATGGTCGGAAGGACTCCTCCACTCCTTACACCGCTGCACATAATGCAAGCCAGGCTTCGGCTGCTTCAAGCCAAACCCTTTCCCAGGGTGTAAGCCAGGCCTCGGCTGCCACAAGCCAAACCCTGTCCCAGGGTTCGCTTGGTAGTCAGATGTTTGGTGCCTCATCTCGTATCGAAAGGCCTTCGCAGAGCCAGGGACAGCAACGAAGGCTGCCCTCCAAGCACCGATCGTCCCAGTCCTGATCAAATGCATGGGAATCGTGTGAGATTCGGCTGGCATATGGAAGTGCTTCCACATTTTGCTGTTGTTAAATTGAGTTCGTTTGTTTTTGGGCGAGGTGTCGTCTGTCATACTGGCCGCGCGATTCTATCGCGTGCGATGTTCAACTAGACACTACTCCATGGAAGATTACACATTTTCGCATGTTGCTGTAATATTGCTTGAGATGGAGAGGACACAAGGATGGGTGGCATCTGATGGGATGGTAGCGTGGTATGTTGCAAACAAGTGGCGAGAGTGTTCATGTAGAAGCCGAGCTCCCAAATCAAAACGCCTAGTTCGTTCCCTATGCTGATGATGCTTGATCTCTCCAGGCTTTCTAATGGTACACACTTATACAGTAATGTACAAGTAGCCAGCGGGCTGTCGGCCAGATCTTGTTTGGCCTCCATGGACTCCATCGTGGATCCCGCCCGGGCGAGACCAATTGATTTGGCCATCAATCCATACGTGTAGCCATCGCATTCGTTTTTGTCGTGGGCGCGTGAGACTATTTGCCTTTCCGTTTCTGCTCGAGGAAGAACCTTTTTCCGCACTAAAGGGACAGCAACGTTAGCTGGCAGGAACATTGGCTGACAGAGCATACAACAGGAGTGAATCGTACCGATTGGGTCGTATTTGAGCATACTCATTGGCCGTGCTACTCGTGGTCGTGTGAACGAGTAGAAAAATCCGGTCATGGCCATGGACAAGAGGCGCACGTTGATCATGCGAGCCTTGGCTGTGTGGGTGGTCGCAGAGTCAGCATTGGTCACCACTTCCGCCTTGGGCCCAGAAAGGTGACTACGTACGTTTCTTAGCCATGATGGGCGATGTCTTCAGTCAATGCGCCGGACTGATGCGACAATGTTCGAAGGTTCGGTTGCGTCTCTGCAATGGCGATGGAATTTTGGTGGAGCTCAGCTAAAAGTGTGGCTTGGGTGAAAAGTGACATAAGCAGCCAAGCCACCATTGAGCAGCACATGTGGCTTGGCGTGGTCCGTTCCGCCAAGCATTCCACTCAGGGTCCTGTCTACTTGTACTTGAAACAAAGTGTGGCTCCAAACCGCCCCTGCGTGGTGGTAGCTGATAGGTGGTTGATGGATCTACTTGTATTTGGTCCGTCCGTGAAAAACATCTGGCCATTTCCGCCGAACAACACATACGTCTAGACAACGGAGCCTCAACAGCGGGCTGTTGAATATTTTTTGTCTCTTGTTTTGAGCCCTGTTGGTCGAAGTCCAATTCCTGTTTTTATTGGAATTGTTGATGTAATTTGTTCTCGTGTTTTTTGCCAGCCATCCTTCCCATTGATCAATTTGTTTACTATGGCCCCCCGTACACGGTCGGCTAAGAAGGCGGCGCCGCAGAGGGAGGAGCCGCCGATGGAGGAGGAAGTGCCGCAAAAGGAAGTGCCGCAGAAAGCACCACAGAAAGCAGCCGCGAAAGGAAAAGCCGCGGAAGGAAGAACCTCCGGCGATAGATCCCAATTCGTCCTTCACCCCAGAGAGCTTTGAGCGCGAGTTGAAGCAGCTCAAAGACCAAGCCCAGACCGAGACCTGGTCGAAATGGCTTCTTGAACAAGGCCAGGTCTACGGCAAGGCGGCTTCACTGCTGAGCATACTCGGCGTGTATGCCAATGTTTTCCCAGTTGACGCTCTCGCCCGTATACGGCGGGATCCCCTCGGCCATATGGCACAACTAGTCTTGATGGCTGCAGCCTTCGTCGGCTGGTCGGGAAACCTGTTCTTCAAGAGGAACCTGCCCTCAAGACATGGCTGATGCTTCCCTTGATTGCTGCCTACATTCCCATGGTGCAGTTTTACCTGTTCAAGTTGAGCGGCACGCTGACAGCTTATTGGGGCCCCTTGGTCACCGAGGCGTTGACCTTGTTCCCTCTCATGACGTTGACCGTGGCCTGTGTTGCCGACGTCTTGGAGCTGCTTGATCTCTCAGGATTGCCCAAATGGGCGGCAGATGCTGCCCCCGGTTTCGGTTCATACGGAGTATACAAGTTCGCCGAGATGCTCTCTGCCGACCAATTGGGAAGCCACATCGGCAAGTCTTTCATCTCGACCAGAGTTGGTCTCGAGTTGGTGTTGCGTCCCTGGAAACACAGCAGTGGACATTGCTCGACAGGCGCGAGTCTGTGACAGGCTACATGTCAGTGCTAGAAAGCCATGAGCGGGGCTTCCGAGTTATGAGATGCGACCACAGTCTGCTCGGCGGCGAATGGACGCACTTTGAGAAGCCGATCGTGGCAGAGCCAATCTACGCCGTGTTCACCATGCTTGAGGCGGTACGCCTTGTCAAGGTTGACAAAAAGGTTCCCGATAACCAGGCCAAGGCACTCAACATGTAAGTAATGTTTTGCCCACCAAGGATGCGTGTGTACTGACCATTTCCCAAGTGGCCTCGGTATTGGTACGTCCCCATCGGCTATGATTGCCCATGGGATTGACACCACCATCGTGGAGATTGATCCTGTCGTCTACGAATATGCCGTGAAGTACTTCGGGCTTCCCGCAAACCACATGCTGTGATTGAGGACGCGGTCAGCTACACTGCCCGAGCTGCAGTGGAGGAGCCCGAGCACTACGACTATATCCTTCATGATGTTTTTACCGGCGGAGCCGAGCCCATCCCGCTTTTTACGCTGGAGTTCCTCCAATCCCTGAACGCTCTGCTCAAGCCAGATGGTGTCATCGCTATTGTAAGTTGGCAATCCCCAAGATCCCCAGATTGTCCTCCCCCAAGATCCCCAGATTGTCCTCTAACGACTCCTCCGCAGAACTATGCCGGTGACTTCCTGCTGCCTCCTCTGAGCACTGTGATGCGCACTATCCGAGAGGTCTTCCCCTCTTGCCGCGTGTTCCGCGAGTCACCACAACCATCCGATGAGGATATTGAAAAGACCGGACAAGATTTCGACAACGTCGTAGTCTTCTGCAGGAAGACAGAAAAGAAGATTGCGTTTAGGCACGCGGTCAATCGGGATTTCCTGCAGAGCAAGGCGCGGGAGCAATTCATGGTGCCAACACATGAAGTGCCAGTCGGCCTTCTTGAGCGACGACAAAGTAGGCCTAGTGCGAAACAACCAACCGACGTGCTCGTCAAGCACCACCCGCAGACAGCGCTGGGCCACTGGTCCGTCATGCGGACTGTCTTGCCCAAAGAGATCTGGGGAATTGGTAAGAAATGAGAAGAGCAAATGTAGCAGGGGGAGGCTTCGGGTTTTGTAGATTACCAATGTGCCACTATTCGGACATGGTTTAATTACGGAGCTATGGATAGGAGGAGGAACCCATGACCACATGGAATTTTGACATGAGAATGGACAACGGACCCAATTTACCACGCTGATTGTTCACTTAAGGCGAGCCAAGGGTGCCCCAGGTGAAGTCATTTGGTATTTTGGGCGGATTTGGGAGCAGCTTCACCGTATAAATATGATCGATCTGCACATTGCACCCTTGCTGGGCGGTGCCGGGGGTGCTGGGTGGTTTACTAATTTCTTATTGGGCCATATGGGCCTCTCACCACCCATGTCACAGCACGGCCTCCTGTCCAATTACACCAAAGCGGGCCCGTGAATCCAATCTCAAGCCAACATTCGGCAACGGACCCTCCCTGCCGCTCGGGGGGAGCCAATATCGTTGTACCTATATCCGTAAGTAGGTACTTATTTATATATAGGGAAATGTTGTTCAGTGTCCTGCAAGGGGCAAAATACTCCCCTAACACATATGAGCATTCTTTATTTTTGAAACCCCCTATGGGCGAGAGCAGCAGCAACTTCGAGTACGATATCATCGTTATCGTTCGGGCCTCGCTGGTATATGCACGGCTCTGGAAGCCCTCGAGCACGATGAGACCATCACGGTGCTCCTGATCGACGACGCCGGCGCCACCACGCGCGGCGGCAGCGGCGATGCCGACGCACCCCCGTTATGACACGTTCGGCGTCGCCGACCTGGACGCGCTCATCCGCAAGACGAAGAGCGTCGAGGTGCGGTCGTGGTTGAAGCAGCACGGCGATGCTTTCGTGCGGGACGACTCGCCCGGTTGTCGTCTGTCCTGCGTGGGGTTGCCCGACTCCATCCGGAGGAAGAGGTCCGGGAGCGCCACCTCCGAGACGCTGCTGAAGAACGCGCGGACTAGGCCGGAGAGTCTGCTGCTGCGGCTGGAGCACCAATCGGCCTTCCGGCCGTGCGGTTGGTTTGCGGAGGTAATGAAGAGATGGAGGAGGAGGAGGAAGAGAAGAAGAAGAAGGGGTGCGGGAGGGGGAGCAAGAGAGCGAGCGGGAGGTAGTAGCATCAACAGTATCAACAGCAACACCAGCAACAACAGCAACAACAGCAACAACAGCAACAACAACAAAGTCGTGACGGGCGTCGAGTGCGAAGTCCTCCCGCCACGGACCCGGTCTCCCAGCAGTGCATCCGCCTGAAGCGCTGGGTCTCGCGCCACAACAGCAGCGTGGCGGTCCTGCTGCGCAAGCCCATGAAGCGCGTCTTCTTCCGGGCGCGGATCGGGGTGGTGCTGGCGACGACGGGTTGCGGAGGTAATGAAGAGATGGAGGAGGAGGAGGAAGAAGAAGAAGAAGAAGGGTGCGGGAGGGGGAGCAAGAGAGCGAGCGGAGGGTAGTAGCATCAACAGTATCAACAGCAACACAGCAACAACAGCAACAACAGCAACAACAGCAACAAAACAACAAAGTCGTGACGGGCGTCGAGTGCGAAGTCCTCCCGCCCACGGACCCGGTCTCCCAGCAGTGCATCCGCCTGAAGCTGGGTCGCGCGCCACAACAGCAGCGTGGCGGTCCTGCTGCGCAAGCCCATGAAGCGCGTCTTCTTCCGGGCGCGGATCGGGGTGGTGCTGGCGACGACGGGCGAGGCACCCCAACGGCGACCCCGCGTCCGCTCGGGCTGCAATAATGTTAATACTAATAGCGCGTACTCGCGCGGGGGCGGCGCGGGCGTCGCGCTGGCGCGGCAGACGGGCGGCGACGTGGCCTACTTTTCCCGCATGGACGACAAGCCGCCCGCGGGCTCGTCGCTGTCGGCGCCGCCCCCCTGCCGCTGGCCCGCACCCACATGTTGCGGCATCGCGGTCGCGCACGAGACGGGCCGCCGGTTCTCGGCCGAGGACGCGGACGGCAAGGCCTTCTCGCGCGAGCTGGCGCGCCAGGCGGGCGGGGAGGCCTTCCTCATCCTCGTGCGGCAGTGGGCCATGGCGACGAAGAAGCCGAAGCCGCCGAAGACGCTGAAGCCGGAACAGCTGAAGGCCAAGCTGAAACCGAGGTTGAAGTCGAAATCGAAGGAAAGGAAACAGAGGAAAGAAGAAATACAGAGAGAAGACTACCACTCCCAGCAGCGACGGAAACCCCCGCCGCCGCGCGCACCGCCCACCAAAAAGCCAAGACGCTGGACCGGCTCGCGCAAAAGATCGGGACCGACGCCGACGGGTGGGCCAGGCCGTCAGCGAGTACAACGAAGCGATCGGGCGGGACGGGACGACGCAAGAGCAAGCGGAGCACCGGCAGACGGCGCTGAAGCGGGCGCCTTCTACGCGGTGGACATATCGCTGCCGCGGGGGCGGTCGCCGACGCCCCGCGCAAGACGCGGGTGGTGGGCTTCGTGCGGGTCGAGGAGGAGACGGGGCTCGTGCTCGACGGCGAGGGCCGGCATCGGGGGCTGTACGCGCGGGGGGCGCCATGGCCAGCGGCGTGCTCGGCAGCGTCGACGGGCCGTCTACCCCTCGACGACAAGTGCACGAGCGACGGGCTCGACGACGTCGCGCATAGCGTGATTCGGGCCGGCGGGCGGGGCGGCATGCGGTTATTCCCGGAAGAGGGGTTCACTGTTGATTGAGGAGTAGGGGGTGGTCAAAGGGGTGGGTGACAAGTGCCAAGTTATAGGACCAAGAGGCGAGCCCGTACTATATACCCATCTCCGTGCAATGTTTGACGGAGGTCTTCAGCATTCGAACATGCTTAAAATCAATACCGCGAGCGAAAGCAAGGTAGAATACCATTCAGCGTCACAACCCGGCTTGAATATGGACAAAATGATAGTACATAATGACCAAGCGAGGCGCTGTCACCGTCTGTTTGTTTACATCCGGATGCTTCTATCGTCTATAGTATTTTTTGAAAGTCACTTTGTTCCACCTGCCATATGACCCTCTCCCGTCTCCCGGAACGCCAGATTCTTTTCATCTCTGTCCCAAAGTCTTAGATTTTCCGCTTCACCAGGCCCTTGAAAAAGTCGAAGCTGTCGTCGCTCTGCAGCCCACATCTTGCCCGACCGATCTCCTCGGCGCGCAGCATGCCCAGTCGCGCGTGATGCCGACGATGCGGGCCCGGACGCCGCCCTCGGCCTCGAGCGTGACCTCCTGGCGCCCGTGCCAGTGGGGTAGTAGGTGCGCTCGAGCTCGTCGGTGAAGCCCCGGCGGACGAACTGCTTAGAGGGATCGAGGCGCGTGAGGATGCGGGCGACGAGGCGCTCGATGCGGAAGGGCGCGAGGTGCGACGGCAGCAAAGCGTCCAGCGACGTAGTGGGGCGTCCGTTGGTGGTGTTGATGCCGATGCCCAGGACGATCTGGTAGGCGCCATCGGCATAGGCGCAGTTGGCCAGGATGCCGCCGATCTTGACGTAGGTGCCGGGCGTTGGACCGCGGGTCCAGGGCGTAGATGTCGTTGGGCCACTTGAGTTTGACGGGCACCTCGGCGTAGCCCTTGTCGTAGCCTTGACCGCCTGCACGATGGCGATGGCGGCCAGGTACTGGATGAAGACGATGGGCGCGTGGGCACGAGATGGGGGGGTGGTTGATCACCGTCGACATGATGAGGGACCCGGGGGCGATACCCAGACGTTGTTTCCGCGACCGCGCGGCAATCTGGGTCGTAGCCGTCAAGGTGAAGCCGTCCGGCAGCTTCGAGAGCAGGCCGTAGTCTTCTCCAGAAGCGTGTTCGTGCTGGTGACAACTTCACCATACATGAGGTGGTCGCCCCACTCCTCCGCATCCGCATCCACCTCCCGATACGCTTAAGCCCGGCATAAAACGCGTGATGGTTAAAGTAGGGGGTTTCCTGGTGCCAGGCGGTCTCATGCACATCCTCTTCGTGATAGCAGAGTAATCGACAATGCCAACTTCCTCCACCTTCTTCGGATCCGCCTCGCCGTTGGTGCCGGGCAAGGCCTCCTTTAACTCGTGTGTAGACCACCTGGTCTTCCTTCTCGAGATGAAACGTATCTTGCTCGCCCTTGATGAACTCTCGCCATCCTTGCGCGTGATGAGGGCTCTAGAGTGTGCAACAAGATGTCCACTTCTCCCTTGGTCAGCGACGACAGGTGAAGCTTCGACAGCGAAGGCACAGCGGACGTCTCCTGGCTCACCTCTAGACCAAGCTTAGCCAGGCAGGCTTTGAGGAACTCGGTACGCACATCATCCGTGGCCTTCAGGGTCGCGATCAGCTCGTCGTAGCCAGGCACGTCATTTGCTTACTCAGGTTGACAGGGGAAAAACTCGGGATGGGGGCCGGACAGCAGTGCGCTGCCCAAGCCGACTCTGCAGTGCACCCAGAGCAGCCTTGTCCTCGCCCCCGTCGACATTCAGATCGTCGGCGTACGACGCAAGCACCTCCACGTCGTCACCAAGCTCGCCACGGAAGGGCACGAAGACGCCGCCGCCATTGTAGTAGGACGTGACTTGATCCGGCACCACGCCGGCGCTCTTGAAGATGTCCTTCGGACGTGAGCCGGACGGCCCGGGCGCCTTCTCGCTGTGGTACTGAAACCCCGCGAAGGCGCCACCGCAGGCGGAGAGCCTGGACCCGACGACCTCCATGGGCTTGTTGCCGACCTCGAACTCGCACTTCTTGCTGCCGTAGTAGGCGCCGGCGCAGAAGCGAGGTAGGCACCACCGCGCCGGACGTATTCCGCGATGATGGCGTTGCCCTGGCCGTCCAGGACGCGGCAGTAGCCGAGATCGGCCCCCGCCGGGGAAGACGATGAGGGCGCACGAGGGGCCCCACGGCTCCTTAGCAGGGTGTTCTCGGTGATGGGGATGACGGCATAGTTGGGGGACAGCAGCCGTCGCAACGTGTAGATGGCGTGACGGACTCAATGGTGCTGCCAGTCCCCGTGTAGACCAAAACATTGAGTTTACGGGGAGGGGCCATGGTTGCCGGTCCCGGCGAAGAAGCAGAGATGACGGATGGGTAGTAGCAGCAACCAAAGTCAAAAGCTGACGTGGAAAGGTTAGGTTGGGAGGGCGATAGGATTTTCACGACAGACTTCCCATGCTATAGTCAGGATTGCACAAGACACAGTCAAACAGGATGGGTAGCGGATATCGTGGCTGGTTTCTTTTATTAGTTGTGATACCTCGGGCGACCAATTATGGTCCGGGGCAATAACAGCCATTGACCAATCCACAACGGCAGGGCCTGCCTGCCTACCTGGAAGCTACGACCGTACTACACCAGACCAAACGTACCATCATCATACTCCTACTACTACCAAAGATGTCCAACGAAGAAAAAAGGACAGGACGACGCCGGACGAGTGGTCCTCCTAGGCTATGACGTTGCAACAGCCGCATCTCCGTGAGCTAGCTAACACGCCCACGTTCTCATGCAGGGACAAGCGAATCTTCAGCACAGGATGTGCAGGTACGCATCCAGTGTCAATGCGGAAACAACGAAATTACTACCCAAAAACCCAAGATGAAAACCAAGATGACCGATGCTACTACGACAAGAAGGATTGGCGCCAGTGCAAGAAAGAAGTGAGCCCTGTCCCTCGTACTAACTCGTTCAGCAAACAGCTAGGACTAACAACCACCTCACAACTCAGATGGAGATATTCCGGGAGTGTTGGAAGAAGCACCACAACGATGAGAGAACATCTATGACCAAACGAATATGATGTACTCGGCACCCCGCAACCATGAGTGGTGAGCTAAGGCGCAGCATTAATACTGAACATCACGAATTTGCCTGTGGTATAATTTTTGACACTTGTCATTTGACTGCTTGTTTGTAACTGATGAATAGAAACAAGTCGTTTCAATAATGATTGCCGTTTGGGGAGAGCTTGATGCTATTCTTGGTGGCAGCTGGGCGTTTTCGACGTTTCATAGGCCCAGTCTTCGGCCCGCTAACACCCGCCGCCCGCCAGCCAGACGCCGCTAGCTGCAGCAGTTGATCTGAGTCTGATCCCCGGGGTTTATCAACAAGCAATCGAAAATTTGGAGAAGCGCTCGTGCCCGTGGGAATCGACAATCTGGAACTATCTTGCACTTTTTCTGGCAACAACAACCACACCGAAAACACCACATTCGCACACGAATCAGCCATAGAGAAATCATGTCGTCGCGTGCTACCAACTGCATGCGCATTGCGTCGCGCCAACTGGCCCTGGCCACCAAAGCCCCCGTCCGGAACCTAGGCGCAGTCTCCAAGCCCAGACAATACCATCGACCACGGCGTCCAGGGCAGCCGCTGCCACCTCGACCGCCCCCAAGCCCACAACCTCTTCAACGACGACCACGACGACGACCGCCACCCGGCCGCCCCCTGCCGCGGCGAAACCAGCCGCCACTACCTCCACCTCGACCTCCACAACCAACGGCACCGCCGCCTCCAAGCCCGCCGCTGCCCGCAACCCCGTCCCCGCCGTATCGGGCCAGCCGCTGCCCGACGCCCCCGCGGCGACCGACGAGCAGGACCAGTCGATCAACTGGTCCTCGTCGTACCACGGCCTCGGCACCTCGACCTTCGGCCCGAGGTCGCCACCGTCCTCCAGGCGCCCCTCGACGCCGACGACATCGAGGTCAAGCCCGACGGCATCATCTACCTGCCCGAGATCAAGTACCGGCGCGTGCTCAACGCGGCCTTTGGCCCCGGCGGCTGGGGCCTGGCGCCCCGCGGCGACCTCGTCGTGCAGGAGCGGCTGGTCAGCCGGGACTATGCCCTGATTGTCCACGGACGGTATGTCTTCTCTCTTCCCCACCAACACCCCACCACCCTCTCCCTCCTCACACACACAGTATGATCATGTTACTAACAACACCCCCCTCCGCCCAGATTCGTCGGCCAAGCCCGCGGCGAACAGCAGTACTTCAACGAGGACGGCATCTCGACCGCGGCCGAGGGCTGCAAGTCCAACGCCCTGATGCGGTGCTGCAAGGACCTGGGCATCGCCTCGGAGCTGTGGGACCCCCGCTTCATCCGCAAGTTCATGCGGTCGCACGCCCAGCAGCTCTGGGTCGAGCACGTCGTCACCAAGAAGAAGAAGCAGATCTGGCTCCGCAAGGACGACGAGGTCCGGTACCCCTTCAAGAAGACGACCTAAACACACACACAGACAGAGTATGTCAAACAGTCAAAAAGGAAAAAAACAATAGGCAACCTGGTTGTACTATACACCTTCATCACAACATATAGATCTGACATCACGAAAGCAAGCGAAGACGAAGCTATGAATGAGGATTCGGACAGCGTGAGGCTGGAAAGGGGGTGTGGCGTCCAGAGACAGACACTTGTAGGATGGGATATATACCCTGGATTGTACCAGCAGCAGAGACTGAGAAGGGAGAGACGAGTGAGATAGGCTCAGTTCATCAAGTTCAGATATGCCAGGCTATGGCGCCGATAGAGACGCTCCGGTCGCATATAGTCATATTGGACCAAGCGCTCAGCAAGATGTTGCAAGGCCACCCTCGACAGATCGCGATGTTGTCATTTCGCTTCACACCCTCCCCCCTTGGGGCCAATTGAATCTAGCACGATGTTCGCCCCTTTATGAGCGAAAGGGGCCCGACTTCCTCTAAAACCATGAAAGACGCTTCACCCCACACCCTCGACAGACGCACATTTCGCTTCCACCCTCCCCCCTTGGGGCCAATTGAATCTAGCACGGTTCGGCCCCTTTATGCGAAAGGGCCGACTTCCTCTAAAACCATTGAAAGACGCTTCACCCCAACTCCAATTCATAGCCTTGTTGCCGTCCATGCGGTATTCATGTAGAAACGTCACCCGTCATAATGTGATGTCTAAAGCCATCGATCTCGCTACGACTGATCACACCAGAGCTCTTCCTCTCGTTGACGAGTCGGTCGCCGGTGTGGCCGCCCCTGTTGCCCCTCCTACAGTGCCCCAACCCAAAAGCTCCACCGGCCCGTCCGCCGTTGTTGGAACCAGGGGTCGAGGCCTCGGCGGCCGGCGCAGACCGTTCTCGCCTCCTCGCTCGCGCTCTCGCCTCGATCTTCTCAAATCGACCTCGCTACGGCTTGCTCAGGGCGCTCCACACACTGTGCCCGCTCGGGGGCCTCTCGAAGCCGCTTGCCCCATTGTTATTGTTGTTGTTGTCGGAGCCGTCGAGGCTCAGGCTCGAGGGCCGGGCACGGTTGCGTCTTGCTCGCCACTCTGAGGGCCTTAGCCTCGCGGTCGAGGGCATTGATCACAAACGCCAGACGCTCCCGCTGCGAGGCGATGAAACTCATCTTCTCTTGCGACCCGCGAATGTTGTCCGGATCAGCGTCCCGCTGGAGCTCATCTCGCCCATGCCTTGCGCGCTGCGTGCGCCGCCGCCTCCCGACGAGGAGCCGCCGGCCGAGGCGAGGCTGGCACCTGTCGCGGCGCTACGCGCCGGCCAGGAGGTTGTAGAACTCGGTCCCCGCATTCCCGGCGCCCTGGGAGGCCCAGCGTGGCCGGCACGCTGAACCTAGAGCAGTGCCTGCGTGTAGCCCTGCGGCGCGCGGCCTTGGCCCGCACCTCCTCGGGGCTGGGCTCGCTGGGCGGCATGCCGAGCATCTTGGTCTTGACCAGCTCGATCGCCTGGCGCAGGTAGGCCATGCCGGCGGTTCGGAGTCTATCGTGGGCGCTGGCAATGAAGTCCTCGATCTGGGTCTCGTTCTCCTCGAGGTAGGGGTGGAGGTAGGTCTCGTAGAGGTATCGGGCGCCCTGGGTCTGCGGCAGGACCAGGTACAGCAGGAAGAAGAGGCGCAGGTAGCTGTAGAAGGGGATCCACCAGAGGATGAACCGAGCCACGACTCGACGAGCAGCGCACGAGAGGACGGACCAGTACATCAGCCATGGCGTCAGCTGGGTCGGGTCCGACGTCTTGAGGGCTTTGTAGGAGGCGAACAGGGGGAAGAGAAAGGAGGCTATCGAGCTGCGCGGGTCATGGTGTTAGTTACGTCACAAGGCCAGGGTATTGTCGAGGATAGCAGCACGAGAGCTTGGGGATCAGGTCGAACATCTTGAGCTTTCAAGTCTCGATGGCCGGGGAGACAAAGGTCAGGGATCGCTTGCAACAATGCGTTTTGCAAGGAAAAGATGAGAGAATGAAAGGTAGCGGTTTGTTTGCGTTACCCGTCGGCGCAGTTAAGAAGAAGGTATAGAGCAAACAAGCGGACGAGTCGGGCTCGGTGTCCAATCTAGTCGGACAGACCAGACAAGTCGTGTGCGTGTACTGTACGACGTGTAGTGGGCTCATCCAGCGGCCTTGAGGTGGGGTGAAGCTTAGGTAGATGACATACATGGGACTTGATGACCCTTGGTGCGGTACAGTAAGGAATGGTGCTAGAGGGCCTGCAAGTCAGTCAGTCCGCCGCCGGGATGTTGGGAATTGGGGAGCACGAGACGCTTGCAGGGTCTCTCAGCTGAGGGGTGGGCTCAGGTGGTGTGAATAGAGGGGCATCTGGGCGGCGGGAATGGATACCCCAGATGCTTCGGGTGCATGACCTAACCCCTAACCCGTCTAACCGACCCCACGTTTTAGGGTACTTTGGTACGCAATCTCAGCAGGGTCACTCACCACTTGACTTCAATGAACCATGGACATGAAGATCATCTTCGACATCTGGACTTCAGTATTCGTTTGCCAGCAGCGACTTTATATAAGTATGTTAGGTAAGTAGTCACCAATCGTGGAAGCCTTGCATCAAGTAACACGTCGCCTCTATTCAGAGTTTCAGAGTTCTTTTCAGGTTTGTGACGCGTCCTCTTCCAGGCCCCCAATCCAATCCAGGAAATCCGGCAGCCTAGTAGTGGAAGGCACCTGACACATCCATCATGTGTATGCTAACACGGTTACCAACAGATGCAGATCTCGGAAGACTGACCAACCTAATCGTTAGGCGCACTGCGGTAATTTAAAATATGTATACCACTACTCGCTGACGGAGAAGTCCTACTGAATCATGCTTTGCCGGTTTGCATGCCAGAACATTTGAACTCGGAGTCCCTTGACCTGCATGGGCCATACCCCAATACACTAACTAGTTACTCTCCTCCGCATCTCCAGCTGCACCGGTAGCCACTTACATATAGCATTGCCTGAGAACCTATCCCAAACGCTGGCTGGCGGCACGAGTTTTCTCCTCTCTGTGTAATCATCGTATCGGCTCTCAGCGAGGATAGAAATTCGGACCGGTCGTTGAGCAAGAAAATGGCTGGTGGGCAGAACAAGTAAGTACATATCAAGTGGTTGTTGATTAATATATTTCGTATACACCAAATCACAAGACAGCGTTACAAATACGAAAAATGCAACAGCAGTTCCATTGCATCCAGTACCGAGATTGTAAGTTGTTGCCTTTTCTATTCGCCGTCCTTCACCAATACCAACCTTTAACAGTTGAGATGAACAGCTACAGTATACTTATGTTAGCACAGGCATTGTACAACACATATAGTCACGCGTTGATCTGCACATCTCTGTCGACTTACCATTGGCAAAAAGCGAGTACTGGTCCGCATTATTCAGGGCAAACGAAGGCTCCAACTTGGTGATGTTGTCGTACGAGTATGCGTAATCGTTGGTTTTCGGGGAGTAGACACTGCTGGAATGCGTCGTCTCATGGAGGATCGTCGTGGCATGGTCCTGCTTATGGCCTATCAAACAAACACAGCACATTGCGGATTAGTTTCTGGGAATCCCTCTTATCTCCCCTTGTTCTCAGGCAGGGAGCCCGGAGCAGAATACGTACACTCCTTGGTCAAGCCGGGCCTCTCCCAGTACAGCGGGCAAACCACCATGGTATCCGGCCCGCTGCTGACGGAGTAGGCCACGAGCGGCCCGTAGACCTCGCAGACGTTGTAGTAGTCGTAGCAAAGAGGCGGCTGGAGCCCGAGTCCGAGGTGGCGCACTCGCCCGCCACGGCGGTGAGTCGATCGATGACGGTCCGCCGGGTCTCGGAGGCGTTGCTCTTGAAGTACTCGACGAAGCGCTTCGACGCGGGATCCGCGGCGTCGGCCGCCGCCGCCAGCGCCAGCTTCTGGCAGTTGGACAGCGCCTCGATCATGTCGGCCTCCTCCGCGGCGCTGCAGCCGGGCTGCAGTTTGGCGCGGCGGTCGAGCGAGGAGGACGGAGGTTGTCGTAGGGCTGCATGCGCCTGCGCGGGCCGCGGGGCATCGGCGACGGCGATGCGTAGGGCGTTGGATTGGTAAGCGGCCAAGGAGGCGCCCAGCTGCGTCGACGGCGACAACGCGTAGGGGAGCAGGCCCCGGGCCTCGAAGGTATAGGACCCGGCCTCGTCGAAACTGTGCACGTTGTTGCCATCGATGACGGTCTGGAGCGACGCGCCGGCCTTGAGCAGTTCGAAGTGATCGCTGGTAAGCGCCTCGTGCTCCAGGCTGATTTGGATCCCCTGGGATGGGATCCCCCAGCCTTTCCGAGTGGGAGACAGTGTCAGCAACCGATGACTACTACATGAGCGAAGATATAAGTGCTATTTTGCGACGTCGTTGCACTCACCAGCTTCAATTGACACCATCAATCTTTCGATCGGCAGCTTCGTGTCAAGTATGGTGCCGACCGCGAGCAAGTTGAGATCCTCGGTGCCCACGTTGGTGATGGTCGCCACTATCTCGGCCACGTTGCCCGTCGGGCCGTGAGCTTCACCTCGAGCGGAGACGGCGCTCGCTTCCCAAGCCGACCATGGTTAATCGCATGGGAGTCTACCAAGCTGGCGGCAGCAAGGCTCGCGAAAGCTATCAGAGACCGTGTTGATACCATCTTGTGTTATTCGATTGGCCGATTCAGTTAAGATACTGCAGGTGCTCAGTGAGGAATGAGAGGGACGAAGAGATATCCATCTTCAGGCGAGTGTCGAGACTGGCCTTAAAGACGGGTTGAATGCAATGTTAGCCAGTTGCACCAACTGAGAAAAACTGTCGAATGGGACCTCGTATTTAGTCTGGGCAGCTTCCATATTCAGCAGTCCTGCCGCTATAGGTGCATGGACAGCCCCTGTCTCCCGTCAAGTTCCCCACTGATGTACCCCATTTACCGGCACAACCGCCGTGTTGCGATAGGTGCATCCAAGTATGTAATTGATAATATTGGAAAGTCGTATGGCTGTTTAGTAAGATGGGAATGGGGAACTGATTGTATTTTAGCTCTATTGGCAATGCTCTGGTATTGTAATCTAGTATTATATAACTATCTAAACTTACTTGAAGCCCCTTGAACAAATCAGGTTATGGGACGGGCATACATCGTAAGATCATCATCGCCTCCTCGCCTACAAAATCATCGGCCCCTGCCCTACAAAGCTCCCCAAAACGTGTAGTCTCGTCCTTCGCCAGCACCTCCGGCGGCCCGACCTCTACAATCTCCCCATTGGACATGACCACGACACGATCAAAGTCCATGATCATATCCAGCCTATGGCTCACCGCCACCACGGTGTAATGCTGGAACTCGACGCGAATAATATTCTGCATCGCCCTCTCCGTCTCCAAGTCCACGCTCGAGCTGACCTCGTCCAGCAAAAGGACACCGCCTTCGGCCCCGGCCGATCCAAGCCCGAGACCCTTGGCGCGTATCCGCCTCCGGAGCACGGCGCGGGCCAGGGAGAAGATCTGTCGCTGGCCCTGGCTGAAGGTCCCCGCGCTCATGCCGGCCGCGAGGCCGCCGCGGTCCGCCACGAAGGCCCAGAGGTCCACCGTCTCCAGCACGGCGCGGCAGTCGGCCTCGGTGGCCGCGCCGAAGGGGTCCAGGTTCGCGCGGAAGGTCGACCCGTCGGGCAGGAAGACGGCCTCCTGGGGATGGCGATGATGCGGCGGCGGAGCGTGGGGCGGTCCAGGCGGTCCAGGGGCGTTTGGTCGATGTGCGCCACCGTCGTCGCGGCTTCTTTCCCGGGTAGGGGGTCCAGCAGTTTGAGCAGGTACGCGATCAGGCTGGATTTGCCGGATCCCGTTCTTCCGCAGATGGCGACTTTCTCGCCGGGGGATATTTTGAGATTGATGTTCTTCAGGGCCAGATCAGGTTCTTTGTTTTCGGCTGCCTCCGTGCTGCGCAACGAACGGTTAGACTTTCAGATCTGAAGTAAGACTCAGTTGACATACTTGTAGCTTGCACATATGCCTTTTAGTTCGATCTCGCCCTTCTCTGGCCAGTTCTCGGGGATAACTAAGTCCTCATCGTCGCGGTCTTCAGGCTTGACTGTCTCGTTGAAGGCCCTAAGCCTCGAGACCGCTCCACTGCGCATCGTTAGCCCATACTTTATCTGGAGTCGGAAGGACTTGTCGCTAGGGGCCTTTTGAGATGTTGGTTAGCGTGTTATCTTACATTGATGTTTCCAGCTGCGTGTAGAAGACGATGGTGTACGCTATCTGGTTCCCGAAGGTCATCAGCGATACCAAACTTGCTCCGGTGAAGCCCGAGTTGGAGCGCAGCTTGACGGCCAGGCTCGTGAGTACCACACACAGGACCATGACGACGAAGTTCATTACCATCACCAACCACTGCTGCACCATGACGAGGTAAGCCGGTCCTAAGAACAGTTTAGCAAAAGAGACATTGAGGTGGTTGAGGTTCCATGATGAATAAAGCATGATCTTACGTTGCGAAGTATCCAGCAGCTTCCTGTTCTTTTCGCGGTCTTCCTCTGTGAAGTCAAAAGCCCGGATGGACTCGATTCCATGAGTGGTATCTCGAAAGTGTGTAAAGGGGACTCTTCGCTTCCAAGTCCAAGAACCGCATTTGCCTTGACGTTCGGAGGTAGAAGCGCTGGACGAAGTATAGCAACAGGGCCAGGAACGGGTAGCTAACTGCGATTGCCGGAGCCGAGCTCATGATGACGGCGGCTCCGGATATGACCTCAAAAACACCCAGGAGCGCATTCAGAAGGGCGTTCGGCAGTTCCATATCGATAAGATTGAGATCCTGCGAGAAGAGGTTGGTGGTTTGGCCATTATCGGTTGTGGTGAAGAAACGCAGTGGCGCATGCATCAGCGTGGTTAAAGTATCCAGATGAAGCTTTGCCCCTGACCGATTGACCGCAGTGATAAGGCATAGATAAGCATAGACGAACAGCGTGATTAAACGTGACATCTGGAGAACCGAGTAGACGCCGATGTAGTAGGACCAAGAGTGGTCTTGGTAGTCTTCCGCGGCATCCGCACTCCAGTAAGTCAACCAGATATTGGGGAAACCCTGGAAGAAGCCAAAACAGGCTGCCCAAAAGACAAGGAACGCGGTGACAGTCCAGCCAATACTTCGGAAGTAATGAGTATAGACCGTTCGGTCGCCGGTCTGGCGGGCCTTGTTCATGTCTGGAACAATTGAAGACACTGTGATCTGCCGCAGAAGCTCGCTTTGGGGTCCCCGAGGATCAGCTGAGGGACCCAACTTTTCAGATGAGGTTTCGCTCCCAGCAGACTTGATACCCAAGCCTGTGATATAACCATCCTGGGCCATCAGTTCCGGGAATGTGCCTTGCTCAGCGACCGTGCCTTCGATGCTGAGCGCCACGATATGGTCGGCTGCAGGCAAATGTTTGACAGAATGCGTCATCAATATCACCGTTGAACGGCGACGCCTGGCAATCCCATCCAATCCAAACACTCGCTGGAAGACTTGCTCTTCGGTATCTGCGTCGAGACCGGAGAAAATGTCGTCCAAAATAAGGAGATCGGACTGTAGATACAATGCCCTTGCCAAGGAGACTCGCTGCTTTTGCCCTCCGGACAAGGTAATGCCATTGCTTCCAACATTGGTCATTTCGCCAGAAGGGAGCGCTTCGAGATCGACGTCTAGCATTGTGGCCAAGAGGACCTCGCGATACCTTTCCTCGTCAAAGTCGGAGAACCCGATGATGTTATGCCTGATGGTTCCATTAGATAGGAATGGCGTTTGGTCGCAAAACCCAATGCGCCTGTATGTTGTGTGAAGATGCATGTTTCCGCTGTGGAACGGAATCTCTCCAAGCAGGGCCTTACAGAGGGATGTCTTTCCGCATCCCACTGGTCCACACGATGTCTGTTTAAGAACGCGGATTAGCGAGTATATAACGAGCAGCTGTTCTAGTGCATATACTTACTCAGAGCAGACGATGAGAACTCAACATTGATGTCGCGGAGTACCATGCTTTCTGGCACCCAGCCATAGTTTCCTCCCCTGATGGAGATTGCAGACGGGTCGTCACTCGCAGGTGACCCCTTTTCGGGGGTTGAAGCCTTTTTCTTTGTAGAACCTACCAAGCTTGCTTCGTTGGTGTGTATAACCGATCGAAAGTCGTTCCGTGTTTCGCATTCAAGGTATTTCTGAATGCGACCGAGGCAGGCCAGACCAGCGCTCATCTAGAGTTAGCAGTAGAAATCGGTAGGAGAATAGGGGACTCCTCACATGATCTGTGGTATACTCTGGAATATCATGGCCAATGGGTCTGCTAGTAGGATCACGTATGACAAAGAGGTGAAGATCTTCGTGGCGCCCAGCTGCTGTGATGCGAATGCGAAAGTGACAAACGGCGAAAGTACCCCTGGAGTCCAGGCACAAAAGGCAGAAGCAATGAGAAGCTGGCGAAATCGGCTTCCGCTCGCGATCTCATCAATGCGAAGCTGTTGGATTGAGTTCGCCACTGGTTGAGTTAGTCCAGACAGCTTCAAGTTCTTTGTGTTGGCGATGACGGTAGAGGTCAAGCCAACACGTCGCTGTATGGCGGCCATCCACTTTCGCTGTGCATCTCCAGTATATCGCACAACTATCGATATACCTAGGATGCAGCAAATCACCACGACTAACGGTGCAGCAAACGCAGCCCCTATCTGGAGATACAGCAGGTAACTGGCGAGTCCAGTCTCAAAGAATGAGGCCCAGACGTCATGAACGGACCTGAAACAGACGTTGATTCGTTCGATGTCGGTACTCATGAGTGTGATCGCGGCCGTCGAGTCGCTGGTCCCGATCTGAGCCTCCAAGGTCTTCCTGTAGACAGCACTGACGAGAATGCCCCGGGCTTTGAGAAGTGTGCGGTAGTGGAAGTACCAATACAATGCAGTGGAAACAGCGATCCCGCTGTAAATCAGAATGGCTGCGCCGATGAACCCGTAAGCAAAGTTGGAGGAATTCGGCCCCTCTGGCTCGGAGAGGTAGGTGAGAAGTCTTTCGATAAAGAAAGGCTGGCAGAACCGGAAGCCAAGAAGCACCAGCCGGGGCGCTACAGGGAGCAGCAGTTCCACGAGGAGAGTCCGACACAGCGCTTTCAGCAAGCCATACTTGTCGCCCTTCATTTTTGAGTAATCGGCATGCTGGTTGAACCTTTCGTCCAGAACCTTGCCTCGCATCCCGCTATCCAAGGGGTAGAGGTCGTCAATCTGAAGAATTTTGCTGTACCCATCGATGAAGACCCGGTTCAGCCAGAAGAAGACACCCAAACTGTAAAGTCCCGACGTTTCTTCAGGGCTGTGTTCCTTCTCATCCCACTTGACGAAACATCTCTTGCGCCGGGCTTCGAGGAGAAGGATAATTGCTTTGAGGGCAACCGAAGCGGTAAAAAGAGCAGTGTTCGCTTTCTCCAACCTCGTTCCCGAGGCTAGCCAGAAAGTGCGTGTCTGCGTGATGTCAAAGAGAAGTGTCAAGAAGAGGTAGGCGTTGAGGAGAACGGACGGCCTTGCTGAACGGCTGTGTTCGAGCAGCGACAGCGGGATGATGCAGATGGCTGCCAAGAACCGTAGTACTGTGGATGATACTGAAAGCTGTCACTTCGAAAGAGCGAATAGCCACCAGAACTAATAAAGCTAGTTGAAGGCCAAGGTATGTCGTGATGCAGCCCTTGGATCAGTCAGTGAAGGTGGTCTTTTCAAACCAACTCAATGTCTAACACTTACAGATTTGAGAAGCTGGATAGCCGGCTCGTTGACCACGGCCGGTTTTCGAGACAAGTGGAATGTCCGCCAAAGGGCCAATACGACAAAGATGGACGAAGGTACAATAGAGAATACCACAAACTCGAACTTGACGGTGAAATCGAAGTCATCTCGACAGCCATTGACATTGGGTCCTATGAGGTTGTCGTTTTTGCACGTAGAGAACGACATGATCGTTCCGAAGGACTGAAATGCCCACTGACTTGACCGAGGAATTACTGGCTAAGTTTGACGACAGTGCATCTTTTTAGGACATGGATTGCTGCTGCCAATATCAAGATATACAGAGCCTTATACACCTACTTTATGTAGCAAACGAACGTCGTTGCTGCCTCGTCAGCCCGAGAACTGACTCCGAAGCCGACGGAGCGCTGATCACCCCTCTCCGTTGCCTTGGGTACGGAGTCTCATCACTGTCACTTACGACAGCGATTTGGTCGGGGCTGCAGTGGGATTCGTATGCCTGCTTACGAGCGCCGGCATGAGTGTGGTCATTGTCGAGGGTCGGAATCCGACTTGATTTGGCCACTGTCAATTCGGAGTACCCACTTGGCTAGAGTCACTGTGGTCGCTGTAGTGCACCTCTGGTGACGAATCAAACGTCGACGCTCGTCGTCACGAAGCCCAGAACCCCTACCCTTCAGGGAGTCCAGATTGGTCCAACATCTGCATGCTATGCTTTTCCAAGGTTGCACAGGCAATCGGAATGAGGCGGCCAAATGCGTGTGCCGTGCACTCATACGTTCGATGACTCACCGGTTAAGAACAAGATGCAAACAGAGAGCCGTGAGAGCTGCTCATTCCCCCGCGGCCAGGAAGCTTACAGCCACAACCCCCTGCGTTGATTGAATCCCCGTGGTTGTTTGGTTTCGCGTTTCAAGCGGGGTACCAATCGCATCTTGGTGCGCCGACAGACAGTCGATTCTGTTTGTGCTTGTGTTGGACATCGGATAGGACTTCACTAACGCCAGGGGTGCGCTATCTGTTGATAAAAACTGCCGATTGATATGTAATCCGAAGTCAGGGATTATATCGAACTCGAAGCACTTCGCTTACTTCCCCAGACGCGGCCGAAGCCCCTTATTGGCCCAGGCACGCCGTATCCTTGAGATGATGCCAACTGCAGGAACGCAGTGGGGATGTTCCTGCCATCCCCTGTAAAAATGCATGAGCCCTGAAGCCAACACTTCTCATCAACAAACCATTACCCATCTTCGTATCCTTAGATGCACCACCTAGAAGAGACTTTTCAGAATCTCATCGTACCTACTTACCTACCTAATCGTGATATCACATCACAGTCTGCTTCAGAATCTTCAGTATGGCTTCGGCCAATTCAGACCTGCAACCACACCCAGGCCTTCTCGAAGCTTCGTACAAGGCTGTACTGATCAATCTGATACAGAGCGCCGCCAATACTTTGAGATATGGCGGGTCGCTATACCACTGGCTGAGAAAGCCCCCTCATTCCCCGGATCTCGTGAAGAACTATGAGTGCCGGCCATCTTTGTCTGTTCGGTAAGACTACCCTAGACCCCTAGGAATCGTGACTGCTCAGGGACTAGAAGGCTGACTCTCACAGAATTTTCTTCCCGCAATCGTGGGACCAAGAATCGCCTGGAAACCTGCCTTGCTTTTTCAATATCCATGGTGGTGGATTTTGCTTAGGAGGTCCGGAGGACGATGATGCGTGGAATCGGGCGTTTGCCGACATGCATCAAATTCTGGTCGTGGAGCTGAACTACCGAAAGGCGCCCGCCTACCCATTTCCTACTGCTCTGTTTGACATTCAGTCTCTCCTGATGGCTGCATATCAGGATGAGAGTCTTCCGATTGACAAACAGCGTATTGCGGTGGGTGGATTCTCGGCTGGAGGGAATCTCTCCATGGCTGCCTGCCAGCTGCCTCTAGTCCGAGAGACCATCAAGCCGGCAGCCGTCGTTCCCATGTACCCTTCGCTCGATCAATCTGTTCACGCCCAGGATAAGATCCAGAACCGTCAGTACAAATCGGGATTCCCGGGAATTCGCGGCAGCGCGACGGACTACCTGACGCGCATCTCGCCATTATTCCGGTGGAGCTATATCCCGTACGGCCACCCTTTGAAGGACCCTTTGCTGTCTCCCATCTACGCGCCACGAGACACCTTCCCGCCCAACATCTTCTTCATGGCTGCTGAGCTGGACCAGCTGTCGCATGAGGCATGGCGCATGGCCTGCAGACTCGCAAACCGGCCAGAGCCGATCCAGGGCCAGAAAGTCGGCCAGAATACGCCTAGCAAGACCAAGGGAGCCCTGATCCTGGATGACGAGCGCTTCGCGTTTGAGCACGTCGGCGACGATGGACGTAGGGTGCGCTGGCTTCTGATCCCGGATCAAGTCCATGGGTTTGACTTGATACCGGAAAGAATGCATGGAGACCCCGCATCGTTCAAAGATGCCCATGCGAAGAAACATGAATTCCAGAAGATCCTGGGTGAATGGCTGCACAGCGACGCCTGGAAACCATCGCACCTGGACTCAGCTTAGTGCTCTTTGGTCTGCGATAATTAGTTTCTAGCCATATTCTGGTGGTAGATGCATTCATGGTTGGATCCGGTGGCTATTGGTGCTAGACTGGCCTTCTTAGCTTATAACGATTCCTAGGATAATATACGGTATTCAGACTGCGTATCGATTTTTTACCTATCCCATGTATTCGGCGACCGGCAACATCGCTTGCAATTATTTCTGATATAGCGATATAACCATGCCGTTTTCTATGGGATGGCAGTGATGCATTAGGAGCATTGGTCGCTGTTAAGCGTCGGTAGTCTAACAATTCAGTCCGTGATAGAGTTACTCCTTCGGGATATACTTCGCATACTGCATGATGTTCGTATAGCGTTTCGTCACACTATTACACAGAAGTCCTGTGTATCCACGATCCACCGAAAGTCGGACATGATGGATGTGATGGATCAGGCGACGATGGGTGCATGACCTGTTTGCATTCACTGTCCAAGAAGTATCTTTGGGGAAAATACCAACACAACACAACCCCGTCCCCTTGAAGAACTTTTCAACGACATTCATAGCAATAGTGTAAGATTCTAACTTAACGCAGTTAGAAGCCGCCAAAGCACGTGCCGTCATATCAAAGAATCAATGCGACCACTCCTATTATGGCCAAAAATGACGGACCGGATCCGACGACAAAAGCGCGATGTGTTGGTAGGCTTTCATCGGATTGGATATCGCGGAACTACAAAACCGAACTAGAGAAAGACTTTGCGGGGGCTTAATAAATGGAACCCCAGTTACACTTCCACAATCGTATTCGACGGTCCGAAGCGAGGAGAAAAAAAAAGGCCCTGGTCCTTTCCACAACATCCCGGCACTGGCTGGGTGCTGGGCTCCAGATCCCGACGAGAAGGTTCGGTTGGGCAACTAACCAGGGGGCAAACCAATCTCGGAAGACAGGAATTTTCCCATTTCCATATTGACTACCAAACTCAAAACACGTTCTTGTCCGGTGCCCAATCTGCTGGAGATCCATCTTGGTTGTGGTCCGGAGCGAAGGATTCCAGAAGCATCGTGGAGCCCGACAAAAACCAATTTGATGCGTTTTGCTTTCCGCCCGCTTCGGGGGCTTCCCAGGGCAGCTGCATACGTCATGCTGCATCCCGCCTCAAGCCATGTACGCAAAGTGGCAGACTGGCACGATACGATAGCTTGGGGACGGACCACCGCCCGTCATGCCTAGGTATTTCGTTTTTATATCCGTCTACATATGTCGACTTGTTGCGGCGAGACTATTTCTTTTTTGCTACCTAGCGGTCTAACGGTCAAGGAAGTACGACATACGTCGTAGACTGCTGCACGGTTGAGTTTCGTTATGCAGCGGGCAGCAACGGTAGCGGGGCAGACCGGAACGCATACCCAAATATACCTGCATGCAAATGCATACATCTTGACCCTCATTGATGCTCATTGATCTTCACGTACGTACATGGCGCTTATCTGTCGCAGCATCCAGCAGCGAGATGAGCGACCGAAAAGTAACCGTCGCATGCGAGACAATGTCTATCCTGGGACGTGCAGTCAGTCGGCCACATGTCTGCCCAATTGTGCCCATCCAGGAACACCCAGGTTCTGCGTGTTAGTGTCGAGAGCCGGTGTCTGTTAGCGCATGCTAGCGAGGTACCTCTGACTCCAAGTTCAAGGGCAGACAACTCAATTGCATCAACCTGTCAGAGTCGATAGGGACCGCTGGAAGTTGCTGCTTCGTTGCCCATGATTGGACCGGCGAGGATAATTCGATAGCTCATCCATAGTAGCGATATGCCCCGGAGAGGAAGCCGAGAAGTACTGGTATAACATATCCTATCACGGATTACTGATGCTGCCCACCACTCCAGCACTCCATCAATCCCATGCCACCCCTGGAGATGGACCCGTCGCCCTTAGCGAAGCGACCCTGTCCCGGCACTCTCTATCGCCAGCCCAACCCAAAGCCTGCTTTTTCCTCCACTTGGACACTTCGCTCAACCTCGATCCTTCTTCTTTAAAAAGGGAAGGGAGAAAGTAAAATTGCCAGCCTCCAGACTTTTCTCCCACGACTTGAGTTTCCAAGAGACAGAGACCCGAGCGAGAGACGTTTTGGAATCGTCCGACGACTATCTACCATATTCGAGTTGGGCACTTTGAGAGAGAGCGGGGGATCAACCACCCACCGTTTTAAGCTGCCAGTATATCGCAAAGTAGCTTAGCCCACGAGCTCTGAGGTCATACGTAACGAGCGCGGGGTCCCAAAACTTGGAACTGGAATATCCGCCAGACCATCCGCTACGCTACAGTACGCTACCAACCAACAACGCACCACACACAAACCTCCCTCTCTATACGCTCGCACACCCGCGCACTTTATTCACCGACACATTCCCGAACCGTTTCACCCAGCGGGGACGTCGAGGCTTTCCGCACTACACAAACAACATTCTTCCCTCAACTCACCCCAGAGCTGAGCCCGAAACTGGCCCCGTCAGTCCAACCATCGTCCCATTTGCTGTCTGGACATAGCAAAGCCCCTCTTGTCGTCATTGTTTGACCGACAATCTTTTTTTCCCCCCTCTCGTCATCTTTTCCCCCATATCCACAGTCGGCAGCTAAGACCCGTAAATCGAGTCTTGTCTTGCCTATATACAATACCCATCTATCCGTTCTGCTGCAGCCTGCATCCCTCGGTATCTCTACGAAATGGCGTACAGGGCTTCTACCGGCGAGTTGGCTGGTGATCGGTGGGACCGAGACCGCTTCACCCAAGAGCGGGAGCGCGGTGGCGGTGGTAGATACGCCGACGAGCGAGAGCGCTTTGAGGAGCGGGACAGGTACCCTGCTCGCGGCCCTCCTACACGCCTACGAGAGCACTCGGTCGACGAGAGATTTGAGCGTGAACGGCGCGGGCCTCCTCGCCCCTGGGACGATGACTACGGTTCGCGTGACCGACCCTACTGGGAAGACGAGCCTCGGCGCCGACGTTCGCCGCCAACCGAATTCGATCGCCGCGTTATGATGGACAGGGAGAGAGACTACCGCGATTCTTCACCACCCCGCCGCCCAGGTCAGCTTATACGGCGCCAGTCGTCTCTCGACACATTTGATCGTCGGCCTGCGCCTCGCTTCTACGAACACGAAAGAGATGAATACGGTCCTCCTGCACGCCGTGCGGACTACCGCCCAGACACCCGCCCCGACCCTTATGAACCTGTCCCGCTTCCTCGATCGAGAGCATTGCCTCCTCCCCGGATGTATGCCGAGCGCGACTACGATGAGATCAAAGTTTCGGACCCCGATCACTACGGAGATGAGGATTTCCGAGGCTACCCCGAGAGAGTTCACGAACGTGAGGTCACCCGCACGCGGCGACGAAGGGATCGCAGCTCTTCTAGAACCACGCACCGATCGCGTCACTCGCACCGCCCAAGCACTGTTCGGAGCAGCTCCAAGTCGTCGTCTAGGACCAGCGATAGCGCAAGCAGCAGCGGTGGCACTACGGTGACGGTCAAGAGCGAATACCCCAAGAAGGGAAAGACACGTATCCCTGGCCGTCTGGTATCAAAGCGGGCACTAATTGACTTGGGCTACCCATTCATAGAAGAGGTACATTTTCTCTCTATGAGTTGCTGTCGATGACGAATACTAATGCCATGCAGGGTAATACCGTTGTGGTACAGAAGGCCTTGGGCCAAGAGAACATCGACGACCTCCTGAAACTGAGCGAAGATTACAAGAAGGCCGAAACCGAAGTCATGGATGCCCGATCCGAAGCTGCAGGTATTGTCGAGGAGCGCAAGACTGAGATTTATACTGTGCCCCCACCGGCACCTGCGCCCGCGCCCGCACCTCCACCACCAGCGTCTGTCTACGCTCCCCCGCCGCCACCAGCTTCTGTCTATGCTCCCCCGCCGCCGCCGCCAGCTTCTGTTCACGCTCCCCCGCCGCCGCCAGCTTCCGTCTACGCTCCCCCGCCGCCAGCAACTGTATACGCTCCTCCTCCTCCGCCAGCTACTGTATATGCTCCCGCTCCCCCTCCTGTCGTCCATGCGCCGCCGCCTCCTCATGAGGAATATTACAGCCGACACACCATGATTGAACGGGAAGTCTCGCCAACCCGGAGCCACCGCAGCTATTCCACCTCTACTTCAGGACGTACGCCGTACATTGTAGATGCCCAGCCACGCGAATATCGTGAATACAGTCGCGAATACGAAGAAGTTCCGGCTGGCCCACTGGCTCTTGTCGCGGACCGTCGACGTGACGACAGGTCTATCAAGGCCGAGATAGCACGCCTCGAGGCGGAACGGGATCTGATGAAGCGGGATCGGCACCACCATCACCACCACAGCCACAGTCACAGCCATAGCCACAGTCCCAGCCGGGAGCTGGTTCGCGCAGAGCGCCTGAGCAGCGGCGAGTTGGTGCTGTACGAGGAGACGGAGAGGATCGAGGAGCCTAAGCGCGGGGTGCGCATTGAGAAGGACAAGAAAGGTAGGATGTCCATCAGCGTGCCTAAGAAGCGATAGATGAAGGTGCGCGACGTTGCCTTGTTCTGTTATTGTACTCATTGCTAACTTGTTGTTCGCAGGTCCTCCGCCAGGCATCATGAAGGCCATGCTTGCTACCTTGACATAAAGGGATGCTTGCCATGATTACGAATTTTATATTTTTTACGGCCAAGCAGGAGCTTTTTCGAAATTGCTTTATGAATTTTTCACGTAGCAGAGCTTGCAACCCATTTTCATCATCTGCGCCTTATACCGCGGTGCTTGTCGCAAGATGACGTTTGGCTCTACTACGCATTTCATGTCCACTTCAGCGACCATTTATAGAAGGGAGATTTTGATTACAGAGTACTAGGGGGCGGAGTTAGTTTCATGGGATTTGCAACCGCGTGTTAGCGGAGGATATACATATACATACGGCGGGCTTGGAAGCAGGTTTCAATTTCAGGGGGGACATTCATCAAGGGGCGGCCGTTGGTATCAATATCACGCCGTCTTGGTACATACAACCTGGAGTTGACTGGATGCTCACGACGTTACGACTGTCATTACGCAGAGACTTGGGGAGTACTTTATGTATGATGATTCTAGACTTCCCAACGCATGATTGATTGTTGATATCTGCAGTGTTTAATTTTTGTGATCCCGTTTGTCTATCCGTGCAATTTAAACTACGCTCTCAGGGTATGTGCCTTCTCGCACAGCTATGAACGGCTGGCATCCCCTGAGACGGCAATGAAATGTCCCACTTGGGAGAACTCGTATTCGAACGTTTCGCTCCGTCTTGCGAGGTGATCGGGAGGATGACGTCCTCCACTCCCGAAGCATACACATCAAGATGCGGAGGGCCTCGCTCCGCCCACGTGACGTGGAAGCCTGCCGGAACTTCATTTCGACGGGGAAGTATTGAGGCCTGGAGATTGATGGGCTCGGTTTTCCGGCGAAACGGACTTGAGTCCCCATCAAGGACTTTGCAAGTGAGGTGTCATGTACATGTTCTTGTAGCTCATCCGCCCTGTGAGATCCATGGCGTTTCATTCTGCCTGGCCCCCAAATGGCATGGAAGGCAGATGCCAGTCAGGCTTTCCGACTGGCTGAAGTGTGAGAATGAGATCATGGCAAGCAGGCTGTCAGATCAGATTCGGGGCGGCTGGGGCCGCTGTACAGCCGTAGCGGTCAGCTTCATGCAGCTTATTTCTCCTCTTTCGCCATTGTGCATCATCGGTATAGGGGGCCGTAATCCGGCTACCTGAAAATATATATATATATATATAGGTCATAGCCTGGTCTGCGTTCGGATGGACGGGATTCAAAAGTGTTTCCCGTCCTGCTTTTTGGTTTCCCAGGAAGTTCACTAACGAGCTGGCTTTGCCATTCATTTTGTCACAGAAGGTCTGATCTATATCAAAACAGCATGATGCCTTCCGTATTTCGGTCGCAGTTTCTCCTGGCTCTGCTGGCTACGACGGCAGCGTCGGCTCCCTCGCACCTGAAGCCCAGATGCACGGCTTCGTCTGAGTGGCCAGGCTGGAACGGGATCAAACACGCATTCGTATTGTTCGTCACCTTGCGCCTCACTCAGCCCAACCAACATGCTTTCATTTGAACTCTCCCTCTGAATTCGATGTACTGACCAGAACAACAGTGGCGATAGCTATACAACAACAGGTCAGCGAAAATATACTGCCCCCTATAAAAGAGAGCATGGATAACTGACCCAGGGGTGAAGGGTTCGATCATACGTTGACACAGCCTTCCCCGACCAACCCGCTGGGGAACCCGGGCTACCCGGGCTACACGTCCTCCAACGGGCCCAACTGGGTCGACTACCTGACGGTCAAGTACAACGCCTCGCTCCTGCAGACCTACAACCTAGCCGTCGGCGGCGCGACGGTGGACTCGGCCCTCGTGAAGCCGTACAAGCCCGAGGTCCTGTCGGTCAAGCAGCAGGTCCAAGACGTGTTCCTCCCCACCTACGCCTCCTCTTCCAACCAATGGACCGGCGGCGACTCCCTCTTCGCCTTCTGGATCGGCATCAACGACGTCGGCAACTCGTACTGGCAAGACGACACCCCCGCCCTGAACCGCCAGATCTTCGCCGTCTACGCCGACGTCGTGCGCCGCCTCTACCGCGACGCCGGCGCCCGCCACTTCCTCTTCCTCAACGTGCCGCCCGTCGACCGCAGCCCGCTGACGGTGGGGCAGGGGGCCGCGGCGGTCGAGCGGGAGGCGGCCGACATCGCGGCGTTCAACGCGTTGACGGCGGCGCTGGCTGCGGACCTCGCCGCGGAGGAGGGGTCGGGGAGGGAGAGAAAGGGAAGGCCAATGTCTGGACGTACGATGTTCATGCTTTGTTTACCGAGGTCCTGGACCGGCCGGCGGCGTATGAGGCGACGGCGGGCTATGCCAACACGACGGGGTTCTGCGCGGCTTATCAGAAGTGAGTAGTAACATGCGTCTTTCCCGCTCGAACCAGCGGGGGATTTTGGCTTCGGTTGCGAGTCACGTCACAACCCCCTTTCTCTGGGAGGGTATAAGCGCTGGGATTCCGGGCTTGCTTAAAGTGCCTATGCTGACTGACTTCTTTCTCCTCCAGTGGAACGCCCAACCAGGACACGTTGGATCCCGCCTGCGGTGTCGCGGTCAACGAGTACTTTTGGCTGAACAACCTGCACCCGACCTATCCCGTGCACGACGTGGTGGCGGAGCAGGTCGCCGCGGCGCTGGCAAGGGGGCCAAACGTCTGCTGAGATTCGTGTACTTGACCGCGTGAGGAGCGGCGATGGCAATACGATGCAACGCTGCTCATGCCCGCACACGTTCAATGGGTCAGTTGAGCGAGGATATGTATAAAAAAAGACTTTTACGTTTGTTTCTTTCCTGCAAAGAGAGGATAGATAAGGGCACATTGAAGAGTGTCTAATCCAAGAAGTACTTACTTTGCGAGCGTGAAGATTTTCCCCCTTCCGACTTGGTCGATCGATTCTCCTGGTCAATATAGGTAGAAACATATTAGGGGTTACGGACCAAGTCAATGATGACGAAGAGCAGTGAATAATAGTATGGTTGGCGACGGCTCTAATAGATAGTTTTATGTTTCGTATTACTCATTATCATTCTTGTTCTGGGTATATACAACGTCGTACAAAATTAACACGTCCACTTTGCCTCGACCCCTTTCCTCGACCAGTTGGTTACCCAAACTTCCATATATTTTGCCTCACAGCCAATCCACGCCAACTACATGCTCGTGGCCCTTTAGCGGTACGTATTGGGAGGCGGTGCAGGATAGCCGCCCCCGCCGTAACCCGCCTCCTGACCGGGCCCGTAGCCGTAGCCGCCCTGCTGACCGCCAACGTGACCCATGGGCGGCGCGTGCTGCTGCTGGTTGTAACCGCCGTACTGGGCGCCTCCTCCACCCCCGTTACCGCCCTTGAACTTGCCGAGCAGGCCGCCCAGGCCGCCCATCATGCCGCCCCCGTTTTGCTGGGGTGGCGGGTAGCCGCCGCCGCCCGTGTAGTGCTGCTGGGGCGGCATGGCGGCCCTTCTGCGCCGCCGACGGCAGCAGAAGCAGACTAGGAACAGGAAGGAGAGGAAGACGACGGCGGCGATGACGATGCCGGCGATGGCGCCCCGGGCGAGGCGGTTGCGGCGTGTGCGCCCATTGGGCTGGTTGTAGTATTGGCGGGCTAGGAGCTGTAGGAGAGGGTGGAAAAGTCAGCGGAAATGCGCCTTCATGATGAGGTGGACACAGGGCAGGCGAGTAGCCCGATCTTAACGTACATTTGCTGTACTAGCAGCTCTTGCGGCTAGTTGAGACATAATGATGTCTATATCTGGTGGCTTGGCTGTTGTTGTATGATCTGGTTCGACGTATGTGTAAATTTGCAATAAGGTCAAAAAAGATTTATTTGACTGGAAATATAATGGTATAATTTCTTTAATCTGAAAGAGAATATTGGTTGGAATGTGGCTGGCAGGTTGGATGCGAGGGCGTGTTATGTATGCAAACGTCGAAGCAGCATTACGTAGTGGTTCTTGGCTGAGCAGGCTTACAAGGAGACATTCCCAGTCTTTGTTACGCGGCGCAAACTCCGATTATCTTGGCGCAGCGATCGAGGAAGAAAAAAAAAAACAGGATACTCTCTGATGGACAGCCTCTGTGCCACACAAGACAAGACACTTGACCGCTGGGGCTTTTCTTTGGGAGCCCTCCCTTGCGTGTGTGGGAGGTTGACTCGCCCGACTCCCAGGGAGATGCGGCTATGCGGCCATCAAGCAGTCGCTATGACGGGGCAGGGTAAATCTAAGGTTTCCCGAATGCTGTCATGACGCCCAAAAAGTCATGGGTCAAGCGGCGTCCGACCAATCACGGCCGCCTGCCCCGATAGGCCTACGAGCAGCATAGGGAATGGATGATACAAGCCAAGATCCGCGGTGTTCCTCCAAACCAGGCAGATCCGGGGGGCTTGTTTGTTTGGCGAAGCCTAGTTTGGGGGGGCTGTGGAACGTTGGACGGCAAGGCAGCTTCGTCATCATGAAATCGGGACAATCGCTCTCCACCCCACGCCCACGCCAAGCCGGATGCCGGCAGGTAACCACACCACAGGGCTGACCCGACCCAACCATGGCCGAATATGAACAGAGAGAAAAAAAAGAGTCAGTCTATGAAACCATGCTCTATGATGTTTTATAAACTCATCGGATGAGAGCCATCCTCTATTTTTATATCACACTCAACTAAATACAAATAATGATATAGCACTTGATCGGAAACCTGAATGGGTGAAAGACGCCGGTAATAATTACAAATAGTTATACAAATCGACGATAATTCCCGTCCCATCTTGTACTCGCACACACTCTCTATCATACAGAAAAATAGAAACCCAGCAGAAAAGCAATCCAAGCGCATCCGAGAAGCCATAAAGTAACCAAGGCCAAGAAGATATCTCCTCACAATACCCATCCATTGCTTCTCACCATATGTCCAAGTCAATCTCGCAGAACCTGGTAAACTCCTCCGTGCAAATGTCAGGCTCGCGATAAGCCGCCTTCCTCGCCGCCTCGAGGGCGTCGTGCGCCAGCCCGGAGCCCTTGAGCGCCAGGGCGCGCGGGCGAATGTACCAGAAGGCGACCTCGGTGCCGCTCTCGCGCAGCCGGTCGATGATGCCCTGCATCTCCTCCCAGAGGTCGCGGTTGGCGACGCGCTTGCCGCCGTTGCCGCCGCTTTTCTTCCAGCGCTGCTGCACCCAGCGGGGCAGCCACTCGGTCGCGCCCCGGACCACGTACAAGAGGTCCGTGGCGATGACGATGGAGCGCCAGCCCTCGTCGGCCCAGTTGCGGAACTCGAGCGCCGCGATGACGGCCCGCATCTTGGCCCGGTTGCTCGTCGGGTCCGCCGCCTCCCCGCCCGGCCCCTTGTCCTCGAGCCGGAACGCGATGATGCCGCCCACGTCCCGGCACGACCCGTCGTTCATGTACGGGAACGTCGTCGTCGCCTTGGCGGGCGGCCCGCTGACCTGGTAGTTGCCCAGCATGTAGGCGGTGCCGCCGCCGACGGCGGGTTCGGCGGCGGCGGCACCGCCCTTGTAGACGAAGCTGCAGCCGCCGTTGGCGTCGCCGCGCTCCGTCTTCAGGACGCTGCCGCCGACCACCATGAGGATCTCCTTGCTGTCGTAGCGGTTGACGAAGCGGGGGCCCGGGTTCTGGAGCCGGTAGACGGCCTGCTGGGGGAAGTGGTGCTCCGGGGTCTCGCCCGGGTTCTGGGGCACGAAGATGCGGGCCGGCTTGACGTTGACGCGGCGGCCCAGGCGGCGGCGGATCTGGCGCTTGTCCTTGGAGGCGGCGACGAAGGCTATGCTTTGGTTCGCCATCTTGAGAGCAGTGCTGGCAGTGCTGGCAGTGACAGTGACAGTGGTAGTGGCGGCGGCGGCTCTTCCAATTGAGCCTGCGATAAGTGAATGCTGAGCTCAATTGCAGCGCCGCACGTGAAGCACTGGGGTGGGAAATAAAGTATGATGTAGTTTGAAAGGTGGCCCTGAAACGCTGGTGGGCGAGGTGGTGGCTTTCTCGAGGTTCACGTTTGAGTGTCGGACTCTCCTAGGGAGCACCAATAACTCAATGTACCTGGCAAAAGGGGAGTGTTCCCCATAAAAGGCAAGTACCTCCTGTTAGCCATGGATCGTCCGCTCAGCAAACGCACCGACATGGGAGATCCTGGTGGGGCCAAGGAAGGACCCCTTGCTTGCTTCAATTTCAGCATCGGCTGGGCAACACCCAATCATTGACTTCAAACACTCAATCTACGGCTTGAGATATCTGAAAAAGCAGTCACATCGAGATAAATGGTAGGCTTACTGTTATCTGTTTCGTAGCATTTTCTTTCACGGTAAGCGGATTGATCGCAGACCGTTCAGATCCAGTTCTCTACTTGATGAGGGACGTAATGCTGTTTGTTGTCTGGGGACAGAAATCTATTAATTTTCATAGGCTTGCGACAGTGCTATGCTATATACAGACGTCTATGTAGTAAGTAGGAGAATGAGTGCACCCAAATTCTCTCCAACGCGAACAGGCAGAAGGTGTCCCAAATTGTGTACACCAAATGGTTTGTACAAGCAAGCCACAGCATCATGGCTCATTTCGTTCGTACATAAATTATACTAGATGTTTTTGGGCATGTCGCCCCAAGAACTTCCTGTTATCCAGAGATATATCCAGGGAGGGGAGAAAAAACGTGTGGACGAGGTACAGACATCTAAGTAGCGCTGGTTTCTTTCTCGCCCGTTGAAGGTCCGGCTTTGGATGAATCCGGCGCCGCCACGTGCGACGGGGTGGTCTTGAGCGACCTTCCTCCGTCCGCCCGCGAGGTCTTGGAAGCCCGCGAGTTCGTCTTCTGGAAGTTGTTGTTGCCGAGCTTCTCCTTCTTGGCGCCCTTGGGCACGCGGACGAGCCAGTAGAAGAACAGGGCGCCGAAGATGTTGAAGACGATAAACGCCCACATGATGCCAAAGTTGCGCCACCGGTCGTCGTAGTTGGAGCCGACCTGCTCGAGGTACTTGTTGGTATCCTTGATGGGGCAGAACCGGCACTGGCTCGTCGTGTTGCTTTCCAAGTAGCCGCCCGCCTCCTGAATCCAAGGTCCCAGGTAGGTACCGCAGTCCTGGCCCTTCGGGGCCTCAAAGAGCAGAAACTCGTTATCCGCGCAGAAGACCTCGGTGTTCGCAATCGAGACCGAGAGCATAGCGTTGATCAGGTACGTAAAAGGAGACACGCGGTACATGAAGATCCAGAACCGGGGCAGGGTATCAGGCCGGGCGAGGACACCACAGAAGATGAGACACAGCATGAAAAGAACGTTGGCCATGTTACCGCCCGATTCAGCCGTCTCGAACATGGCGATGATCATGTCGGTAAACGTCGAGGTGAAGAGCATGAAGGCCAGGATGAGGAGGAACATGAGAGCACCTCGCTCGGTGACCTGGTCGGCAGCAGCAGCATTCTTGTACAGGCCGACCGGATAGTACCAGCAGAAGTACATAATGACGGCCATGAGGGTATTCCAAGGAAGCTCGACAATGATCTGGGAAAGCATGAAAACCTTCCAGCTGTAAACCTTCGAGGGCTGTTCGCGGACCTCGTACAAATCGCGTTGGACAACGAAGTGAGGCATGGTTTGTTGTACCATTTGGCCGAAGACAGTAAGCAGTTGGAAGATGGCAAAACTCTGGTTTTGCATGCCCTGGACGGTGTTGGGCGCATTGTAGAAAATGAAACCAACAAAAAGCGCGACAAGGGTGTTAAGAAGGGCCTTGGAGTATATGTAGTTCGGCGTGCGCCAGTATTGCTGGAAGACACGGTGGGTCGTCTCCTTAAGTTGAACATGGAATGGCGCGGCGAACTCCCGATACGAAGTGTTGTCCTCAGTGGGTGGTGGACCAGTCGAAGCCTCATCCTTCAGTCGCTGCAGTTCAGCCTGAACATCGGCATATTCGTCGCTGTCGTGCCAGGTCTGGAACCAATCGACCTCAGTGTGACTTCCTGGAGCAGCACCGATGGCGTCCAACATCCATTCGGCGGGGTTGGCATCATGTGGACAGGCAGGCGCGCCGTGTTTCTCAAAGTACGAGGTCATAACCGCCGAGTTCTCGCCAATGTCGCCAAAGTAAACGGTCTTGCCGCCCTTGGCAAGGAAAAGGAGTCGATCAAAGCGTTGGAAGAGCATGGCGGATGGCTGATGGATAGTGCAAAGAATGGCTTGGCCCGCCTTCGTAAGCTTCTCGAGGAGGTCCAGGATAGCCCACGACGTTTGCGAGTCGAGACCCGAGGTAGGCTCGTCGACAAACAACAACAGTGGCGGTTTGGCAGCAAGCTCCACACCAATGGTGAGACGCTTTCGCTGCTCAACATTGAGACCTTCGCCGAGAACACCAACAACAGCATCGGCATACTCTTGCATATCCAGCAGCTTGATAACCTCGTCCACATAGGCAAGCTTCTCGGCGCGAGGTGTCTCGGCGGGCTGGCGCATGAGGGCAGAGAAATTCAGGGCCTCGCGAACTGTGGTAGTAGCCAAGTGGAGATCCTGTTGCTGAACGTAGCCCGTCTTGCGCTGGAACGAGTTGTCGCGAAGATGTCCATCAACAAGCATCTCGCCAGTAATCACACCCATCTTGATACGGCTGGCTAGGGCATCCAAGAGGGTGGTTTTGCCTGCACCGGAAACACCCATCAGCGCAGTAAGCGTGCCCGGTTTGACCCATCCATCAACATGATCGAGAATGCGACGCGTTTCACTCTTAATCTTGACATCGTAGCAGACATTACTCCAGTGGAAGACACTTGAAGATTCCTGGATCATGGCGGTATTGTCCCTGTCAGTTGCAGTGGCTCTCTCGTTCGTGGCAGTGGGGCCAACGCGCATCATGCCTTCCTCATCGTCACCCTTCTTTTCTTTGAACTGGGCAGGCTTGTGGCCCCGGCGGAAGAGAAGGACTTCACCCTTTGACTTCTTTGCAGAAATGAGCTCGGCCGTAATCATGTAAACGAGAAGGAAGAAAGTAATGAAGCAGAGAACAATGCCGAAGTTTCTCCAACGGTTGCTCCAATAGTACCGGAAGGACTTGGCAAGGTAGACGTCACCATCAACGAAGCTCTGGCCAGCAACTGATCCCACAGAATTGCAGACGCGATTCAACGGACCAAGGTCAGGGCTGGCGTAAGGGCTGTCGGCCGGGAAAGGGGCAGGGACTTGCAGCTTAGCATCACATTCGAATTGGCGACCGTGGAACTCGTTGGCCATAAGCGCTTCAAAGGCGTAGGCTAGCGGATCGAGCCAGTTGATCCATCGACACCAACCGAGCATGTAGTCGATTTGAATGACGAAACCAGTGAAAATAACCAAAGCGAGAATGAGGATGGCTGCCGGTACCATAGCCTGTGATAGGGTTCTCGAGGACGAAGCGATTGTCCGGAAAATCATACTCATTGCAAGCACGACAGAGAATGATATCAACAAGAAGAAGAAGAACGCGCCAGCCTCGCGTCGAAGGTTTGTCATGAAGTACAATATCAGGTTGTAGACGATGGTGTTCATGATCTTGTACGGCAAATCGGTAATCATAGAGGCGACAGCTTCCGCAGAGGGATGATACATGGCGTAACGGCTCTGCTTTTCGACAATGGGACGTTGGGCATACAGGGTGAGGATCTAATTAATTCGTTGTCAGTCAATAGCACGTCTGGATCAGACTCTGAGGGGTACTTACTTCAAGGGCAGAAGCAAAGGCATTGGTGAGACAGGCGAAGAAGAGCAGAGCTCCACGCTGGAAGAAGCTGGACGCAACAGGCTGTAGGTTGTAGTAGACACTGCCGATAATGAGACCCATGATCGTGTTGCCGATCAGGGAACCTATCGTGATGGATGGATCTCCGATTAGCCGACGGAAGCCACGCCACAAGCAGAGGTTGACCTGCTGCACGTAGGAAAGCGTGTATGGGGACTTTGCTCGTTGAGCCTTGGCCTGCGCCTGTCTTTTGCTAGCTCGGAATGCCTCGGCATCGGGTCCGTTCAGGGGGTGTTCGGTCTTGTAATCTTCGATTTCCCTTTGAAGAGCCTCATACTCGGCACTGTTCTTCCATGCGGTGGCGAACTCCTCAGGAGTACGGGGGGCCCTACCCTCAAATCCAGAGCGAATCACTCGCTCTTGAGGACTCGTCATTGACGTGAGGAAATCGGGGGTTGTTTGGCGCGCGGGGCAATCGAAGCCAAGGTTGATAAAGTACTGCCGAGCCAGGTTGGCGCGACCAAAGAAGATCTGGTAACCTTCGTACAACACGGCAACCTTATCAAACAGGTCGTAGGCACTCTGCGGAGCCTGGTAGATCGACACGCAGGCGGTGTGCTCGAACAGTTCGGTCTGCATACGGAGGGTTCTGCAAAATTCAATAGCATTGGCACTGTCGAGTCCTCGAGTACTGTTGTCCCAGCACTGCAGAGGCGCGCGGCTGAGAGCAGCTTCCGAGATAGTCACACGTTTCCGCTCGCCTCCGGAGACACCTCTCACGTATTCGTTTCCGACACGGGTGTTGATGGTGTGCGATATGCCAAACATGGCCATGGTCACATCACGCAGGTGGTTTGCGTACTGCATCTTGTTCACTCCAGGCGGGAGCTGACGCGGCGCACGAGCTCGGGCGGCGAAAGTCAGGGTGTCGCCCACCGTAAGCATGGGGAAGTGCACATCCACTTCGGCAGTGTAGATAGCTTCACCACGGTGGTGCGTGTGCATCTCCTTGGCCGGGACACCCTGGTAGTTGAAATATGCATCCTCGCCGACGTAAATGCCATCAGTCTCTCCAGCTATCGTCTTCAGAAAGGTCGAGCAACCGGAACCGGGAGGACCCAAAACCACCAACATTTCTCCCTTGCGAACCACACCATCGAAGTTTCGCAAGATGTCGATCTTTCGGGGCTTGGCGAGTCCCGCGGCCTTCCGGGCCATACCGACCAACTCAAGCCAAACGTTGGCGACATCCTTCTGGTAATCTGTCGCAGCGCCAAATCCGTGGACATTGAGGTTCTGGAAGCATACTCCGGCACTTCGGAAGCCAGCCTTGTCCATATCCACAATGGCCTTCGCCCATGTTCGTGCTTTGAAGTTAGACGACGCGGGATTCAAGGGAGAATCGCCTCCGGCATCCAAGAAGGGGTTGCCGCCGTGGGTGCCGCCGACATTGGACTGCGACGTAAAGCGACGAGCGAGGCCTTGCACGAGGGACTCGCGCCTGTGGAGCTCGACCTCCTCGCTGTCGCCAGAATCCGTGGCCTTCTTTTCGCCATCGGTGACAGAGGTGGCGTTCGTCTGGGTGGCTTCGCTCGCGGCTGTTTCCTCCATTCGATCGGTGGAGGCGCCTGCCATGCCGTCGTGCGATGTTGTCGTTGTTAGTGGAGCACCAGATGCTTTCGCGGTGCGATCATAGTTGGCGAAAGCCGTACTGCCCACGATGGACATTGCGCGCGGTCAGGTGTTTTTATCGGTCTCGCCCACCCTGCGCAAGTTGCGCACGTATGATATATTTGTTTGACTCCCAGTCAGGTTCCAGCCGGGCTGTCTTGGTCGAGGTACAGCGGGGATATTAGACCCAAACTGTGGTCGGCTATGTATAAGTCGAAGCTTCCTAATTGGCTTGGCGGCAGAGAATCGAGGGTTATATTAAGGTTACGGTTGGCGCAGATCGGGAGAGCCTAGTGACACGAAGCCAGAGGCAATCCAAGTATGGCAGGTAAATATTAAAGGTATAAGGTTGGGGGGATGACGGAGACCAAGGATCGACGTGAAGAAAGTATGTGTTGTTGAGAGAAGCCCAGCCAAGGGTTCTTCTCGTTTTCGGGACGGGGGCCGAGGACGACGGAACGAGGAGGTGAAAGCCAGAAACAAGACCAAGGATTATCCAACGGTTGTTGACAGGGCCGGGGCGGGCTGCGGGATGGTTTTAAAGGAACTGCAAGATTCTCTATTATTTTTTTCTCATCCCCCTTCCCCAGTCAATTTCGTTTTCGTATGCACTTAATCACCACCCAAGATCGGACGGGGTCTTTCGAAGAACCCGACAGCCAGCCAAGGGCCAAGCAAACAGCCGCCCCTTGCTAAACTTTGGAACCCTTACTCTTTAGGGTGGGGAGAGAGACAGCTGGGTTAGCGGGCAGGCATGAACGTCGCTACAGAAAGCTGGTACCTTCTGCCCTACAGCTGGGAATGTATCACGCTATGGTGGATATCAAAGACCACGAGGTACTAACCAGGGCGGGCGAAAAGCTGCAACAGCGCGATGTTACCATAGGATCTTGGTGACCCAGTCAACTGGAGCTGGCTCCGAGGCGACCTGCTGGGGTTACAACTAGAACCTGGCTACCTGGTTCTTTATCACCAATTAGGAGCCTTCCCAGAAGCCCTCCCACCAGACCACTGACCCTTTTATCTTTCACAGGTATGTACTACTAGCCGAGCTACACCACCACACCTCACCGCAGATGCGCACTTTACATTGCGCCGACTTCTCGCGGGATTACGGAACGCACCAAATTGCGGCGGCTGCTGCTCTCGGTTCATGTTTGATTTGACGCAGCAGTGTCAATAATGGCCCAACTTACACCAGGCCAATGGCCCCGAGTCCCCTTCAGCCATCGTGTGGGACTTGACTCAGGTTGTTTGACAACAGCAGGATAGGTAAGATTCGGCTTTTTTTTCTCCTGCCCCAGAAAGGTACATTGATGGGCCTGCTTATGTTGCGAACCCACTTCGCAATCCCTTGCCTTGTTTACCTGCATGCATGCCATCCATCACACCTCCCGTTCTAGAATGGGATAAAGAACGATGAAGGCAAGCAGAGAACATTCTTATTTACTTTACAGGATTGTGTCTATAACGTTACCATGCAACCAGGTGTAACAACGCGCCTTGCAAATTCCCAAACTTCGAGAGGTCAATACCTTCTCGATATTGCCACAGAAGTGTGATATATAGAACGCGAGCTAACCTCTAGTGCGCGTTTGAACATGGAATTGAAGAAGTGGTCCCATTGATCAATCTCTTAGCTTAGGGGTTTCTAGAATCCAGAGGTGCTAGAGCTTCCCCCACCCCCGGCAAACTGGATGTACGTAGCAGACACATGTAATAATGACAACTCGACGCGATGATCAACATTGGAGCGCGTGCCTCCTGTTCTCTCCGTAATGGCTGCTGGTTACGACGCCTACATACCTTTTTATTGAACCTGTCGGTATGAGTTCATCTTGTTCGAGACATACTTCCGGCCGCAGATTGGGGGTGACGGGCCAGCCGCGTGCAGTTGGGCATGCGAACGAACCTGTCAATCAGTGCTTTTAGTGAAACTATTGTCGCATAAGATCCGTGCCTTCGGGGCGTAACTTGTAAGTCGTACAGATGCAAGCCAGAACTTAACTTTAAAGACAGGCCGCTAAGCAGTGCATCCAACATACAGTAGTACTAGAAACTACTCCGTAACGTGCAGATAGTCCGGAGCGCTAGACACTGATTCGTATGGACATGTATCCCAATACTTACATAATGTACTGCCACGTCTCCGTACGCTGACGATAACCACATGGTACGATCAACCCAGCTCTCCTGTCAGAAACTGAAAAGGTTGCCCCGAAGTCCGCACGCCGCCCGCTCAGCTCGATCGATACTGCGTGGCTCAAGGCTAGCTGTAACAGACCGCAGATGAGGGTTGAAATGCAAAAGGTGGAATGGCATGATGATGAGGGTTTTCCGATCCGGCAGCCGACCCCCATAACTACCCGGGTCTGTGGGCCGCCTGGCCCAATGAGGCCTGCACTGACAATTTTAGCTGCGGTCGTTGGGATTGGTCTCGGGCTCGGGGTGCTATTAAGTTCCCGAACCCGTAGCTCGACTTCATCTCTCCATGTTTGCGCCCAAATGCCCCCTTTCTCCGGTTGCGCGTGTTTGAAACCGCCATTCTGTGTCGTGTCGGTGACGGCAGCATGAGTATCACTCAGTACCTACCCCCTCGTCGAGAAGGCGTATGTGTTATTGCACACTATTTGCTGCAAGTACAGGCCCAATTTGGCCATGCGGCTCTCATTGATTAGCATCAATGCAAACGGGAGGAAGTGAGTGAGGTTACCCACCAACAAGCAACATCCCACATTCCACAGATCACGCTCGGCATATTGCACATGTGCTGTGTAAGCCGGCCAAGACAGGACCACCAAGGTTAATACAACTACATGAGACTTGCACATGACATTCAGACGCTCGCCCGGTGCCTCAGAGCTCATTTGGTGTTTTGAATCTACTTACGAGTCACGGCGCATCGTTTACTGAGAAGAGAGAGGAACTTCCGAGAGATTGAGGGACGTCAGTCAGCTATTAATGGCGTTTTGGACTATCTGTCAAGCTTCTTATGTAGCAAGGTACACATGTGCATCTCAAAGTATCAAAAAATGTGCCTTGCTTTTTCTCATCCGTTGCCCCCCGCCTCCCACTAGGGGGGCCGAGAGTGTGGGCGCATTCATACGTTCGGTACGGAGTATTCGCAATGAAACCCAAGGCCAAGAACGACTCGAATACGGTGAAAAATTATATCGACTCAAGCAATCCCCAGAGGCGCATCTGCCGTAGTACGACTAATACCTTTATCTATGCTGTCTGACTGTGCCACTACATCGTGACCGGGCCGGGTACGGTCGGCAAGCCCTGCATCCCATCCTGCAGTCCCACTTGTGACATCCGAATCCTATATGTGTTACAATCTCTCGCCCGTATTGATACGCGCGGAACGCCCAATTGCATAGGAGGCGCAAGCTTTCTGTCGCGGGCAGCCACCGCAACGTCGAGAACACGGGCTTGGGTGGCGGCAGCACATTGCGCCTCCGGAATATACGCTTATGCTCGACTCAATCTAGGAGGACTTATGCTCAGCTAGTGCCGGTCTCAACAAGTTATCGCCACAAATCTCACCCACTTGGAGGACCGGCCATAAGACCGTCCGCGGCATCTGTGGATTCCCGGCCGGACGGAAAGTCGGGAGGAAACATCGTATTCCAGGAATACCGACTGGCTTTCCGCAGGTACGTATGCCGTGTCGCGATATGCAGTACGACCCGAGCTTCCCACGACAGTTCGGTCCGGCAAAACGAACGCCCCCATGTTCTAGCGGCAGCTACCCTGTCTATTTCAGCGGAATTTGAGTCTGGAGCTGCAGAGTCGAGACATCATACATGCGTGGGATGGCCCATGTCCAAACAAAGCCGCCACGTTGCGTTGCTCTTTTTCTTCGTGCCAGCTTGCGCGGTTTCTCTACACCGAGGCAAGATCCGGTAGGTACTTGCACGTTTTTTGGCATTTCCCCTCTCCGGAAACATGGACTCGGCCGAGCTTGAACACCGGGCCTCCAAAACAGACTCCATGCTTCGGACATGGCCATTCGGATTCTATTTAGTATTCGTCAACTCGGACGGGCTTGGAATGGAACAGTGCACATGGTGTATCCGTTGTCCATATGCTCTTCTTCATTCAACACAAGAGAGTGAGCATGATACCGACTAGAAGTGGTGGAGACATGGCAAACTGCACGAATGACCAGGCCCTAGATGCTTATAGATTGCATAATTCCAATTCGGCCTCTTGATCGTAAGGTCGTAAGGCGCGAAGCCCAAAGTCGACCCATGTGTTCCAAGACATATTAAGAAACATAAACCGACGTTGCAATGCGGGTCAAGTTGAAGATATTGAACGCTCGAATGGCATTGATGGAACATCGAACAGATGTCGTGTCTGCGATTGTTTCTGTTATTATTGGTGGCGAATCACTGGTTGAGTGAAGTGACCTTTATTCTCATTCTCGTACACCTCGCACAGCTTCCATGCCATCAATACGACCTAGGGTAGCAGCTAGAGACCACCCGTGAGATCATAGTGAATCTGCACAGTTAGTACTTAAGAGGATTCAGAGGCCGTGGCGAGAGAGAGAGAGAGGGGGGGGGGACTGGTATAAGAACATTGAAGCACATGCTACGAGTAACTTCAAGGTTGGCCTGGCTTGAAAACATATGGGATCAACAGTGTACCAGGTTGCTCTGCATCTAACGTGCATTAACATGAAGGTTAATCTCGGGTCCCTCGCCATTCTGGTGATAGGTGCTTCGACCCAGCAAAGTATGTGGGGGCAGTGTGGCGGCCAGGCTTGGACGAGGCAGACAACATGCGTGTCCGGTGCGGTCTGCACATACCAGAACGAGTGGTATTCGCATTGTATAGCAGGTGAGCTCTCCCTTCCCCTGATGAGCGTATATCGCGGCAGTCTCATCAGGACACGCACGACTGACGCATTCTATAGGGTCAGCCCAGCAGACTACGTCGGCCAAGCCACTATCAAGCGCCCCGGCGAGCACGAGCGTCCCGCGGCCTCTGACATCGACTACGAATTTGGCTGTACCAAGCGGCAGTGGTACCTTCTCGTGGGACAAGAGCACCTTCTACGTTAACGGGCAGAAGCACTAGATAATCGGCGGCCAGATCGATCCCCAGCGCGTGCCGCGGGCCTACTGGGGCCAGCTGCTTCACATGGCCAAGGCGATGGGACTGAACACCAAGAAGGATCCGGGGTAGTTCGATTTCACGGACCGAAGCGACGTCGTGGCGTGGTTCTAGGAGATCCAGGATGCCAGCTTGAAAGTCGTGCTATAACCGGGCCCTTACATGTGCGCCGATCGCGACTGGGGCGGCATCCCGGGGTGGGTATCGCAGCTCTCCAGAGTCAAGATCTGCTCGCACAACCCGCCGTTCCTGAACATGACGTCCGGGTACATGGCACAGGTGGGCGCGCAGGTCAAGCCGTACATGATCACCAATGGGGGCCCCACCCTCATCGTCTAGATAGAGAACGAGTACGGCTACGTGGGCAGCGATATGAACTACCTGCGGGCGCTGACTGGCATGGCCAGGACGAACTTGCCGGGCACGAAGCTGTACACCAACAAAACCACATCAGCATCCTCATGTTCCACGGCGCACGAGCTGGGCGTTCGGCAACAGCGCCGCCGACGCCAAGCCCGTGCAGACCTTCATGACGACCAATTCGGGGATGGTGGCCGACACGTCCTTGCAGCTGCCTGGTGGTGTCAAGGGCGTGGCGTTCGTGAATGGCCACAACATGGGGAGGTACTGGACGATCGGGCCGCAGCAGGAGTTGTTCTTGCCAGGGGTCTACCTCAAGCAGGGTGAAGAGAACGAGGTGCTCGTGCTCGAGTTGGAGCCCGTGGCGTCCCATCGGGTTGCGAAGGTTGTTGCCAGGAGGACTTGGAAGAACAATCCAGATCCGGACTGCAGTAACTGCTCGTAGATGATGGCTAATACTCTTCATCAAATAAACCCAAGCTGTATATTAATGTGAACGATTGGATTGGGATATGGGCTTACTATCTCGGTCCAATCCCTCGTATAGAGTCCAAACGGCAAGCGTCTTTGCATCACGAGCACATTCCCTCCATGGCGTCTCGTAATGATGCGCAGAGTAGTCATTTCGCATTGGGTCTTTCGGCCGGTTGAAAGATCAAGAAATCTTTCAGCATTAGGACCGGAAAACCATGTCTTCAATGGGATATGGACTCTGGAAGCAAGGAGTTCTACATATCGTGTGACAGGCAATTGGGACATTCTTGGCCAAGTACACAAGGCCTGGCGTGCTCTTCTCTCTCTTCCTCTCTTTCTGTTCTGTATGCTTCAGTAAACGATCACTATAAACATATTTCCCTTCTAAATCGCGAAAAAATAAACGATGCTTGATGTGTTGATTACGGCATAATCTCAATGTTGTTGGTTGGTCAGTCCTACCTTGCTGTAACCCTGTATGCCTTGCATGGATGACATGCAGGGACAAAAAGCACAAGTGGCACAGAGTAAGCGGAAATTTATTTCTATATCTTGGATCCCATCTAATTCGACGCCAATTACATCGGAAGCTTGATAGCTTTCCTCTTTTACAAAGACTGTCTCACATCAATTCGAGGCAGACTCAAGGCGCATGTAGTGAAAATGACATGATAGCTGAAGTCACATGCGGATCCCGGGGGAGAGGGAGGGAAGAGATCATGCATGCGCCTCCAACTCCTTCTCCGTCCAGGCCCACAGCTGCTCGCACAGCTTCGCGTCCTTGGCCTGCGCCGAGGCCTTGCCGTCGACGGCGACGGGGTAGTAGAAGTGGCCGGACTGGGCGTCGGGGCCGACGGCGGCCCAGACCTGGTTCTTGGCGCCCTCGGCCACGTCGACGAGGAAGAACTGGTTGGCCAGCCAGTGCAGCGGGCCCATGATGAGGGAGAAGGCGGCGTAGCTGGCCAGCGGCCCGCGCGTCAGCTCCGTGCGCACGGCGCCCGGGTGCACGGCGACGCAGCGGAGCGAGGGGTAGCGCTGCGCGAGGGCCCGCGAGTGGTGCACGTTGGCCAGCTTGCTGTTGCCGTAGCGGACCCAGGTCGACAGGGCGGCCATGTCGCTCTTGAGGTGGGCGTCGTCGCCGCCGGCGTATGGGTCCTTGGCGGCGAAGGCCTCGCCCATGGACGACAGGCTAACGATGCGCACGTCACCCGCCGTGGGGGCTTTCTCGGCCGTCGCGAGCAGCGTCGGCAGTAGCAGCTTCGTCAGCAGCGCGTGGCCCATGTGGTTGGTGCCGAACTGGATCTCGTAGCCTTCCTTGGTCACGTCCGCGGGGCACGCCATGATGCCGGCGTTGTTGATGAGGATGTGCAGCTCGCTGGCCTGCGAGAGGAAGTTCGCGGCGGCGGCCTTGATGCTGTCGAACGACGTCAGGTCGCACTCAATGAAGGTGATGGGGGCCGCGTTGGGCGCGCGCTGCTGGATGTCCTTGATCGCATCTTGGGCCCTGGCGGCGCTGCGGGCGGCCAGGTAGATGTGTGCGGGCTTGTGCTTGGATAGCTGATAGATGGTTTCCTTGCCCAGACCGACGTTGCCACCCGTCACGAAGATGACCTTGCCGGAGAGGTCCGGGATGTCCTTGTCGAAATCGAACTTCATCTTGGGAGCCTGGCGCTTGGTATAATAGAGAGTAGTTGAGGAAATGGATTCGGATACCGTAATAAACAGTGATGTAATGTTCGTCTAGTACCTATGGAAGAGATGGGTACCGTCGTTGCGTGCAAGCGTATGTGGTTCTGCCATCGGCGATGTGGATCATGGAGCGGACCCCTGCCGTGCCGAGGTGATGCCATTTCATTAGATCGACGAAGAAAATAATGACGCGGGGACGCATTCCTGTGTCGCACCATCCACTACCTATCTCTGCGTCGCAATGTACATATGCCGATGTTAGATGTTTGACCCATGCTACAGCCATACATGCACACTCTTAAGTAGCTGATGATCTTCGGCTGACTATGAGCTTCAATAAGTAGGTGTCAGGGATTGGAATCAAACTGGTCTTGACTACATAGGTAAGCAATTCTATTAAAGAACCTGATCTATCCGCTTTGTTTGAGACTTCCCTGTATTTCATTTCTAAGTTCGTGTATTTCTGTATGTCATCATCATGGTATAAAATGGCTACAATGCGGCTGCCAAGAGCTGCGCCGTGAGCCAAAAGCTAATAATTTACATGCCGTTCTGTTTCATACACTCATCATTGTTATATACAGGGGCACTGCAAGATGCAGTATATAGTTTATACACGTCAACTCCCCGTCTATACAATCCCTCTCATGTCATCGTCTAGAGACGCTAGTATCCCTTACTAATCCCTTAAAGCTTCGATGTCAACGACCTCCTTTACTGCCTCAGTGGTGAGAACATAGGGGTGCTCCTCGCCCACAGCCACGCTATCTTCGATTCTGATACCCATGCCTCTAAAGGCTTCCGGCCATCTATCGTCGTCAGGCACGTAGACGCCTGGCTCGATGGTGATGCAATGGCCGTCTCTCAAGGTAGTGCCTCTGGAATACCCCGGTACATCATGCACATCAAGCCCGATGTAATGGCCCACGTGGTGCGGGAAGAGGGTATCCATCCGGTTACTTCCCACGTCAAAACCCAGCTGTCGCAGGTTATCTCTTAGGGAGGTTTCTGTGACCGAATGCAATTTGTCTAGGGTGGTGCCTGCATTTTCCCTGCAAAGGCTAATGCTGTGCCTTTGCGCTGAAAGCACCGCCTCGTACAAATCCTTTTGCGCGGGCGAGAACTTGCCATTGGCGGGCCATGTGCGCGTGATGTCAGTGATATATGTGCCGTACTCCCCACCTGCATCGACGAGGACGAATTCGTCTTCGTTCAGATGTCCATTGTTCAGTACGTAGTGAATGAGCAAAGCCTTTTGCCCACCAGCTACGACGGGGATGTATGCTGATCCCTCTAGGCCTGCTTTGTGATATTCGTACTCGAGAAAGGACGCAAGATCCTTCTCGTACCGCCATGGCTGACGCATAGCATTGGTGAGAGCACGTCCTGATGCCTGGCCAGCATGGCGCATACAAGCGATTTCGGCAGGCGACTTGATGGCGCGCAAGGGATTGAGTGCCGGCCTCAATGGTGTGATGCCGGCATTTGGCGCAGCAGTACGTAGCGTGTTGCCTAGTTTGCTAGGAACACCGTGCTTTGTTATTTCGGCATCTGTGTAGATCTTCTTCACGTCCTTCAGAGCGGTGCCAAGCTCGTACTCGATACGGCCTATATCCCTGGCTTCGTCGGCGTTCCACACGTCGCGAGCCGCATCAATGCCACTCCATGGCCCATACCACTGTTCCTGCTTGGGGTTCTTGGGGCGGCACCACAGATGGAAGATGTAGTCGTCGTCGGTCTTAACAAGAAGGGCAAGTGATTCGGGCTCGGAGAAGCCGGTCAGGTAGAGAAAAGCGGTATCCTGGCGGAAAGCGTGGAAGACCGCACCCGACTTGAACTGGATATCGGCCGAGGGCAAGAGGACGGCAGAATTGGGCGGCAGAGAGGCTATGAGTCGTGCGCGACGGTCGTGGTACTCTTGGGCAGTTATGCCAGGTGTAAGCTCGCCCGGCGCAAGTATATGAGGATGTGTTTCATGAACGGGCTGGCCGAAGAGCACATTGGAGGCCGGAACCGTGGATGTCGAGTATGAGCGACAGGGCAGCAGGGCAGCGGGAGTACGGCCGAAGACGTCGGAAACTGTATCTGAGGTGGCTGCACCGGCGCAGAAACTCTGGCACGATGGCAGGACGGGAGGCTTGAAGCATGCCGCCTGGCTTGGAAGCCAAGTTGGCGCCATGACGATGCCGGCAGCCTTGCCAGCTTCATATCGTAAAAGAGTGATGTAACACAGGGTCACTGGGGTACGGGCCTCATCGCTAGGTATTCAGCAGGAAAGCCCAGGCAGACCAACGCAGAGAGAGAGAAACAGCGCAGGAGAATAACACAAGTAATTCCTAGACGACCAAGCGAAACTGCTACGAATAAACACTAATAACAACACTCGAAATGCGCCTGCGACACGGACGGACAATTGCGAACGAGGGCAATCAAAACATCAATGCTATTTCCAGATCAGATCGCAGGTCCAGTAGCGGAGAGAGCGTAGATGGAACGATGACGATGCCGCCCACGATCACTTTTTTTCTGGCCCAGGTTTCCCGTTCCGGCCAGCTCGGGCTGGTTGCTGTGCTGCAGTGTCGCGTGCAATTCAGTGGAGCGGGTGGGGGAGGTTTTTGCTCTTTGGCAGTACGGGCGGCCCGTGCAATGTTATTATTATTGAAGAGGATCGCTGATTAATTTATGGCCTTAGCGCCAAGTTCTAGTCACGGCAGCAACAGTCCAGGCTTTCTGGCGCAAATCAATCGCTCTTCCTCCTGCTGCTTTGCCTGCTTGTCTTGCAACCACACCCAACCGGAGAATCACCTCTTGTGTTAAGGCAGTTGCCTCTATCGACCACGACCTCACTAACCCGGCAAACCAGGTGCATCTCGTGTCGTTTTGGCCATTGACCAGCTCTCCCATAATTTATTTCGCTGCAGGACCTCTAATGCCCTCTTAATTCTCGGTTTCTTGGTCGTGTTTCCGGCACCCAACCAGAGCGTGTGTGTGTCACGCTTCGCGTACTCCATCCAGCCAACCCGCCAGCCTTCCACCGCTCGACCCGGCCACGCTACAAACTCCCTTGCCCCTCCCCCAAAATCAGCAACAGCAGAACTTATTCAAGTTTATTAACCTCGACGACCACTCTGCCCCAAACTGGCAGCTGCAGTTTGTGAATCTGCAGCTTAAGCCTTTTTAACTCTGGTATGGCTTTTCTTCCATCAATGCTATACTCGACCTCTATCTTGAGTCTCTGATACTGGCTCCGCTGCTAGATACCAAAAAACTGACGTGTTTGGGTCTCCACCAATAGCAGGCAACAAACACGCCCCCGGCTCTCACCATCTCCCGTAACACCTAGTGTGTTCATTGGTTGTGTTTTTGCATCAACCCCCGAAGTGACGACTTACTCGACGGTTTTCAGAACTCGCGACCAGACAGGCATACGAGCCCGACTTTCCTTCTCGACTGCCCAGTAGTCGATAGTTTCACATTAACCCAAGAGCCGTCCACAGCATGATATAGGGCAATTATATGGCAGCAGTATCGCTATCCCCGATTTTCGTCAACCAACATGTCGGGAACAGCCAGACGTATCCCTCTCTCCAACAATCAAAATGTCGCCAATTCGCCCATCCGTCTCTCTCCAACAATCAAAATGTCGCCAATTCGCCCATCCGTAGCTCCGCCGCTGCCTTTGCGGCTGCCAAGCAGAAGCGCTCGTATGCAAACCAGCAAAGAGAGGAAGCCTACGGGCAAGTGCCTCCTCCGGCAAAGAAGCAAATGCTAGAGTCGGGCATTCCGCGGCCACTGAACTCACCCTCGAAGCGAATGGCCAAGCCGCAGGTCCCGTTGCAGACACGGCGCACCACCAGTACATACGAGAGCAGATTGGCACGAGAGAGGATGGGCCACCATCAAACGCAACATACCGAGAGCAGATCCAGCAAATATACCGAGAAAGACCTGGAAGAATCCGGCAATGGAAGGAACATCACCGGGCTAGATTTCCGCGAATGGTTTTCTATTTCGAGAACATCCCTACCGAGGTCCGCGCTAAGTTGGGAAGGCAAATCGAGAAACTCGGAGCTGTTAGTAAACCCGCATCTGGACCAGCACGTCATACCATCCACTAACCAGGATCTTCTTACAGCGCGAGGACAAGTTCTTCTCTAACGATATCACGCATGTGGTAACGACCCGCTCGATCCCTCCCGAAAAGAGTGCCCGGCAACGAGAGGAAGAAGCTGCCAGCGCTGCTACGGAAATCCACGATGGGCATGAACAAGTGCAAACCATCAATCCGTCGCTGTTGAACCGTGTGACCGATGGTACGCCATCAGTTAGAAGGAAGTTGTTCGACACAACTTCCACCAGCGCGGTACCCAGCCGGCGGCCCTTGACCCAACTCCAGGATGCCAGGCCAAAGAGGAACATGGATGTGCTCCACCGTGCCCGCGAGATGGGCAAGAAGATTTGGTCGATGGATAAGCTGCAAAGAATGTTGTCGATGCTCTTGGAGGAGGACTTGCTGATCAGTGCGACCATTGCCTATGGCGGATCGAAGAGCGGGAACGTCAGGACGAGCCACACCGATTCCCGATCGGTTCACGAGCCCAACCTTCTCCAGCTCCTGCAGAATGAACGTGTCAATGGACCCTCTGATCGCGACCCTACGGTAACAACCCAGGAGCTCCACTACTTCAAGGGATATTACGTCTATATCTACGACTTTGAGGAAAAGCAGAAGCCCATTATGGTGCGAGAATACCAGAAGGTGGCGGACAAAGCCGATGGTGACTGGCCGCAATTCCGTACAGCACCATTGGGCCGTTGTCCTTTCGTCGGGATTACGACCACAGGGAGGTGGCCAAGCCCAAGCCTAAGCCAAAGCCAAAGCAAGTCACAGCTAAGCCTGCGGCTGATGCCAAGTCGGCTCTGCAACCTCCAGAGGCACCCCTGGCCAAGGCGGTGACGGGCAAGCGATCGCTGGGTGAGATGGAGAGTGCACAAACCGAGGCTCTAGTGTCACCTGACTGAATTCATCAACCCGATGAAGCCTGGAAACAAATTCGAGTTCCGCCCCAACTTCACAAGCCGTGCTGGTACCACGAGGGTTTGGAGGCGAGCCTGTTGCTTCAGGAGTTCAGCCGTCTAATGTTACGTCTGCCATCCGATCACAGATGATCTCGTCCACAGCTGCAACACCTGGAGCCATCGGTATGATGAGCAAGGAAGTCCATGGTCTGCAACGAAAGGTTCTCCAGAGAAATAGCTCCCACGATCTTAGTTCTCGGCGCGCGGGCAGTGTTGACCCCAGTCTTCGGGATGACACGACCAGAAGGGCCCTCACGCTCGGCCGCACGTCGAGTCGTATTGGATGTTGTTGACGACGCTGCTCCCTGCGCGGAGGATGAAGAGGAGGACGCCAAGGCGCGTGCTCAAGCTGAAAAGCGAGCCGCTGTCAAGGCGGCGAAGAAGCGTGACCCCAAACCTGGTTACTGCGAAAATTGCCAGGACAAGTTTGCAGACTTTGAAGACGTAAGTGAACTCTACATGCTATCTTATAATGAGAAACACCGACTAACATGGCAACTCTACAGCATATTGCTTCGCGTAAGCACCGAAAGTTTGCAGACAATCCGGACAACTGGTCCGAGTTGGATGACCTTCTCGTTTGTGGCCTTGATCGGGCATTCAATGCTTGAGCAAGTATGAGACCGCATACTTCATGCCGTTCCGTAGTGGCTACTCTACATAACCAACCACAACGCCGACCAAGTCCACACTATACCTCTCTGCATTGACTGCATTCTTTCCTATCCACTTGTACGTACGTCGGTCAACGATACCCTTCTGCAAACCTTGGCTTTCGTTCTTTTTCTCCCGCCTAGAATCTCTACCTCACTCGAAGCGCGCATATCATTACAGGGGCCGCACGACACGGACACGATTCATTAGAACAGCATGGCGTGGCGTAGATACCTGGTTGTTTCTTTTCTTCCCATTCATAGCATTTGGCGGCGATCTTTCGCGGTTGTTGATATCTCTCCAGTATTTTTTCCCCTCAGCTCGAGAAGGCTCATGGTGGTCAGTCGGTTGGGCGAACTGGTCGGTCGGTATGTCGGTCGGGTTTGCATGGTATGGTGTATCCGGCGATGATTGGCAACGAGACCAGGATGATACCGGGTCTGCAGACTGCAGAAGGCGTTCAGGGGGCAAAGGGTCTTTCTGGGATCGGTGTAGATATTGCACCCTTGTAGTACATGTATATGTAGGTTGTATCTTACACCTTTAAAAAAAGGACGCATAGGACCTTGTGACAATACGAATCCCTGCGTTTTCCCCTTTCGATTAACCTATAAGCATACCGTGTGACAAGATCTTATTGAAGCCCAAGGCCAGACACTGGCCATGAATGCATAGGGGCCTGCGATGTCGATTTTCAGACAGGAACTTCCAAGGCCAGGTTACATCATAAGTGGTGAATTATTAGTCCTTCTACTTTTCGGAAGAAAACAAAAAGTTTTCCCAGTCTCAAATCCGGAAGGAACGACATGACACTGTAGAGTCATGGCGCAGGTGCCTTGCAAAGTCACATGGATATTTTCGTTCGTGATAGTATTTCATCTCTGCATACTCGATCTTGTATTCAATACCTTAAGTAAGCGCATCAATTGAATGGATCAATTGATCTGTTCCTTCTACTTTTCGGAAGAAAACAAAAAGTTTTCCCAGTCTCAAATCCGGAAGGAACGACATGACACTGTAGAGTCATGCAGGTGCCTTGCAAAGTCACATGGATATTTTCGTTCGTGATAGTATTTCATCCTCTCTGCATACTCGATCTTGTATTCAATACCTTAAGTAAGCGCATCAATTGAATGGATCAATTGATCTGTCAATATAAAGTTGCTGCCCTGTCTGCAGGGCTAGTAGAATAAGCCCCACTATAGCTGACTGCCCCATTTGCATCATTTTAGGTTTGCATGGAGCTCCGCTCTGTGGCTTAACTCAAAACCATCCCTACCTCGACCTCACAGACCATTGGCATGGGCAATCACAGCCACATCTCACAAGGTTCGCGTTTGTTGTCATACACGTGCTTTCTCTTCTCGGCTTCCGTTCCTGACATCGAGAAACTGCCCGGAGAGGAGTATACACGACTCGCTAATCCTATGCTGGAGACCTAGCCCTTGAATATCTGCAGGGTACACGTCTTGCTTGCTACTGGTCGCGTCAATCAGCCCGGAGCTCTCAGCTTGACGAACCAATACGTACTCATCGACATCATATATCAGCCTCGTCTGATAGAAAATGTCGTCGGAGCCAGAGCCAGAGTCGGGATCAGAACACTCCGGATCCGTGGCTCCTGACCATGATGAAACCGGCCATGATGTCGTGAATCCAGCTCTGATGAGTCGGATGGTTCGGACGAGGAGGAAAACAATGGGTTTCTGGACGTCGAGGCTGTGGAATCTGGCGATGAGTCTGATGAGACAGATGATGGCTCGGAGGATGGATTTGAGTTCGAGTCGTTCCCGCAATTCACCCGTCTACCGCTCGAGCTTCGTCAACGTATCTGGGATCTTCGTGGCAGACAGACAGCGACGTGTTCACGGGAATTCGCAACATCGCCCTCGACCTTGAGGGCACAGCCGAGCACCAATATGAAGATCTACTTACTGCCGAACGTCCGCACTGGCCTAATTTGCAGTCGACGTATTTCGTCACACAAGCGATTACACAAACGAGAAGTCTGCGGTGGTGTGGGTCCGATGCAGTCCAGACATACCATCTTCAGGTGGAGAGCTGGATACGGGCCTGGGTGAAGACTACGAAGCCATCTACTGCTGCCTCAAGGCAAACGCACGCGCCTCATTTGGCCACGAGGAGGATGTAGACAATGGTCCTCACGACGACGAAGGTGCAGACAATGATACTCACGTCGACGAAGATACAGACAATAATACCGACAAGGCTTCGCTCGGCCAGACATGTTCTGTCAAGATAGGAGAGGAAGTCATATGGCCGATAGTGGTATTTGATTTCGAGGGCTCGGGTGTGCACCGGTACGACAAGCTCAGGGAGCTCTACCCAGCTGACGGCAATTGGGAGGCGGTCGAAGATTGGCAATACGATGAGTTTTCGGGGGATGAAGACGATGATGTATCCCTGAATACGAAAGCGAAGGCATCGATGATGGCTCGATCGACGAGGATGAACATTCGGAAGACGAAGATGACTTGCAGGTCCTCGACGGCGACTCAGAACAAGAATTCGATACCTCTGTTTTCAATGGTTTCTCGCCAGAACCCGAGGACCTTGCCGCTGCGGTTGAGCCTGCCAACTTCTCTAGCGTCGAACCTGAATCTGCCCGCTTCTCCAGTGTCGAGCCCGAGTCGCCTGGCCAGAGTGATGCCGAGGCGAGTGATACATCAGATGAATCCTCGCGCAACGCTCAAAGACCAAGACGCCGTGTGCTAAAAGACTCTGACGATGAGTCTGAAGACGATGGTGATGACGCGGAAGCAACGGCGGCCCAGCCTTCAACGCGCCGTAAAAGGGTCGTTATGTCAGACTCGGAGGAGGATGAAGCGGTTATGGTCGACGATGAAGAGCAGACTAAGCCAAGCAAGCGCCGCAAACGCGCAGTCATGTCAGATTCCGAGGATGAGGATGAGGAGGAGGAGGCGATGGAGGAAGATGTGATCGACGAAGAAGAGCAGGCTAAACCAAGCAAGCGTCGCAAACGCGTTGCAACGTCGGACTCCGAGGACGGAGAGGTCACATCACGATCAAACAAGCGACGGAGACGGATAGCTATGCCAGAATCAGACGACGATGACGATGACGAAGACTCGGCAACGGAACAGGGCGAGGACGAAAGCGCAAGCGAGGACGATTCGGAAGACGACGAAGAAGAATCGGAAGACGAAAAGCCCCAGAAGAAACCTTCGCTGGCTGAGCGACTGCAGCTCTTCCGCTCCGAAGTACCCGTGGCACCTTCACCCGAGGCCGGCTCCGAACCCGATTCGGACATGGAACAGCTGCGCAATGGCGATTACGATGATCCCTTTGAAGACACCTACGATCATGAAGATGAAGGCGGAGACGGCGCGCTTTCTGAGAACGATCTGCTTCTGGACATGGACGGAGAAGAGGAAGACCCCTACGGCGATGATGACGGCGGCTTTTGATTGACGCGGGACCGATTCACCATGGCGAGCGCATGGATAGCCAGCGTTTTTGGGGGAAGTTTGTAGGATATGTATACTAAGCGACACCGAACATCTGATTGGTAGGCGAGGAGGATGGCAACCGGTGCGGAAGGAGGCTCTTATAGGCTGATACCCAATCTTAATCCCCTTGATATGCCTACATGGTAGTAGGGAGATATCTGTTTACCAAAACGGCCTATGATCATTGACAAAATCGTTGCGTCCTTGATCGCCAAGCAGTCTCTTAACCAACGACCATAATAAAAGCCTAATTATGATATGCACATCTTCAAGGCTGTACATTGGATTGGGCCGCTTTATGACCAGCTGGTGTTTTTCCATCGTCGCATAATGGCAAGTTAAGGGGCTGTTATTGTGGCACATGTGTGATACGGGGAGCTACAGCTTGGCGCTCAATTCTCTTGAGGGAGTCATTGCCTTCGATAGATGCACCGTGGCCAAGCAACAGTGGTATATGCACCACTTGCAATTGCGCATTCATGCAATTAGGTACTTTGCTCGAGCAACAAGAAAGTCAAGATATACTCGTGTTGGTGGAGTATTATATTAATTCATTTTGGGTACCTAATTCGTAAATGCTTCTAATTCGACCGATTCGCCTATTTAGCGTCTATCGCTCACGGCCATAGACTGCAGGCTGCTTGGGCGTGTTGTCCAAGATCTTCTCAATCTCCTCCATGAGCTCGGGGGTCAGCTTCTCGGACAGCTTGACAGACTTGCAGTTGTCTTCGATCTGCTCGACCTTGGTGGCGCCGAGGATGACGGTGCTGACGTTGGGGTTCTTGATGCACCAGGCGAGGGCGAGCTGGGGGCGTTGCCGCCGAGCTTCTCGGCGATGGTGGTGAGCTTGCGGACCTTCTCGATCTTGGCCTTGCCCTCGGGCGACTGGAGCTGCTTGACCGTGTCCTCGAAGAAGGACTTGTTGGTGGCGAAGCGCGAGTCCTCGGGGATGCCGTCGTTGTACTTGCCGGTGAGCAGACCGGAGGCCAGGGGCGACCAGATGGTGGTGCCGTACTGGAACTGCTGGAACAGGGGCTTGTACTCGACCTCGAAGCGTTCGCGGTGGAAGGCGTTGTACTGGGGCTGCTCGACGACGGGGGCGATCAGGTTGTACTTTTCGGCAATCTGGGTGGCCTCCATGATCTGGGTGGCGGACCACTCCGAGGTGCCCCAGTAGTAGGCGAGGTTGAGGTTGCGGATGACCTGGGTGAAGCCCTCGACGATCTCGCGCATGGGGGTGGCGTAGTCGGGGCGGTGGGCGAAGACGATGTCGACGTAGGGCTGCTGCATGCGCTCGAGCGAGCTCTTGAGGCCCTCGACGACGTGCTTGCGGCTGAGGCCGCGCGTGTTGGGCTCCTTGCGGCCGGTGCCGAAGAAGACCTTGGTGGTCAGGACGTACTCGTCGCGCGGCCAGCCGAGCTCCTTGAGGGCCTGGCCCATCTCGACCTCGGACTCGCCGTTGGCGTACGTCTCGGCCGTGTCGAACGTGTTGATGCCGTGGTCCCAGGCCGTCTGCAGGCACTTCTTGACAATCTCGCCCTTCTGGGTGCCGCCGTACGTCAGCCAGCCGCCCAGGGACAGCACGCTCACCTTGAGGCCGGTGGGGCCCAGGTGGCGGAACTGCATGTCCTTGGGGTCGAACATGGACTTGACGGCGGGCATCTTGCTGGTGGTTGTGGCGGTAGTGTGTCTAGTTAAAGAGGTACTGAATGTGCGGATGGAGTTGGCAGTGAAGAGGCGACGATGCATATACAAGATGGTGGGCAGGTTGTTTGGGAGTCCGGGACAAGAAGAGGAGGGAGAGGGAGTGAGGGGTTTCTCCTGGCTATATAGGCCTCTGAGCCTTTTCCTACCGTGGCAGCGTGGACTGTTTACGTATCATCCCGCCTGCCTGCCCTGCCTACTTACCTCTTCTGCAAGGTGCATACCCACACATGCACAGATGTTTTGGATCTTATCGCCTTCCTAACTGGATATGGGGTAGGTAGGCAGGATGAGTGTCATGGTAGTACATAGTAGCAAACTGTCCGCACGCCGTACGCAAGTGGATAGGTAGCATGGGTGGCAGCTATAGTGTGTACGTACGACGTACATGACAAATATACAGAGAAATTGAGTCGTGACGCAACTTCTTCTGTTTCCCGATCGGAATTGCCTACCACCTACGTCGCCAGTTTTTACCCCGCGCTCAGAAAGCTATGGCAAGCTATGGTGGGGCCGGGCTCTACTTTGCTATCCCAGATGTGGCTTTGCTAACAGTCGAGTGTTCAAGTGTCTCCATCATAGGATCGTCGTCGGAGATAGTCAATGTCTTGCAATATTCTAGAGGTCTGAGGTGATAGGTCCGATGCTGACAAATTGGTATGCTAGGTAGTGTTGAAGTTAGGTACGTTGCATCAATTGGAAGCAAACCGTCAAGTGTTTGCTCTACCTAAGTACTTCTTAGATGCCCTCATCAATTAGCGCCCCTATGTTCGGCGTTTACCTCAAGGATGGTGCACCTAGCTATGTAGTGCCCTAAAGTTAGATACTGCAATGCCGGTTGTTGCAAGCGCCTGCCGATTCGTTACGTGAGAAACCATCGAATGCAATATCAACGTCACTGTAACAGCCACAAGTCGTCCCGGGAGTCACGCCTCCGTTCGGATATGCCCGAACCGAATGCAGGTGCAGCCTCCTTGTGCTGGAAAGGTACCACTACATACATGTAAACAGGAGTGAGTCGCCGAAGCCTGGGTCGACCTGCATCCGACACGTCGGGGAAAGAGAACATTAGGTACCCAAATCCCGCCTTGACTGGCTCACTGGCCGGCAGTTGGCTTCGTTACCAAGACACACTATCTTGTGCGTAAAGCTTGAGTGGGCTGTTGCGCGGGCCCCCCTTTTAAAGCCGGTAACCCCGTTCCTGGGGAGGAAGGGGCCAGCGTGAAGTTAGGTACCTTACATGTAGCCAAGCCATACCGCCGTTTGAAAGTGACAAAGCTGCCGCAGGTTATCTGACTCACAGAAGCTGGTCAATTAATTAACGGCAATGGCATGCGAATATCACCTATCGCCGACAAGAAGTTTGGTTCTCCCCGTAGCATGCTCCGATCAAGTTTGTGGTAGTTGACGGGCAACGACTCGTAGAGTCGCATAAGGTGAATTGAATCAAGTATATTCATCTGTACTAGAGCGATGCTTGATCAGACCCATTTAAGAACTGGTCCGTCTGCCTATTTAGAGATGCCAGATGAAGCCGACCAAAGTCTTGGTGGAAGACTATGCTGCCTCGTTTTCCTCCTATATGCATCCGCATTGCCTTCTGCTCCGGGTGCCTGACGACTCAGATTGCGCTCGGCCCGCACGTTACTCCGCGTCATCGACGGGGGCGACTTCGATGGGCAGCTTCCGCGAGCCATTCAAGCCCGGGCCCCAGTAATCATGTTGCCACGGGTCGCACGTGCAGTTCGCGAGACAGTCCGGGGAATCGGAGGTCAAGTGGCCGCTGAAACAGCGAGTGTTGTTGTAGTACCTGGAATACACATCAGTATGTACTTGTTTGAGGAGTGTGCTGGAAGATAATGGTCGTCGGCTATGGGAGGGTTGCATAGTCCACCGAAAGGAGGCAGTGTTGCCAACGACAGAACACGAAAGAAATGAAAGAGAGGCACATGGGATTCTAGTGAATATATTCGACCGGTTATGGGCTGTGACTCACCAGCAGACGAAGGACTTGACGTAGGAACCGTTGCAGTTGATGACGTATTTGTCCCTGGGGCCCATTGCAGCACGCTGGGGGCAGGTGCGGGTGCAGGGGCAGTAGCACTGTCGACATGGAGCTTGGCCGCCTCGGCGACCATGGCTTTCACCTCGTGGAGGATGGGCTGGGTTGTGGGATTGTCGGGCGTGCCCGTGGTGGAAGTGGTGCCGACCACCATCATGACCAGCATGACCAGGAACGAGATGGCGAGGTACTGCCAGCTGTTTGTTAGACCATGCCACGTGGTTGTTCTTGAAGTTCAACTAACCTTCATCGTGTTTGATGCAGCTGTGTAGCTCGAGTGTGGTGTGGACAACGAGAAGAGGAATGTTGACCGAACCGTAAGGTTGGCAATGGGGATTTGGCAAAGAGGGAACGGCTCGCATTGGGATAACCGACTCGCAATGGAGTAGCTGGGTTCAATGGGATAGCTGGACACATATCATTCTGAACGTAAGACAACTCTGACTCCCAATGCTGGTAGATGACGTACAGAATATATAACCATCGGTGAAAGACTGCTTGCTTGTCATCCAACATCGATATGGTATATTGATCTTGTCAATATTGCGTCGCGGTCATCAGCCCAAACGTCCCGTTTAATTTCCCCTTTACAGCCCTCAAAAGCGGATCAACTTCCTACCTGCCCTTTCTTCAAAAGCAAGATGTCTCTATTGTATGAAACAGCTATTAATTGTCTATTAGTATAAGTAAACATAGTTGGTTGCGAACAGACGCGTGTCCTTGTCGTGATGTATGTCGATGTTTAGCAGGTCATCCTTTCGGCTTAGTAGTGACCTCCTCCATCTCCTCCATATCCACCATCCATCTCGTGTACTGGTCCCGACTGCCACCCCATGTGTGGCTGGTACGTGTGGTCAGGCGGAGCTACATGGCCATCTCCATGGGCCTGACCCGGTGCTTCATGAAGTGGCTGCCCATATGCTTCGGGCACAGGGGGATGAGTTTGAGAAGATGCTCTATGGTTTCCCTGGAGTTCTGGATGCTGCCATGCCATTGGTGTCGACGAGAGCTCCGGTTTGAGTGGTGAGTAATGGCCTTCTCCATGCGCATATACTGGAGAGACATTGTCGGCGCGCGGTGGCGAAGCCGGCTTCAGCGAGCTGATACTTGGGCTTCCGGCTTCCGGCATAACAGCGACTACGGTACTGTCGAGTTCGGGCTTCCCAGAGCCATTGTCTGGTGCCGTCGTAGGATTATGGGTGGCCTCTTCTTGATTTCCACCCTGCGCATGGCGGCGCCGCCACATAAAGTAAAAGAGGACCGCGCCAATAGCACCCAGCCCAAGTATAACGCCAACGGCAGCCGAAGCAATAATAGTCACGTTGGACTTGGTTCCTTTGGACGCATCTGCGCTGCTGCTGTTCGAGCTGCTGGGGTTCGCATCGGTGCCGGTGGGGCGTGGGCCGGAGCCGCTGCCAGTTCGACCCGGGGGCGATGTTTGTTGCACTGCTTGGTGAGTAAACTGAAGTGTTCCGCGAGTGGGATTGACGTACCTGACTCGGTGATACCTGATGGGGTTACCAGCCCTTTTGCGGCACTGCAGTAGATGTCCCATACCCTCAAGGCTGAACTGATATCTGCTGATGCGGTTTGATCACAGGAGTCCCTTACACCACTTGTGATTATTGCGGATACCAGACTTGGCATACCCTCTTTGATACACGCGCAGGACGCCAACGCTTTGGGGCCTGAAGGACAAAGGTCGTATGTTTGCTGGAAAATGCAGGGTCAGATCCGATGTCTACACAACCCGGTTTTTTTTTCTTACGCTTAATACGCCAGATGACAGTGCTGATTGGGCGCATGGTGCGAGAGATTTGTATTCGGCCATCCCGGTCACATAATACGTCACTGAAAAGAATGGTGAGTAGATCATTCTACTATGGGGTTAGAAAGGGGCTCTTACTATCACCTGGCGGATCCGAGGGGATAGGAAACGAAGTGGTGCCGTTGTTAAGGGCGCAATATGCGGCGAACAGAGCTTGCGCTGACGATACATCGGCGGTGTGGGCTGAGCAAGACGACTTGGCCGACGTATTGATGGCCTGGCTTACTCTCAGGGAGTTTTGGTTCTTGTTGCAGACACAGGGGGCCAGAAGGCTCGCATCGGTAGGGCAAAGATCGTACGTCTGTAGCTTGTTAGGCTCCTGAATGTTGCTTTGGGTCTCATGTCACGAACCATACTCCTTTTGTCAAGTCAGAAAATGGCACCGAACGAAGGCATACCAATATGGCGCGATGCGAGGTTCGGGTAGAGACTTACATAACGTTTAACGACACCGCAGACGCAGCGCAAGGCGCCAGCTCGGCCCATTCGGGAAAGTCCATAATGTATTGCGACACCGGCTGTGTTGGCTTCGGGAACGGCGTGATGTTTGCTTGATTACAGTAGGCGGCGTATGCCCTTGAGGCGCTGGCTTGGTCATCCGTCGCAGTCGATCCACAGCTGTAGCTTACGGATTTCGAGATGCCGGACTGTACTGTCGAGGGTATACTGCCCTTGGAACAGACGCAGGACTGCAAGTCGGTGACGGCCTGTGGGCAGGCAGAGTAGGTCATTGACATGATATTATAAGACAGAGCCGAGGCAGCACAGGGTGCCTAAATCTGTTAGTCTTGCACCATCAACGCGAATGAACAGATAGCAATGCCGATTAGACGTTGTAGTATAAGAGTTGCTCCAATGATCTCGTGGTAGAATATCCCAGCCGCAGACGACGAACTCCAACAACAAGTGGTACCTAACTCACCAACTCCGTGAATATTGTCAGGTCTGTCACGTAGACGACATCGGTAGCAGCCGCCAACCATCCGCCCATTGCCAGCCATGATAGCCAGGTGCTGCTAGAGATCCGCATGTTTTCGAGAACCTTTACTATGGTCACCAACCGACCAAGATTGCAGAATCAGGTGCCAACTATACGGAAATAGTTCCAAGGGGATATCGCAAGATGGTAGAAAACCAACAGGAGCCCGCTGCGAAGAGGTTCACTCTTAGGTCGGCAGGCAGAGAACCAAAGAGGGAAAGTCTCGCAATCTTATGAGGGGACGCCATTCGAAGCATTCGATTCTTGGCGTCCCTCGAACGGCATCCCGCAAATGACTACTGCGATGTCTGCTGCCTCCTTAGCGCGTGGAGTCGTGAACCCCTGGCAGCTGAAAAAAATACGCCCATCATCGAGCGGGAAGCCAGACCTGCCCCATCTCGGCCAGACCAATCTGGGCAAAGCCAAAGCGAAGCGCCATGGTAGCCCCCGCTGATATAACCGAAGGGTTGAGCGATCATCGGATGCGTTATTCCTTCGTGAGGGTTTCTCTAGGAATCGATTATGCATACATAGACTCGGCGCATAAATGCCCGTCTTCTCGACATGACTGTTTGCGTACGGCTCGACGACACCTCGCGGACTACGGTAAGAAGATGATTTGGGTACTCCTAGGCACGCACACCTTCAATCACGGGCAGGAACGCGCCGGCTTGCCAAGACTCCAGCGTAGGGTGTTGTGGTATTAGACTTTGGGAAATAGCTTATTAGTCGAATTGAGCATAGCCCAGGCGCAGAATTTACATGTAGCTGTAGAGTAGTAGGTAGTGGTAGATTGTACGAGTCCAAATAACGGCTACTTGTGGTGGCGTCGTTGGGAACACAACTTAGAGGCATTCCTAGTGTACAAGCAGATAACATATCATTTTGGCGGTAGAAATAGTAACGTGGGAAATATCCTCCACAGCCATGAAATTCATCTCGGAGTCGCATCCTCCTGGAAACGAGTGCTACAGTCGCTAACATCAGATACCATAGCGGAAGGATTCCGCATCATACCTTCCTTGCATTGCACCTTCGAATCGAATCACACATGTAGGTAAGGTTAGTACGGAGTAACTTGGTTGGAGCTAAGACCCACGCTCGTCTAACCAGTGCTCTATCAAATTCTCTGGAGAGCATGCTCGTCTTGCACATTCAGCCGTTGATGTTTCTCAAGCAAGTTCTCTTGTGCCGCCCTTTTTGAGTTTGATCAATTCTTTGAACCCCCAATTTGTTCTGTTGTAACTCCTACCAATCTGAACGGTCTTCATCGAGGCTTGAAGTCGTCAATTGAATCAAGCGAAGTGCCAGCACCAAAACAGACGATTTCGAGACATGTCACCTTCGTGGTCCCAGTCTGCCTACATCTGGCACGCCGTCATCGAGACTCCAGCAGCTCTCAGTTTCATCTTAACCCCAGAGAAACAGTTGCCTGGATGCTCGCCAGCAGCAGGCCTGATCTTGAGGCAATATGGTGGTCTATTGCTTTCCACCGTACTATTATCCATTGTGATGCTGGTTTCTCCAAAGGGGTTTCGTCGACATAACGGTCTCTTTGCCGCTGCGCTTGGCAGCTACCATCTCTGGCCCGTCTATCGCGCTTATATGCGTCTCACGTCCGACGTGGGGGGCGACGTAGCTGCCCCGTCAGCTCTGGGCGGCCCAGCTGTGCATATGGTGGCGCATTTGGTTGCTCTCTCATTGTTCTCGGTTGCGGCCCTCTGTTGAAGGCCACCATGATAGCGATTGCCAGCGATTGCGGAGAGTAATGGCGTATATGCATGCCCTCATTCATTACTTATCTTAGACCTCAGGCGAGATCGCATACTCACAATCAAGAATTTGCACTGCTGTATGTAGTACAGAGCTTTTCCACTGGCCGGTTTGCCTATGAGACCGAAAACCTTCGAACATTACCTACATAGCCAGTAATATGAGGAGCATTCAATGTTCGATACCCGTTTACGTATTGTAGCCATGCTGTTTCCCAGATACCTACGTCATTGTAGCTATGTTATCTGACGGAAATGTCCAGTTCATTGTGAGAAAGGAAGCCATTGACTGTAGGGAACCCATCTTGGCCAATCAAGTGTACAACAATTTGAGGCCCAAATCTTCAATTATTCCAGCCTACTTGAGGTAACAGGCCGGTGATGTACGGTTGCAAGCAACGTCGGTCATAGGTAACGTCTGGCCTGAAAATTGGGGAGGTTGGCATTTGATGGAAAGGCAAGTGGGCCTGGGCCAACCAACAGCAGACCAGGTGCCAGGCACAGGCGCTAGTTGTTTAAGGTTAGTGCGGTCAAGCTGTCCATCAGTCTGGTGTCACCATTAATCTGGTAAGTACTCCGTACCAAGCACCAAGTAAGCAAGGAGCAACAACAGCCTTGCCGTTGCAGCAGTCCAGTCGCGCCTTCCCTTCCGAAAACAGAGCATTGAGTTGGAGCTCAGTCAACCTTCAAAGGAATTTCTCATCTCTTTGGACTTTTGGCGACTGGCCATTTCCTTCGCACCCACCACCTTTCAGTCGGCCAACCTCGATCTAGCCGCTTGTTCTGGTCGGCAGGTTTTACGCGACTGCCATTCCTTTCACCTAGTTCTTTTCTTTTTGTTCTCGCGTGTTCCGACTCTCCGCCAGGGATAGCAAACCTTTCTGTTTGCACTGCTGCGTGGGGCCTGCAACCCTTCCATCGCGACAAACCATTCTGCATCACACTTACCCAACGTTGTTTTTTCGATCCGACCTTGTTCCCATCGACTGCCCATGACACCAAGCTCAGCCGCTCGACATCGATAAGATGGCCGCCGCCGACGTCGATATCGGCTACCTGGCGGCCCATCTGGGCACGCCAGAGGACACTCTGATTTCGGTCACCACCAATCCGACCGCCGATCTCGTCAACGCTGTCTTGGCTGCTGTGATGACAAAGGCCCACGAATACGATGGCTTGTACTCGCAGAAGCTGCAGCTGGAAGTGGAACTTGAGACGAATGTTCGAGGTGCCGAAGCTCAGCGCGATCGCAGCAACGAAACCGCCAAAAAGGCGCTCAAGGATGTCGAGGAGATCCGCGAGAAATTGAAGCAGGAAGGTAAGCTACACCGCAAACACATAGCCAAGCCAGCAGCATATCCGCATTTGCGCTTCTGCAACCTGTCGAAATCCCACTTCACCGCCGACTCGAAACTAACGGTATTTTTACAGAAACGACCCGGCAGAGCCTGGAAAACGAACTTCACTCTGTGAAATCATCGAGCAGTACTTCAGCCGCCGAAGTCGAGACCCTGCGCGCCCGCATAAGCTCCCTGGAGCTTTCAAACCGTGATACTCTTGCCATAATCGAAACGAAGAACAAGGCAAACGACAGTCTTTCGCAAGAGCTCCAGGCGCAGCACCAGAAGAACCTGAAGCTTGCGCAGGAGCTTGCGACCTTGCAACAGTCCATCCAGTCAGCTCAGGCTGCTGCTACTACCGTGAAATTCCGAGAGCAGTCCCTTCAACAGCAGCTGGTAATGGCGCAAAGCAGTGCCGATTTCTACGAGAACGAGACAAAGAAGAAGCAGGAAGAGGCGCTGAAATACCGAAAGGAGAAGGGCGCACGGTTGAGCGAACTCCAGAACAAGGTCAACGATCTGACTGGCGACCTTGAAGCCAAGACACGCACCGAGCAGCAACTCCGCAAACAACTCGAGCAGGCTCAGAACAAGACCGAAGAGGTTCTTTCCACGTTGCAGCGTGAGAGAGAATCGTTTGCGCGCAAAGAGCAGGCTTACAACCAAGATCTTGAGTCTCAGAATCGACTTGTGCAGATGAAAGAGGAGCTCTTCCAGAGCCAGAAGAAGCGATTGTTGGAGGTCGAGTCAAGAGTTGACATGGTCAAGAAGGAGGGCGAAGATGCCGTTCGGAATGCCCATGCACAGTTGGCACAGGCTCAGCAGAACTACGACCAAGCTACCTCGGAAATGGAAAGCCTGCAGGCCGAGGTTGCGCGTCTCCAAGAGTCTGTGCAAGAAGCCACCTCTCCTGCGCCTCCCGGCTCGGCTCCCCAAACCCCTCGGCCCATGAACGGCTCCGTATACGGACGTCCCAGCTCGCCGTTTGGAACACCGGGTTCTGTTAGAAAATCCACGACTTCGGCCACACAAGCAATTTCCGAGAACGCCACCTTGAGAAACCAACTTTCAAGTGTACGATTCGAGAACCAAAAGCTTCGCGAGGAGATCGACGACATGATGAGCCAATTGGAAGCCAAGATACCCGAGATAGATGAACTGTCCTCCGAGAACGTTCGTCTGCAAAAGGAGATCCAGAATATGTCTCACCTCTCCGACGAAAGCTTCAAGGAGCGAGACGTTGCGAAGAAGGCGGCCAAGAAAGCCGAGGTTGCCTTGTCTAATGCCCAAGTTGAGGGAAACATCATTCGCAGCCAACTGAGGGACCTGAGTGCCCAATTGCAAATGATGATCTTCAACTTGGAGCATCGCGACCAGGAACTGACACTCGAAGAGACTCTGCAACTCCAACGTATCGCCCGAGCCGATGGTTTCACTAATGAGGAAATGTCCGATGTTGATACTCTGGTCACCGAGCGCTTGGTCGTGTTCCGTGACGTGAAGGACCTGCAAGAGAAGAACCAGGAACTCCTCAAGATCATTCATCAGCTGTCTGAAGAGATGAAGAACGACGCGGAGGCCTCAGAAAAGCAACAAGCCATCGAGGATCGCAACGAGAATGTCCGATTGAAAGAACAGATCAAGGAGTTTGAAGACCGTCTAAGGACTTTTGCTGCCAGAACTAAGAGCATCATGTCGGAGCGAGACATGTTCCGTCGTATGGTGGAGGAGCGGGTATCAGCTGAGGAGATGTCGTCTGCCTTGGGTAGAGACAGCAACGTGCTGGCAAGCATCGAACAGAACTCTGTCGCTGGCGAAGATACCTCCGACTACACGACTCTGCTCAGAGACCTTCAACAAAACTTCGACGCTTATCGCACTGAGCAGAGAATCGACCGAGAAACATTGAACAAACAGCTCAGCGAACTTTCTGCCACAAAGAATTCCCTGCAGCTTGAAATCGCCAAGACCCAAAGCCAGCTTTCTCTCTCCCAGGAGCGATTCAGCATCCTACAAGGCAACTTCGAATCTGCCCAGAGTGAGAACAGGGAGTTGCAGAAGAGGCTCGAGGCACAAAGTGAGTCCGCCGCCAAGCAGGATAAACGGACACAGGAAGCTATAGAGGAGTTGGTTGGGCTCAAGGGTCAACTGGAAAGCACTCGCAGCGAGGCTGCAAACCTTCGAATGGAGAAGAACTGGTACCAAGGCTCGAAAGAGCGACTGGAAAAGGAGAACGAATCCCTCAGCGAGGAGAAGTCCCGTCTCAATGGTCTACTTGCGACACACGAGAACCTCAGGAATGAGCGCGACATCAGCGAGGCGGAGCTCAAGCGTCGCTCCCAGTTTGAGATTGAAGCTCTGCAGACCGAACTTAGCTCTCTCAGGAAGAAATTGAGCGACGAACAAGAGGAGAACAAGAAGCTGCAGCAACGCAAAGAGTACGACACGCAGCAACTTCAGAAGCGCATCGATGAGCTTTCAACCAACCTCAGCAAGATCCGCGAAGAACTCGTTGCCACCAAGACGACGAAGGACAACCTCCAACTGCGCAATGACGAGTTGACGATCCAGCTGAACAGCGCCGCCGAGAAAGCCGAGCGACTTCAACCCCGTCCCACCCCCAGACCAGGTACTGCCGCTGCCGGTACGGACCAGACAGGTGGACTGGATGCAGACGAGCGTATTCAGGAGCTTATTCACGAGGCTGCTGACTTGAAACGCGACCTTGAGTTAACGAAATCACAGCTGGAGAATGCCAGAATCCAAAATGAGGAATACAAGGAACTCACTGAAGCCGTCGAGGAGGATCTGCGCACTATAACGACCAGCCAGGACGAATATGCTGCAAGCATGGATGCACAGCTGGCCGCGAAGGATGGATCGATCAAGGAGCTCCAGCAACGCATAGAAGAGATATCCGCCGAACTTGCTAGATCCAACGGCGAGTTATCTACTCTCCGCGATTCGCAGAATGAAGTGGCGCAACGCTTCCAGGACGAAAAAGCCATTTTGGATGAAGAGATCAAGCGCCTTAAGGACCAGGAGGCCAACTACAGCGAGACTGCCCGTTACCACCAAGAGGACTTACGAACACAGGCAGAGATTGCCAGTAACGCACAGCACGCTTACGAGAACGAAGTCACCAAGCATGGAGAGACAGCGAAGTCTCTGTCTACAACCCGCGAGCAATACAACCAGCTGAAGACGCAGGTAGCTACGTTGCGAGCCGAAGCAGAGTCGGCTCGCGCTACTCTTCTGCAGAATGAGAGCGCTTGGGATGATGGTCGTAAGAGGATGGAACGAGAGCTTTCTGAGCTGCGGAGTAGGCATGATGGAGCGGATGCGCAGAATAAGTTATTGCATCAACAACTCGACAGCGTTACGTCTCAAGTTGCGGCATTACAACAAAACCGTGCAGCACTTGGCGATTCGCTGGAGGCCATTGAAGCACAGCCATCTTCATCCTCTGAAGCTCAACTACGCGAGCTTGCTAGCTATCTTCGCCGTGAGAAGGATATTTTGGAGGTCCAGTACGATCTCAAACTGAGCGAGGCCAAGCGTTTGCAAGAACAGCTGGACTACACCCAGTCGCAGCTTGACGAGGCTCGACTGAAGCTCGAGCAAGAGCGACACAGCAATTCCGATAGCCAACGCGCGTCCATGTCCCACAAGGATCTCATGAACAAACTGGAAGAGCTGAATGTCTACCGGGAGAGCAACGCTGTCCTGAGGGAGCAGGCCCGCAAGGCCGAGGAACAGCTCACAACGAAGACGACAATGATCGCCGAATTGGAATCCAAGATTCAACCTCTGGAAGCGACAATCGAGGAATTGCAAAGCCAACAGTCATTCAAGGAAGCCGAGATCAAGCAACTGCACGAAGACCGGGATCGCTGGCAGAAGCGAACCGAGGATATCTTGGCCAAGCATGGGCGCACTGATCCCGCCGAAGTCGAGGAACTTAAGCAATCCGTCACCGCTTTGGAAACAGAAAAGACTGCGCTGCAAGAAGCCGAGTCCAAACTCCAGGAGAGAGTGCAGGAGCTTGAGAAGGAAGTCGGGGAGAGCGAAACCAAGCTCAGCAACAGGCTGGCACAGCAGAAGGAGAACTTCGCAAGCCAGTTCAAGCAGAGGCTAAACCAGGCGAGGCAGGAGAAGGCCACCATCGAGTCCGAACGAGATAATCTTCAGAACCAGCTCCAGGACGCCAACTCTCAGCTGTCATCGACACGAGAAGAGCTGGAATCCGAGAAGAAGGAGCGCCTGGCTGCTGCAGAGCAGATCAAGAGCTTCCAGTCCCAGGTACAGTCATTACAAGAAGAGGCATCACGAAGCAAGGATCCGGCACCACCAGCTGCCAACGATGCACCCACGGCCGCGGAAGAGGGTGTTGCTGCCAGCACCGAGAACACTGCGGAGCTCGAGAGACAACTCGCTGAAGCCAGATCCGAACTTGAGAGCGTCAGCACTCAAAAGGCTTCTATCGAGCAAGAACTCGAGGCCGTCCGCAGTCAGCTGGAGGCTACCATTTCCGAGAGAGACCAGGCATTGGCTCAAGCGCAAGCTGGTACATCTGATACTGATGTAAATATGGAGAACGGCGGTGCTCCTGCTCCCTTGTCCGATGCTGAGCGACAGGCACTCGAAAAGAAGATCGAGGAAGCAGAAGCCAAGGCAGCTGAGCTCGAAGCCAAGGCTCGCGAACTGGAAGAGAACGAGCAGGCCCGACTTCATCAGCGAAGTGAGAAGATGAAGACCCAACTGAACGCCAAGCTGAAGGAAAAGGCTGCTCAAATGGACGAAGAAAGGGAGCAGTTCAAGCAGGAGAAAGACAAGCTACAGGAGCAATTCAAGCTGCAATTGGAGCAGGAGAGAAAGATATGGGAGGTTGAGCAGGGTTCGACTCTAGCTGACACCAAACCACCTGCCACACCATCGAAAGCACCCGTGCCAAGCACTCCCAGCGGAACGCCTGCGATACCCGCTAATCTCGAGAACGAGGCGGAGGTTCGGGATTTCATCGCCAAGAACCCAACAGTGAAATCCATCTTGGCGAACAACATCAAGTCGAAGATCGCCCAAGAGACTAAGAAGCTCAAGGAGGAATGCGAACAGATGCATGTGCCAAAGGCCGACGTTGACGCTAAGATTGTTCAGGCCAGGGAACAAGCACAGAAGCTGGCACAGTCGAAATCCACTTTGCAACTGAACATGGCTGACAACAAGGTGCGAGCTGCCACCGCCAAGCTGTCTGTGGTGGAAACGGCCGCCAAGGAGACACCTCAACGCCCCGTCGTCGAGGTTTGGGATCTCGCCAAGGTTGCAAAGGCGCCCCCACCAGCGCCCAAGCCGGCGGCACCGGGCGTTGCAGCGCCTGCTGCATCATCGTTGCCTTCGGCACCAAAGGCACCATCCGGTAAGTCAAGAGCTCCACCCAGAATTGACTCGATTCTTACTAACGCGAATATAGCACCCGAATCAGCCCCTAACGGCGCACCATCCCAGGCAGCTAAGCCTGCTGCTGGTTCATCGTTGCCCAAGCTTGCCCCGGCTTCGGCCCCAGCTCCGGCGCCTACCAATCCTTTCGCGCCTAACTCTAGCACTGGTCCGCCATCTTCGCTGCCGCAGCCTCCACCTGCACAGCCGAAATCGAACATTCCCGCGCCCGGCGTTCAGACGAGGAGTGGGCTCCGACAGCCAAGCGGTCCCTACCAAGCACCTCGGGGCGGTGCTGCCAGAGGTGGCCGCGGTGGAAACCGTGGTGGATTGCAAGGCAGAGCAAGCTTGAATGCAGCTGCCGGCGATTTCCGGCCCGGCGACAAGAGACCTCGTGGAGAGTCTGACGCCGCGGGTGCTGGCGCCAAGAGGCAGAGGGGCGGTGGCCCTGCCGGTCAATAGAGCTCCCGGCCTGGTGACCACTCCAATACCGACTTGCATGCTGATAGACTGAGACGGTTTTCGAGGGGCGAATAGGTCGGACTGGCTTTGGAGAGAGAAAACGAGATGTATACACATTATGTACTATGACGGTTGACAAGAAGAAAACTTCACGGGTTGATTTCGTTGTTTCTGTTGAAAAATGAGAAGGCGGTCAAGTGTGGTTCAGAACAGCAAGCAGGCACATAAGTCTGTCTTGTGTGCGACATGGAGTTCAGGTTGCTATTTGCTGACATGCAGCGCACGCTGCGGTGGAAGTGTTGACATAAATAAAAGGTTTCTTTGTTGTATACATAGCATAGTCTAATTAGTCCCTGAATTGCTCACAAGGGTCCTTGTACGCATCTCTTGTCCAACGTGCTACCGCATCCCCCTCCTACCTAGTATTGTAACAAAACCGTCTTCGTCTTGCTGCTCCTAGTCAGCACTGCCTTGGTGTTCTCGGCAGCTTCCGCCATGCCGCTACTCGTCGCCGTGCCGCCCCCTACCGGCACATGCTCAAACCCGTGATACAGCGCCGCCAGAAACGATCCCTTCCACAACGGGGCCTTGTTGGATGTCGCGATCACGGCCAGCAGGAACGCCAGCCCGAGGGCTTGCACCGCGATCGGCAGGGTTAGCCAGGCCCAGCGAACCACTACTACGGTCTCGTAGGTGTAGGTCATCCCGGTGGCCGCCTCGGTTGTTTTGGTGATGTAGATTTGGTTCAGGGCAGCGGCTGTAGACTCCATGACCCGCGAGAGGGAACGTGCTCCTACGCGCTTCAGGATGTCTGAGGTCGATGTCATTTCGTAAAGGGATGGTACAGGAAAGTACGGTACCCTATTGGAGTATATCGGCCCCTCCCAGCTTCCGCTCGAGTTTCTTTCGGCCGTGTAATACATATAGATCTCACTACTCAGTCGTGTAGCGATTTCTTGTGCCAGCAGCCACTTAGTGTCGGTGCAGAATGTCATGGTGGAAGAACTTGAGAGCGAAGTGACGTTGCCATTAGTGACGCGGAAATGTCCCTCCATCGAGACCAAACGGTCTTGACTATTCGGCGTCCAGCACCAGGTCTCGTTGTTGCCTAGTTCTCGTGTTGCGGTGTCGTCTTGATAAAACCTACCATATTCTGACGCGAGGCTCTCCATAGATAGATTCCCTTGGATCATTGACACGTTATATGTCTTTTTGCATAGTGTCAAAACGGCCTGTTCAAGCGATTCCAGGACCAATGACCCCTTCATAACACAGGGGATGCTGAATCGCGCGTGAGCCATAGACAAGAATGGGTTTGGAATATCCATGAACGTTTCTTGCTCGAAGGTAGAGTCAAAGGCCCTGACGGGAGCTAGCATCTCGACTGAAGTTCTACCCATGAACCCACCCTGGCCGCTATTGGAGTAGAACAACGAGTACTTGAGAGGCTTTGATGCCCTCGGGAGGGAGATATTACAGTGAGTGTAGTAGTTCCATGCCTCGTGCTGCAATGCAAAATACTCGAAAGCATTGTCCTCTCGGTCAAACAATACGGGGCAGCTTAATTTGATGTTTTTCAAGTCGGAGACTTTCTCGGACTTGACACACCACTCGAGGGTTTCCACCACGGGCCACGTGCAATTCCCCGTAAGACACTGGGCGCGCCTCGTATACATAGAAGCGTCGTTCCAGATAGCGCTGGTACTGGCTTCAGTGAGATCCTGCCAAGCCTCGCTAGTGGTGTTGAAGTAGAAGGACGGAAAGGTCATGATGGGGAACCTGGCGTCCGCTGAAGGTGAGGGTGCGCTGGGTTCCGACGACAGGTCAATGACCTGCTGCACGAACGGGGCGACGGCCAAGTTCAGCAATGTTACCAATGCGCCCAATGTTGCCAGCGATCGCACCGTTCCGGCAAGAAGGATGCTTAAAGAACCCAACGGTCCACGGCTCGCTTCGTCCAGCAATTCGAAGTGGTGCAGAGGCCGTCGCTGGGCCCGGAACCAGTTCCACTTGACCTGGCCGATGGTGGCGGAGACGGCGTACATTGTCAGGGAGCTCGAGACGGTCGAGAGGGTGGAGATGACGGCGTTCAGGCTCACACCGCCCGGCAGGTCTGGTACTCGGTGGTTGCTAGCACATGAGCTGTGAGTGACTTCCTCGTACTTAGGAGCGAATAAATGGATGAGAGCAACGAGATACAGCTGCTTACTTGAAGGCATTTAGAATAACACAGATGGAAACCGTGCATGCGACCGTTGTTGCCATGGCCAGTATCTCTGTGATCCAAGTATCCCGAGCCCAACGCCTGAAGATCTTCGATTCCTTCTTCAGCGGTACTCTATGCTCATGGGCCGGACTCTCTGCAAAACTTGCAATAGTACTCGCACTGCTGTCTCCCGCTGCACCAACTAAATAAAGAGGATGTAGTCCATTCATGTCTCTGTAGTGACATGAACGTAGCCCAATCGAGCTGGATGGATGGGTATTCTTTGATTGCTGGGTCATGGCTGGCGAGATCTTCAAGTAGGGGTTGAACTCACGACTTATACAGACTGAGACACAGGGTTTTTCATCTGACCGTGGCGGGAAACCAGGCTTTTGTAACCCGATGGCGATTGGTCTTACCAAGGTTCATTTCGACGGATGGGGGCAACGAAATCGGCCCAGGGCCACGCTGAAACTGTATAACCCATCCAAATGCATGCCGCCGAAGCCACCCCCAAATTGAGGGGTCGCTACGAGCGTCTAAGAACGATTCTGGGAAACAGTAGCCAAAGAAAGAAACCGACTCTCAAACTAATCATATTGTATACAATACGTATACCAATCAGATCATCGCCACTGGCCCGGCTCTCTCAGGGGCTGCGCCGGTGAGCCTCGCTAAGCGCTTCAGATAGTGAGGCACGTCCGCCTTGCAGTCTGAGCGGGAGACTCCCTGCATTGGCTGGGCATCCTCATGGCCTCTTTACTATGAGGACTGATAGGAGATCCACTTACATACCCTTACCCTTTCACTGACACACTGATATTTGCTCAGTTGAAAACATGGTCATTACAAGCAATCTCTATTATATGTAGTCTATCCCATTATATATACCTTTTCAAATCATGTTCTGCCTGCCTTGAAATCCAATATGCGACCCTGTTTTCCTCCATTTAGCTTACCTTCCTACTACTAACGCACCCGTAATTGGAACACCTGTTTTGCAAAGCCATGGAAGCGATGTGGGCAAGGCTCGTTGGGACAGTAGTGATCTACTTCGATCAGCTCAACATGCGGGCAAGGACAGTAGTGGTCGTCCCAGCGGCCGTCGGGACGACGGCCGACATCGTGTTCGCAGGGGCAGTAGTGCTCCATCAAGAACTCCTCTTGCCTACGGGGCCGGTCTAAGGAAGAAGGCCCATCGTGCCCGGGTCTGGGTCCGCTACGGCGTTCGGCCTGCTTCCAGAGCTCGAGTATGCGCTCGTCGCCATCGCAGATGTGCCGTCTGGTGCCCACGTCCATCAACCCGGTCGGCGTGGCGTAGTCGTCGGCCTTTACGTAGACGTGGCCGTGCACGGCGACGTGGTCTGCACCGTGGCCAAAGTCCACAGTGATGTGAGCGTCCTTCCTGATGAAGAGCCACTTTTCGAAGTTGCCGTAGTCGTCGAAGGCTGGTATCTTGTTGCCCAGCCTGTCGTAAGCAAACCCATAGTTATGGACCGTCGACCTGATCCTAGCGTGAGTCGCACCTACCATGACCGCAACTCGCTGGACAATATCCTCTATCGCTTCCTTTGCCGCCTGATTGTCCGGTGGGGGAATACAGGTCCAGATGGCCGCAGGGTTAGCCAGCTGACCTGCGCCGACCTGTTCCCCGTACTGCTTTACCTGCTTTCTCACGCCAGTGGGAAAGGGCATTCCAGCATCCCACAAGTTGCTTTCCTGTGCTGTCGTCATAGCCATGTCTGTTGAGTTTTTTTTTCTTATCTGTTTTTATCTTCTTCTTTTATTCGATATTTATAATTGAGCCCGCTCTTACTCAGTGAGTGTGTTTGGTATTGCAATGTTTGGTGTGCTGTTAGGATATGCTACATCTCAGAGAACAGGGTAAATCACAATCTTATTATATGTCTCATGACTACAGGCGTAGTTCTTTGTACATTCTTTAATAGGGACGGTTCAGTCTTTCACAATCGTGCTCTAGTCCTCCAGACTGTGGCTCGAACTCTGGCTGTACGTCCTGTTACAAAGCGACAAAGAGGCCTTATATCCGTGGTATTGGAGTTTCTCGAAAAGAGCACTCCCAGAGACGAAATATTCATCGGTAAGAACTCCTTTGATTAAGAGTGGCCAGATTTCTTGCAGACGAATGCGGACAAAGAGCCCTTGGTTTTGATTTGAGACATATTCTTTGTCTCGTTTATCAGCGGTCCATCGAGGCGCTCCTGATCCTGACAAGCTCTGTTCCGTAGCATTTTGCACAATCACATCAACAGAAGTGTTTTGCAAAGGGCTATCGCGTTCTAGGCTTGGGCGTTTGCGTACCCAAGCGAGGCGTGGTATAAGTTCTTGGGGGAAAGCTTTTGACTTCACACGCTCGTTTGGGTTTTCCCTGGAAGCAGACCCGCCGAAGCGAAGATGGATCGTCGACGATCTCCATCATCGGGAAGAGCCAGCAGAAGACGCCAGTACCGCCGTCGCAGTAACGACTGCCGAGAGAGCAGAAATCGGCGTGACACCTCCCGCAGTTATGGGCACCGGTACCACCGACATCGTTCTGATCCGTGGCGCTATGACAGGGACCGGGATGAAGAAGAGCCAAGTGTTAGACCCGCGGCCGTGATAGATCGACGTGAGCAGCGGAGAGCAAATATTCGCAGGTGTGAATGTTGCCGAAGCTTCTGGTATGACTATTTCCGACGTCACTTCGGAATCCGCGACGGCGAGAGAAGACGCCGCGGCGAAGAGCCTTCTCGAGATGAAAGACGTCGGCCGCGTCGGAGACAAAGTCCAAGCCGGGACAGAAGCTCATCGCCCCGCGGCCGTGAAACCGAATCCCAAGGCCCGATGTACCGGTACATCCCTGGAGAAGAGCTGGAACATGAAGACAAAGAGCGATATAGACCGGGTGGGTTCCATCCCATCATGCCTGGCGACCAGCTCGGCTACCAAGGCCGGTACAAAATTGCCAACAAGCTCGGTTGGGGCTACGGGTCAACCGTGTGGCTATGCAAAGATTTGGACACGGACTCATGGCGGGCAGTCAAAGTGTTGCAAGCCAACGGCTCAGACGAGGAGAACACAGAGCTCAAGATCTTCAAATTGTTAGAGCATGTGGACCGCGACGAACTGGAGCGCCATCATATAGGACTGCCCGAAACATACTTCTGGCAAGAAGGTCCGAATGGGAGGCACCTTTGTTTTGTATCGAAGCTGGTGGCAGCCATGGACTTGGGTCCTCCATCTGGCTACGGCCAGCATAGCCCTACTATGCTAGTCGATCTGTGTTTCCAACTGGCTGTGGCCGTGAAATACTTACACGACAAAGGCATATGCCATGGGGATATCCGAATGCAGAACATTGGCATGCGTATGGATGACGCCGTCGAGAGATTCAGACATGCCGAGATGGAACAATACATTGGTGAACCCATGCGGCATTCCGAGGTTGAGAAGATTTCCGGTCGGCCAGCATACCCTGATGCTCCGGACGACATGATGTACAGCGGCTCTCTCTCAGGCTTGGGAGCGAAGTACAGGACCGGCAAACTCATCCTGTTCGACTTTGGCTTATCCTACGAGACAGCCAAACTGCCCCCTGAACAAATGTCCTACCGATCCAATGCCGGCCCTGAGCTACTATTCAAGCGCTCTCCAAAAGGACCAGCAACCGACCTCTGGGCTCTCGCTTGCGTCTTCGTACAACTGCGAACACCGTACGCTCTTGTCTCGGAATTCGACACGTGGGTTCGAGTCTTACAGGGAATGGAGTGGCGCTGGGGGCCACTGCCAGAGATTTACAAGAACGACGTAACAGCCAAATTAAAGGAGTGGGACGAATACTCTGTGGATGAGAAGCGTGAAGCCCCCTGGAAGCCAGGAGACCCTTTGTCGATACCCATGTCTCTCGAGGCGTATCAAGAAGCCAAGGAAGACCAGTCCAACCACAGAACGGCAAAACGGTTTCTCAATTTTATACAGCAGACACACATACCAGCTCACGGAAACCTGGAAGCCTGACAAATTTCTATACTACGATGGAACTAGTGACGAATATAGTTCCGACGAGGATGGTGGCTCAGTCAAGCCTAATAGGCGCAAGGCACCCAGCTCTCTGTTACTTAAAGAAGCCACGAAGGGTCATTCCAACGCGGGACCACAGACTCCGCTTGGTGCAGATTCGCCTGCTTCCAAGCCCACGAATCTCGGTGAAACTACCAACCCAGAGCGGAGAAAGTCCAAGAGTGATACACCTCTTCCCGAACAGGCGATGAGGCCAGACATACAACGATACATAGACAGGGGCCGGCCCTACAAGAGGGGCAACTTCCCCGACTCTACCAACCCATGCATTTGTGATTGGGACAGAACCCTCAGACGTCGTGTCGGCATCAATGCGTCCTGTCCCGCTCAGCAGCATTGGAACGGCGACCCCGACCAGATCGTCGTATGGCAGATGGGTGAGAATGAACAGAGAGTTTTCGGGAGCCTGCTCGAGGGCATCTTCAAATATGACCCCAAGGAGCGCTTGACCACAGACCAGGTCCTCAACCACCGCTGGTTCAAGCAGAGAAGGGGGGTACACAAGAAGTAGCATTCTTTTACGGAAACATAGATTATTGCTGGCCCTGTTAAGGGAGAAAGGGAATGGAGTTGACACGATCATGCCATGTTTTGGGCGGCTTAACCTATTACCTATTAATACCCAGCCAGAACCAATGGTATACCAAATAGGTCAGAATACTCGAATACATCGTAGAAATTGCTCATGTGAACCAAGTACAGCTGGGTAGTAGCACGATACAAGGAATGGACTCTGACTTGGTGTGATCAGAGGGATGAGCCCCGATCATGAAGAGGAAATTATATCTTATGATGATTACCAAATGCCATATAGTGGATGCAAATTGCCACCAGTTGGTATGTATAATGCATGTAGTGATCATATGATTTTAACCGTTGGTGATGAGGTTGCAGTATCGCATAACCGATTCCAGAGCAGTGCATTGCCAAGGCTGTTGGGTACTTCTCCTCTTCCAACTACGTGGGACCCTACGCACAGCATATAAACCTAAAGTTTGCGTGCTTTTGAGTTGGCTCCGATGTTGGTTGTGGAGAACGTACAAGATGGTACATATTTATCGCCCATGGCCCACAGAGATTGGAGGCTAAATAAACCCTCTCCTGTATTTCATCTTTGGACAGATAATTATCTCGACACTATAACGGGGTCAAGGAAGCGAAATAACTCAAGTCTCGACACAAGTACAACCACACTCTAGAACTCCTTCGTGAACATGAAGCTCTCACTCCTGGCGATTGCCGCCACCTTATTCGCCACGGCTTATACGGCGGCGATCCCTACTTCCCCCATGCTGGACCAAGTCGCAAGAGTAAGTGGACCATGACTCTCACTGCCATATTTCCCTTTTCTATCACATGAGACCTAAAAAAATCCTTATAGCTTTACTGACTGTTGGTCATAGGATATTTGCATTAACGATGGTGACCGTTGCGGACCGAACGCCAACTGCTGCATCGAGGGGCACGAATGCATTGGCTGGCGCAGGACAGGATTCGGGAAATGCGCTGCTCCATGATAGAGCTTACTCGACTTCCTCTTTCAAAGGAGAATTCGCTACTGTCGAAGCTGCTATCTGACGCAGACGGAGTGCGCTACTACACTATTCGTTGGATATCAGCCACTTTCGTGTTTGGCATATTCGATGTTGCACAGCTTAGCCCCCTGAGTTATGAACACTATTTATAAGACAATAAAGCATGAAAGTCTAAGAATTGTGAAATAATGAGAGTCTTTGCAAGTAACCAATAATACAGCCAGCCACACGAAAGCTAATATAGCCATATAGTAGATATTGTATACCCCCTCAACAACTTCCCGTCACTTTTCCCCCAAAACGGCAGATTCTTCCTGTCGCTTCTGACAACCGAGAGCATCAACTTTCCGCGAACGCCTAACACAGGGTTTCCCTTTTCTTACTGTCCTGGGGGCATTGGGTAGAGCACCAATTTTCTTCTCATTCCTCTCTTCGATGTCTGCTTCACGACACCCTACCAGGGGTTGCTCGGGTTCTCGCTTCACTGACAAATGACCACCTTCACTTTCCTCTTCATCCACCGCACATATCTTGATTTTCGTGTTCGTATCCTTCTTGTGTTCTGTCCGATATGAGCAACGCCGTGGCCCTTCTTTTTGATCTGCCTTCACACACTCCTTGGTCTCTGACTCCGTCCTCTCTCCCACGACGAGCAAGCGATCATCCTCCTCTTCCTTCTCCTTGGATCCCTCTTTGTTCATTCCGTATTCAACGGCCACTGTATCACGGTTCTCTTCCACTTCATATACACTACTCTCCGCCTGTTCCTCTTTGACAGAGGTGGTACGCTCTGTGTCATCGGCAACCACCTGGTGAGCCGCCTTACCGGCCAACAAGACAGCATGATGCGTCAACACATCATGAGCAGTCACCAACCTGCCGTCGTGGAACGCCTTTTCCATATATTGCCGCCATTCCGGCTTCAGATGTACATCCGAACCATATGGATCGGCTTCCTTCATGACGCTCACCCAGCGGCCTAACACCTCAATGGCTTCTTCGCCGCTTATTTCGAACCACTCTTGGTGTCGCGTACCTCTACATCTGGCAGCCCTGCATGGCCTCTCTTTACGCCACTCTTTGATCAGCTCATAGTGCGTAAGAGTCTCAAGCCCATTGTGCAGCTTCGGTCTATAACCACACTTAGCCCAGTAATCAAGGCGGCTGTAAACGCTGCGTGCAGTCCAGCCAATCTTGACATAGCCGGGCGAAGAAGGCCGCTCAAAAATGTACAAAGAGCCCGTTTCGCCGTCTCGTCGTCTCAGGTCTTCGAGCATCTTGTGAGAGACAGTATCCCTACGGCCGGGCTCTCTCAGGCGCGGGCGAAATTCCGGCTCTGGAGGACGGGGTTTTGGCTCAATCAATGAGCTACTGATGGGCAATCCACATCGTTGGCGGATCTCGCTTGTCCATTTCCCGACCAGCTGTGCGAGGATGTTGTCGTCCTCGATGCGGTCACGATGCCGTGCTTCGCCCGAGTCATTGCAACAGATGGAGCATATGTATCTCTTAATCAGATCAGTTCCATGTATCTCACTAGGGGAAAGGATGATTTTCCGACGAAGTTCCGCGGCAAGCTTAGCGTTGTTGATCTCCAACGGGCATCTAGTTCCTTTCTTGGTGAAATAAATGCAAGTGAAGCTTTGCGACGAGGGGTCGTACTGATAGAAAGGGTCAAACCATGTGACATCCTGAGCGGGATTCATGTTGTATGAGCCATATGTCAATGAATACGCATCCCGATGATGAGCATAATTTGAGTCGTGATTTGATGGACTGGCAAAACTTGATTGAGAGTAGGGCAGTCCTACTGAACGGCAGGAGGGTTGGGCAGCAACTTGTTCTGCTGTGTCACCACCCATGAGAATTCAGCCCCCAAATGCACATTCTAGCAGGTGCTTACGACTGGTCTAGCTCGAGCATGAGTTTCCGCTGAGAGAAGCGTACTTCACTTCATCTGAAGTAGTCCTTTGAGAATCTCGATTGGCCCTGGAAGTTTGGAGTAGGTAGCATCACAGGATCTTGGAGTACGATAAGATGAATGAAGGTCTGGCATGACGCTCACAAGCCCGGGAAATTCTAAGGGGCACATCAGGTCTTGCTAGAAACATTTCAATCTCAGCATAACTACTAAGAAAGGGCAAGTAAATTTGAGTGCTAGAAGCATATAATGTATCTATTGTGATGCGAGGAGTACCATTGAAGTCCACATCTCGGGGGAAGGGGGGATGGCGCGACAGCGAGTCTCCAATCTCCAACGCGAACTTTCACTACATGCACTGATGTAACGCTGGAAAATAAAGAACCGTGTTCCTAATTAGACGATATTTCCACCAAACTCCCTGATCGAAATCTCATCACCAGATGTAAACTCTATCATATACAGCTCATCACTTTACCAGCCGCCCGTTGCCGTGCTCTCCTCCGACTATCTAGCCCGATGAGCTCGCAAGCTGTAAGTTGTGGTTGAAAAGCTTTAGAAAAGGGAAGACAAAAGGCAATCATATGGAAAGAGGCGTCGGCGACAGGAATGACTGCGACGAAGACTGTGTCCCCGTCGACGTAAGACCAGAAACCCACGCCACCCCTTCCCCTTGCCCTTCGGCTCCGCCGCCGCCGACGACGAAGCCGACGCCAGGAACGGCAGTTCCCGAGGCTTCCCCCACACGTTGCAGGGCAGAAAGCGCCAGGCGCCCGCGTGGGCCGGCGACAGCCGGTCGGCGATGGCGTGCACCGCGAGCACGGGCAGGCGGGGCCAGTCGTTGCCGCCCTCGAAGGTGGTGTCGCGCAGCCGCACCAGCATGGGCAGCACGGAGGGGCGGTCGGGGGGCCGCGCCCGCCTCGGCCTCGAGCGCGCGCCACGCGTTCAGGAGGCCTACCGCGCGGCTCGGCGACCGGGGTGCCGGGTCGCCGCACAGGGGCTCCATGCTGATCGCTTTCACGATCTGTGCGAAAGCATGGGCGTGCAGACCTGGCGCGAGGTCGTCGAGGAGCCCCAGCAGCACGGCCGAGTCGTACGTCTGCGGCTGCGGCTGCGTCTCGGCGGCATAGTGGATCAGGGCCTCGAGGACGGGGAAGGACACGTCTTCTTCCCCGGGCTGTGACGGCGAAGACGTGGCGAGAGCGCCGGGCTGCCCCAAGATGGCCTCGTACTTGGGGTACACGCGGGAGTACAGGGCTTTGTGATGCTGGGCAATCCAGCAGCCCAGGCAATGCGTGAGGAAGAGAAAGTCGGATACATCTTGGGCCGCTGTCACGAAGGGGGCTTGGAGGAGATAGAGTTGATGCCACGAAGCATGGCATTGTAGGTGTGGGTTGTCTCATTGGCGATATGGATGGCAGGGTGTGCCGCATTGTGAGTCTTGCCGGGGGTCTCGAAGAGGGGCCACGGCTCATCTGCCCAAGGGCCGCGAGCGATGGAAACCTGACTCGTAGCCGAAGACAAGGTGGAAGATGGTGATCGAGGCGAGAGACAGCTAGACGAGCCGGAAGCCGAGCCGGATTCAGATCTTGACGGGGCCATCGTCACGGAAGAAGCTGTCGTGGTTGTAGGGACGAGACAGTGGAAGAATCGAGTAAAACACCATGTCGATCAATCGATGAAAAGGATGCAGGTCCTTATTAAAAGAAACTGCACCTCTCGAGTTCCCGTCCTCTCAAGGGAACCCGATTAGTCCCTTTTCCTTTTCAGCAACAGGCTACTACAGGCCTGCATGACAGCCCATGTGCGTTCCACGCGAGTTCCGCCTGGGCGCAGCAGCATGGGCTGCAATCATGGCGGAAAAGAGGCTGACTGCATGCCGTCTCGGCGAGTATTGCTGCATCGAAAAGTCTCGACTCCTGGCCGGTCAGAGATTGTGGTGGTAGGTAGGATTGGGCTGGGGGAGACGAGCTTACCGAGATGCAACCTAGGCCAAGTTAAGCATTGTCGTGCTAGGGTCTGGTTGAGCACACCCACCCAGCTGAGCACACCCACCCAGCTACACGCAGTGAGGAGACAATATTCTTGGCGGCTGAAGACTGGCTTGTCTATCGGCGGGCCAGAAAGGAAGAGAAAGAAAAAGTTATCATGCCCATGCTTTTTGCACATGGTGATGGCCACATGCACGGAACAGGAGAAGCTAGAAGGTAGAGTTGACGATGATTGGGGGGACTAGCGGCGGGATCGACGAAGGTGCCTAGCCCTAGGGTGCCCCAATCCTCCTGCCTCCGGGCCCTTTATGGCGCTAAAGCATCGCTTAGCAGTATTCAGTTAGGGCGCTCAAGGGTCAAATGCACCTCGACACTACTAAGCCAACCGGAGAATCATGGTTCAACTTGAACTTCTCTTACTACTTGACCGGCGCCGGGAGTTGGCAACGGTTGATATTCGATAAACACGGATCCCTACGAAAGAGAAACGAAAGCGCCACATGCAAGGAGGTGTTCCACTGTTCTCCCGTTTAGAGATGGAAGCAGCAGGAGAAGAAACAAAGGATCGCAATCTGTGGCCAGCTGAGCTCTATCAATTTTACCGGGATCCCTGCATGGGCATTGGCGAATCAGCAAGCACCCAATCCGTAAATAGAACGTGAAGCCTAGACCTCTCAACTTGCGACAGCGCATGTATTGATTCTTGCGTCCGCCAACCCCGTTATCGCATCCACTCCAGCGGCGCCCATCCTCGCGAGCATGCTGTGCGGTCCTCTATCCTTCCGTTATCGCATCCACTCCAGCGGCGGCCCATCCTCGCGAGCATGCTGTGCGGTCCTCTATCCTTGGCATGCGTCTTGAAACGGAAGGTCGCGAAAACTCAAGAAAGAAAAGGGCCGTGAACAGCATCCATACCGGACAATGGTGACTACATTCAGCTGGCCCAGTGAGATTGAAATTAATGACAAGTCAATTTACTTCTCTTTATGTATGTATGTACGTATCTCCTCGATTTGGCGAGGTGCTGGATATGTGCGATGTCGTTCGTCATTCAAACCGACGACAGAAGACCTACCTACCTCCCGGAACACCGAAAGTAGATACTTATTTCATCATCTTTCGATCCAATCACCCCCAATCGCACGGCTGTAGCGATACTCTTACCTCTTCTTTATCGTTTAAACCCAATTTAAAAAGGACTTCAAACACGACGACCTACTATGTTACTTACCTCAGCAATACGCCACGACGCCCTCGTTCCCTAAGGCGCCGGGTTGGCGGCCCACTCGAGCTCATCCCGGACAAACTTCTCGTGATTCCGCACATGTTCCGCAGCAGCGGCCATCCGGTCGATGCGCGCGAAACCGCCCGGCGCGAGCCCGTGCTCCTGCACATCCGGCGCGCGGGCGTCCTCCTCACGGAGCGCCGTAGGCAGCCCCAAGATCTGGTCTCTAACTTGCGCCCACTGATTCCAGATTAGTTCCTGGAAGCGTAGCTGGGCATGGTGCTCCAAGACAAACCAAAGGCATTCCTCGGGCTCGGGCAGGTCCTCCTCGCCTGCACCTACACCATCGCAACGCTCCACGATAATGCGACAAACGCAGCAGCTATGATAGATACAGAGACCCGGCTTCCTCGGCTCTGCACTGCGGCCGTTTTCATCGTTGCCAGCGTCTATGTGAATACCCAGGTGGTCCAAGGAGTACCGATATCTACATCGCATGTATGTATCGTCGTGCGCCATGGGTGCGCGTACAAGGGGTATCCTCGTCGCTGTCGACGTCTAACACGACCGGCGTGCGCACATCGTGGTGCATGTAGTGCTGATAAGTCTTGCGGCACATCCTGGGTGGTCGTTCGTCAGGCCGCGAGATCCTGTGTGTTCTCGTATCGCTCTTCTGCGCAGAAACTAAGAAAACCAGGGGTAGTCAACTGCCCGCAGTGCTATAGTATAGTCTATATCGGGTATGCTTACTATAGTTCTGTGAGCTTCGCCGTTTCTAGGTAAGTGATGCAAATCGACAGCAATGGCTTCGTATTAGTCTCTGGTTTCTGGAATCTGGGTATCAAACCTCCAGATTCGGCCGCCGAGTCCAGCAGCTATATACGGGCCCTCTGGATAGCCTCGCCTCGACCGAGACAGGATCATTGAAAGCTGTCTCAAAATATATACAACCCGTCTGAGTCTGTCTCGCCACCGTTGAACGACCGCCATTGAGGCCTGTCTCATATTTATATACGCACTTGAAAAGGGGGCCAGGACTCGTCAAACAACGGGCATTGACAGCTGTCTCGGAAACTATAGTCTCTCACCCCCGGTAGCGAGCAATGCAGCTCAAACGGTTGTTTCCTTTGTGCCAGGCCTTCTCAACCCAATGTTCATATGAACCGTTCGCCTTGCCCCAGACCAACAGACAAACGGGCATTGTTACCCCTTTGTTATCACTGGGTTGCTATTCTGAGACATAAGTGCCTTGTTCTACATCCCAGGCGAAAGGGTGGCTCCTGGACGAGGCGATTGTTCCCCGCCTGCCACTGCCGACACCATCTGATACCTTTAGACGTAGCAGCAATCTCAGACGTCAGGCCACCTGGGTGTTGGCGGCTGGGGTAGGCGTTGCTAAGACCTGAGTTGGCTGTTGCCCCTATTTCTATACATATACCGTCTATAACAAGGATACTCTACATTACCCCGGGGCAGCTTCGCAGCTACTAGAACCGTAACGAAATCAAATTGATTAATGCGCATAAGAGACCTCTTTGACTTGGCGTTTAAGGTGAGAGGTTCGCTAAGCCCTTCGTGATAGTGTTAATGCTTCTACAGCTTTGTCATACCGTTTGACACAAAGGGGGCTGCCGCGTAGTCATTAGATAAGACCCACTACTAAACAAGCGTGCGTACTTGGAGGGTACGTTTTGATCATGTATTTGCGCTCTACCATGACTATATGATATGCATGGTGTATGTAGAGCAACGTACGTGCCATATTATGTAATTCAGTAAGTTCATATCTTCAGCTCCCACCGTGGTATCAAATGGTAAATATTGACCTGAAAACAAGACACCCCACCCAATCACCGGTTAACAAGGTGAGCCGTGTGAGGCCATGATGTAAATGCAAGGTATATCCAGCTGATAGCTCCTTAAACGCCAAAAAGACGACATTAGTTTCCGTCTAAGTCGATCATGCTATTCAAATCAAGATGATGGTATCATATAAGCCCGTTTAAACCATCGGGATAGCTGGGCCATGATCCCATCCGGTGGGACTCAAGCGAATCTCTCGCAGCCAGTTATTGGACTGGTAATAGCACCGAGCCATGTCTGTTGATGACGACAGCCACATGGTCGGGGTTGGCATTCGACGACCCGGCCGACTCCGTTACGCCGACCTGCTCCGTCAAGCAGGCAATGTCGCTGCCATCGTCGGCAATGTCCAGATACGTGATGTTCCAGCTGTTGGTCTCTACTTGCGACGCAACAAAAAGGCGTGGGACTGGTCTTGGTAGAGCACATAGGTGTCTGTCAAGTTGCTCGCCTTTCTGGAGGAAGTCATGACGCTGATGGCAGACCATTCGGGGATGGCGATGGACATGTTCGCTTTCAGTGGGTTAGCGTGGAGCCTAAATGCATTGATGCAGATTGATTGATTGGCTTACCGATCGAGTTGTTGTTGATGGCTGAGTCAGCGAAATCCTTTCCACCGAACAAGTGCTGGTCCAGGTAGCCAGAGCTGTTTCGGTAGAAAAGACCAGTGGGATACGGGCTGCGGTACTGGCGGATGGCCGGTATCAGGCCCAGGCTGGAGCCGAATGAGCCGTTCACGCCCATACTCTGGTTGCTGTAGGTGTCCCCATTCCACGTGAACCTGCGGAAGTTCGAATCGGAATCCTGAGTCACGAGGTACGGCCAATACGCAGTCAAGGCTGATGCGGGATCGACCTTGACGGGCTGGTGGCCAATGCCGTCCTCTCGAGGAGAGGTATCGTCCTCGGATAGGTACACGCCTTCCAAGATGGACGATTCATTTAGATAGTAAAGTTGAAAGTGTGGCTGCGGATACTTGTCAGCAAATAGGGATCAATCACTGAGATTGGTTGCGACGAAACGATCGGCAGGAGAGGAGCGAGGGCTGGTGGGCGAAAAGGAAATGCGCAATCGGGTGGCGATTTGGGGTTGCACTCACATATGACAAGTCAATGGCGGCCGTGAGGGGCGTGTTGTTCCTGGCGGAAATGCTCCCAAAAGTCACGGGGGGTTGCCAAGTGGCCTCGGTGTTCTCGTAGGCAGACATGCGAATCTGACCATCGCCGCCCTGATAGAACAGGCGAATGTTGAAACCGTCGCCAGGAATGCGCCGACCAGTGACGGCCAGGCGCGACCCCTTCAGCAGCAGCCGCGCTGTGTCATTTCCGGCATTGCCCTGATTCGCACCGTCACGACGGGCCTTGACGCCCAGGACGGCGCCGACGATGATACCAGCGGCGACGATCAGCCCCACAACACTAATGATGAGGATGTTGCCCCTGCGGCTGGTCCTGGACTTTGATAGAAGAGGGTTGGGCGACTTCTCCTTCTGGCTGTCGCCATCCAGCATGCCGTGAGCATAAAGATCATCGGGCTGAGATTGTTGCGGGACCAGCCGTGGTTGGGATGTGGCTGCATCATCGTGCCCCTGGAGGTGCCCGCGTCCTGGTTTTCTTCCGAGCTTTGGGACACGACTTCCGATAGGTGCTTCTGTTTGTCAACAGGGCTGGTGGTGCGGTCGGAAGCCATAATTGCTGCAGTGACACTCCCTCATGAGACCCATTCACCAAAAAGAAACCTCGCCGGCTTTTTCCCTGCAGCGAGTGGTGTGCGCGGGGGGTGGCAGGCTTAGATTAAATATATGAGGCGGGTTCCTGTTCTCATCGATATCGGGATATCAACTCGACGCTGGGGGGGGTTTGGGACATTTGATGAGATCAGCAGAGCAGATAGCCGGGCATTTGAAGGGCAGGAACAGTTGGCCCAATTGAAGGTTTTGACGGGGCGGCACGGACCAGGTTCAGGCGAGCGTGTGTGGGATTTCTGCGAAGTGGAAGGTTCAATGTTAGAGAAAGTGGAGGGGCAACGCCCAGGAAAAGACGGACAAGACGGCGCAAGACGGCTAGTCGGCACAACCTCCTCCAAGCAAAAAACAGTGGCCAAGGGGGGGTTGAGGGAGGGGGACGGTTATGCGGGCGCGCCTAGGTCATGATAAAGAATTAGGTGTCGCGCTGGCAAGGCAAAAAGGCTGGCACTGGCTAGACCGGAAAACTAGGTACTGTAGCTAGTGCAGTAAATACAGCACAGCAAGCAGTGCAGGCAAGCGCAATGCGGAAGGGGGCAGAAGATAGGTAATTACCAGCAAAAGACCTGTACTGACTGGCTGGCGCTATGGGGAGGATGCACTAGGAGTGGAAGTGGTTACTGGCGGGAAGGGGGAAGGGACCCTTTTCCCAATTTCACGGACAGGCAGCCGGCCTTCTCAATTGATTTGATCCTTCTCCTATTTTCCCACTGTACTTGTGCGGTGAGTCTCACTGAGGGAAACAAGCAAATGGATGGAGAGAAACGTCCAATCGCCGATCTTTTTGCATACCGTTTTCTACCTACGGAACACGTGCAAATGATGAGGTTTATCGCCGAAAAACCATGCCATGATTCAATTCCAGGCGCTTGCCGCCATGCGACTCGACTCGATGCGGTGCATGGTGTGCGAGGTACTTGTAGCTTCGGACGGGATGCAGGTGACACAAAACGTTTACATAGCTTATGCCCAATTGACGCGTCATACCTTAGGTAATTATCACTTATCCGTGGTGATATGAGGTGGTAGCAGCGTGCCGGTTAGCCATGCCCGGCTGCTGGGAAAGCACTGGAGACCAAGAGAGACGTGCTGACGATGGCCCCGACAAAGAAGGAAGAAGGAAGCCTGCCCTTTTCGCGCGAGTTGCGGCGCCAGCTTGCCGTTCAATTTCCTGCCAAGACCTGTCGATCTATACCGCATGTGGGCTAGCGCGTCGTTAGGGATCGGGGACATCTAAATTGTCGACTGCCAGACGCTGCCGAAAGCCGATCCCACTGTTAGCCAGAGGCGCCACCCCAAAAGTCCATGGCAGTCCCGTGGTGCGATTCGATGCATCTCATGTGCCGAACACCCTTCTTGGGCATCATGGGCCTGTTTTTTTTGTATGTGTGTTTTTTTCCCGCCGTATCTTGGCCTTGCCGGCCCTGCCTTACCGTACTTTGCCTCCTGTCAATCAAGCGAGCCGGCCGAGCCAAGGACCAAGCTTCTGCACCTGCAAGGGCGGAGGAACGTCCAAAGTCGGTTTCGTCGACAAGAGTCGTGCATTGCAACATTGCACCCAGGCCCTTCCGTTTACCCAGCTCTGCCCCCGTTGACCCCCCACCTAAATAGCTGTAAACGGACAAGTGACAGATTACCCATAGCCACGTTTCAGCAAATCAAGACAAGTGCCTTGCTGACCACCCCCGGACACCCGAGATCAAACATATCATATGTATATTGAGACATGCACCATCCACTCTGACTGCCATCTTTCCCGGTGCGGCAGGGGCCCGCCAGTCTTCCCGCCCGCACCCTTATGATCCGAATCCCGTGCCAAGAGCTGACAATTTTCTCCAAGTCTCCATCCATCCGTCTACCCACTTGCCTAACTACCTAGGCCATGGTAATCGCGACCTCATTCTTTTGTTCTGCCTTTTCACCGTCATCGTCGCCCATGGATTACATGCACTGCTCTTGGCCAGCGGTGCCCGTTGTTTGCTTTGTTCACTCTGCCACATGTGGCGTAACCCCTTCCGCGGTGCAGGTTAGATTGCAGTACCTTTGGCGGCGCCAGCCCCTTACACTGGCAGTTCCTATTCGCAGTGCAAAGCCCGAATGCTTTGGAAAGTGACAGGAGTGCGGATGCACCAACAACGATGGCGTTGAATCAAGACTCGCGGGCAATATATATGAAGGGGGGAAAGGGGCGCGTCAAAAGCACTATTCGTCCAATCCGTCGATCCAGGCCGGCTCCCTGCGTCCACTTACTATAGCCTGCATAGCAGCCACCATATTTCGCTTCAAGTGATACCATGTTCAGCTGTCAGATATGCCTTGACAGGTAGCAAACAAAGCCGACATGCTCGGTGCATATAAAGCCATGGGAAGAGCAGTGATGGTCCAGAGGAGTAGATCAGTTCCAGAAGCATCGACTAGGTGACTCTGCAAGCAAGCTTTTTTCAGAATATATATATATGCACTCCCAAGTTACACCAGATCTCGTTACGCGATGATGCAAATCTTGACTCTGTGCCTGGTGGCAACTTGCGCCGCAGCCGCACCCCTGGCCGGGAGAGCCACCCGAGCCTTCAGCGTCCTCCGCTTCAACAATGTGGCCGGCAAGTTCTCGACCGAGGGCCGCATGGATCCCATCATCAGCCCCGGCACCGCCTCGGCCCATTCGCACGGGGTCATGGGCGGCAGCAACTTCGGACTGGACATTCAAGGCGACCAGCTGCTCAAGTCCAAGTGCACCAACTCCATGATCAAGAACGACAAGAGCAACTACTGGGTCCCCAACATCTGGTACCAGTCGCCGCACAACGGGACGTTCAAGAAGGTGCCCCTATTCTACATGCAAGTGTATTACTTGTAAGTTTCCTGATCCACCCTCGACTTATATAGAGAAGATAGTGAGATGTGCTGACGAATCTTCCCCTAGCTTTGATGTGACCAACGACAAGATTGAGCCCTTCCCGCCCGGGCTCAAGATCGTCAGCGGCGAAGCCGGGAAGCGCACGCCGCCGGCCACGGGCGGCCTGCAGCTCGACCCGTCCATGGGCCCCATCCAGCCGGTCCAGTTCACGTGCCCGGCGCAGGGCGACCCGGACCGGTACCCCAAGGGCTCGGACGGGACGCACGGGGGCCTCCCGGACCCGGGCAACCGCGGGGCGGGCGCGGGCTTCCCCGTGATCAACTGCGACGGGTACGCGTCGCCGCTGCGGCAGGACATCCACCTGCCGTCGTGCTACGACCCGGCGGCGGGGCCCGACGACCACCGCCGCAACATGGCGTTCCCCGCGGACAACCACGGCAAGCTGGACTGCCCCGCGGGCTGGGTGCACGTCCCCACATGTTCTTCGAGGTCTACTACGACACGCCGCGGTTCGCGGGCGACTGGACGCCCGACGGCCGGAACCAGCCCTTTGTGCTCGCGGACGGCGACCGCACCGGCTACAGCCTGCACGCCGACTTCGTGAGCGGCTGGGACCCCGACACCCTGCGCGCCATCATCGACGGCTGCGACACCGGGTCCGGCGGCATGGACACCTGTCCCACCGTCCTCGGCGGCGTCAACAAGGACGACAAGTGCGTCATTGACTCGGTCGTGCCCGATCCCGCGGATGAGTGGGTCAAGGCGCTACCTGGGAGCAATCCCTTGCAGGGGTGGGGTGTCGGAGGCTACTAGACCGGAGAGGAAGGGTTTCATAAGTGGTGGCTTCTGTCAGTGTGTTCGATGACAAATTGTCCGGGTGTGTATTGTTTTTCATGGCTGGGCTGTGTATATCCTGGCTACTGATTCGATGCTTCCCTCCTTCCGGGACAGAAGGAAATACATTTCTTGTATGTATATATTCTATGTACATTTCAATGCTACCATGATTCACTCGATCCTCGATGCTTCACATGTCCATGAAGAGTACACGCAATCGCTGCAAGCTGAGTTTGACTGAGGGGAACAGGGTAGAGCCTTTTCAAATAGTATCCAGATGCCTGAGGATTACGCGGCCGATCAGGGTCCCAAAGACCAAAAGCAGGCTTCAACAAAACAAAAGAAGAAAGAGCTAGTTATAAAGCATCTAGGTTTAAAGACTGCTGGCATAGATGCAGGAATGATGTCCGGTCCTCACCCATCTACGATCAACGATATAGACTATAGACTATAGTTTCCAGTTTCAACAGTGATTGGGATAGCACTAAAAGACGACACGAAGGACGTAAACTTAAAGGCAAGCGGAGACACAGGAAAACAGATAGCCTGTCACAAGTCTTTGGAATCTGTTCGGGGAGATGGAAGAGGGGTGTGATATTTATGAACCGGAAAAAAGGGATGGAAAAAAAAAGAGAAAAGGAGTTATTTCAAGGTCTATAAGACCTTAGAAAACACCAAAAAATCATCTCGAAGCGCGTCAGCGACTCTCTGGCGGGGAATTGAACCCCGGTCTCGAGCGTATATGACTCTGGAATATCCAATGACAAGCTCGCATACTGACCACTATACTACCAAAGATATCAAGTTGTTACTTGGATGTCTGAAATCTCTTCAATGAGCATATATGATTCAGGGAGCTTATGGCTCTTTTAGCGGCCGGGTTGGTGCGGCCCCACAATCTTAAATCACTTTCCCTCCAACCAGACGTGAAGAGGCGTGCGTTAGTGGCCAACCTTAAAGCTAACCTTGGGTTGTTTGTCACACAATGCTTACTAAGGCTGGCGAAGCGTATGACGACCTGTGCCAAAGTATCACAATATGGGTAGATGTGTCTAAATTATCATGTAGTTCGCATAGAAGAAGAAGTGTGCCGCTATTAGGGCCTATCTCGGAGCAGCATCCATCGGCTGTCTAGCCATCTATCCCATGATACAACAACCTCAAAAGCTTGACATTCCCAGATTTCGCTAATAATGCGGCAGAGCGCAGTTTATAATCGTACCCTTGCTCGCATGCTCGATACGGCCGATATCCTTGGACTTGATGCTGACGTCCGGGGCCGGGTACGGCGGCACCTTCTTGTCGCTGACGGGGACGACCTTGGGGTTCGGCCATCGCTTCGTGCACTTGGGCTTGGACCGCGGCTTGATCGTGTCGCCGAGTACACGTTTGTACGTCGACACAACGTGGGAAACCTGCCGGATGTCTTACGTCAGCCACTCGAACAATATGGCGAAGAGGAGGAAGAAGAAGAAGAATAAAAATACTAACCGATTCGGCATCTGCCGTGACGTTAGCAAGGCCACCGGGCACAACGAGATCATACAGCGCTGAGGGGCCCGCCTCGGCAAAATTCTCATTCCAGTTGACGAGCGAGTAACGGGTCACTGCGGCAGTATCCAAGCTGTAGTTGCCTTTCCACATGCTGGTGTTGCTGAAGAAATGGCCGTAGCTGGGTTCCTTGCGAATCTGGGAGTCCAGGATGTGGGAAACCTCGTGGATCAGTACCGTTTGTACAAACCCCCCGTATTTGATTTGAATGACAGGCGGCTCCCCCGGGGTGAACAGAGTCAAGCCCGTGGAGATCCCAAGGTCGGGGAGCGTGACGATGGTGCTGAAATATTCCCGCATGCCGATGGGAATGTTGCCAAAGGTCTGTACGAGAGAGTACGGTCAGTCTTGCTGTCCAACAGTACCATGGTATCTATCCACTTACCTCGACCATCTTGGCGATGCTGGCGCTGTCATTGTAGTGGCGGCAGATGGTCCATGGCTCGTCGCAGTCGGTGTACTTGACGCTATAGACCTCCATCTCCCAAGGGTTGAGGTGATGTAGCTCGGCAGCGTCGCGACACGGCTTGGGGATCCATCCAGATTCCCAGCCCTTCCAGACGCCCCAAGTGGGAGGCAGGTGCTCAAACAGGGCAGGCGACAGGTTTACGCTGAGCATTGGGTGGACTACTGGCTTCGGGGCAGGTTTGTCGGCGGCTTGGGGGGGCACGTTGGGTGGCACATGGGTCTGATTGTTATCGCCCATGGCGACACCAAGCAGACTCAAGAAGAGGAGACAGGCTGTGAGAAAGGAACCCATCGTGGCGGTGTGGGCGAGGGTTGAAATAACCGATAGCACAAAGAGCGACGGTAGTAGCGAGGGGCGTGGAGGAGCGTGCGATGGATGAAGTTGTGAAGGAGGGAGAGAGCAGGATCGAGATGGAAGGCTAACTATTTATTCAGTAGTTTTCCTCAGGCAACCTGGTGCATTGAACGCATCGGAGAAGTGTGCCAACTCAGAGTTTCCCAAGATCATGATGCTGCAAAACGCTAATTGAATCACAACTAATCAGCCATCTCCATTCAATTACTAACTATCCACCATCCGCACCTAGAGTATTCAAAATGAAACTCGAGTAACGTCTGCATGCCAATAACTCGGCTAGCTGGAAGGTTGTAATGTGGAATAAAGGTTGAAAACAGTCGACCGACTTCACGATCAAGACAACGTGACATATTTCCTGCCTCGAGCTATAAGTAGCATCACTGGGCGCCCCATATGGCATTTGGGGGTTAGATCTCCTCGCCTCTCTTCCTTCTTTCTGTCTTCACATACGAGAAGCTTCACTCTATATCAACATCACTGAAACTCATGGTGTCTGATAAGTTACTGTGCTCTCCGCCTTTGTTTAATCATGTAGCTATCAAGCGGATCATAGGAAAGTTGCAGTATATACAAAGTCAACGTTACCAAGATGAGGAGGTGGCTGCTGGGAAAGCGTAGAAGGACTGAAAGTGCCCGAAGGAACGTAACAGGCGTAGCCCTAGCCGTGGAACTTCTTAGTCAAGCATACAGCTGGAACAGCTGACTTAGTTGCCATCCTTGGCCATATTATACTGCATTGGGTCAAGGGTCTCCCAACCCGGTACATGGAGGTCCGCATTAGCGAAAGGAGAACAAACCAATACATACGACCAGCCTCGGATCCGAAGTCTGCGGAGAAATGCGCTGCGATGGAACAAGCTGCAGTAAGTAGCAAAAGGTAAGCGCTAGTTGGAAAACACCACGGCCGAGTATAAACTGGGGCGTCGCGTGATCGCGGACCAGACCTCGTTCGGGACGAACCTGCACCGGTCGTATCCAGGGTGGGGTGACGGGTCTCCCCCCTCCTGCCCCGCGCCGCAAGGCCGCAGCCAACAAGCGTCGCGGGATCCGAATCGTGGGATTATCTTCTGCACCCCTGTGGCTCGAAACGAGGCGGTGTTTGTCGAGCGAGCCCCGGGAAACCAATCGTTTCTCTGGCGGAACGAGCCCAGAAGAGGCTACCCCTGAGTGGCAATGATCCTTAGTCTGCTGCATAGTAACCCTATAGTCATCCCACACCTGCGCAGGAAGATGAGTACGCAGGGACTAGTTATGCAGTCTCCTGGCCAAGAACTCGGCTGATCCAGAGGGGGAAAGGCGGACGTGTAAGAACTATTGAACCTTCATTGCCATATGACCAGGAAAAAGAAACTCCGACCAGATATTCGATACAGCTCATCGTTACCAGAAGAAGAGAGAGGCAGCCCACGAGGACCTTTCAGTACAGTTTTGTCAATCGACCAACTGACCAACCACAGTGCCGGGCTCTTGGTCGGTTGACACAAATATTGGTGTGTTGGTTGATGTGTTGGCTGTACATCGGCCAACTTCGTCAATCAGCCAATTATTTGACGATTGTTGGTTCATTGAGATATGCTCTTCGTCGGCTGATAAAGATATTGGTGTATTTGGTTGGTGTATTGACAACACTAAGTCCAACAGCACCCCCTGCGTATAAGCGGTCGCTCCTGTTCAGCATAATAACACAGGGAGGAGGCTGACTAGAGTATACTCCGCATGAACAACAAACTTTATTTCGTTCAGGGGGGATGGGCAAATCATTTCCCTCCAGTCTCTCTTCCCCTCGTCCTCCATACGATCCATCATTCGATCGGCAGTGACAGGATTCGGCCAAGTCAAGGGTACGCATCCTCCATACGGCCGGCAAATTTCCAAGTGGGACTGACGGTAACATGGATCGAGACAGCAGGAGCCTGATGCTACCTTCGACGCTGAATACAGACTACGGTCTGGCTATCTTACGTACCATCATGTGTTTGGGCGCGGGGCTGAGACCATGCTTGCATCTGGGAAGCACACGGAATCTTATGTTGCTTGCAGTCAAGCTAGAGTCGGTTCCCGTTGTTTGCATTCCACCTACCGTTTCATGTTGCTTGCCTTCGGACCCGAAAGAACTATGCAGGCCACAGTACCGCAATCCTATATAAAGGAGCCATCTCCCGGACCGGATCCAGAGCCAGTGTGTGCGGGAGTAACAAACAGGCCACGGAGTTTCAAAACTCAACATTCCCACAAGTACCTTGACGTGATCCAACCCTGATTCATATTGGCGATATCTTTCACCCAGTCACCAGCATGCAGACACACGAGAATCTCACCTTCTGGAGAGACCTGACTCCGTTCCCCGCCCCTCTCCGCACACCCGTCGACTCCTCCCCGAGGATCCTGATCGTCGGGGGCGGGGTGACCGGCCTGGTGACGGCATGGACGCTGCTGGACAGAGGCTACCACGTCACGGTCCTGTCCAAGGAGTGGGCCTCGTACGGGCCCGCGCAGCGGCTTACGTCGCAGATCGCGGGGGCGCTTTGGGAGTTCCCGCCAGCCGTCTGCGGGCAGCACACGGACGCCATCTCGCTGCAGCACTCCAAGCGCTGGAGCATGGTGAGCGGCCATTCCCTCTTGGTCAACTTCCTGACGGGCAGGAACTCCTGATGAGCAGGGACGCCAACGCTAAGAAATCTGATAGATATCATACCACATCTGGGACGCCATCGCCGCCGCCGCCGCTGCCCCCCGCAACGACGACCGCTGGTCGATCGAGCGCGCGGGCGTCCGCATGAAGCACGTCAACTTCTTCTTCCCCGAGCCCGTCGAGGCGAACCCGGCCGAGACGGCCAAGATGCTCGAGATCATGGCGAGCGGCGTCCGCGGCTTCCGGCGCGACGCCGCGGCCATCATCAAGGAGCGGCGCGTGAGCCCCGGCTACGGCGCCGTCGACGCCTACGAGCACCTCGCGCCCGTCATCGACACCGACGCCTGCATGCAATTCCTGACGGAGCTCGTCGCGGCCAAGGGCGCGCAGCTGATCACGCGGGCGGTGCGCGGCGACCTGCTGGACCAGGAGGCCGACCTGCGGGCCGAGTTCGGCGCCGACGCCATCGTCAACGCCACGGGGCTCGCCAGCGCCGAGCTGGCGGGCGACGAGTCGTGCTATCCGATCCGCGGCGGCCTGATCCGCGTCGTCAACGACGGCCGCGACTTCCCCAAGGTCGACGCCGCCCTGACGATCTCGGCCAACGCGGCACACAGCACCAACGAGATTGTGTTCCTCGTGCCGCGGAATGACGACATCCTCCTCATCGGAGGCATCACCGAGCCCAACGAGCACCAGCTCGACCTGACGCTGGAGTCGCCCATCATTCAACGGATGCGGGCCCGCTGTGAGGCCTTCCTCCCGGACCTCAAGCGGGCCCGGCTGGACCCGGAGTACCCGCTGGCGCAGGGGCTCCGGCCGTTCCGCGGGGGCAACGTCCGCGTCGAGAGGGAGCTTCGCATGCGGAGAGGAGGGGCGATTGGTAAAGGAAACGACGCTTCGACCGCAGACCGAACGAGTCGCATCATCCACAGCTACGGCCATGGGGGCGCCGGGTGGTCTCTGGCCTTTGGGTGCGCCGGGGACGTCGCACTCCTGGTGGAGGAGGCATTGCTGGATCTGGCCCCGCGCCCTATGAAGCTGGAAACGGCGGTCTTGAAGCCACTCCCCACCGCCTTGGAAACCACTAGAGTGGTCCTAGACGACGGACCCAAGATCATGACCCGATTGTGAAGGATGCAAGATACCTGTTAGCTCAATGGCCAGTCATCATCGAAGTGTTCGACACTGGGCACGGTTGAAGGAGTCGTTGTTTCGCTCGTGCGCAGTCTCTGTCCATCTCAATCGTGATATCCGATGGTTGAATCCAATATAACCACCCTACCCCTATTTGCTCTGTGGCGGTATTTGCTTCTGGAGACTGATTGGTTAGAGGAAGACGATAGCTGTAGGTCAGCTAGTGGGTATAGCATGTGGCTCCAAATGAGAGCTGACAGGTTTTCGGCTGGGTTCAGTTTGGCCTTGTAGTTCCTTGTTATTCAAACAAGATGGAGGCTGAGATTCAGCTATCAGGCGGGCCGATACTGAACATGGACAGAGGCATCTCTAGACGGGCAACGGAATTCTTAGCTCGCGATTGACACCGCTGTTTGCCTTATCGTGCGATGCTCGAAGCGACGCAGCTGAGGTAGGCTATGATGAATGGTTAATCTTGAAATCTAAGCGATCTGTCTGATTGGTGGTGGGGTCGTGATCTGGTTAGCGGGCAGCATCCAATCTCTCGCGTAATTTGGCCCATTGCGTTTTTTCGGTGCCGGTCGTATTCGGTCAGCCAACTCTAGTCATTGAGCCGAATTTGCTCAAACAAGAGCTGCAAGCAAATCGGATTGAATGAGGAATACCTTCTGAGACCAGATGCCTGCAACACTTGATCGACAAGAGATGTGAGTGAAGTTAAGAGATGTGCCAAGAGATGCCCAGGATCCCAGAATGCTTAAGTGCCCAGATGCGATCCCAACTTCATTGGCTTATGCCTTGTAAATGGTTCGGCCCGTGGGACCAGGCCATGTGATAGTGATCGTCGCGGAAGTAACACCAATCCACTCAGCACGACGCAATACTGCAGCCGACTCCAGCAAAGACGAGACGACTCGACCAGAATCAATTGTAGGATGCAAGTAGGCAGTAGCAGACGCCCGTCTCTGTTACGGTTGAGTCGGACAGCGTTCCATGGCCACGACTCGACGACATTCTCTTGTTTACTCTCGAGTCCAATCATCCTGGCCAGGGTCGGGCCAGGTACCTGTGGAATGCTGACAGGCTGAGCTGTGTTTGGCTGGAGGCTGTTTACCTGTGCTTCAGTAAAAGCCGGCTTTAACCTAGAAAAGTTTCAGTGTGTCTCTGTGCCAGGCTAGTGTACCGGCTAGTGGTCAGCGGCTTTTGCTCTACCCAGTAGTCGCGCCTGTCACTGCGCAGGCACTGGCCCCGGCTCGCAGCCCGCTAACGCCCTGGGCTGACTGACTGGGCGGATTACTGGGGACAATGAAGGGCGAGAAGTGGAGTGAAGACGTCACCAGTCTCAGTAAATTGCGATCGGGATGAAAGTTGCGCGCATTTTCCAAGGTTCTTCCCCCGTGGGCCGGACTTCCGCGCTTGACGTGATGTGACTGCTAAAAAACGATGAAACCAACTACCACGGAACAACGCAGCCAGAACGTGGTTTGTTGCTTTCTCCCTTTCTCCTCTGAAATTGTGATAAAACAACATCAACAATGCAGTCGCACGATTCGATTACCGTAATCACTTAATAATACCCTAATTATTTTGATACCCTACCATGGCGGACGAACGCCTGGAGCCTCCACGACAGCAAAGCAGCTACTTCGCCCCCGTCGCCAGCAACCCCAATCCCGATTCCACTCCCAGCTCCAATACCGCCTCCAATAACGCCAGCACCGCCAACATCGCCGCACCACCAGCAGCAGAGCCGCGCCACCGCTTCCGACCCCTTCGGACCCTGCAACCCCGGCAGTCCAACATTCGCATTCGCAGAGCTCCCGCTCCGAGGGCCGACCCCAACAACCCTTCCAACCCTTACCATGTCCGGTCTATGCTCGACGTCGACGGCAATCACCAGCCGCAAGATCAGCAGTCTATCCACCTCCGAAGACTGTCCGGGGGCTCCCCGGTCCCGGGTGATCATCGCAATGCCCACCCGCTCCAGCAGCAGCAGCAGCCGGGTCGGTCTATGCTAGATGTCGAGGACAACACCGGCCCCGATGGCAACACCCAGGCCACAGATTTCGGCGGTGCTGGCCCCGGCATGCCGCCAGAGCGAAAAGGCCTCTTCCACAGATTCAGTCGTGCCACTATGCGGCCGGACGCTGCCAACAACCAGAGGAGACAACAGCAACAACAACAACTCGCCCAACAGGGCGAATATGATTCCAACATTGTCGACATGCTGGATGTTGTCGGTACGTATATCCTCCGTACCTAATGGCCCCTATCTGGTTATGCATTACTAATCCGGATTTAGACCCTGAGGTTTCAACTCTGTCTTCCATCACCAACGTTCAAAACTCCCTCTTCGTACCGTCGCTTGGTCGTTGGGTTAACAGACGCCCAACCTATAACCTCACGCGATACTCTGATCTGCCTGGCGGTGCCTTTCCATCTGGGGACGGTGGAGGCGTCGCCCAACCGCCGGGTCGTCATCCCCCGGAGACCCGGCAGCAGGGCGCTCCTCGCCCAGGAGGTCCTGATAGACCACTAAAGGACGTGGAGGAGGAAGACGAAGCCCCGGGACGACCTTCCGTGGAGCGGATACCAAGTTACATGACCGAACGTTTCTACGCTGTTCGTCCCAAAGATACGTCGCTTGCCGAGTGGAGCGACGAAGACTTGGCCGAGCTGAACGACCACGTTCGGCACATGCTTCACTCGAAGCGATCCGCCTTTAAGCGTAGCATGAAGGCTTTCGGTCAGTACGTCCGAAGGCCTCTTGGGTTCGCCGTCACCCTGTACGCCTTCCTCATCACCGTCTTTGGTTTCGCCTGGGTTCTCTTCCTCATCGGCTGGGTCTACCTGGGCGACGTGGAGAGGCGAGACTACATCATCGACGTCATCGACAATGTCCTTGTTGCCCTGTTCGCGGTTGTAGGTGATGGCATGATTCCCTGGCGACTCGTCGATACCTATCACATGTGTTTCATTGCCAGGTACTATCATCTCACCTGGAAACTGCGTAACAAGATGCACGTCCCGGAACTCAAGGACCACAACGATCTTCCATCGGAGCCCGTCATTGCGCATCGTACTGAACAAGAGGACATTGAGGCCCAGCGCGACATACACATGAAGCAGTCGGAAGAGCACTCAGTACTCAGCCCAACCCAGCAAGCCACGCTCGAACACCATCAAGCGTGCTTCTCCAAGTCCCACACATTCTACAAGCCCCACGAGACGGAAACGCACTACGCCTTCCCGCTGCGACTTCTTGTCGCCATTGTGGTTTTGCTCGACTTCCATTCTTGCTTCCAGTTGGCACTGGGTTTGTGCACTTGGCTCATTGACTACCACGTCCGCCCCGCTGCACTTACGGCCACGATCCTTAGCTGTTCCATTGCCGTCAACATCACCGCAGGTGTTCTCATTTCCGTGGGGGATCGCAGAACTCGCAAGAAGGATGTTGTGGAGCGCATGTTCAGACAAGAATTGACGCAGGAGGCCATCCGGCGTATAGAGTCCCGGAAGGAGAGGGAAGAGGAGGAGCGGAATCGACTGGAGAACATCGACGAAGAGTCGCCCGGCGCTAAATCGAGGGGCGCTTCGGTCGATCTCGGCGAGCGTCTGAAACAGACCTTGAAGCGCAAGAACAGCGACGAGGACAAAACCCGGTCCTCCAAGAGCTTGGACATTGCCCGCAAGCCGAGGAAGAGCAACGATATCCCCAGGAAGCCCGTCAACCACGTCGGGATGTTCGATTCGTCGATTACCGGTGGACTGGCCGAGGAGGAGGAGGGGGGCTATTTCAGCGACCCGAAGGCTGACACGAAGCCCGAGTCGAAGCCTGAACCGAAGCCCGATTCGATCCCCGCCGGTCCGTCTACAGAAAAATAGACAGCGAGAAGCTTAGGTTTCTGGGCCTTCACACACTTCACTTCAGTATACGGTTATGACGAAAATGGATGGGCGGGCGGCGGTTTTATGTACACGACGACATCAGAAAGGGTTATAAATTGGTCCATGTTGTTTTTGAATACAGCGCTAATCTGAGAGCGAATATGCGTGATATCCCGGGATAGATAGGAGCGAGTTATATGATTACATGATTCATCTCGACCAATACCAATACCATTAATGACTTAGATCTTTCATCGCATTTCTCCGTGTTGCTTACGTGAACCGTGAACCGGCATGCTGGTCTCCAGAGGACACTCGTCAAGAAGACTTCGAAGCGTGACGAATTGACGCCCCTCTTCTCCCACGATCGCTACAGGCTACCTGTCCAGTTGTCACATTTCCGCGACGGGCTCTGTTATCCGGTTTGGAAATTCAATATATATATACACAGTTGTTTCTTTCTACAGTCTAATCTCTATGTAATGTCTACCGACCTAAGTAGGTGGTATTTACGTGCTTACCTTTCTTTACTTACCCAAGCAAGAGCCATGCTGTAAGGGGGGAGCGAAGCAACTAATGCCCTCCACAATCCTCGTCCCACTTGTGCTCGGAGCTGGTCTGCTGCTGGCCGATGCAGGCGCCGGTGCCGTTCTTGACGGGGGCGCACTTGCGCGTGATGCGGAAGTCCTGCCGGACGGTGACGCCGCAGTAGGCACAGATATGGAAAATGATCTTGCCTGTACACATTTTCGAGGGCTGGAAAGTTTGCTGTCGGGGTTGGAAGATGGTGAAGTTGGGAGAGATGGGAGGGAATGGGAGTGTTAGCTTGGTGATGGTGGTGTGGGTTGGATTCTCAAAGGATGGGTTCGTGTTGGGCGAGTTATATACAAGGCGACTCCCTGTCGAAAAACAGGCATCTTGACAGGTGAGAGGCGTGGTGCGCAGATACAATGGCATTGTTTTCTCAAAGAGAAAGACGATGCCTTGGGGTCGTGGATGTGGCCCCCTTGTTGTTTTGTTACTTTGTTCGAGTTCGGGTGGGAACAATGTATTGTGTAGTGATGAAGTGTGTCTCTGATGACTTATCGAAGGGCCACCGGTGGTTGGTAATTGGGACTGAGGTTTGAGAGAGCGCGTCAATATCGTCGAGCTTCCTAACCTACATGGCTATCCCTTTGACTCGGGACACTAAGGATGGCCTGGACAAAGGCCGACGTCTTCCAGAAGGGGAGGGAATTATGATAAGCAGAGGCCCTGAGATTAACTGAAAGGCCTCTGGAAGGCTTTTGAGATATGGCCCTTGCCTACTGACAGCATTATCTTCAATACGAGATGTCAGTATACGCTTGCTTGCTTGCTAACTAGGCCACTTGATGGAGGCCACTTTCGGCATCTAGCTCTGAGTGATACATATGATTTTATGATTCTGGTATGAGGCACATGCTAGACGATCATAATCAAGAAGATAGTTCGTTACGAGGTCAATGTTTGGCCATCTGCAGACTGCCACTGTGTTCGCATGATGCCAACGGCATCGCTTGATGTCACCATATACGCCCACAACCTCAACGATGCCGTATCATCACCCCCTCCTTTACTGATTCGAGATATGTATAAATAGTATAAGCACCATCGTCCTGAAAGTCATCCGCAGTCTTGGCCAATGGATCCCAAAAGAGGGAGGAAGAGGTAGCAGCATAAGTTGTGCCGTACTCGGGAGAGCGCGATAACAATACCACACGGTTGAACGCAACCATGACCCTCAAGACTCAAGCATGAAGTCAGCAAGCGGCTCTGTATGCTTCAAATTCGCATGCGATCCTAGCATATCGTGAAGGTTCATCGCGGTGATCGATAGGGGCAATTCAGGAGCCTACCATGTCTGCAGATCTCGTACCTGCAGCCCCAGCCAACCTTATGCATGCGGTACTCAAACCTTGTATAACCACAAAAGCTCTGAGACTCATGTACAGCAGAACTCAATGCTACTGGAATTGAGTTTCGAGCATAGTGGTTGATCGACCCATGACACCCCTTTTTACTTGCCACTCAAGCCGGGCATCCGAGAAACAAGCTCACCGGCCGACTCGGCGAAGCCCGGCAAGATAGAACGCACGTGGTGGGGCCGAAACAAGTCGTGGTCCTGGCATTCCACGAATAGGAGGGCGAGGTGATCGGGTTGATTTCTGTTTGGTGGATAAGTACTCCGTACGGAGTAAGCAGGTGTGTATCCAAGACGCGCGACTGGCCGGCAAGGGCGGCGTTCGCAGCGCAGTAGCCTAGGTTCGCGTGAGATGGGAAGGATTCCTTCCATGCATGGAAGAAAAGGCGGCGGCGACGTGTGCAGTGAAGCGGATAAGGGCAGGCAGGCACCAACATCTGGGAGGCACGCCGCTCGCTCGCCACTGTTCACGCATGTATGTACCTAACCTATGCAGACCAACAGACAGACATACGCACATGGTTTGCTTACAGCAGCAGTGCATGCGCTGCATACGTGCATGGAGGGAAGAGGGGCTTGAGGGGTTTGTTTGGGCTCCCTCGTGTCTTTTTCCGAGCTGGCTGTCTGCATGGACAGGAACCCAATACCCTCACCCTCCTGGGAAGCCGCAGGATGCCGATCAGCCTGTCTAAGGTTTCCATGTTAGCAATTCACTACATACCTACCTACTTACTTGTATACATTCCCCAATTGCTTGCGGGTGAGATCAGATTGAATGCAATGGCAAGTCGGCTGGGCGCGGCAACGAATCAGTTGGGCTGGCTGCAGAGTGAGAGGTGGGTGAGCAAGGTGGTGATGATGATGCGTGCAGGCAGACACCTGCCATCAGCCGCAGTCAATAAAAGGGAGGGGCAGGAAGGAGGTTGTTACCCAAACCGAAGCTGTGTGCATTTCCATCTCCACCCAACGGGTATACTTGCTTTTCGCATCCTGCGTGTGTACTGAAGCATGTAGTAGTATGTCCTGCAACCCCACCGTCCGGCGTCATTCAATCAGATCAGTGATGATGTAGGTGCGGATGCAGAGGGGCAGAGTCTAGACACACGCGTCGCCATCATGTATGGCCATACCTTATGGTTGGAGATATTGCCATTTGAGTTATCTATCGATCGTTGATACTCTGTTATTGAATTGAATTTCACAGCTGCGCCATCAAACTGGTTTATTGATGCATGCATGACTGACGACTGCCTTCCACCTCTTCTTCTTGTACGAGGGGCCAATATTTGGTGTTAGTTGAATCCTGCAGCTGTTGGTTTTCTTCTCCCCCCTCCTCCTTTTCTGCCCACACACCCCCAGACGGAGCGCAGCCTTGGAACAACCTCTTCTTCTACTTCTTGTTCTTCTTCTTCCCACTGCATGCAGGCGAGTGTGCACGATGCACCCAGCTGCGCTGCTAGTGGACGGCGTGCTACGTCGGGCAGCTAATTTTGGGACGACGCATGTCCCGCCGCGGATTCCCATTCGGTTCATCATCCATCGCACACTCCTTGGGTGGCGTTCGTTCCTGTTGTGTACAATCAATCATCAGCCCCCTCCTCCTTCCTCGGGAAAACCTGCGGGTTCGCATGTCAGCCCGTCCAGCCCGTCCAACCCGCCAAACATGCCGTGCACCGCGGGACCTTTACACGTTTGGACGAAGGAGCAGCGAAGGAGTGTGTGGATAGACTCCTAGTATCACGTTGCCCGTGTTCCCTCTACGTAAGTAGGCATTGGTGGACTGGTGGACGAGGTGGGACGTTGCACAATGTTACTCACATTCACACCGAGCTACTGCGGCGGCATGACTCTCGAGCCGTACCGTCTTCAGGGAGGCTTGAATGATGACTCCTGTCAGCCCGCGACTGGTACATCGATCATAATCGGTCATTTTCATCCATCATCGCGACATATCGTTGGGAAGAAGGTGTGCCGATACATGCGCCGTGCCATTGGTGGCGTCTATCGTGCTCACCCTGTTTGCTCCAGTGGCACCCCGCAGGAGTTGCTCATGACTTGCATGTAAGCGCCTACGATCCGTTGACGCTATCGCTATCACCCCAGCCTGCCATGCATCCCCGGAGACCGAATAGCGTCGATCTTGTATTAACATAGCAGGTCTGTACTGTATGCCATGATTCTAGGCAAGCAATTGCTGACGGGCTTACGAATTGATAGGTGGTGGGTAGAGAGTTCAGCCTATTCATACTTTTTTACCCACCCAGCCGTCGAAACGGTGTTGTTCCTGCTCACCCCCGCCGCCCCCATGCAGGCAGGAGCGGGGGAGGAGGGGTGGTTTCTGTACCCAGTCATCGGCCATGTCATGAGTGAGTACAGTGCAGCAGGCCATCAGGTGCAACCAGTACTTCTGATTGCTGTTAGCGAATAGGTTAAGCCAAGCGAAGACCAAAGTCGCATATAACTCTCTCCTGACTGACTGAGACTATCTATCGAGTTCTCGTCGTCGTCGTCTTCGGTCACCGACCGGAGGTTCCACATGAGCCGTATAACATGAGCAGCGAATATACATCCCAACAGATCGGTTGGTCCCAAGGGTAGCACCAAGTGAGTGAGAGAGAGTGAGAGAGATTGGCTTGGCTAACACATACTGCTACATAAGGCTGCCTCTCGATCGGAAGGTGGGACATAAGGGGAACGGGGTAGCATCGAGCCAATGGACTACGGGCCCGAATAGTCGAAGATGGGCACGATCTTAGGTCAGCCTGTGTGAGGGACGGTTTCTTTCTTTAGCAGCAGCTAAACTATAGGTCACCCTACATGCGCCGCTACTGCATGCACTTTGCGGAAGCAACAACGCCAGTGAGGCCAGCCAGGAATGTACGTGTGGTCCCAAGGAGGATCTCAGAGTGAGCGAGCATCTCTATTTGGGCTCCTGCTGCGCCCAGCTGGCCGAGACATCTGAACCAGTTGTAGTCATAGGAGAGAGACAGAGCAACAAAACAAACAACATTAAGCAGCAAGCATATACAAGCCCCATCCTCATTGGGCAAGATGCCTGCATCATGTAGTGAGATATATGTAAGATGGTACCCCCGTCATGATTTTTTATCAGCCCGCCGAGAGGAGTCATCAGAGTCGTTGCTGCTGCTGCTGTTTTTAGCCCCCAACCGGCTATCTAGTGAAGTAAGTGCCGAACACACTCATTCTCACTCGACTCGCCGGGGGGTGGCCTTTCTTTGGGGTCGCAGGCGCTTAGCCCACCACACCCCTACTTAACCTACCTGCACGTGTGCAGCATCACATATCGTGGCTTGCGGGTAGATCCCCCAATGGAATGTGCCCGTGTGTATTATAGGTCCTGGGTGCTTAGTAGAATTTCAGCCTTGCAGGGAACATGAGGCCGTGGGATAGGTGTTAGTTATTCTATTCCGGCATGCCCTGCGTCGGGGCCTTTCTTGATGCGACCAAGAAATGACGAGATCCTCCTGGGGTCGACGCCTACCTACATACCCAAGATCCAAGTTAAAATAAAAAATTAAAAAAGGGAGGGGTTGGTTGGTGGTGGCAGTCAGTGACATGTTCGATGTGACCAAGATCCGGCGCGCGCGAGTCGCAAGTGGCAGCCATGGTACGCAACTGGCGGATTGTTTCTATTGTGACAAAACCTTTCCTTCCACTTGAGCACAGAGCCTTATGGATATAGGTAGAGTTCACGACGTCTACGACATTTCATACCTTTGGCGGAACGTGCATGCAAGGCACAGGACATCAGTTTGTCTTGGGAGAGGGTCGCGCGGTGGGAGGAGTGTAGGAGGAGATTAGGATAGGTAGGCGGCGGAGGGCAGAGCGGAAGACAGGGCGCGTTCTATTTTTTTATTTTTTTTTTCCTTCCCTACCCACCATGATGATTTAGATTAGACGGTCTCAGTTGAGGTATGTGAGCACCGAATTTCTGTCGCGCACCCCTCCCTCCATCACGGGAAGGAAGTGTTGTGGTGTGTAGAACACAAACACCAGCCACAGCCGCACAGTGCCAGTGGTTTTGGGAAGCATCCGGCATGGCAAGAGAACGAAAAAGACCGGTCATCGTGGTCGCATTCCTTCAAGGAGCAAGGACTCGGCGTAAGCATGAACAGGACCGGGCAGATGCTGGACCATGTCATCGCTGGGCATTGACCGAGGAGGAAACAATTTCCTCTGACAAGGATTCGCGGTCCGCTCCCTTTGCGTTTTTATAGGGAGGCTGACCGACGACTGCCTGCCTGACTGACAGATAACCCTGCTGCCGCGTTCAACCATCAGGATTTTTTATTGCTGGCGGCTGGGCGAGAACGAAATGGCTGCTGCCCCATGCTTGTCAAAGTCAGTGAACTCTCAATGGCAAAGACAGGGGCCTAGAGAAAAGTATGTAATCTCGAGAAGTGCGCAATCAATTTGTCTTGGTGTCAAAGCCACGCGCGCGAATGTCGGCTACCCCATATATCAATTGACTCTACTACATGGGGCATATAGTAGTACCTTGATCTACCTGCACGGCGACGAACAGACCTCGTAGAAACCAGTCTGCTGGAAAATTTGGTCACAAAAGGACATTTGCAGCTTGATATGAGTGGCAGGCAGCCTCGTCATTCATAGCAAATCTGGAAGGATCCTCATTCGACAATCGAACAGGACCGTCGCAACGGGCGTTTCTTTTCTTCTCTCTACTTGTAGTGCTAAGACAAGGGTCGGTGCGTGTGCGGCCGCCTCATCCCTGGCACCAGAAAAAGAAAAAAAGAAAGCTGCAGCCTTTGCCCCTGCATCCGTAGAGAAAGATCGACAGGGAGGAAGAGGGAAGGAGAGGGCAGGTAAGAAGAAGAAGTGCCCGGGAGGCTGAAGCACGAAAAAATTGCAACGAAACGTTTTCGTCGCGTTCCTCTTGTAGCTCGGGAAGGACGTACGTTACACATCTTCAGACGAAACAAACGATAAGAGTGCCATGGACACTTGGATGTAACTCACGACGTGTTTTTGCAGCAGCACTTGCTACCTACTTACTGCCTGCCCAGCCGGTATGGTATGAATGGGTTTCATTGGGAGAATGGTGAGTTATTGGCAATGTTCCCCCAGGTCAGCAGCCACCTGCTGCTGCCAGGTAGGTACAATTCCAGTGGGTGGTGTAATAATCAAACTGATGCCCTAACCTTCCTTCTTTTCACCTGTATAACCCTCGTCGCGAAAAAGGATTGGCTGCCAGGCAAGTGCTCTAGCTGACACACGTAATATATACCACCTGAGAAGAAAAACAAATAGTACATCTTGGTCGTATCCAGTGAATCGTATTATCATAATCGTATTCAAACGGGGGTGGCGCTACATAACCTGCACACCATATTGATTTCATCGATTGATCTCCCTGCCCAAGTTCCAAAATAGACCACACGCACGTTGTGCTAAACTGAAAACAATTGCAGGTACCCGTAAAATTTCGCTGAACCGTCAAACCCGCAGGAAAACAACGACGCTTGGCGCGCGCACCACACCACCACACGATCCCCGGATATCCACTTCTTCCCCTCTTACAAGACGGTAACAGCCCTACAGTAGTGCACCCTCAAAAAATAACTGGCATATGGCACCATGTGCCTCAGTAGGCTGGCCACCTGCCTCACCGCACCCAATTCGGGATCCTTGTGTGTGACTTTGGCCGTTCAGACTTGCGAATGTGTACGTTCGGTAGGCTTTCAAATTATAGACGCAGAAGACAAAGTGTATAGTGATATAGATAATATTATAGTTGTTATTCGTAGGTTTGATTCGACTCGGTTCTAATAGAGAAAAATGATAAAAACGAAGGGTATATCCAGCCCGCATAAACCAAGCATTCCCATGTCGATACAAAGGCCAGCACGAGGGCCTTAAATCTATAAGCCATCGGTTGGCCGACAGAACGCCGCGTCGAGTCGCTAAAACAAAAAATTCCATCCTTCCCAAAGAGCCTGCTCGTCGTCGTCTGTGGCGATGACTACCTCCTTTTCGGTAGTCCCTTCAATACCAATACCAATTAATACAGTGCAGCTGAGGCGTGACATCCATCGCTTGCTTAAAATCAACATCCTTGAACATCCCAAAAAAACAAATTCCAACAATCCAAATTCCAACTTTTGGTGTGCCGTGACTTCGGGTCCCATGGTCCCGTCAAATCATTCTGGTGGCTGGCCGTCGTCAGGGCGGTACGGTCCGGGTAATAGTAGTAATAAAAAAGCAATCGCGCTCCTTCTCGCTGGGGTATCATTGAGATAACAGGAAAGACCAGGCCCTTCATCCCCTTCATGCATGCGTAGGTTGCCCTACTAGCGTCTGTAGGTCGTAGTAAATAATAATAAGAGAAAATCCTCCCAAGGGAAATAGGAAGGTCCCCTTGTATGATGCGATGTACCAATCCGAACTCCGGAAATCGGGAAAACGGGTCGCCAATCTATCGTACAGGATGGATGCTAGTCCATCTCTTTTTGTGGTTTTGTTGATGTAGTGTGGTGTGGTGTGGTGGGTGGTGAGCGGTGGTGTCCAATCCGGTTGTGGGAGATTCCATGGAGTAGTTAAATAGAGTAAAAAGAAAACCAGTGGCATAATCCTTGGACGTGTTTACATGGTGGGCTTCCGGAGGATGACTTCGCAGTTGGCATCAAAGCGAAGGTTCCAAAGGCGGACTGATTGCATGTAGCGTTCCGTCTTCTCGAGCTCGCGTTCACGTCCGAAGAGGGTCTCCACGAATTCGACGCCGGCATTCTTGCCGAGCTGGGAGGCATCCTTGCGCTTGTTGACCTTGAGCATGGGAGCCTCGCATCGCTTCAGCAGGACGCGGAGCTTGTCAGTAAGACGCTCGCCGGATTCGATGAAGTCCTCAACCATTTCCTTGTTTTCCTGGGTCCGGATCTTGGGCACACACTCCTCGGATCGCTTCACTTTTCCGGAGATCTGGATGAGAAGAAGCCAAAGCTCGCCGGCCATTTCCGAGAGAGGGGTGCCAGGTCCGTGGACATGGACAGTCCAGTCGTAGATCCATTTGCCCAAGGAATTGGAGTCAAAGACGCTACCCAGCAGCATGATGGGCTCCTCAGTAGGGTCCCAGTTCTTCAAGGAGTAGCCGGCAGGGATGCGGTGTTTCCTCGCATCCTCCTCGGTAGCCTTGGGCGTAGTGGGAGGGACCTTCTTGACATGTGAGCTGGAAGGGCGCGCCGTGGAAGAGCGCGGCGGGGGCACATTGGCGGATGCGCGGCGTGTGTGACTACCTAGCCTGGTAGACGAGCGCTGCACCGGATCCTCGTAGTATGCTGTCCTCTCCTTCTCATAGGCCGGACCCTGCTTGTAGTAGTAGTAATCAGTGCCATGTCCGCCAGCAGCATTGTAATAATAATCTTGATGCCTCCGATTCCTTGACTGCGCTGGCAACACATAGGTAACGCCGTCGACCTCGAAGATCTCGTCCTCGTCGGAGTCCCCATGAGAGGTCCGGTAATAGGAGTAAGAACTGCGGCGCTCGTGCCTCGGTGGAATATTCGACCCCTTTGAGAAACTGTGCTTTCGCGAACTCACGTTGAGACCAGGGCCGGTGGCATATTCACCCGTACTCTTGTAGCGGGGTGAAAAGGTAGCTCTGTATTCAGTCTGGCCGCTGCTGCCATTGCGGAAGTGAGCCCGAGTCTGCGGTCGCTGGGGTGTTTGCGGTTGCGCATAGTAGAAGTTGTGTCGAGGCGAAGGCGTCGGCGATGGACTACCACTGTAGTAGTTGTAGTCCGCCGGGTGGGAGGACCCGTAGAGGGGGGATCCGTAACTCATCTTCCTAGACTCTTGCGATGTCCCGCTGACACCCAATTACTTGTAGCAACGATCCAGGCTTGCAAAACGTCCCCTTGCGACGATGATGAGGTTTTTTCGTGTGGGTGTGTGTGAGGCTTTATCAAAAGCAGAGTAGCGCCTGTGGCGTGACGCTGGAGGGAGTGACAACCCGTCACCTTGGTATGTGGTCGGTAGGAAGAGGAGAGAGAAACCGTCTTCGTTCGGAGTACATGTCAAGATGTGATGTTGATATCCTCCAAGGAGAATATTGGGCACCAAAGTCGTATTGTTCACGACTTTGATAGTAGGTGCTCGGAATTGCTGGACGCTTCTGGGTCCAGATGGAAGAGTGATGTGATTGGAAATCGGGTATAAGCGTTGAGAGTTGCGATGTGTAGATTCATATGGCGAAAAGCCAACAGTCGGGAAGAAAGGAAAGGCGAAGGCGCGGTGGTTGGGCTAGGTGAAGGCCTTTTAATAATATTGTGCGGTGGTGTGTCCCCGAGAAATGGGAGCGCAGCGGGTTGGGCTTCTAGCAAGGGAATGCCAGCACAAGGTCAAAACAGGGATACTTGTAAGGACCCGTAGGCGGCCAGGGGGGGCTAGCAGGCCTAAAATGACTGGAGGTACTTCCGTAGTGGAGGGGTGTGTTTTTGGAAGAGTCGAGAAGGGGCCGACCGATAAATTAGTCACACCCCCTGTACTTTCCCACAGCCACACAGTCTCGCGCACCAATCCACACTGACTCTCTTGCACGCTCTGGCCTGATCCAATCAATCCGCCGAAGAATAAGGCTGTGATGTCTTCAAGCTGCTCAAAATCCGGATGCGCCTCCAGCCAGCTCAGCTCACTGCCGATCTGTCGCTGCGCTGTCACAGACTTGACCACAAGAAAAGCTTCAAATAGAAGTCTCGAGAAGATTGGCCGCCGTAGTGACTCCCAGTCCCGTATTTCCCGTAAGTTTCCGGGGCCCAAGGAAGCCGAATGATGGGAATTGCGACGAGCAAATTCACAGCCCCGACCGTCGTCACTCGACTAGGATTTTTGCCTATTCAACAATTCTCCATAACGCAGGCACCGAGGATCGAAATTGGTATCCCTGACGGTATGACACCGGTGGACGGTCCGATGCTGGGGTCTTTTGGTAACGCCCAGGATGTTAGAACGTTAACTCCTTGCTGGAAGATTGCCCTGGGGTCTAACCGAAATGATGTTGCGCCAAACGGATACGATGCCAGACACTCTGGTTCCACCAGGTAAAGAAGAAAAGACTAGGCCGCCCGTTACTAGTAGAAAAATTTTCTTCGGTCCGTGAGCCAAGGGAGCCACAATGATAAGAAAAGCGCGTGAAGCTGCCGTGGGATCGTTCAATTGATCACCGGCGGCAAGATGGTAGAAGGTGCTGACAGTCGAGGTACATGGCACGCGAAGTCCGGGGATGGCGGATACGAGAGCCCGTTAGAAGCGACAGGCCCAACCGAAAGGACAGTCCGGCCAAGTAATGGGGCCAATGTGGATGCAATCGCTCAAAATATTGTCAACAAAGAAAGCTGATGGCAAATCTGCCGACGAGAGTGGATATTTGCTTGCTTGGCCGGGAGGCCTGCTTGCGCGCTTGCTGTTTCCTGAATGTATCAAGAGACGGTGCTCCTATTGTCGTTGGTTTTTCCCTGGCTTCCCGAGAAAGCAAACCCGTATCCAGTGACTAAACGGGTGGCTGGGCTACCTGGGGTAATCAAGTTGAAGGATCGCGACACGGGCCGGCCAAACAATTGTGCTTTTTTGGCCTTGGGCGGGAAGAGTTTGTATACCCGCGGAGGCTCTGAACAGACAGGCTGCGGCCGGAAGAAGAAGTCTCTTTCAGCAGTTGCGTTTCGAAGCGAAAAGCTGCCAACCTTGCGAGAATGAAGGAGGCTGGAAGACTTCCATCAGAACCGAACCGACAACATTGAGTCAGGAAACAAGAGAGGGTGGGATCAGTATATGTAGGTTCCTGTAGGTTCCCTGTCTGAGCAAATATTTCCAGTAACCGTCTCGGCACACAAACGGGAAAAGGAAGTTGGGATGAGTACTCCGTAGCAGAGGCAGTAAGCGGTGCAACCCCCCGCCATTACTTCTTACGCTGTGCCGCTTATCACCGTCACCACCTGCCACCCACACCATCACCATCAACGCCCACCGATGAGGGGGTTCTGGGAGGGGGTGGATGACCAGCAGCAGCATCAAGAAAGCTGCCCAGACCAGCCCTAAACCGCCCCAGCTCAGGCTTGCACTTTCTCTATTCGCTGCAACCCATGTGCTCGACAGCCTTGAAGCGCCGAATTGAATGCGAGTGTGGTTCAGACTCAGGTTCACACCCTCACGCACCAACCTCCCTGCCTATACGTTGGCGAATTCACATCCAGATGTGAACCATCGAGGTGGTGGGTTCTACTCATGAGCCAGCACTCATCACAGGCTAAGGTATATGGCACGGCGCCTCTACGTGAACACATGAGGTATCGAACAGGTACTATTTGCGGCTCTGGCTAACGATGACACCTCGCATCGACCTCCTCGGCGTGGCCAATATTTAGCATTTAACCTGGCGAACATGCTAGGCGGCCATGGTTCGTCGTCTGTCACTCTAGTTTGTAGGCGGTCATCTGCGCTGCATCTGCGGGGTAATTCGGTTGCATATCCATCAATTCGACACACGGTGACCTACCATTTTGGATGATGCGATCCCACTTCAAGTACACTGGTTGTCGGCGAACTCCATCCATGGATGTCTTGCATTGACCAGACGGATCCGTAACCAGATCTCTCGCTATCGTGTTCCTTCTCACTGAAGTACCGGCTAACGAGCTCCACGTCCAAATGACGGCGTTGGCTTTCTATGTAATCCCAGGATTACAAGCTGATGTAATACTTCATAGAGTGTTGCAACCTCTGGTCTTCTCAGCCGGCTTGTTTTACCACGTACAGACATGGACACCAACCTATTTTTACGGGCTGACTGCATACAGTTGCACAACGCGGCCCGGCTACTTCTTAGCAGGAAGCAGCAAGCGGCCAGTCGCCAGACTCTGACTCTGCTTGGAATCGTTCGAGGCCATAGCTTTGAGCTGCGGCCTCATATCGGCCTTGCCTGGTCTCAATCTCCAGGCGGGCATGGAATTGATGCATGGAATGATTCCAATATGGGTGGCCCTTCAACTTTTCTCGGTTCGGCAACACACCACTCGGGCCAACCTTTCACGTCACTCTCAACCTCTTCGCGACGTGGACGATCAGTCAGAATCGGCATTGGTCCCCAACGAGCTTTGCATCATTGTTTATTTGCCCGAGTCCACCACGATGAGTACATGTAGGTCATAATTACACAAGAAGAGCCATGATATCCCCCATAAATCGGGAATTAACTAATGCAGAGTGCGGCTACAATGGAGGACCCTTTACGCTTGTCTCGTTGTGACATGGTTCCCGTAGCGCATAGCTTGGAGAGGGCGCCAGCCACGGTCCAGAGGTCCAGAGCAGCAGAGCTTCACCCTCATTGCACCGCTATATTCTGACATGGGCCTCTGATAATGCTCCATACAGTACAGGCTGGACGGTCGGCCATATGCCAGATCTTCCTGCAACGCTGCACCTCACGATGCGATTTTTTTCCTACGCCCACTGCCACGGGTCGATGCAGCGCCGTGCAACCCATGCAGCCACGCATTCCGTAGCGTCGAAATGCGAACTTTTCCGGTGGGGCATCAACAGACACTTCTGCACACCTTTCCCCTTCACCTTGGGCGGCTCGACTCCCCCGGCTGGGGCCCTGTCCTCCAGGAGGCCCCCTGTAGAGCTCACCTTTAGTTCCGTCGGTGCGGCACGCCTTCAATCCACCTGTTCATTTTAATCTGAAAATTTTTCGTCGATATCCCTTTTCAATCTCTCGGGGATTCGTATACATATTACGATGCTGCTAGGGTGTTTTGATGCCTTCGCGCCCGCCCGCCCCTCGGTCGTGTTGCAGGGCCCGGTCGGTGTCCCTCTTTCGCCTCAACAAGAGTGAGTCATTCGTCGCAAGAGAGGAGCGGGAAAAGAAGGTCACCATGTACGGTTATGCCATGCTGCCCAACAGGCGTGGATCAGAGCATTGCGGTGTCTTGAGTGGACGGCATCTGGTGCAAGAGGCAGCCCTAGCAAGGTCTCGTTGCAGCTGTTCCCGACTCCGATTGGGGCAATTGGGAATGCTCGCCGCCTTTCACGGCCATGCCAATTGCCAGAGCCACAGCACCAAGAGGAGTCCCTCGTAACGGGGGCCGCTAATCCACCCTCTACACCAGTCAATCGCGACGTAACCACGGCCAGCTCCGCTTCTGCGGCTTGTCAACAAAAACAAGCACCAAAAATAGTGAATATCATCAGACAATCTGGCTACGGGCTCGAGGTGTTCCATCCTCCAGTCGCTGTCCGCTGCACTCACCGACTATTTGATTTGAACGCACATTTTTTCCCTGGCATAATTCTCTGGCGAGACAGATAAGGCATCGCAGGCGGCGGTGCACACTCAGAGACACCATTCATGCCTTATGTACCTATTGCCGGTTTGAGAAACGGGCCTTGAACCCGACCCTGGTCATGGAGGGCTAGAACAAGGTCCGTGACGTGCAATAATAGCCTGGACACAACTTGGCTACGGAGTACATACAGCGACATCTATCAAATTGATGGGGATGGAGCGAGTGCTTCTCCTCGTGTAAGTGTGCGTGCAAAACAAGGCGGCACATGGATTGCGCGCCGAGAACACGAAAATCTCTTCCACGCAGAAGGAAGCAATGCGTTTCGACGTTTGCTTTTGCGGCCTGCGGTGACGGGTAGAAGCGAAACAATATTGGCCAGGAACGTACGGATTTGTGTGGCATGGTGGAAATGATGCGCCGCTATAATGCCGGCCGTCCACGACCACCCGCACCGAATGGGAGAAAAATAACAAAGAACCAATTATAGCTTCTGTCACGTCACGAAGATTGATAATAGCTTCATACACCCGCACCCTTGAATTATTGTTCGCGAATATGATCTGCCCGGGGCCCTTACACAAGTCTTTTATGCGTGCCTACTACCAGCTGTGGTCACGCCAGTTCCGTCTGATATCCCGGTGAAGCATAATTTTCCTAGGTTTTAACGTAGTATTGTGCTATTTTATATGTTTCAACTGGGCTGCTCGATGTACTGCCTACCGGAAAACAGGCCTGTAGATACTTCGGCAAGGGTGCGAAATGGAGTATATTCGCGAACAATAATTCAAGGGTGCGGGTGTACATGACTTCGGCACTGGCTGGACTACGTAGCTGCTTCCCACCATCTGGATAATGCTCACCTGGCCCACCCAATGCAGCGGTACTGGCCGTTCTAGCGGTCCATTGGCAGGCCACTTCAGTCATACGGATCGGTAGGGCTTGGGTCGGGTTGGCGGTTTATCGAATTGCAGCGTCGGAATTTTGGGCGTGAGGGACAATTTTCGTTGACTGCCCCTCCCTCGCTGCTGATCTGGTTGCGCCAACTCAAAGAGAGGAGTGAGTGAATGTGCTGGCTGCCTCCTGCCTCCTGCCTCCGGGATACTCCTCAGAAAAGATGACGAAAGAGTGTCGATCTATGATTTCTCTATGTTGTGTCCATAGGCGCTCCATAGCTTACGTTGTATCGCGCTGCATGCAAGCTGAATGCGAAACGTACAATACCCAATAACTCGGCTCAGAATGCGATGGGCGAAATAAGTGGGAGAGACTGAAATTGCATGCCGTGCAACTGGTTCGCTCGCGGGGGTCTGTTAAGAAAAAAATCTTTCTTGTTTTTTTTCTTCTCTCTCCAAAACTTTTTAGGGCTTGACTTTTGACGATGCGATCCGAATCTGATTGGATATTGGTTCCTGTTGACCCAAATGCCTGGGTTCGGTCCGCCGGGGGCCTTGGGACGAAGGGAAAGAAGAAAAGCGAAAAGAGGGAGAGACTAGGCCCGAACCGGGTGTGGCTCAGCAGGGAAAAGGGGCCCGCTCTTGTCCGCGTTTCCACGTTCCCACTAGCCACTAGTAGCCACGATCTGGGAGGGAGCTTGGGAGTTTTGTCCTGACCAACCCTGGTTCCTCACATGTGAATCTTGGGTAAATCGCCACTTCTTTTTTTTTTACTCCCTTTCCCTGGTCGCGCTTCTTCGACCCTCCCCGTGCATTGGTCCAGAAGCATGGTCCCCTCGGATTCCCGAAGATTACCTCTTGTGGTGGTGGTTCCGCAACGATATGTCAGCATCGCCAGCGCACTCCCACTGTTTTCCGTGCGTGGGGGAGTTGGGCATTTCGCGGCCTGCGCGGTGGATGTGGATTAGTCAAACTGACATCTCATCGGCGACCATTGTTCGTTCGACTCATATCTGGGATCCGTCAAAGTAAATCATGCACCATGATGTCTCTTGCGTCATTTCATGCCTGGCCATGTGTCGTACCAAGTGCATGGGTCTCTCTTCCCACGTTTTTCCTCTCTCTGTCAACCATTGCTCTTTCCCTGCTGGCATTTCTCAATTTCAATTCGCGGACTTTACAGCACCCCTTACTACGTTCGGAGTTTAGTGCTGACCTGTTATTCTTCCGTCCGTACGTCCCAAATGGATAGCTCGCTACTGTCTACCTACTAATGATCAAGCCCTGTTCCTAGCGAAAGCGCGGCGTCCGCGTCCGCGCAATCTAGTGGTAACCTGCGAAAGCTACCAACTGCTAACCTGGGGGTCGTACGTGACTCAAAACACAACTAACACTACTTACGACCCCCATTGTAACCTTTCGCCCCCCAACTACAGTACGACTTCGCCTCTCCCAACAGAATATCCGCGAAATTCGCTTAGTACATTGGTTTGAACGTTTCCGTGCGAAAACGAGTCCATTGATGAAGCAGCAAGGGGGTCTTCCTCAAACGAAACACATAGTAAACCAGTTAGATTACTGTTCGCCTCTTCCTCGGCTTACTCTATTTGCTGTAAGAGGAGGATGGGCTCGTGCTGGCGCGTCCAGGCGGTTGGCAGTTTCAGCGTCGGGGGAATGTGACTCATCCTGTCACTCACTTTCCGCCTCATTCACGGACCGTGTGAACATCGTCAAACCAAATGATCAATCCCCTACAAACGGAACCTCGAGGAGCAAGAGGGCGAGAAAAGTGACCACTAGCTTCGGCATCCTTTTTGGGAAGGCAGACGTCGCCTTACGACTACTGGGATCTGATTTGCCTTCGCGCGCGGCGCTTAGATCACATATAGGCTGCACTGGCCCGAGATACAGTAGGCAGCAGCGTGACTAAGTAATTAGCACGAGTACTCGGTTGCCTGTGGGTGGTTGGGAACCGCTGGTTGGGTGTGGCCGAGTAAGATGACCACATCAATGAACCCAGATTGAAGAACGCATGGTATCGAATCGAATGCATGGTAGCCGATTTCGTTTTCATGGGCGATGCGGCGTCTGACTCCAGGCCGGTCCAACAGGGGAATACTGCTTGGTTTCCAACATCACGAAGGGCCAGTTGCGAATGCTCGTGTGAAGCCATGGGCTCGCGCCCGGGTGCGTTAGTCGACCAGACGTGAGTACACAGTGGCTCGCTACTTGCCACTCGACACGTTCAGCCTCTCATCGGCGAGCTGTATGGGGCCAGGAGCAGTTGGCTCATCATCGAGGAGGCCCCTTCCTAGGGATGGAATTCCTGTGATAATGAGCCATAGGCAGAAGAACGTCAGTGATTTGCTGCTGAACACCCATTGAAGTAACACTCGGAGACCTCGACTCTTGGGTGTCTCATCAAATACAGAGATGGCGTAAGCCGTTGCTGTCGGGATGGATCGTAGATGAGTGCTTACAGTTCCGGTGGAAGAGGATGGAGGTATTGTACTACATGAATTAGAAGGCTGGCAGATATGAGTGTTCTTGTTTGATGCGACTCGGGTTCGTTATGACTGGTTATTCACTCACCTTTGCCTGTAAATCCTTGATGATCCAACTGAGCTTCCTGTGGCTCCCAAGCACGTCAAGCAATACACAAGTCTCAGCCTATCGGCGTGTGTATGTACATTATCTGATCCACTTACATCGAATTACCTCCTTTGGCACTGTGAAGGCACGCAGGTGTTATGACTGGAAGGGTACACAAAATCCTCCAGGTGTATGCGTCCCCTCCACGACAGTCACAAAGTGTTCTACATACCTAGGCATCCATGTGGACTGTATACATGTAAGCCGTCAACGACGCTGGGTTGGCTAGCCGTTCATGCTCATCATCTGCGAGCCTTAACACTCTGATGGCCGCCGCCCGTGAGACAGGCTTGCGCATGCAAGACTTCCGCCGATTGAGACGGAGCCATGCCGATGCTGGACCATCTCGTGAAAGTCAGTCTCATGTGTAACCTGGTGTACTTTGGTCTATCTAGGGGTAGATCAGATCGGCTGCATACCTACCTAAGTGAACGACTTGGCGGAAAGAAGGTCACGCGGACCTAATGAGCACGCCGAAAAGGGGTCAACGGGCTTGAACGATCCACTTGAGAGGAAAGCCGAAGAGCAAACGATGGAATACCTGGCCAGAGCGAGGAAGAGAGAAAGACGCACATCTTCTGGATTTGCAATGGTAGTTGCATGCATCCGTATCGTGTCTTGCAAGCCAACGCGTTGCTTCATGTGAAGTGGCCATTATGACCGAGCTCTACCTTCATCGAGCGTTGCATCTATCAAGGGCCGCTTGGGGGACATCGCAACAGGAGCCGCATGAGTTATACACATGAGAGACCTCGCGGGTACCATATGACAATGTCTCTCTGGGCAGGCATGTCGAATATTGGGGAACGTAGCCATCTAGACAGCCCCTGGAATCATAGCTCTACGATACAACATCGCCGGCAGTACGATCAGGGGCATCTCTGTTCAGGCTGAACAACGGCACCGGTCCTAGGCATCCGGCTGTGTTCAAATTCCACTAAGACCAGCTGGCAAGTCGCAAAATCCCGAATTATTCCTTCGAACCCTTACTCTTACGACAGTCAGTCACGGGTCATCTTTCCGGCAGTCACGCTGCGGCAACCGTCGTAATAACACGATAAGGCCCTACTCCCAGGGTGCTTCCTACGTGTTCGCTTACTGGTTCGTGTAACTATCGTTCATAATTGGAAATACTCGAGAAGGCTTTTCTATGGGAGGGTTTCAGGCGAGCCAGTTCAACAGAGGTGAGTTGCCTCGACGGTAGTGCAGATGGTCCGAGAAAGTACCCCAAATACGGCATGCAATGAACCTTTGGCCGATCCGCCTCAAGAGGCCGCAGTCCTAGGCGACCCCGTCTTACAAAATAGCACGTTGATGCAATTCACTATTTGTTGGCGACAGGTGGCGCCGTCTGCATTGTACTCGGGCTATCAGGCACCTCGTCCACCGTGGTCGCAAGGGTGTCTTCCGGGGTGGGCGCATGGGTCCTCCGTTTCGCGACGGTATACCACGACATAGCGCAGGTCGCCGCCAGGAAGATGAACGTCGTCACGCCGGCCATGGTGCCCTCGCCCGGGCTCGAGCCGGTCGACTCGTCGATCTGGTCGATGGTCCAGGGGTAGCACTTGGACTTGACGACGATGAAGATGCCGAGGCCGGTGTACAGCAGGGGGATCGCGTAGTCGACGTACTTCTGCACCAGGGCGAGGATGTGCTTCTGCCGCATCACCAGCCAGGCCGCGAGGCACAGCAGGCCGAGCAGGATGTAGTACGTGACGACGTAGACGGCGATGGCGGACCGCTCGACCTGGGAGAAGAGGGGGATGTAGGTGCCGATGTTGTCGCCGCCGTTCATGAGGGTGACGAGGGCGACCTTGAGGACACCCCGGACGCTGGCGGAGGTGGTGACCTCCTCGGTCGGGTCGTCGTCGGCGTCCGGGAGGAACAGGTTGGTGAACTTCCAGATGCCGAGCAGGATGGGCAGGAGGCCGAGGAAGCCGATGGGCTCCGGCGGCAGGACCAGCGCGACGGCGAAGCCGATCATGCTGATGGCGACGATGATGGTGAAGCCGATGTACTGGCCCAGCACGATCTTGAGGGGCGAGATGGTCCGGCTGGTGGTGGCCTCGGCGAAGAAGGTGATGAGCACGAAGAGGTCGTCGATGTTGGTGATGGCGAAGGTGGCGCACGCCTCGCCCAGCGTTGCTCCGAACTGCATGATGGGATGGACGACCGTCTCTCTCCGGGACGCTACATGTACTCAGTTTGGTATAGCTTGCAATCAACCGGGAGAAATGCTAAAAGGGCCAAGATGAAGGCGGAATAAGGTTCGCATGGCCGACGGGGAAATACCAGAACAATTCAACAGTATTTCTTGTCCAACCCTTTCCGAAGTCCGGGAGATGCCGTCTTTGCCGTTCTGTCGCGGAACGACACGTAATGGCACCTATCGATAAATGTTGCCAAGATCTCCAGGCCAAGGTCCCTGTCGTTTTTTCCTCACTCCAGATGGGGTCTCTCTCCACACCTGGATAATGAACCATGCGGTCAGTTTGAAGTTGTTGCACGCTCTCTGCTTGTCAGTAACCGCAGTTTGGGCATGGTGGTGTCTCTAGATCTGACGTTGCAGTGGAGAGACGGAACGGGACGATCTACATCTTCGGCAATTTAGGCACAGCGGCTAACATGCGGGGCTTAACGCTTGACTCTTGTTAGGCGGGACATGCAGTATCAATCCTGCTGCAGTGGTTTCGACATTGGATCAACTCTCTCCACTACTCTTCTGCATACGTACAACATCTGCCGAACGCAAGCAGGCACACCAGCTCAAACGTTTCGATCAACCCAGCTCTCAATAATACCTTGGACACTCGCCGCATACTGTTTCAGAACAACCTGTCCATCCTTGAGAAACGTATTCGCCTGCACGTTGAGCATGGCCGGGGGCTTGTTGGCCAGGACCGTTTCTCTCCAGCCCAAGTATTCGCCATCGACGCGTGAGAGACCTTCGTAGTACTCGCGGCAGGCCTGCACGTCGGCAGTGCACCGATACATGTGAAGTCGCAGCAGCATCTGGCCCAGGGCGGGCTTTCCGTGACTGAGTATCTTGGTCTTGTCGACTTTGACGCGCAGCGTCTTGTTCTCGCTGTCGTGCTGGACCACGACGCATCCGCCGCCCTCGGTCAGGAGGCATTTCAACATGGCGAAGTGCGCCTATCTGACGGTTAGCCGGCTGGCTGTGGCTACTTCATCAGGCCCCTAAAGGAGGTTGAGTCACTTACTCGACTGTGCGACTGACCCCATTTCTTGTCGGGTACATTAGTTTCAGAGACATCAGTCAGAGTATGGGGAACCCTCACCATGCTGTCTACGTTGAAGTTGGCCAGGCCACGCAAGCCATCGACACCAAGCTGCTGATATAAATTGTAGGTGACTGATCAGACGTTCATCAGTTCTCATAGCCTCTAGCATTTTCGAAAAAAGCGCCTGCCTACCATCACTAGCCCTGATTTCCGTAGTCTCGGTGAAGCCGAACAGCACCAAGAGCTCCTTGTCGTCCATGAGGTAAGCGCCTACCAGCTCGGCTCTGCACTCGTCGACAGTCGTGGCCAAGTCCCCGAATTGCCCTGTCCAAGTTTGGCCCGGTCTGTACCAAGACCGGATCGGCTCTCCAGTCAAGGGGCTGAGAGGCGGGTTGGCAATATCAAAATTGTATTGGCCAGGGGATTGCTCGACCATCATCTTCCCAGTCCCGTGCCCGAGGAGCTCATGCAGTACAACCCACCAGTAGTATGCTGAGTGCTTGTGTTTCTTGAAAGCAGGGAGCTCGTCTGGGCCAATGAAGGGCCATTGGACAGCGGTGCTCTCCACGGCCATGCGATTGGCAATGATGACATTCTTGAACCCCACGTCTTGTCGGATATCATTATACTATTGCGACCAGTTAGCGAGGAGCTCCTGTTAGGGCAGTTGGGTGTTATGGCATTTACATTGGGGAGGTTGATGCCGGGGAAGATGATGCTTGAGCAGTAGGCGAGACCTGGTACGTAGTATCAGTGACTTTGTCCCTAAGTCAAGAGGGCCGGTGTGATGGAAGTACTGTGTATGCTTGCGAAATCCGGAGGCTCGAAGAGAGTCTTCTCGAACTCGCCCTTTCCATTGTTTTCCGTACTGGCCCAGGGCAGACGGCGAATGAACTGGTCCGAGTTCTCCACGAGCCGCGTGAGCAGTTTGGTCTCGAACGGGCCGGCGATGGCCACGAGGCCCTCGAATTCGGCACGCACGCCGTAGGGGTCGCGGTAGGGCTCGACGAAGCCGAAGATGTTTTCCACCTTGGGCGCCTGGTCCGAGATCCAGGTCCGCTGCGCGTCTCGGTACGCCTCCAGATCGCCGGTGCGGAAGCTTTCAATGTACTCGGCGAGGAACTTGCGCTGGGTGTCGTTGGCGGCATACCTGGCAGCGTTTTGGAGGTTCTCGCAGATCGTCTCCAATTCCGCCGCGTGGTCTCCTTGGAGCAGCTTCACGGAAGGTGCTGATGATGCAGAGCTACACGGTGGAAGGGAGGTCTCTCCTTGAAGCACCGACGCCTGCAGTATCTCCAGTGCACCGTCTTTCGTCTTGCGAAGTCGTGTGTTCTCGGGGTATATCTTCTGCGCATGCATGCACGCGGAGACGTACTCTACATCGTCCTTCGTGACCAGCGACTCCCCGGGGTAGTAGCTACTCTGGGCCCTTTCGCCCGGAAAGCCAAGACTGAAGGGCGGGACGGCGGAAATCGCGTCCTTGAACTCGGCGTAAAGACTGTTCAGTCTCGGGGACCTGGCCGCCAGCGCTTCCAGGGCGTCTCGACTTAGTCTTGGGACGAACTTCTGATCGCCCGAGCCCTAACGTGGTCTCAGCATCACGCCAGCCAGATTGTGGGAGAGGCAGCGGTACGTAGTAATTCCCGACATTGGAAAGAAACGTGGCAGCGTATTCCAGGAAGCCGGTCATGTCCTGCTCTGTCACGACGTCGCCCTGACCCACGATGGACGACCAATCTCCACCGCACGACCGGTACAAGGCCAAGATGAAGTCAAAGATGGCCGGCGATTCAGGGGAAACCTGCCGCAGGATGATCCGAGTGCCCGACCATGCGGCTCTGCTCCGTGCTCTCGTCAGCTAATCAATGCCTAAGTGACGACCGAGGAAACCCGGGAGAACCACTCACCTAGCCATATAGTGGCTGTAGAGCTTTTCTTGTTCGGACAGGTCGTTGAACAGATGCGCAATCTCTAGCCTATACACCTGAGGTGGCGCCATGGTTCCGGCTAGAATGCATGCGTGGAAGGAGTGCTTTAGGTATACAGGTACAGACCAGTTGGAATTTGGAAGTGATAGTCGAACTCCCATCCCAACGACCAACAGACATTGAATGTAAGGGGGTGATGGGATGGAATGCACGAGGAATGGCGGGGTCAAAAGACATGCAGGCGCCCCCCATCATGTGATCCAAACCTCACCTTCTGCACGACACTCCAGTCATTCCATTGTAGGCGATCAAAGCGTAACCATAAGAGTCTAATCGAATAGATACGCAAGGGACACTCTTGGAAGAATCAAACTAGGACAGAAACATCAGTCTCCAAAGTATCATATTTTATTTGTTTGAAGGCCATACATTAATGACCGGCACGCTTGGTTGGGTATATTGAGTAACGATGCCACAAGAACGCCGGTCGGACCCTGTCCCCTCAAATCCCCCCCTACAGCCAGCCCAGCCAGATTTGTACACATAACTCGTAATCGAAGTAATCCATACTTCTCCGTCGTTCTCATCGTACCTATTTGTCTGTTGATACACACGCGCACTCCCCTTCTTTCGAATCAGCAGTAGCAAAAGCCAGTACTACTGCTGCATCCATCCCAACATGATCATCACGCCATGACCAGAGCCCCAGCGGCACCAGCCAGGAGCAGCATAGCCACGCTCCCCGCGAAGCCCCCGCCGGTCCCGACAAGAGGCGCCGCCCCCGCCGTGACCGGCAGACCACCCCCCGGCGGCGCCGCCGTGGGCGCCTTGACGGGCGCCCCCGTCGCCGTACCCGCCTTCCCCACCCCAAGGACGGCCGTCGTCGCATTGAGCCCCGCGTTCACAGCGGGGGCGCTAGCCCGGGCCCCTCCCGTGGCGAGCGCGGGGGGCGCCGCGGCGGAGGAGGGCGCCGTGACGAGGGCGCCCGCGGCCGGGGTCACCGTCGTGAGGGTCGTGACCGTGTTCTTGTTGGTGACGGTGACGGCCGCCGCCGAGCTGGCCGCCCCCACGCCCGCGCCGCCGCCGCCGCCGAGCTCGATGATGATGATGTCGTGCTTCCACAGCGGCTTGGGCGGCTGCTCCCCACCCGGCGGCGACCTGCGGTCCGCGGCCGCGATGCCCACGGGCGGGGGCGCGCCGGGGGAGAATCTGCGGACTTGGCGTTCGTGGGCGACTATGGCTTGGTTGCCGAACTGTTCGCGTGGGGTTAGCATACATGAATCAAGTAAAGAGGGCGTGTCATGGTATGACTCGGGTCAGGCGGCTTGCGCCTATCACAACTTACTGTGGCTTCTGTGGAAACAGCCATCACGGCCAAGGCGGTTATTATTGAGGACTTCATGGTTGTATGTAGATATGATATATGGCGGAGAAAAGGAAGTAGAAATAGAAGAAGTCCCGGCTTCACAGACAAATGAATAGACAAGATCGCAGTAGCCTGTACCTGCGTACTGAATTAGATTCTCGTAGCCTCTAGGGCGAGTGAGTTCCTTCTAGGAAATGAGAGTGTATGAAAAGAGAGTTGGAGAGAAAGAAAGTGAGCAACAGGTCTATTTCTTCATACAACACATTAGTCCTCCGCAAATGACAAATCGAAGAGCGAGAGGAGGGGGGTTTATTTCCGGGAAACAGAACGAATCCCCTTTTCAGACGGCAGCTACCTGCTTCTTATTCTACCTACAGTACAACAACGCCATTCGGTCCATTCTGGGCTTGCATCATGTCTGCAGAAACACCTCGCAGTTCCGTATGCCATCCACCGGGGCCCTGCAAACGCGCGTTGAAACCTGTGATGAGGCCCCCCGGGAGAACACAGCCTCATTTCGGATGCGAAGATCCCAAACGCGACAAGCTAGAACGGGGAGCCCTTGGCGATCTCTCGGCGGACAGATTCCCTCATCACCAACGGCACGCCTGCTGGACGAGATCGGCTGCTTCCACGAGGGCGACAGGGTTGGAGCTTCGTACCACCGACCAAGCGCATGCAGAAGCTCAAACTCGGGATGAAGACCCCGGTCAGACTATGCTGGGCACAATTGCAAATACTGCAACGGGGACCTCAATGCGCCGAGTGGGCTGCCAGCCGGCGCTGCATAAGCTTCTCATCTCCCCCAGAAGGGGGGACAGCGAGGCCGGCGATCCTCCCCCATAACTCTAAATGGCCGCGCAGCGAATGGGTGCCTTGGGATTGGCACATGGTGGTGTGATGTGTTGTTGGGCCCAACGTGGCTGAGCTTAATTCTCGAGATCAGATGAAACCGGTGGCGCGGGAGAAAGGTTTGGCGGAACGTTGCGACAGAATTGTCGGACGATTTTCATCCTGAAACAGCAACTTGCAAGAGCATCTGGACCCCAGAAGAGCGAGTATTGAAGATCGCTCTGCGAAGTCGGATGACGCCATAAAAACTTTCAATTCATGGCTACTGCCTTTCCAAATATCCTATAAGAATCTATCGGCAAGTGTGTAATCTTGCTGAATGTAGATGTTCAAGATTGAAAATGTATTTTATCGTGACATATGCAGGTGTAGCAGCCTTGGCGTATCTCATGGTTGTGCAATTCGGTTTACTTACCCACGTCAATGGATTTGCAGTTTAACGCCTGGTATTCAGCAAGCGTGCGACTTCCTGCGTCTCAGGTAGCGGCATCCACCACCCTCCCCAAGCCAGCGGCGTCTTTATGTTTGGTAGCTCTCCGGCCCCTTTCCAGATCTGCGGCGACATCATCTCGGAAAGAATGCCCAGGCACAAAGACGTCTACAAGGTTATCCCGGAACCCGAGATCGTAGAGATTCTCAACGTCCCGAAGATGCCATACGCGCTCCCATTCGCCTGTCCCGGGGCCGCTCGTAATACTGGGCGGAGTGCCATCTTCTGTTCTGACAAGCGCCTGCACGCTCTCGACGGGCCATCGTGTCCAGCCGGGCTCATGGTTTGGATTGCGCGGGCGTGTTCGCGTATCGATTGCCCGCTTGAAAGCACACCCGTCGTCCATCTCTGCTTTCCAGTCTTGCCACTTCATCGACTCATTCGTGGTCGTACCGCAGTAAATCAAGTATATGTGGTAAGTGAGCAGGCCCCAAACAAGGGGCGTCGTCAAACCCGCCAACATGGTGACAGAGCCTAGGCCGACGTCATCTTGGATGCCAAATGTCAACAATATGATATAGTCATGCCAAGTGAAAGAGCTGGGTTTCCACAGGTGCCAGTTTGGGTGACGCGTACGAACATTGGCAGAGACCAGGCCAAGACCGAGATAAGCTCCATATGATGTGAGGATCCCCGTAGAGAGAAGCAGGAGAATAAAATAGGCTTGATTGCCGTACCCCACGCAGTTGTTGATGAAGACGCAATGGTGATCCATCTTGGCCACGCACCGGTTGCACACGGCGCAGTGCTTGGAACGCGGGGGCTTGAGGATGTTGCAGGTGCGACACATGTGCCCAGGATGAAAGAGTGCGAAGTCATACGGATATTGGCTCATATAATGAGCATGGTTGGCCGGGGTAATGACGCCCGGGTCTCGGTAGGCCGAGAGATAGAGGAACCAGTAGGGTGCAGCGATAGATATCGCACCGAATACTTTGTGGACGGTCGGCAGCTGTGGCCATGCCCCTGGCAGATACATGTACTCGCCCACAGATAGCAACAAGAGGAAGAATATCAAGACGGTAGGATGGCGGCCGTAGAAGGCAGCATGGCCAAAGCGCGAGAGGGATTCTGCCACTCGCCCACCCGTAAACCGCCTATCCAAGAACAAAATGGCATTGGGTATATGTACCATCAAAACCCGATGGAGCCATGCTACTGGTGTGCGGCTGTTCCTCAATCAGCAACTGCACTTGCCAGGGCAGATCAAAAGGCAAGTACTTACCGCAACGCCGGTATCCGGCCGAAGAAAGCGACAAATGTCAGAAAGGAAATTGTGAGGACAACCGTGGCGATTTTGGCGATGACACCCATCATGAATGTAGAACATAGACTCTGCCGACAATAAGGACCTCTGGGGTTTTCTTTGGTTGTTTCGCGGGCGCCAGTCACAAGAAGTCGATATCTCTGATCATGTGTACAGGAAAGAAAAGGTCGATATCCATTTGCGACAGGGGCGTGCAGCGATCGATGCCTTCGCCTGCCGGTACTGCTTTGGGGTTCTTCGTGACTAGCAGGAACCCATTACTTGTCATAGAATTTCAACAAGATATATCCAGATTCAGCCCTAGCTGGCCGATCGTCGTCAGCTCAAAGGCAGCCTGTCACGCCTGTCAGGCTTTGTCGATTGGGGGATTGATGGTTGTGTAGCGGAGGTGTCATCCGGCTTAGGCGGCTTGAAATAGCGTACCTGGCCTGAACCGAGGGCTTGTAAGGCTGCAGGATGTGGCTGTGCCACACCCAATTGAACCACTACAGCCCACTGTAGGCATCATTTCCTCTCACTTGGGCTCTGCCACGTGCGAACGTGATTGATCATGCACGCGAGCCAGCATCACGCGTCACTACCAAGGCGTCCCACTCTCTCACAAGACCTTAGGTGATTGCGCGCCGTATACATGCCTTGAAATGCTCAAAAGGACTGCAAGATATGCGGAATCAGATTCCCCAATTGATGGGTTTCCCTAGAAGTTTCCTCGCCCAACTTCTTCGCACCTCACCCGTGTGAAATACTTTACGCACTCGTGCGGAGCTTTGTGACGCCGACGTGAAATCTAAAATCTACCCGCATGCTCGCCGCCTGAATTACCCCAACCTTACTGCTTGCCTTCTCATGCAACACCAACAATAGACACCCGCGTCTACATCCACTCGTGACAAAGACAGCCGTCATCAATCTGGAATGAAACCCGCATAGGACAGGGAATTTGACACGGATGCGATTTTCGCCGACACGTCGTGGTCGACGCGCTTTTTCTGTACCGCAGTAGTCCGACCCTGGTTTCCGGGTTAGGGTTAGCAAATGTCGGCTCGTATCGTCTACGAGGGAGCCGTCGCCGGCGAAGGAGGCACCTTATTCCAAGGCATTAAATTTTGGCTTGCCCAGCGTATGCCAACGCGGAAAACATGGATTGATCATATCAAGGTATATCCTCGACAGCACTTGTTGTTCCTGGCCCGGCCTACGCTAACGTTTCCCCAGAATAACGGTGGTCAAGTGGTTCTCTTGGAGAAGAATGCCGACTACTTGATTGCCGATCATTTATGGAAAGATACACCCCAGGGCTCATACTCTTGGAAGTGGATTCAAGAATCGGTCAAGAAAGGGAAGCTGCTGGATCGTGATGATTACCTCATTGGTAGCAAACCTCAGGACCAGGCGCGCGTGCGTCCTTCCGCACCCGGCAAATCTACCAGGACCCCTTACACCGACGAGGACGACCGCGTACTCATGGAATTTGTTATAAAGCGTGAACGAGAGGGCGAGTCTGTTCTTGGCAACAAAATCTACCAAGAATTGGAGGTCAAGGTTTGTCGATCTTGTCTATGACATACTACGCGCGCATGCTCATGATATACACCAGAATCCTCGACACACATTTCATTCCTGGAGGGATCGCTGGCTGAAGAAGGTGTCTCTGAAACCTCGACCAGATGTATCCAGTGAAAAAGAACCGGAAGCTCAACCAGCAGAAGACCCCCAACCAACGGCTAGTAGAAAGGATACGGCCGCACTCTCGCGGCCACGACCTCTACCCAGCTTGGCCAAGCAGGAAAAGAAACCACGAACGAAATTCACAGCAGAAGAAGACGCGCAACTCACCGCATACGTTCTAGAGAAAACCGCAAAGACTGGGTATGACCGAGGAAACAAGGTCTTTCAAGAACATGCAAATGAGGTCAGTGGCACGCTCTCTGTCCCACTAACATATTTATACTGACGGGACCGCCAGTTCCCTCAACACTCGTGGCATGCATATAGGGATCGCTGGATCAAATACCTCAGACAGGCCTACGTGGATGAGGAGGAGGGGGAGGCGTTGGCGGAGGAAGAAATACCACAGGCAAGGACCACGAAGAGTAATGGCAATGACGCCCAAAGCTCTAAGGATGAACGACCAAAGACAGCCCGACAAACGACAAAGGAGAACCCAAAGGCTGTGAAGGAGAAGCCAGAGCCGTCCAGAGGTGGGACACCCAGTGGGACACAACAGCAAGAAGTCTTGGCCTCTGCTTCCCCAGGCCATGTCAGGAGATCGCCTCGGAACATAAAAAAGATGGAGACCCAAGTGGAAATTGATCACCAGCTGAATGACGACAACGACCTAAACGACGAGGACGCACATGATCAGGCTCGAGATATACGGGCCGAGACAGCTGGTCTCAGCGACATACCAGCACAAACCAGAGTTGATCATATTGAAAACTCGCGTCAATCCAAAGAGCAGTTTTACCCAATATATCATGAATTTGTTCAAGATTCTGATCACATTCGACCAAATCTCTGGCCGACCGTGCGAGGTCGATCCTTTGACCTCTGGGACCTGTGGCAGAATGTCGTTTCTCAAAAGGTCGACACTGCTGAGCGAGACTGGCAGCAAATCGCGGAGAACCTCGGATACGACTGGGTTGATCAGGATGGCGTCGAGGACGACCTCCGCGAGATTTACGAGAAATATCTGGCTGAATTCGAAGAGAGTCTAGTCGGATTCGAAGACTGCGAGAGCGACGACTCGGACTCGGACGAAGATGTGCCACAGGAGGTGGCCGCCGTGACTGGCGTCATTGGCGCACTTGACAGTGACTCGGAAGAGCGGTTCGACTCTTCGCCTCCGAAACAGCCATCATTGAAGCGCGCACATGACGCCGCTATGCTGTCAGATCAGCCATACCCGGACTCGTCTGGTAAGCGGCAAAGGATTAGCAAGGACAGCGAGATCCCCTCAACCCCAGACACCACGAATGGCACATCGCACCTGCGTCGCCCTGTCAGTGCAGCTGTATCCCCCACTGACCGGCGAATGTCGGCACTCCCTAAATCTTCGTCATCGCGGGCACGACAGAGTGTCCAAAATGGCCTGGGTCGTCCGGGTAAGGGTCGCGTGGCCGAACCCGAGACCCAAGACTTTCAATACGACCCAGAAACACAAAATATTGTCTTCGATGTGGAAATGGAAGACATCCAGGAGGAATCACAGGACATAACAGCCTCTCAGCAGCTGCACTTCGAATCTGAGCCTGGATCATCCCCGGTCAAGTCTGCCAGCCATCCCCCGGCACGTCCAAGCACGCCACCGCCAAAGCGGAAAGCCGGCAAAACGCCTTTCGTCGTCGATAGTCCCGATGAGGATCAGGATGACCAACCAACACCAAAGGCTCGCTTTGGAAAGGGCAAGAACCCTCTCTTGGCCGACTTGGAGAAGCAACAACAGCAGCAGCAGCTACTACGAGTCTCAGCTGGCTCGCCTCCGCCCAAGTCTTCCATTGCGCCCCAGCCGAAGCCGCAACGTCCATCCGCAACACGCCGTGAAACCTCTCGTCCGCCGCCTCCTTCCTTCCCTTCGTCATCGGCAACATCATCATCCAAACCAGCAAGACTGCCGCCGTCTTCCGCTCGCATTCCAGAAGCTTCTCGACCACCAGCCGCCGCCGCTTCCCGGAAGCCATCCTCATCCGCTGCAAAAGACCCCGTCGCCTCCAGGATTGCCGAATTCAACGCAACCATAGACGAGTGGGTCGCGCTCGGCTACGCCCCGCCCGCCGCGCGCCGCGCCCTCGAGGCCACGTCGTGGCAGCGGGACCTGGTCGTCGAAATCATCGGCCCCCTCCAAGAGGGCAAGCCGCTGCCGACCAACTACGAGGGCGTCTGGACCGCCAAGGACGACGTGAAGCTACAGTCCCTGGAAGAGTACGAGGCCACCAAGAAGAAGCCGGGCTTCGTCGCGGACGAGAAGCTGGCCAGGAAGATGGAGAAGTTCGACCAGCATCTGACGAATAAGCACGGAAAGGGGCATATCGACTTGCGCAAGAAATGGTATGAGGATAAGAAGTACCTCGGGTGGGGGGAAACGGCTTAGTTGTTGGTTTGATATGTTTATTTAGCATGTATGAATGTATGAATGGACGGAGTAGGTTTTGATACCCCTTGCTATTGCTTCGAGGAGTTGTTATTATTTGGCCTTACCATTCCGCAATTACACCAGGATAGTATTAATAGGTTGATTCGATAACCATTTTCTACGCCGTGAGAAGACACGTCAAATGTGTAAACCGGATCATATCCATGGCTGGAGAGTGGCGCACAAGTGCCTATATCATCTCGATGGGCGCGAGCCAGGGTAACACAGCTATCTGTCTAAATTGAGTCTAGTATGTATGGGATTGTACAACGAAGATGTGCTAGATACATATATACAACATGGCAACGCGACTGACGCAAGACCGCCGAAGACCGAGCTGACCGGTCGATCATCTCACTGCTTTACTTGATATCAGCAAACTTAGCCAAGAACGGATCCTCCTCCTCCTTGGGCCGGTCTTTCATCATCCGCTCCGCCTTCTTCTGCTTCTTCGCCTCCGCCTTGGCCTTCTTGCCCTTGAGCTGCCGCTGCGCGTACTGGATCTGGTCAAACGACTCGGCGAACGCGTCGCTGTCCAGCCTGTCCTCGGAATTCGGCCCACCGTCGTCTTCTCCCTGGCCTTCTTCGCCAAACCCACCGCGATCGCGACCGTGCGAGGGGCGCGCCAGCCTCATGGCCTCCTCCTCGGCCTTGCGGCGCTCCTTCTCGGCCTGGTACACTTTGCGCACCTCCTCCTTCTCGACGCGCTCCTGCGCGATCTCGAAGGCGCGCTTCTGCAAGGCGCGCTTCTTCTCGCGTTGCTGCTTCCGCTGCTCCGGGGTGAACTTGTGGCGGCTCACGAGGGGGTTGAAGATTTTGCTCTTGGAGTTCCCTGCCTTGGCACTCTGTGTGGGGAGATTTTGCTGGCCGGGCTGGTGCTTGGACGATTTGAGGGACGAGGTCGAATTCGGCAAGCTCCGCGCCCTCAGCTCGAGGATGTACTCTTGAGCCAGGTTGTGGAGCGCGATGGATTCTTCGTCCTGGACCGGCGGTTCTTTGGTGCCGGTTTCCGCGGCCAGACGCCGAGCGTTTTTGATGTGCTGTGGTTCGCGCGGTGGCCGGTTGAGACATGCAGATGTGTGCATACCTCGTGACTGTAGGCGACGGCTCGATGTGGGAGCTGCCCGCCTAGAAAGTCTAGACATAGACGAGGTAGCTGCCCGTCTGGGGGGTCTGGACATCGAGGAAGAAGTTATCCGCCTCGAGGGCCTGGAGTCTGAGGGAGGAGGTGCGTGAACAGCATTCAGGGCTTCGTTTTGCGTGCGAGCTTCTCGCTCCAAGGATGCCCATCCCGACTCGTCGTGGTGGGGTTCCGGATCTCGTGGGGTGGAAGGGGGACTCTGAGCGACCTGCGAAAGGTATTTCTCGCGAGCCGCTCGTTCCAGATCTGTCCAAGTTGAGCTGTCGTCCAGATCGGATTTTGGTGCGGGTTTAGCCTCGGTGACGCCAAGCGATTGTGGTGGCCCAGTCGTCGCAGCAGCCGGCCGGATCTCCAGCTCGTCGAACGACACAACCTTTCCACTCCAGCTCTTGGGATATTCGGGCTCTGCGCGCACCTTCTCTTCTACTAGTCCGGCCAGGCGAGCGACTGCCAGCCGCGCAATGTCGACGCTGGCGACGCCAACTTCCTTCTTGGTCGCGCCCACGGCCGTCACGAAGAAGTCCCTGTCCCATTTCCAATCGCTATCGGGATCGGTGGCGGCGGTGTCGCGCAGGAATGTCCACAGGTTCTTGCAAGTGTTCATCAGCACTTCCCCGTTCTTCGCCTTGTCGGCCTTGGTCAGGACGATCATAGTCTTGAGCCCGGCCTCGCTCAGCATCTCGAGCGCCATCAGGTCGCCCTGCTTGGGGCCGACCTCGCCGTCGATCAGCACAATGGCGCCCCGGATCGACTGGCGCTTGTTGAGGTAGAGCGTGATGTTGCGGCCCCACTCCTTGAGCGACTTGTGGCCGTAGCCGGGCATGTCGACGATGAACAGGCTGTGCTTGGGCATGTCCTCGGTGCGCTTGACGTCGGTGTCGGCGGCGAGGAGCTGCGTCTGCGGCGGCGGCGGCCCGAACCCGTAGGCGTTCATAGCCCGGGTCTTGCCCGCCTTGGCGCTCGTGTGCGCCAGCTCGTTGCCCCGTCGGTTCGCGAGGGCGTTGACGAAGGTCGACTTGCCCACATTGGAGCGGCCCAGGATGCAGATCTCGGGGACCTGGGTGTTCTTCTTCAGCGAGTAGAAGTTCGAGGTGCCGTGGTAGAAGGTGGCCGGGTTCCTCGTGAAGAGTGCGTTCAGGTCGCCGTGGAGGGTCTTGTCGGGCGTCGGCGATTCGAGAAGCTGCTCGACGGGGATTTCGGTCAAGGGTAGGTTGGGAGTGGGCGGTATAACGAAAGCGCCCACCGCCAGAGGCCGGCGGCTGGCATACGAACGCCATACGATCTCGAAGCCTCTACTCACAGGCCATAGCGCACTCGAATTGGGCGATGTGAGCAGCAAGGGCCGCAGAGCCGGTGGCATGGCCAAAAGTGCTCTCAGTTGGCGAGGCGCCATGATGAAAGAAATCGCATGCAATTGCACATGTAATTATAAGTCTGCGTTAAAGCGAACAGGTCATGATCATAACATAACGGGCAGGCGTATAATACAATATGTGCAAGAGGGTTCAATGCCAGACAGCATTGCTCTCAAGAAGTAGGAGGTATTGGAATTCGGCTTCGCATCCGGCGATGATGATTCAATGCGACCAGCCCATGTGCTGCTCCAACTAAATTATTGTCGGGGTTTGGCGGGCCTGCTGCCCGCGCTGAAGCTTCTATCTTATCGCATCTAATCGCCGGGTAGTGGCGGGACCTTGAAGCTCCAACTTTTGTGTCGCAAGGCCTCTTTCTCGATCAACCCGTCTATTAATCCTTCCCGGCAACCCACAAGACCGACAAGCCAACAACGACAAATCGCAAACCCGGCTCACACCATGTCGTCCCAAGCCACCATACGTTCGCTCTACCGCAACCTCCTGCGCGAGCTGCCCCCGCGCCCGGGTCAGGCCCGGTCCATGCTACACAACCGCCTCCGCGAGTCCTTCTCCAGCCCGGCCTCGACCTCGCAACAACCCAACAATGCCGTCTCCGCGCAGACCGAGCAGTTCGTCAAGTACCTGCAGGCGCAGCGCCAATACGTCACGCTGATTGAGCGCTACAACCCGGGCATGGGCATGGACGAGGAGGAACGTACGCGGCTCACGGCCCGGAGGGTCGGTATGGACCTGCCCATCGAGTACTCGGCCGAGGACGGCGTCGAGGGCGAAGGCGAGAAGAAATAATAAAACAACAATAATAAAAACCACAAATTCAAGGACATAAGAAGGCCAGGCAATGCGTCCCAAAGCCAATTGGCGATTGCGCTTGTCGACATCCACCAGTTGAATATGTACCACCACCAATGCCTCCCATTATCGAATACGCGGGCTAGAGTTGGAATTGGTCGATATGCCGAGCCTCAGGTGCGGAAGGATAACACAACATACTGCGCATCAGGCAAAATATCGCATGGAAGGGTGCACAATGGACTGCAGGGGACAGCACGGACTACGTATCAGGACATTTGGGGAAACGCCACTTCACAAGCCTCTACGACCGGCCAGCATGAGCAGGGCCAGCCGGATCCATGTACACTATGTTGTATACTACATATATATGGGAGGGCATTACTGCTAGTCCTTGCGACTTGTGTGTCTGGGGTTCGTACCTTGCCGCAAGATACGGCCAGCTTACAATCATAACTATTGGAAATAAGGAATATCTCTGGATTCTATAAAGAGCGATTTGCCAGGCGCCACATCGGAGACCAAGCATGATTTGCCTTGCACCTCAAGTCGTGACCACAGCTATCGAGGTAGTCACAAATAAAAAGCTCTACTCTGGTAACCGGTCAATTAAGGATTAAAATGATTTGTTATTCTTGGATCTAGGAGATACCTCTATATCATTATATCCGGACCTCCTATCTCTTGGAGCCTCTTTTGCCACCAGACTCCTGCCTGCAGCGTCTCCTCTATGTAGTATCCGAATCTCGAAGTAAATAAAAACAAGAAAAGCGAGATGTGCGCGCTGAACGCTGATCAGCAACTCTCATAGAAACCACCGATCAACACCATTTGGTATTCCACTGTATACTTTCAGACACCTTATGCCTCGGTCTTACCCTCACTCTTCTTCCCCTTAGACCGCGTAAACGGCTTCTGGACAGCCCCCACCACCTTCCCCAGCGCCCCAAACACACGCCCCAGCCCGAAGCTCCAGCCCCGGACGCGGACCGTATAGATGAAGAAGTAGACGAGGAACCAGTTGGAGATGCAGAACGCCAGGAAGATGCCGAAATCGCGCCACTTCTCCCCCGCGTCGAGGTTGAGCGTCGTCAGGTACTGGTTGCCGGTGGTGTAGGGGCAGTACATGCAGCCCGCCGTCGCCTCCGGGTTCAGCAGCCTGCCGCCAGCCGTCTCGGCGAAGGTGCCCGCATAGGCCCCGCAGGACTGACCGGGCGGCGCGTCGAACTGGGCCGTCTCCTTCGGGTCGCACTCGACGGGACTGCCGTCCAGTGTCGCGACCAGCATGCCGCCGATCCAGTAGGTCGAGGGGTTGACCCAGTACATCCAGTACTTCCACTGTTTGGGTTTGGTGTTAGAATAGGCGTGTTCAATGGGAAGGGTACCGGTAAGAAAGGGCATGTGCATGTGTTTAGACGAGAAAGGGAGACCTGGAGGAACTTACGAATACAGGCAGTTGTGAGTATGGCCGCACAACACCGTTGAAAAGACCAAACATGACGAAGAAGAAGGGAAGAACCTGTGATTTGCTGTCAGTACTATGCATTTGCGCATTTGAGTAAGGGGAGAAGCACTCACGTTGGAGATAACCGTAAAGCTAGGCGCGAACGCGCAGATCCACTGCCCCCAGCTGTTCATGAACAAGAAGAAGAGGATCGTCATCAGGAACGAGTACCCGGAAACGGAGCTCTCGGTGGGCAGCCCCGTCGGCAAGTACCAGAGGACCCAGTACAGGAACCCCGAGACGATGGCGGCGGGGACCTCGGCCACGACGTTGGCGGTGCAGAAGGCGAACCAGCCGTAGATGCGCGAGGGGTACTCGCGCGCCTGCCACAGCGCCATGTTGCCGAAGAACTTGGGCACGACGCCGTTGACGACGGTGGCCGGGATGGTGATAATCAGAAAACACGTGAACATGCGGTTCTGCATGTCCTGGATCGAGTGGCCCAGCTGCCAGAACGTGAAGCCGTTGAAGATGCCCATGATGACCGAGGTGAAGAACTTGCCGTACAGGTACGACGGGTCCCGCCAGTACTGCCGGAACATGCGCTTCGTCAGCTCCGTCGTCTGCAGCCACACGGGGGCCGCGAACTCGCGCTCCTGCTCCTTGGAAATCTGGTCCGGCTGCGAGGCACGGCTGCGGACCAGCTTCAAACCGTCAATCTCCTCGATGACGGCTTCCGCCTGCTCACTGTTCCGCCACTCCTCATTCCAGTCCACCTTGGTGCCGTCGGGCTTCTTGTGGGGCCTCGCGGCCGTCTCCAGGATGAACTCGGCAATGTTCTTGTTGGGTGGGCATGTTGCGCCCCGGTCGGCAAAGTACTTGACGATGTCCTGGCCACCCTCGCCGATGGGTCCAAAATAGAAGGTGTTACCGCCAGGGTTGAGAGCAAGCACCATGTCGAACTGTTGCATAAGAACCGACGAGGGCTGGTGGATAGTACAGACGATAGCTTGACCGGCCCTGCTGAGCTTCTTCAAGAACCGGACGATGGAGTACGCAGACTGCGAGTCGAGTCCGGACGTAGGCTCGTCCAAGAAAAGGAGAAGCGACGGTTTGGCTGCCAGCTCCACCCCAATAGTCAGTCTCTTTCGCTGCTCAACTCCAAGACTGGAGATGATGGCGTCTTGGAGGTCATTAAGCTCCAGCAAGTCGACGATTTTGTCGACGTAAGCAATCTTCTCGGCCCGCGGCACAGACGCCTCTTGTCGAAGCAAAGCCGAAAATTCAATGGCCTCCCTGATAGTTTGGGTGCCATCATGGAGATCGCCTTGGAGACAGAAGCCGGTGTTTCGTTGGAAGTCGGGCCCCAATGGACGGCCATCCACAAACATCTCGCCCGCCACAACGCCCATCTTCTGGCGTTGCGCCAGAGTGTTCAGCAAGGTAGTCTTACCCGCACCACTTGCTCCCATTAATGCCACCATGATTCCAGGCTTAGCGTACCCATTGACGTTGTTCAACAGCTTGCGCTCGCCTCCCATGTAGGGCACCGTGTATTCCACATCACGCCATGTGAAGATCGAATCGCTCTTACTGAGTTTCTCCATATCTTCATTCGCTTCGTTGACTGTTTGGGGAGAACTGCCGGTCTCGGTCGAGGAATTGCCACTGGTAACACCGTTGTCCGCCCTCTTCTCCTCGTCGTTAGGAGCGCTGAGCCTCTGGGCCTGCTTCTTGGATCTACGACTCTTCTTGAATACCAAGGCGCCTCCGCCGCCACCGGAGAAGTCAAACAGCTCCGTGGCTACGACTGTAACGAGGATGTAAAGAACAGTAAAAGCGATGACCACACCAAAGTTGCGCCACAGGTGTGACCTAGTGTAACCGAACGAAGCTCCGATATAATCACTCCCTGCGACTGTCCGAGAGTTCACGGCAGCTCCGGTCGTCGCGCAGCCTTGGTACTCTGGTTGGATGCCGGGGCCCTGGGGAACCAGCTGGCTTGGGGCACATTCAATGGTCTTCCCAGAGAATTCGTTCGATATAACGGACTCGAAGCTGTACGAGATGGGGTTAATCCAGTACAGCCAGCCAAACCAAATATAGTCGCCCAGGAGCTGGGTTTTCGGGATGACGTATCCGGTGTAAATCACCAGCAAATTGAGCGCAATACCGGAGAACCGAACGGCAGTGTCTATCTCTGGACTCAAGCTCGCGAAAGCTCGGTACAGAGCCGTGATCATGAAGGTGTTGGTGAACACGAATAGCATGTAGATCCAGAACTTGCCAGCGTCAACATCCAGGTTGGTCATGAAATACATGATGAGTCCAAAAACGCACACCTGAGTCGCGATGACAGGTATATCTTGAATAACTCTGGCAATGGAAACAGCAGATGGCCGATAGAATGCATACTCCTCGTGCCTTGCCGCGACGGCTCGGCCAGACACTGCCTTCATCAACTCGGACAGTTGAAGCCAGCCCAGGAACAGGATAGAGAAGAATATGGCACCGCCACGACTGAAGTTGCCCTCTGTGTTTTCCGGCTGGTTGTAGAACAGGGATCCAACAATAAGCCCGTTGGACACAATGATGAATATCTTGGTGTACAAGCTTGTCCTATCGCCCAACAGCAGCCAGAACTCGCGTTTGGTACAGGCAATGACTTGTCGAGGGAACGAGACGGTGTATGGCGACTTCTTGGACACCATCTTGGATTTGCTTTCTTGCACGGCCCCTTCGAACTTCTTGGTATCATCGTAGTTGGTTCGCTCGAGATGGCTCTCGTAGTCGGCAACATCCGCCAGCAACCTCTTGTAGTGCGGGGAGTTGCGGAAGGCGCTTTCCAATTCCTCGGGTGATTTGGGGGCCTTGCCCTCGAATCCCGGTCGGAACTTCCGTTCGATCGGATCCGTGACGGCGGTCAAGAAGTCTGCCGTGGTCTGACGCTCCGGACATTCGAATCCCAAGTCAATGAAGTACTGCTTGGCCTCATTGGCGGGCCCTGAGAAGATCTCCCGACCCTGGTCGATGACCAATACCTTATCCATCAATTCGTAGATGCCCTCGCCGGCCTGGTACAGAGTAACCAGTGTGGTTCTGTTGCTGATGTCCGTCATGATCCGAAGTGAGCGAGCATAGTCAAGCGCGGTGGATGCGTCCAAGCCTCTGGTTGAGTTGTCCCATGTCATGACTGTTGACTTGGAGGCCAAGGTTTCCGCGATAGAGACACGTTTCCGCTCACCACCAGACACACCTCTGGTATACTCGTCGCCTACAGCAGTGTATTTGGTGTGGCTGATACCGAATATCCTCATAAGCGCAGTGGCAATGATCGAGACCTCGTCGCGCGCATCCTTCTTGGTCTTGTTCATCAAGGCGAAAGTGAGGGTCTGCCATACGCTGAGAGGGGCGAAGTGTAAATCGTCCTCGGGGTTGTAGTTGACCTCGCCTCGGTACATCTTGTGCTGCTTTTCTGCCGAGATGCCGCCGTACGAGACGTCGCCTTCCACCGAAGCATACGATTTCCGGTTGTTGCTGATGGCCTTGAGAAAGGTACTGCATCCGGCCCCTGGACGCCCGAGGACGAGCATCATCTCGCCGTCTCGAACGCAGCCAGTAAAGTCGTTGATCAGCGTTCGAGTGGTCTTCTTGCCGAACTTAAGTGAAGGGATGAATCGTGTGATGACATGGTACAGATCCGGGCCGAACGTGCCGATGACGGCGTCGGGGACGGTGCGAACGAAGGCCGTCGCGCTCCCGACTCCCTTGACGGTGAGGTTCTTGTAGAGAACGCCGACCTTCTTCGCGGAGCCATCATCTGTGCGCTTCTCGAAGTGACCCTCGCGCATGAAGTCGCTGAGCTCGAAGTCGGAATCCGCATCGCCCTCACCGGCCTCGAGGTCGGCTTCGTCTGTCGTGTGACTTGCTGCCGCCGATTGCCTCGTCTGGGTCCTCGACAAGGCTTTATCCCCCTTGCTGCGTGTTTTTCCTACCCTGCTGGCTTGAGTCTCCTGCGTCCTGGTCTTTTGCAGTTGGCCGAGGTTGTTCTTAAGCGCCTCGAACTCCTGTTTTGCTTCCTGTTCGTTGAAGCCCCCGACATCCCGTTCTCCCCAGGTACCCTCTGCCGTAGGGTTGGCAGCTTCTGTTCCATGCCCGGCATTCTCACCATCAGCCGACGGCGCATTGGGCGGTGCATCGTCACGATGCCATTGCTGGTCCTGCATGCCCGACTCGGTGCGGCGCAACGCATTCTGGTCCATAGGATGGCCCCACATGCTGGGCGACCGATGTCGAGTTCAGCCAAGCGGCTAGTAAGAATGAGAGAAGAGCAAACAGCGGACGTACTAGTTCAAGCAGAGCGTATAACGCAGAGCGACCAAGTGCTGTAAGACTTGGGCCTGGGTCGGCTACGTAGGTGGTGGGTTGCTGGGGGAGACGGCTCTTTCTATCCAAACAGCGGAAGAAGACATTACTAAAGAATGATGTTTCACCCGGCAGAGAATGACGCCAAATACCATAGTGACCGTCCAGGCAACTAGTCCGGACTTTGGAAATAAGCAATGGTGATTTTGGATTTCTAATCGAGGCCCATCACGTCTTCCATCGCGGCGGCGTAGACTCAGGGCCAGGAGCCGAATCAGCAACTGCGCTGCAGATCCCTGTGGAGTGCTTCTGGAAGTTTGGGTTTCTTGAGGGGCCCACCCATCGTCATTGACTCCGGTGCTGGGGCACCTAAAGGCACCTAAAAGACACCAAAAAACGCACTTACTGCCTCTGTCTCTCATCCGCTATCTCCGTACCCACAAAGCCAAGTAGCCGGAAGATCGGACGGTCGGATTGGGTGTTTCTTCGTAGCCGCCAACTCCCATACCCAATGACAAATGGATACGAAAAGTCTTGTGCCGTAATGAATTGGTCCTACTTTGCTGAGATGAAGATGAGTTGGTCGACATATTTCCGAGGCTGAAGATCCACGGGGTGGGAGGAACAGTCGTACTGTACTCCGTAGGTAAAGTCAATCTGCCCCGAGTCGAGATTGCATGTGCACCAGAGCTGCAGCTAACATACAGACTTATGTTGCATCCCATCCCATTCCAATCCATCCCGTCCTTGCGGCACCTTCGGGTGGGGGCATGGCTCATGTCGCATCGACCTGTACATACTGGCGCATCTGGGAAAGAAAATTCAAATTTACGGGCACCTGGTTTCAGTATGGGCTGTTCCATGTAGCTTCTTTTCCTTTCTTGTTCCCTGGTGTACTTTTTACGGTGAAGCGAGAAAATTGAGATGGTGCAGACGCCGTATGCTGTTGGCTGACGGGAGACAAGCTATGATTGGTGCTGCCTCGCGACTTTTATCTGTGGCCAGTCAGATGCGGCGAGGAGCAAGAAAAGGAATGCAGCATAGGATAAGAAAGCATAAGTAAAACGGTCCAGGCCAATACTAGCAGTTTGGGTGACTCACGCCGAGCGGTCGCTACGCTGGCATTTTGATGTGAGCTTATCTTACCTGCATGCACACCACATTGACACGCTGCGTGGCTACTGAGACATGGACCGGTTCAACGGTAATTGCATCAGCGGAGATGGAAGCCGCGCAAACCTTTTCCTTCCTTCGAAGGCATGCAGCAAAGCAAAGTGCCATATGAACGGATCTTCCGGAGACTCTGCCCGAGCCGCATTGTTGAGAGCATAAGCACAGAAGCAATACAAATAGGAGTCATGGAGACAGCTTTTCTGGAACTGTCATGATTCAAGCAATTCCTTATTCGGTACGCAGTTACTGTAGTGGGATCCAGGAGCCCGCTAGCATACACTTACAAATGCATATGCATTACAAAGCCAACGGTTCGTTCCACTCGGTCCAAATCCCCGTATATTCTTAGAAATCAAATGTCCATAATGAGACATAATCTAACCAAACTTACACAATCCATATTTCACCAGACTTTCTTGCTCCTATTAATTCACGTCAAGCATTGGGCGCAGCTGAGAGCAAAAGGGGGAGAGGGGAAGGGGGAGTGCAGGTGAAAAAGAAACGCTGGAGCAGAGAGGATGACAAACAAATTCATAAACATATCAGAAACGAAAAACAAAGAAAAAACAAAGGAACAACTCCAACAAATTTATATGACACTGCATGTCGGCATGCGCATCTACCCGAATAGTCCAAGCGAGCTCCCGTTGAATATCATGGAGCCATTGCACTAAGCACACGTAGCAGCAGGCTATTGGATCTCGGGGTAGCAATACGGCAGCCGAGGCTCCTTATGACGATAAAGCGCCTGATCTATTGCGTATAAAGTAAGCATTAAAGGGCACGGCAGATCTATGCGAGCCTCGGCGAACATGCTCATCCACTCTCTACACAAGGCGGATAATGTCAACTACAAACTGCATAGACCGGTCACATTTTACCGAGATGTCGGTGCCAAGACATATACTCAACCCAGCATCTCCTGGCAGCTTGTCACTAGACGTACATAATTCCGACTGCACACCTGTCCGAGCGGTACGACTTGAGTTACTGGCACGATAAATGTTTGGGCAAGAATGCGAGTTGAGCTCCTTTAAGTCATGTGACAATATGTAGATCACGACATCCTAGAGAAAAGCTGACCGGAATTGTGTGCCCTATGGCTTCAAAGTGGTTGTTTGTCTGTGGACGTCATCTAGGGGCTACATCCACCTGTTATCTACCACGATGACGACCCAGATGATGATGCCGGCTTAGTACGTCCCTGACCCCGAGTGTACGTCTTGGCGAACCACTTGGGGCCCTCCGAGACGGCCGAAAATAGCGGAAGAAAGGGGTTCGGCAACTGCACAACAAGAATGACTCGTTTGCTTTTGTTATTGTAAAGGGGATGTTTGACAGCACCGTAATACTCATACAGCTATGCCTCGAATGTTCAACTTTAGGTACAGGGCTAGGATTCAGAATATAAGGTTTGTAACGTGCTTGGTAACCATTGAAAACATGAGACTAATCTGCTTTGTTCAGGTTCAAGCACTTGACTCAAAATGTTTTACGATGCCAGCACATAGCAATACAATGGTCATGCCTTGTTGCATATGTCCAGTATACGTACAACGGCTTTCATCGCGGATTTCTATAAGACTACATCATGGTCCCTACTGTTGACACAAGCTGTTGATAGGACCTTGAGGTCACTGTATGAACGAAATATAACAATTCAAGGCTTGATTCCTACCAATCTATAGACTGACCCAATGATCTATTTTGGGTACCAGGAATTCAAGGAGGCTGCAATTCACGGGGTCTCTGAGGAGCAAATAGTTCTTTGCGGCCTTGTATTCAAATACGGAAAAGCCTCATTTTTGACTCTCTGGAAACCAGGGGACATTTGGACTTAGGCAGAGACTGATAGCAACGGAGATAGAAAACATCAACTCATTGAATGTTATAAATTCCCCCATGATACCCGAGTCTAGCTACTTTGCCATTCGTTATTGCCAAGTAATTCACTACTTGCTCACTACTCCCTCGAAACTCCCTACCAAGACGTTCACTGAAACAAAAACAGAGCAACGACAATCCAATCATTATCATCATCATCATCATCATCATCATCACCATTCATCACGATTGATTCGACACCATGGCCCTCCGACAGAACCTGACCGAGCCCTTCATCGTGAAGCCGCTCAGCAACCACACCCACACCGTCATCTTCCTGCACCGCTTCCCGGAATCCACCGACGACAAGTCCCTGCGCACCAAGGTCCTCTCGACCAAGCTGACCAAAGACAGCAAGACCCTGCGCCTCCAGTTCCCCACCGTGCGCTGGGTCTTCCCCCACGCCAAGCTCGATGACGATGGCAAACACTGGAACAATCTCACGCCCGAGGACTGCGCCGCCGCCGGCCTCGAGCTCGGCACCAAGGCTCCCTACGTTGCGCAGCTGATCCTGCAGGAAGCCCAAGTCGCCGGCGGCCTCGACAAGATCGTCCTGGGCGGGCAGGGCGAGACGGCGATCGCGGCCCACGCCGCGCTGAACCGGCTGCGCCAGACCATGAACGGCTACGCCCCCGACAGCGCGATGCACGCCTTCGTCACGGCGCAGATGGAGGCGCACCTGCCCGGGCTCCAGCCGTGGAAGCTGGCAGGCTACGTGGGCATGCACCCGGACGACAAGCAGACGCCGCGGGACCAGCGGGACTACTGGCTCGTGTCCAAGTTCACCGGCGGCAAATGCGGCGACGATGAGCAGCCTGTTCCTGATACTGTTAGCACTGACAACAGCAACATCAACGACAAAATTGTCCGCAACACCCCGCACGAGTTCATCCGCGGCGGCTACAAGAATACCTCGCCGATCTGGGACGGTCAACGCATCGACGACTTCGCCGAGTTCCTGGTGAGCATCGGCATCGCCCGCGGCGAGCCCGGCAAAGCCGCCTACGCTTCCGCTCTGAACTTCCGACCCAAACCAGCCCTGGGCCCCATCCAAGCCCCCAGCGCCAAGCCGAAGGACAGCAACAAAGAGGAGCTGAGCGCGCAGCAAAAGTACGCCCAGGAGGTCAAAGAGCAGAAGAAGCGCGACGAGGAGCACCGCAAGCGCATCCTGCGCCAGATCGAGGACCAGAAGGTCGAGCGCAAGCTGAAACAGGAGCGCGAGCGCGTCGGCCGCTTCTTCGCCGAGCAGGCGGCGCTGGAGCGCAAGGCCCGGAGCGAGAATGAACCCGCGGTACTGGCGGTGCCCTTGTATCCTCAATCGCAATCGCCGTCCCAAGATAAGGACGCGGCCTCGTACGCCGCGGTCGCACCCGTCGCGGCCTCGTCATTCCGTCCCCACGTTGATCGGTGGCGTGAAGAATATGACGACGATCTTGATGATGGCGCTGGTGATTTTGAAAACGATGATGATGGCGCTGATGATTTTGAGGACGATGATGATGACCATGTCTGATATCCCACCGTCAGGCCGTTCTCGTAAATAGTCGTTGATCGTCACAGTCAATTTCCAGCAGGCGATATTTTTTTAGCCCATTACGTTTCTCTGGGAGAATACATTAGCTTTCATAGAACCCCGAAAATATAATGATAATAATTAATGCCAATCGAATGTGTTCGGTGTTGCCGTGCTCTGTGTATACTGCTAGCTTGAACGAGCTCCTTGGAATGTCTTGCATTAGCTGGGACAATCCGGTGTTTGGGAGAAAGTGCAATCAGGATAGGGGGCAAATATGCATAACGAGGATATGAATGCTTGGATTAAAGCTAAGTAGGTAGTCAGTTAGGTACTTGGTTTAACTTATCTGGGTGTAAAGCCCCTAGCCCAAATCTTCTCCGAAGTTTACCGTGTGCCCCCTCACGACATAGCTTTGCGCTCCGGATCCTGCGCCCTCGCCAGCTCGAGCAGCAACCGATACATGTAGATGGTCAAGTCGACCTCCCGGAACGCCTTCTGGAACCACTCGCGGCCGTTGTCGGCGATCTCGCGGGCCCGGCGCTGCCCGGGCTCGGTGGAGGTGAGGTAGAGCACCAGCTCGGGCAGCTCGCCGAGGCCCTGGCTGACGGGGATGTAGTGCACCCAGGGGATAAGGCGCTCGTCGTGCCACTCGCGCAGCAGCGTCTGTTTCAGCGGCACCGACCGCGATGCCAGCAGCCGGTAGTACCGACCGCTGATACCGTTGCCGTCGAGGTCGAACGCGAGCCGCGAGTGCAGCGGCGCGTCCCGGTCGGCCCAGGGCCGCACGTCCAGGCGGCGACGCTGGTCGCGGCACTGCCGCCACGTGCACGAGAAGATTTGCGTGAAAGCCACGTCGAAGAGGCGGCGGTCCAGGAAGCTCGACACCACGCGTCCGATGGCGCCACTTGGACTTGCGCGAAGGTAGATGTTCTTGCGGTCGTCCGTGTTCTGCGCCACCGCGACAAACCTCTGACGGTGGAATTGGCTCCACGTATCCTCGTCCCCGACATATCCGCCCGTGGTCGAGCCTGCCCAGTACAGGTTGTTCTGCTTGTCCTCCCACTCGATGTCGCCCGCGCTGTCGTACCGAAACTCGTCGTCTGTGTAGGCTGGGCTCGGGAACAAAATGTCACCCATGGTCGAGAGCGAGCCGGTTGACATGACAGGAACCAAGCCCTCAATTAGGCGAAACGAAGTCGGGCTCATGAGGAGACCGTGCATTGTACTGTACTCGGGGTGTTTACATATGTCCTTGGCTGCGTCGATATCAGTGACGAAGGGTAGCCCATAAGTTCGAACTGCCCGGCTAGTTGCGTGTTCATCACTTCGAGATGATTTGCAGTATTTCGTGAGCGCATCCCATGTGCTGGACTGGGACAAGTAAGCCAAGTCAATCCCATCGGAACTATGACTGCCAGGGGGTGGAACAAGAACGGCTGGTTCATCGAAATGATTCACCAAGAACTTCAAATCAGGGAGCTCGCCCGGAAGAACGCCTAGTAGCTTGTTGAATGTTGCGACCATGTGCCGGTCATGAGTGCGAAAGGGATGGCTACATTCGAAATCCGCACTGGCACCAGACAGGCTGCAAAGCCAGACCTCACTATTCGCCATGCCAAATATTTGCGTCATCCTCCTGGAGACTTCGGCGCCATCAATACTCCAGAACGGCGAGATTGAGTCGTGTATACTGTCGAAGTCGTCGATGATCGGCGAGTCGTTCGATACAGCAAAATCGTACCACGCTTGGAATCCAGGAGGGGTTCCATCTTGTAGCGGCGTCGATACTCGTCGCATGCAGTCGTATAGTTCTGCGACTGTCTCTGCAACAGCCCGCGAAAGGCCATGTTACCACTGGCTACCAGCCCTTCGACGGGATGCTTGTGCGAACCATCGAAGCTTTGCTGTGCCAATGATCGTGCTGTCCTGGCAATGTATGCATCCCCTGTCAGATGAATGGCAGGGAAGAGCATAAGAAGCCAGAGAAGTGACTTGGATTTCAATTGACGAGGAAGCATAGAAATGATCTGCCCCAAGGCAAGAACCGAGCCGACGACCTGCAAGAGAGCATGGAGTCCCGAAGACTCGGTCAATGACGTACGGCCTGCCAGGATGCCGAACGTCTCAATCGCCGGGGCGATGCACCATGTTGTGGATTGCGCCTGTGAAGGATGTTAATTACATGTGCAACATCAAAGTGCCATGCAAAAGTTTATACTCACTGTCTGGGTCACGAAATGCCAAAAGGCAGCCTTGGCGATGCCGGCTAATATGACATTTCGGAAGGCAACAGTCGGAACACCGAGCAGGAGTACCTCGAGTGACACCAAAGCTTTCAAGATGAAAGCTATTCGCAGAGAAAGGCTGGTGATGAACTGTCCAAGGTTCCCATTTCGCAACGAGGAGCTATTCGTTCTTCGCAGGAGGATGGTGTAGGCGAAGTACAATGCCGCCAGAGGAATCGCATGGAGGGGTATCCTCTTGAGATCCCATCGCAGCAAGCTCAGCACGGCGACTGCGGACACGAATACTGCACCATAAACCCTCGACTGCCGTGTGCTCGTGTCATGGCCATGGCTATGACCTTTGGTGCTGCCGAGGTTAGGTGAGAGGGCCGCGACAGTATAGTGTCCTTGCAGGGCACACGATTAGAGTTTGATACGTCCCAGTCGGGTGATATTAGACGGGAGAGTGACCAACCTGCAGTTGGCTCTCGCCATTCTCCGATCTACAGACAGCTGCGACACTGAGGCAAAATGCAAGTACCCACAGCAGCCCCGAGGACGGAAGCGCAGCCGGGTGTCTTCCGTCCAAGACAGGTTTGGACAGCCGTCCTGCGCCGGATGAAGGCCATGGGACTCGGGAGGCAATCGGAAGAAGTACCCAGCACAGCAGCTCGGAGTGGAGTTCGGTCTCCCTAGTTGCAAACGTGATGGGAGATCAGGCTGCAAATGGCCGCGGCTGCAGCTGCCCCTAGTACCCGGATCGGCCCTTTGGTCTGTGGTACCAGCATCGTTCGCTTAGGGCTACATCTGGCTGGGAGAAAAGTACAAGTTAGGTGTATAAGGGAGGGATTGCGTCTCGCAAGCCTGAAAAGGCATTGTGCGATTCCTCTTCCCCCTTCTTTCATTTCTGGAATGCCCGCCAAATTTGGTCTGGGCATCATCCCCACCGACTTAGTGCTTGGAACCCTGGAACTCAGCCCAGCCAAGACTGCTGCTTTTCCGGGCTGTCCGCCCTCTCGTGTAGGTGCAACAGTAATACTAGCCATGGGCTAACCACTTGGTGGAGCGCAGAAAAGGCCCTGGCAGGCCTGACAGGCTGCAGGATGCGAGCTGACAGCAGCGTGCGTGCCAGGCAGCAAGCACAAGACCGGCAAATTTAGAAGGATTTGTGGTGTGGAGTGCCTCCGTTTATTTCTCGGCATTTCATGCCAATACCCAGAAACATGCCAACTCCCTGCGCGGAAAGCCTTAGCGAATCGAACCGATCTCTACCTCCTTATGCGCGGAAGCATTCAACCCAGCGCGAACCCGAAACATTGCGGTTCCCTTTTATAGGGTTTGGATGGGATTCTCGGACGAATGATGCGAAACTTCAAGTCCGATGTCAGCGGGTCGATCCCCGTCCGGCTTTGTGGATCTGCCATGAAATACACGATTGACTACAGGTAATACTGCTAATAACACTAACATAAGCATCAAGTTACCATGAAGCAAAGAGATCTGCTCGGTATATCTTGAACAATTGCAGATGATTTTTTCTCCTCGTCTTTTTGCGTTAGAATGTTACAGTAGTGAGGTTTAGGGTGGACCGTACACATGCAGCCGTTAGGGGGCCGATATGCTAAAATATCGTCAGCTAGGCGCCCTTGGCCCGCCCATCGGTGACTTAAAGCCCCCTTAGCAGCCGCTCGCTGGCTAAAACACACACGGCGTAACCTTAATACCGTATCACGACGACTTCAAATTGCATGTCTTGGTTGCACATTCTCGAGCTACCGGGACAGAAATATCATCCATCAGCGTGGTAATGGGCGGTCCCGACGTCCTCGTGACCGGCTCGGCAGGGCATCTAGGATGCGCCTTGATGCTTTCGCTCCCGTCACTTGGCTACACATTGGCATTGATATCCTCGCATCCGAGACCACGACTCACATAGGGTCCATCGCCGACCGTGACTTTGTCGCATCCCTCTTCCGCCGCTACCCACCATCCAGCACGTCCTACACGCCGCCACGCTCCACAAACCGCACGGCCGAGGATCTGTGCCGCCTCGTGCAGGCGCAGACGGGCCTGCCCGTGGTGGTGCTGCGCACGAGCCGATTCTTCCCCGAGGCGGACGACGACGCCGACCGGCGTGCGCTCGTGGGAGGCGAAGGTGACGGCGATGAGAACCTCAAGGTGCTGGAGCTGGCCTACCGGCGCGTCGACATTGCCGACGTTGTGTCGGCGTGCGTGTGCGCCATGCGCAAGGCTCGAGTCCTTCGCTGGGGAAAGTACGTCATCAGCGCGCCGCCGCCGTTCTGCAATGATCCTGAGGTCCTGAAGCGGCTGGATAGCGGGGCTGGAGAGGTATATACCGAGTGCGTGCCTGGCATCAAGGACGTGTTTGAAATGAAAGGGTGGCGGTTCTTGCCGAGGCTCGATCGGGTTTATGACTCGTCCAAGGCCGTACAGGAACTAGACTGGCAGCCGCGGTATACCATTCAACATGCAGTGGACAAGATCAAGACCGGTGAAGAATGGAGGAGCGATCTAACTTTCAAAGTTGGCAAGAAAGGATATCATGAAGTCTCCACCGGTGTGTACTGTTAGGTGACTTGCCACTTGGTTATCAAGGCGTTGCCATGTTGGCAATGGCTTTCAAGCTTCATACTTGCAGCCAGCAATGGTTCTTACCATCATGTTCATCAGCTAGCCACTTAGAGCGCCACTGACCCATTCTACACAAACCAGGGAGAAAAAAGAAAAGACGAGAATAATCCATAGAGCTCCGAACCAGGCAAGGTAATAATTACAAGGGCGGAAATGCAGTGGCTCATGGATACATGTACTTATCAACTAGTAAGCAGGCCCCTTCTCGCATCAAAAAGCACGGATCCTTGATATGGGCTCTATCATCACTGGATGTGCCAGAGGGGTTCCTGGCTAATCGATTTGGGATGGTGATCCGTCGTCTGTCGTTGTCGAGATGAACCAAGCAATTGGGTTCTGGCCCATCGTGTCGGGTCAGTCAGTCAGTCAGCGGACTGCAGCCAAAGTAACAAATAAATTTGCCAAGCAAGTTGGAGGCAGTAATTCGGCCGCCGAGCGAAATGACGAGGTCTGAAACATCACTAGGACCCCCCTTGCATGCTGCCGAACGATGACATATCTGCCATCGAGTCATGGCGTCTGCTGTCGCAAATGAGTGCCCTCCAAGGTCCCCTCTCTGACAGGCTGCAGTGTTGCCCATCGCAATCAATGGGATGCCCCAAGCCCTTTTGCAGTTGTAGGCCACCAACGCCAGGCCAGAATCTGGAGTAGTCCAGGGCAAGTCCCGTGGTCCCCTGAAGGCGGAAGAAAGCTAAGATCGGCCACAGGAGGCCGCGCTAGTCCGCCTTGAGCTACGCGCCCCGTGCGTCTACTGAAGCTTGTTCGTATCAGGCTTAAACTGGCACGCTTCTGCAGGGGTTCCCAGCGGTTCCTGGGAGGAGACTGGATCCCCCTGAACGGGTAAACGAGATGGAACACCAGCTTCACCCCAGAAAACCATCACATCGCATCCCAACCCAATTCGTATCAGACCAGCCAATGCCATGCGTCCATCCCATCATGCCGGCTATGCAACCATGGTCAGCCCTCACTGCGCACTCGTTTTCGTTAAATAGGCCGGGTGGAAGCACGTTCGGGTTCTAGTTTTGTTCCATCTATTTTCCGTCATCTACCGACACTCATTTACCATCCATTTCCGTCTTAAGTGCTACTCCATATACCACATCTACAGATCTTGGATACGCGCCGCTTTCTTTACGCAATACCCATCTTTTCGATACCCACCACCGGATCCAAAACTACCAACAAAATGCAGTTCAAGACCATCGTCCTCTCCGCCTTCGTGGCCCTCGCCGCCGCCGAGACCATTCAGGAGCTCGTCGCCCAGATCCCCGCCTGCACCAAGAAGTGCCTGGACGATGCATCCAAGCAGATTGGTTGCGACACCTCCGACAACAAGTGCCAGTGCGGCAAGATTGACGACCTGACCGAGAAGGCCACCCCTTGCATCATTAACTGCGAGAACGATGACTTCAGCAGTACGTACCATACCATTTCTGATCCTATTCTGCTTGCCGCCTACGCGAGCAAGCAAGCGCATAGACACGGGCTCCTTCCCAACCAAACTCATCTAGAACTGTGACGACCTCGTGAAGACCCAACATGCTGACTCTCTTCTCTCCTTAGAAATCCTCGAGACCTCCGGCAAGATCTGCGCCAAGGTCGGCGGTGCCCAAGTCGGCAGCGCCGTCAGCTCCCTCGCCTCAGACGCGTCCACCAAGATCGGCGGCGCCCTGTCCACGGCCAGCGCCAAGGCCACCTCGGTCTACGGCGACATCACTGCCACCGCATCCCACGCCGCCTCGACCGCGACCCCGACGCCCGCCGGCGCTGGCCGCAACATGGCTGGTGCCGGCCTGGCTGCCGCCGTCGTGGCTTTCGCTCTGTAAACGCAGAAGAGGACGAGGAATGGGGAACGGTGAAGGATAATCTATCTACACGAGAGAGACGGGGCGTTACATTGAAGAGCTGGCTTGTATGTACATGATACCATGAAGGAGCCCTCGGCGTGGGAGACCTTCCACTTGTCGCGCGAGGGCGTTTTCCACAAAGACTTAGCGACGAACTTTATTTCAATTCAGTACTGGTCTCATCGACCACAGCAAAGCTATGATGCCACACGCATGTCTATTTGTTCGATGTGATGTGACAGCCCCTTCTCGTATGGCGAAAGCCTTACCAGGTTCCAGCCCTAACGCTGCAGTGGGTTGACAACTGAACAAGTCAATATGGGTGTCGTTCATTTCTCTCGACTCCTGCGAATGCCGAAAGTACTCATTGATTGATACGATACGACAGTTTAGATCTTGATTAAGGATCGTGGTGGATACGAGTAGTATGGGCCGTAATCGGACCATGTAATTAGTGCAACGGGGGCCAAGCTGTGATCTTGACTCGAGTTGACATCTGACCATCCATGGGCCACGACAGCAAGGCCCACGTGGGTGTCCCACGACCCCCAAATTGAGCAGCGGCGGCCAGAAAGCAATCAATCCTAGGAATTATCGAGCGAAGGAGTCTTGGTATTAGTAAAAGGCATTCTTACATGCTTGCATCACACCTTCTGAGATCACACCATTGGGTAGTCGTCTTCCATCAAATTGGGCGGGAGGAGGGGCTGAAAGCGACCCCTGATTGAGCGGACCGCGACTTCAAGCTCATAGCCTGTCGTATCTTAGCATAACTCCGAGAAAGCCCAACAAGCGGGAAAAGGGAAGCAAGGGGCTGCTGACGCCTTGCTAGGCACCCCGTGCGACAGAGACGACATGACATGTCCCATTATCCCTGTCCCAATGGCACACTTCAACTAGGTAGTATCCTCCCAGTCAGCTGCTGACGTGGAATGCTACGCCAAGTACCCACGAGAGCTGCAATGTAGGATATCCTTGTTCGAGATGACCTGGTCTCCAGTCCCGGGCAATGGCACAGCTTATAGCTGCCGCGTTAGATGTAAGTAAGCAGTAGCAAAACAGATCGAACTCGGATTCGGCCGAGACCCAGCTGGGATGGACACATAAGACGAGGAAACTTTAATTCAAGGTCCGGTGCCGACGACAGACGTCCGATGTTGTTAGGTACTTCGGACAGAAGTTCGGAGACCCTACAGTACAATACCCACAAGGGGCCCTGCAGTAGTCGGCATACACAAAACATAGATCGTTTTTGCAAGCTTGAACATCATGACCATCACATGGCAAGAGTGACACCAAATTAGAGAGTTATCAAAAGATGTAGTTGACGAGATATTGCACACAACCTCCACTCCCGCGATCCCGAGATCTCCAACCGCATCTGCGATCTAACAGTGACAGTAGTAAAAAGGCCTTCTACATCCGATATCCAGACATTCATTCGTTCGCACTTCAAACAAGACAGTTTTTATATCCGTCTTCAACAACAAAGGGGTATCACATGTAGTGAGCCAGTCAAGCCAGTCTTCTTACGGACTTGACGACCGGCAGAAAACAAAAACAGAAAACATGCAAAAAGTCGCCCTCTCTCTCCCCCTCTTTGGGTGGTATCACCAATTGCTTAGCACGCACCAACGCCGCCGTCCTCGAGGCTTTCGTCCCAGCCGCCGGTGCTCAACAGCCACTCGCCGACTCGCTCCTTGACACCGGTCATGGCGTCACCGAGCGCGCCCTCCCACTGATCGTGGACGACGCGGACCTTCTCCTTGAGGTCCTCGGTCTCCTGCTCTTGCTCATGACGTCGCTCGTCGTCCACAACGTGCTGCTCGCGCCCTTCGGCCTCCTTGACCTTGGACCGGGCTATCAGGATGGCCTCTTTCACCTCATGCAGCAGGCACAGGAGGTTGGTCTGGCTCTCGATGAACTGGTACGTGCTCTTCTCGGCGTGGAGCAGGAGGCTGAACAGGTACTGCAGCGGGTGCTGGTGATAACTCGGGGTCTCATCGTACTCGGTCGGCGGGATGTGGATGTGGAAGCGCTCGTCCACGACAGGCGGGATCTTCTCCAGGAGACTCTTAAGGGGCGTTGCAATATCCCAGAAAGCATTGAGCTGCATGTCGACACCGCGCTCGACATTCTCGGATACCACGTCTCGGAACTCGCAGGTTCGCTGCAGCACCTCGTTGGCAAAGGCTAGACTCCGCGTGGCCGCGTCTTTGGCAAAGAAGTTGATGGCCGTGGCGGCTTTCTCTTCATTGCCCGCTTGTTGGTACGGCGTTACGATGATGTCGCGATATCGATCATTGCGCTCACTTAATAGGTCATACACATCTCTGTGTAATGACTCGCGTGCTTCAAAGATCCATTTCAAAAGTGTCAGCTTCTCGAGTAATTCAGGTTGCTCGTCTCCTTCTTCCTGAGGAAGGTTCGGGTCTGAGGCGTGGGTATCAACGAATAGTCGAGACCGTAACTCATTGAACAGGGAGGTAGCCTTCGCAATGCGCGTCGTAAGCATCTCGTTGAGGGGTCTGACCACCTCTGACTGGAAACGTTCAAATTCTTGCTTGTCCAGGTCTTTCGCTTGCACTTGCTCAGTCTCATTCGAGTCGGCTTCAATAGCAGCGGCCTCGCCGTAGGACATGTTACCGCTGCTGATTTCTTGGTGCAGGTTTACACGCAGGGCCTTTCGCCGTTGGTTGGCAGCTTCAGCGGCCTCCTCTCGGATCTTCTGGCTATCCTGCTTGAAGTGCTCTTTGGTCTCTTGGAGCTGTGTCATATCGCTTAAAGAGCGTACAGTAGTACGAATGGAGGTCAGCTCAGGATGGTTATTATTAACAGCAGGGTGGTGCCGTGGGTAAGGTGGTGGCAACGTCACAAGGCGAGAGACGTCCAGGTGGGACGGGCTAGGCGTGGTCGGCGCTGATGGCGGTAGAGATAATAAAGAGTTCCTAAATGGCTGCGGGGTTTGGGATTGTTCTCCCTCGTGCCAACCAACTTTCTCCGGGGGGTATTCGCTAGATAGCTCATAGGCGCTGGAGCTTGCAGGGCCGGCCCCATCAGTTGGTCCGTCGCGCCATTGGAGTGCTTCGCGAGCTTCCTTTGGCACCCCCATGTACTTGGATTCTCGCTTGGATCTTTCGAGCCGCTGTGATGGGTCGCCAGTGGAGTCAGCCTCCCACCAACGGCTTGCCGTCCGCCCTCGAGAGCTATTCTCGTCAGGAGCCTCGCTGATGCTCATACTAAGGATAGGCGACAGCGAGGGCATGAAGTTAGAGTTCGATTGCCAATTAGTGCTGTTCGAAGGGCCACCACTTGGAGAAACGGGGATACCGGCCGAGGCGGGCGCAGAGTGTGATTGTTGTTGCGCAACTTCCCGCCCAAAGACGGAATTCATCGAGTTGCGGTGCGATCTGGATTCCGACATTGGAGGTGCCAAGTCGCTCGTTTGTGATGTGTTGGAGTCCCGCCTGGTCCGCATGGGACGGAATAGGTCCCGCGTCAGATCGAAAATCTCGGAACCCATGGCCCCAATGGCGGAATTGTACCTTTCCCGTCGAATCCTGGACTCGCTGACAAAGAATTCAGCAAACAACTTCACCCGGTCAGCATCTGAAGCTGCGGTTGCCTCTTGTCGAGCAAAGGCTTGGAAGCGCTCAATCGTCGCGGTACAGAACTGGTCTGCTGTCTGGCTGACGACGGCATGCTTGGTCACCGGTGTGGAATTCAGCATCCCCGCCAGGCTCCCGGTTGAATTCAGCATGTCTGGTCGTGCGCTAGAGCTTGAGGCAGAGCGGCTTTGCGGAGGCGGTGTTGGCAAGGCCTTGGGTGCCATTGGATGGGTGTGAGGCGTTATGGGATACATTTTGTGAGGCAGCGGAGAAAAGGGCGGCGTGGGAGTTTCCGGAGGTAACCCCGCTGAGCGGTGTGGCGTTGAAAGACGGGAATCAATACGATGTTCTCCAGCCCGACTGCCTGTGCCCGGCGTATCTTGGCCCGTCCGTCCACCACTGTATGGACCTTTGTGCCCGGAGAGCCGGGAGGGATGAGCCCCATGTGAAGTAAGGATATCAGATAGTGGCTGAATGCCGGCACTGGAGTCACTGGTACCAGGTCTCGTGCGACTCTCCGCTCGTCTTTCACGCAGAGTCTTCTCGAGTCTCACAGCCCCGTTCCTCGATAACTGCCCGCCCGCAGAACTAGAAGCCGAGGCGGATTCGGGAGGTTGTGGAGATGTAGCAGCACTCGACGTATCGATATTCAAGACGGGCTGGGGCTGTTTGCCGTTTGGCTGACGGTCATGTTCGTTCCAATCTGCCGGTGTAGGCGGTACGGGACCAAGTGCCGTGATGCCCTCCGGTACCGGGCGCCTCGTGGGCGGTGATGCAATCGGTTCGGTTGTCCGATTTAGACTCTGAGACCTGGAATTTGACGGAGGCGGCCCCGGCGGAGGGGGAGGCAGTGGTAACCCGGCCCCCATCGTGATTGTGACGTGGAGCGTGATCGAGCCGACGTGGGCGTTTCGACTGCACTTGCCGATGTAGCTCGCCGCGCGCTTGGTGGAAGCGCCGAAGAATCTGTGTCAGATCGCTCAAGCCTGTGTGGTATATGTAGAGAGAGCGGCGCTGGCCTTGGCATAGGCGCATGCTGGTGAGTATCGGGTGGTGTTACAGCTTCAGAGGTTTCCCGTTCCCGACGCCTCGAGAACGATGGAAGACCAAAACGCCGCTCCCGCGACGCACCTCGGCCACCGGCATTTGGCGGTGGTGGGAAGTTCTGATTGTTCGGCGGCTCCGGTGACGGCCTGTGCAAATTGCTAGCAGGTACCCGCGGAGCAGATATGTTGGCTGGAGTGGACTCAAAAGCTGCGCTCACGGGTCTCTGGCTGCGCGGTGGGGAATATGGGGGAGGTGGAAGTGGCGATGCTGGCGGTACATCAGCATCCAGCAAGTAGTTAGGCAAACGTGATTTGGTGGACTTACATTGAGGCTCAGGCGGGGGGAATTGGTGTGTCCGTTCTGGACCCACGGCAGGAGATGGCGCCCATTCCTGGGGATTGTATGGCTGTATGGAACTCATAGAGGTGTGGGCTGACGAATAGGCATAAGGCGAAGACACCGAGATGGCGGAATGGGGCGTTTGTTGGCCATATGTCCCTCCCAGTGAGGTCGTCAGTAGTGGATTGAGCGTCTGACGAAGCCGCGAAGTCGAGTCGCGACTGGTACTCATCTTCAGTCGTCAAAAAGAAGGCACCGGTTGTGACCGCCTGGAATGGACAAGACGGTCGTCAACCAAACGGCGCGGGGATCAATCCGGAGTGTCGCGAAGAGTTTCCGGAACTACCAGCCGCCGCCGATATGTTCCGACCAGAGGGAATGGCCTCTTGCTATACAGCGCAGACGTGGAGAGAGCTGCTTCAGATGGCGGCATGCATTACCCGTCAATTGCTGATGGAAGTCGTGATAGGGGCGGTGATAGGAAGTCGTGACAAGGTCGAAGATTCGACGCGGGTAACACTGGCGCAGGAGGGACAAAAAGAGAGAATTGGATGCAGGACAGAGGTTAAATTGAGATCAAACCACTGAATAGGCGGGAAGACAGCAAACGATCTAGTCCCTGACATCCCGGTCGCTGGCTGCATGAAGGTTCCTCTTCACGTACATGCCCGCCAAGAACGCGCACACTTGCATGCGGGATCAACACCGAAGAGGGCAGTAAATGGGTACAGATTGAGCGACTTTGCCCCTCTCAATCACCACTCAAGCACTCTGCGATGTTGGTCACAAATATGGGACTGTTGAAGACTAGTCGTCTAGCTTAGCCGACAAAGGAAGCAAAATACGACGGTACTCATGCAAGTCCAGTCATGCGTCTAGACAGTGGCATCAGGATGGGCAGGCATCGGCGTCCTAAAGTGTGAAGTGCCGGGCTGTCTAGAACCGTCAATTCGTATTGTACAAGTAGGCGACGCCGAGGCCAGCTCGCCAACTGCCCTCCTGGCCGGACCGCCTTTTGGCATGCACATGCGAGTCAGTCCGTTGTAGGCAAAAAACTCCGTACAAAACCACAGAGTCTGCCCCTTTGGGCCTCTAGCCCTGTTGCCTGTCTTCGTTACACAAGAAATGGAGCGCGATCAGCGATCAAAAGGAGGGAGGCGGGAGAAAGGACCGGGGGCCAAGAGAGAGGATGGGCTGTTGGTCGGCATCTTGTCAATGGTATTCGCCAGAGCAAGGTGGTGGAGACTGGGATCTATATTTGGATCACTACCACTATGTCCCTCGCAGTTAGACTCTTCTCGCCAGGCCCTCTCACAGCTCACAAGACTCCCTTCCAATTGGGCTGATGGCTGCCGGCGCTTACAGGCTCCATTACCCCTGTACAGCTGGGCGACGGCAATTGGCTGCTGGAATTTACCCCCCAAGCCCCCGCGAACCCGCTCAGGGCACTAAAGGGAGGGGGTCAATTACTTAGTAGGGTTGCAACTCGGACTTCGAGAACGCATTGCACTTCTCGCCATGTCATGCGAAGTAACCCCCAACCAACAACGACCAACATTGAGTGCTGACCAGACGCTTAATCAATGGTAATATACCCATTCTACACTACAGGACTAATGTATCCCGCCTCGATTTCATGTATTCGCGCGGCGGCGGGTATGCAAGCCCAATGCAGTCATGCCCGGGAGCTAAGCTTGGAGTTCCATTACCACAGGAGCCTTGCACCATGAGAGCCTCACATATATTGACGGACATGTCCCCGAACTCATGCTAGTATATCTCATCCCGCTTTTCCTCTCTTTAAATAACAGTGAAACTGTAGCTAACCACGGATCTTGCGTTTCCCGAACCTTTCGGCTTGCTTATTCACCAGGGGTGGTGGTTTTGCCCCTTGAAGCCCCCTTCGTCGCCTTGCTTGCAGTGCCCTGAGTGGCCGCCATGTTTATCAGCCCTACCTGCCAGTGTGCCAAATATAGAGGGCCATGGGCGGCAGTTGACAATATTGACCCATGGCTGGACCAAGATCTCTCCCCACATCCCGAGCTCATTGGCCAGGAAGAGCAACGTCGATAGCAGCGGGGGTTGAGCCGGTGTACGGCGAGAGGAATATATTTAGCATTCCTTACTCCGTACAACTGTCACATTCCAATCTCAGATAAGTCAGGTTACTACGCATGGTTAACTGAGATAGTTGTAGATGCGGGCCAGGCAGTTCGGCCATTCATCGTTAAATGTTGCCATCGGATTTTGACTTGGGCAGGCAGAAGCCCTGGTCCCTTGGCCGTTGGCCCTGAGCATTGAAGACAAAACCGATGTATCAACATTGGGGATAAGGATACATAGAAAGAGCTTTCTATATATAGAAGTACAGTTCTTCAACCAAGCAGCAACGCGGGATGGACACGGATTTTTTGGATGAACGGAGCGTGCTCCGTTATTCGTGTCCGTGCCTAGCTGGCCGGGGTGCCAACCGAAATGATCAACCAAGCTGTTCTTGTTCTCAACGTGCGAGACGTGGAAAGCTGTGATGAATTTTGTGAAATAGAAGCACAGCTTGCAGTCTTGATCAGCTGTGAGCTCATATATTCGCATGCAGAAAATACTATGCCATCCACCCTATGCTGGCTTTAGGAGCCCACCAGGGCATCTCATTTGATCAGCAGCACAACGAATGCCTGTCTCAAAATTCAACGGATAAGAAGGCAATCAGGGTAATCAGTCGGTCCGAGTTGTCGTTTTCGAAATATAAAACGGGGCCAGGAAATTTTCATTGAGCAAAAGTTTTCTTCCATTCTGAGAAGCCAAATTCGAATGGAATTTCTGCCATTTGACGCGAGCTAGACACATCCCATCGTACATATGGGCTGAACGACTGCCGAAGCTCTGCAATGCCTTCCCACGGTGTTCTTAGCAGATAGTAGTAGCGAGGCTGGCCAGCTGCTATGAATTGGGGGTGTCTTATCAGCTGAATGCGGTTAGATGCATCTCGTTAGTGGGGGCTGGAGGGGTCTAGCCAATCCAGGGCTCAGGCCTACAGACAGAGAGGGGCCACAGCTCTCGCAGCCTTGGTTTGGCGTGATGGATTTTCTAGATCTTTCCCTCACCTTTCCTCTCTGCCCTTCCATCCTCTTCTTCCCTTCTCTTCTTCTCCTCGTGGCCTCGTGCCCCCTCAGCCGCCTTCTACAAGCTACAAAGTCAATTGCCTTTCCTACATCTTGGGAGTCCCAAACAGACTGTGAAGGTTGCTGAGAAACCACCACTGCTCTTGAACCAAACTGATCTGACCCGACCGTCAGCAGCTCCTTGTTCGGTAAGTCGCTCTGCTATGCTATCCCTCTGCATATCCTCTCGATATGTAGACTTTTCCTTTTACATGATGAGAACCCAGCTGGCACCAGTCATAGGGTTACTTGTACTCCCTCCTTTGATGACCACAATGCTTTGGTCTACGACCTCTCTCTGATATCATACAACCCAAACCACTATGTTGCAGAATTGAATTGGCGGGACTCCAGCTAACACTGCTCTACATAGGTCACCACCTCTCCATTACGATTCTTCCCTATTCGATTTTTCACCATGGCTCTGCACAACCCCAACAACTGGCACTGGGTCGACAAGGATGTTATTGAGTGGGCAAGAGATTGGTTCAACAAGAACTTGGTAGATGTTGCGGCTGAGCAGGGAGATGTCAATGTCAAGATCAGCAAGGTCGTCAGTGCTGATGGCGACGTCAACGTCAGTCAGCGTAAGGGCAAGGTGATTACCTATTACGACGTCAAGCTGGTGTTAGAGTTCTCTGGTATGTTTGATAGCTGTCATTTGGTTGTCGTGTCGGGACTGACCAAGTCAAGGCAACGCTCCTGGCGTAGAGGACGTTTCGGGCACGTTCACCGTCCCGGAAGTCACACATGATGATGAACAGATTGTGGTAAGTGCATGTCTTGTAGTAGTAGTCGTAAAATTGGCCGGTGGCTTATCTGTCTCCAGATCGAGGACCTCACCATCCACTCGGAGTCGGCTGAAAAGCAACCCGTGCGAGACCTCATCCGATCCCAGCTCAAGCCGCAATTGGTCGAGCAGCTTAAGAAGCTCACGCCTGCTTTGATTGCTGAGCATGGCAAGGACATCCAGCACCAGCCTGGTTCCAACCCGTCCAGCGGCTTCTCCACTCCCAAGCAACATGTCTCTGCTCCCAAGGCAGGCAGCGCCGGCGCGGCCGCTGCTGCCCAGGACAACAAGGGTGGTGTGGTGAACACTACTACGCTTGTTGAGACCGAGGAGTTCAAGACCACGGCCGACCAGCTGTACCAGACCTTTACCGATCCTCAGCGAATTGCCGCCTTCACTCGTGCCCCTCCGAAGAAATTCGAAGGTGCTCAGAAGGGTGCTAAGTTCGAGCTGTTTGATGGCAACGTCTCGGGAGAGTTTGTCGAGCTCGCGCCCACCAAGATTGTTCAGACTTGGCGCCTGAACCAATGGCCTGCTGGTCACTTCTCCAAGCAGACCATTGAGTTCGACCAGAACGACTCTGACGGCGTTACCAACATGAAGGTCACATGGACTGGCGTTCCCGTTGGCCAGGAGGACGTCACGAAGCGCAACTGGAACGAGTACTATATCCGCAGCATCAAGCAGACGTTTGGATTCGGAACCGTCTTGTAATATGACGTCGCTTCCCAGGACGGCGTTTTTGGTGTAATTGGGCAGAGGGCAGAAGATGCTGGCCTTCACAGGCATAGTATCATGCGAATCTAGACAGCTCATGTTAGAAGACGAGTCTCGTAGATGAGACATACGTTTTGATATAAGTTTTTCGGACAAGGACTGTTTGAGAGATCATGCGACACGACATCACGTTATACAAGTAGAAAAAAAAGACATTTGCCATACTATTTCTCCCAATACACACTGATGCATGCATGTTCTCTCTACTCAACCATCTACTAATCGAACCCTTTCTTCCCTTCTTTCCTTCCTGGTCTCCATTTCCGCAATCGGCCTTTTTCAAGGGTTCACTGGTGACTGGTTCCACTGCTGTTCTTGACGCCAACGCAGGGCCAGGTCTACCCACTGCACTTGACGATTACTGTGTTCTTGTCGCCCTTGCCGGTCTATAGTTCGAACGCGTGTGGCAGATTGGACTTGATTGAAAGCCATCCGTAATGGTTGTGCTGGATCCGGACGGCATGAACGGTGTCTGTGTGTGTGTGTGTTTGGTGTTGACTGGTATCAACAACGATGAAGAATCCGCAACGCAGCAAGGGGTCCAATCGGTAGTAGGTGATATTCCACAAACACCAGCCCGAGATGTAAGAGCTCTCCACGCCGGCGTTGGAATTAGTGAGGTTGATGATACCAAAGGCACTGACGCTGGTGGCGCTCGAGTCGTAAACGGATGCATGCAGCCCCTGCGACTTTGGGTACCGGCCGCTTCGTCGCGTCCGGTGCGGAGCTTGTTCTCGTTCTGCCCCGAATCTTTCCGGGCGTCGAGAGCGTCCGGGATCTTTGTGCACTCCCATTTTATCTATGGCCGCGAACTGTAGGGTGGGGTGGTGGAAGTGTCATTTGGTGCAGGTAGCAGCACATTAGCGCTGGGACGTTATAACAACAGGGCGCCGTATCGACAATCACCCGTTCTCTTCGTCCTCGCTCTTGCTGCCAGCTTAGGTGAAGGTGATGGAGAAGTCGCCGGCGAGGTCGTGGCCGTGAGCTTGTTTCAGGGGCCCAGGCTGCCCAGGCCCCGTTGTTGTTGCGGCAGTCGACGATACGTTTAGTAGTCGCCGCCTGCCCGCCGACATCCGCAGGAAGACGACGGACTCGTCCGCCACTTTCTGCTCGCAGGCGTCATTGAGCTTCGGGAAGTCCTTGCCATTCTCGTAGTGCTTTGAGACGTTGAGGTCCTCCATCACCCGAGTGTAGACAGGGACGGCTGCGGCTGCGGGTACCAAGAAGAGTCTCCAGCTGGTGATTCAAGAGGTCAGGATGGAGGTTCGCACGATCGTTCGCGGGCTGGACTGTTGCTGAGGCCCCATTCTAAGGTATGGCCAAGAGAGCATGGGAATGCTCGTCTTTCCTGGCCTACTCTTCCGGCTCAACGCAAACTCGTGAGAAGTGATACTTTATACTGACCCTAGGTATACCAATAACACACTTCGGTGCTGCCTATTACCTACGCTACCATTTTCTTGGGCCCGAATTTGAACTGCAACATATGTATTAAATTAAGTACTGTATTTCCTAGTCCGTGATTTGATGTCTCATCAGCCCCATGTGGCAGGGCTTTTATATGGGCTCTATCATCAGTACGGACAGCCATGTATTCTTCAAAAAAGTGGCGTTGATTACTTAGTTGACATTGGTCACCCTTGAAATGGACATAATAGAAAAGCATATTCTCTCCCGACTCGCCCAAGTCCCGATCATGTTGGTGAATAGGGGTAGACCACCATAATCCCATGAGAATGAATAAGATCAACACCCCCCTCACGCACCACCCTAGCTACGCACCCGCCAACACCACCAAAAACACCCGATTTCAACCACATATATCTCCGGAACTTTATATTATGATAAAAAGATAAAAATATTTAGAAAATACTATAAATTTAGGAGATTAACGTCACGGTTTTAAAATAAATTTAAAAAATCGGGATCTACTTTATATTTAACTTTAAAGTTTTCCCCGCGAAAATCGAGCTTTTCTATTTTAATAAATTTATATTATAATTAAGAAATAAAAATCGTAAAAAAACTCGAAAAAATCGAATTTAATAGGATTTTAAATTTCGAAATTTCTAATTAACGGGATTATTTTTATTTTAAAGCTTAAAGATTCTCTCTAAGAAAATAAGTGGAGAAATATCTATTTCTTTAAATAACTCGATAAATAATTTTTTTTAAAATTTAAAAGTTTAAAATTCGAATCCGGCGTTAAAAATAGAATAGAAAAGATATAATTTAATAATATTTATAACTAAATTCCGTTATTTTTTAAGATTTATATTTCTTAGTATTTCACGTATATTTTAAACTTTTAAATTTCAAAGGTTAATTTCCCCACTTTAAATTTTTTTATATTTTCTAAAAATAAAAATCTCTCGATAGATTTTAATCGCATTTTTAAAACTACTTTTATTATATTTTTACGATTTTATTTCGATTTTATACGGATAGGCCGAAAATGCTGTTTTTGGTGGTGATGGCTGGTGCATAGCAGGGGTGGTGCGTAGCAGGGGTGTTGATCTTATAGCCACGTCAACCAGCACATATGTTAGGGGGTCTTTTCGGCATATGATCGCCTGTATGGAATGCCGGTCTTTGCAATGAAAATGACAGTGCCTCTGCCAACTCTCATCCTGCCCCGGAGTGATGGAATTAAGTGCTTTGGGACCGACTCATCCAACGATGTGCGGTTTACATGACAGCATTGAGTACACATTGACACGGCACTTGGGTGTCGGGTATGGAATTACTCTTGCATTTTACTAACCAAGTGCCCTAACATGCTTGAATATAATGAAATACCCCCTATTCTATCACCAACCGAACACCCCATCCGGCATACCCCGGCACCACGGCATCGAGACAAACTCCCACCCACCGCTAATGCCCCGGATGCGTGTTCGGGTTTGGGTAAGCCGCCGGCCAGCTGGCGGGCGGGTAATGCTGCCCGGCCGTGTTCAGCCCCGTGACCGAGTAGCCGCCCCACCCGCCGCCTTGGTTGGGCTGCACGACCCAGGGCGCGGCCACGCCGTTGGACAGGGTTGGCTGGTACGTGGGGAAGGGCGCGTTGTTCGGCAGGAAGCTCTGCGGGTAGAAGGTCCCGGCGTTGGGGTTCATCTGGAACTGGCCGGGCGGGTAGAAGGGGTAGGCGTTGGGGTTGAAATAGAAGTTAGACATGATGTGATGCTGTTGGTTGATGTCTTCGTTTGCTGGGTGTGTAAGTGCTTGCTTGGTGGTACCTTCAGGAGTGAAAGAAGGTCTGCTATTGTGTTATTTTGGATTTGCTATGTGTGTTCTTTCTTTGATCTGATGTCTTGGCCAGAAGAGATGGATCTCATGGTGCATAGATCCGCGGTTACTTATAGGGGTCTTCTTGGGCGTGTGTTACCAACCCAATCGGCAGCGAGTCAGGACATGTTTCCGGACTTGCCATGACTGGAGGAAGGTCAGAGAAGCTGACATTTGTATTATGAATGACTATGAACTATCCAACGAACTAAGCTTAACTCACACCAAATCAAGGTCGCCGAGTCTTTGCATTGGCAGAATAAGACTTTTAGAAAACAATTGACGGCCGTGAAACATCACTTCCTGAGACTACTACCACTCAGCATCTTCGAAGCCCTCTTTGCATCCTCCGACGAGAAGACCGTCCAATCTGCAAGCTTCTCCTTCGGCAAGCCCTTCTGTTCCCAGCGGCCAAGCTCCTTCATGCCGATCTTGTGCATCGGGATGTTCAAATCCTTCGAGATTTTATCCTTGACGCAATGGGTGAAGACATGGGGCGTGTTCTTTTGCTTCTCCATCGCTTCGTCTCCTTCTTCAAAGAACATGCCAAACATTCGTCTGTCGAACTCCAGGCCTGCTGTAATACTCTTCTCCATGCCCTTGACGATACGATTCTTGTTGTAAGGCTTGGGCTTCATCCACTTGCAAACCTTGTCGTAATCGAGCTGGAACCCCGCGCCGTCGTAGGTGGGAGAGCCGTTCCGTCCCTTGCGGTGGCAGACATTCAGATCGTGGAATGTCTCCGTCGGGTCGCGCAGTGACTCCTCCTTGAAAAGCGCGTCTTTCTGATAGGCATTGAGACGTCCCTTTGGCTTGGGCAGGGGAGGCGGTCTGAACTTTTCGCGTTCCGCCTCCGTCATGTCATATTTGTCATGCCTCGGCCGCCTCACCCGGCCGGGTGTGGGCCGCGGATCACGTAGTTGGCTCCGGTCGTAGTCAAACTCGAGATCCGGGGTTGTGAGGCGCTGCTGCCGCGCAGGCTCAGCAGCACTCACGTTTGCTGGCGCGTCCTCTGAATCAGAGCCAGTCAAATCTATGACTTCATGAGTCTTGGTCCTCTTGGAGGAAGATGATGCGTCGACCGAGATGTCGTCGCTATTACGCTTTGAAGCTCGAGACATCGTGGTTGGGGAAGCTGCGAGTGACCGCCTTGTTCCAATTTAAGTATGAGATAAAGCTGCGGTCTCGATCAATGTAGCTGGAAAGAGATCAAGAAGATGCTTCCTCTTTGAAATTCAATTGAAGAGGGTGGTTGATGTAGATGACCCGATCCTCATTCGAAATGACGTCTGATTTATGTAGATCGTGACACGCTTGGCAGGGTCAAAACAGGGACGCGAAAGCACGTGAGCCGCCTCAACCCCAATTGGCCCACGCGTCTACCCTGCCATCCTCACCTCGTCATCCTAGATTGACATTAGATCTTAGGTCCATCAATGCATCAACCTCAATTCATCCATTGCTTGCGACACTCAGTAATACATCTCGAGTTCGTACCGCTGAATAGGTAGACAGATTGAAATGTCCAAAGATGAGGCCATCCTTGCGCCCTAAAGCTTCTTCTTGGTCATGACCAAAACTGCAGCAATGCCGACCTTGAGCGACTCCTTCCCCTTCTCGACACCAGCCTCGTGAAGAATCTTCTCAATGTCGCGTCGCATCATCTTTACCATATCCTTGTCTGTCCCCGCCAAGTCCGGATGTGCCTCCCGCCACCGCTGGACGGGGCTGACCGTAGCCATGACCTTCTCCATCGTGTCCAAGTTGGCCGGCGGCTGGATGATGAAGTCGCTCTCCCAGGCCTTGGGGTCCCACTCCTTGCGGAAGAAGGTCGCCCGGTCGAAGGCGGGGAGGGGCGGGTCCATGTCCCACGGGTAGGTGAAGTTCCGGTACAGGTCCGAGGCCGCGAAGTTGCCCGGCTGGTAGTGGGGCCGCAGGTAGTGCTCGTCGTAGTGGTGCAGGACGGCGGTGACGGCCTCGTGGTTGGGCATGGACGGGTGCGCGTAGTTGGAGTTGGAGCCCCAGAAGGCGACGGTGCCGCCGGGCTTCAGCACCTCGGCCGCGCGGGGCCAGAACCGCTCCAGGTCGAACCAGTGCGCGGCCGTCGAGGCGACGATGAGGTCCACGCTGGCGTCGGGGATGGCGGACGACAGCTGCGATCCGATCTCCTCGGCCGAGGAGATCTCGAAGCGGATGGGCTCGCCGGTGGCGGTGGAGCCGCCTAGCGACTTGGCGGTGTTGATCATGCCCTCGGACGGATCGAGACCGAATGCATGCTGGAATTTGGGACCAAGCTCGCGGACTGTATTGCCAGGACCACAGCCCAAGTCGACAATGGTATCGAATTGGCCGCCTGTGGAGCGGTGGTGGTCAATGACGAGCTTGTAGAGGTTCTCATGGTAAGTCGGGCGAAAGTTTGCGTAATGCTTCCCTTCTTCCGTGGTGTAGTTTCGGAAGATCACCTCGCGCGGCTCGGTTGCCATATTGAAAGTCTCTAGAGTAAGTAGCTAACAAGGTAGTGAGATTTCAAGTAATCGATCAGAGAGTTCTCGCTTTCAGTATTGGCCACCAATGTGATGTATAAGTCAAGAATAGAATTGAGGGGACGGATGTTCACCAAGGTCGGGTCGATTTAACTAGTGCCTACCTTCTCGGAACTAGCGTCAAGTACATGCAGGTACTCAAGGCAGCAACCGGCGTGACTGTGCAGCACACTTACACCGGCACCAACAGGAAGCTCCGTCGGCTATTTCGGCCCCGACGGAGATTTGGGGAGCCCATACCTATGGCATATCGGATATTCACCCCACGACGTCAACATTGATAGCAATTGATGATATTCGTTTTGAAAATTGTGCCAAAGCAGCCGTTTGAGCTGCGCATGGGGCCCGTTTTCATCGAGTGAACATGACTATCTCTGGACAGCGTCGTAGGGACAGAAAATTTAGCGCCATGATCGAGACAGTATAATAATTGAACGATACGTGAATTTGTAGTCTTCCTCCACTTAAGACTGTATATTTTCCTTTCATATCGTCCCTACGAGGTTACCTGTCTCTGCTAGTATAGATTGGGAGAAAGCAAAGTTGTGAGGATAGTCAAAGAAAAAAAAAAAAAAGAAAGAAAAAAAGAAAACACCTGCTGGGACTCGAACTTGGGTGCCGCCAAAAAGCGAAGGAAGAGCCGATGGGAACGTGCATCCACCGGCCGGTTTCAGTAATACGTTTTTCCATTAAGCTAATCTGCTACTTCGCTGGAGGGATTCAGGGCTATTTGGCTTAAGTATCGGTCTCTCAGCATCTGATTTGCCCAGTTAATTGGTGAAAGTTGGTTGGGTGGTGAAGGAAGGTTTTGTACGTACCTGGTTCACCCGAGCCCCCTTTCTCACTCGCCACGTCCCCCTTCGGTCACGCAAGCCTAAGGCTCAGTTGGAACACGTAGGAAATGCTAATGGGAAGGCTTCTCTGAAGCTACCAAGACCAAGCCTAGTAGGAAGGGTGATGAAAGATATGGCATCTCGAGAATTTTCTGTAGGAGAGACAGAGAAGAATGAAGAAAAGGGAAAGGAAAGGGGGGAAAGGAATTATAAACAGGTTGTTGTAGTTCCATTCATGCGAGTTACTGACACATTCTTACGAGATGGAATGAGAATAACTGGTGCAGTGCACCAGCCATTGCAGAGACAATCTTGGCATGGATCACATCAGCAAGCCTATGGTGGGAGTTGAGATTACTACTGATCCGCGATAACAATTACCACTACAGAGCCATTTTGGCCAACTAAGGATGACAACATGGTGCGTGTAACTAGTATGCGTATCCGGAGAAACTTAGATCCCCTGGATATGGAGCTATCGGTCATTGTACTGGAGAAGGACTCAACATAGGCAGACCAGTTTCTGGGCACCTGGAGCCTAACACCGTAACAGCTTACGTGGCTCCGCTAATCAGGAGCAACAACAAGGCTCTGGCTTTTGTTCAAACAGCTTTGCAGTGATATACGTTTGAGCGGCGTAATGATGCAGACGGCATAGGAGCGACCCAAGAGCCGCAGGGTGAACATCCAATAACACTATGGTTAAAAATGACACAACTTGACCAAACCAGTGTCGGCAAAGACAGCCTACCGAAGGATTTGTTCAAGCTGGATGGGAGTTTGTGAGTTTGTGTAATCAGTCGGTAAGCTGGACCATGGGCCTAAGCAAAGGCGACAAGGAATGAAAAAGCAAAAATCAAAATTAAAAAGGTGAGCACACCAGACAGCTGGCATCCCACACACGTAAGCTGCAAATACCATCAACGGGTGTGATGATATTAACTGAGCGTAACGGAGACGCCAGACACTACAGAAACTAACACTGGCATGGACGACACCAACTTGCCTCGGTGTGGGAATTGAACCCACGACTGGCCAGTGTTGTGAAGAGATGCATTCACTACCACTGAGCCATGTGACTGAAACAGTGCTGCTATCATACCATATGTAGGGAGTTTGCCTAGCAACAGCATTGGTTTGGGCGGTGTTGAATTGCTATTGTTCTTATAGACATTCAGAGGTGGTCACCCCACAATCACCCTCGGGTGACTCCCCACAATGCATTATTATAGGCCGCTCTATCACCTATAGATAAGCTAGCTACCTAAAGTGAGCTTTCCGTCTCTGACAGGTGACGAGAGAATAGCATGTTTACTTCTAGTCACCCTCTTGTCACACCTTACTGACCCGAGCTGTTAGGCAGCTCGCACTCCTATAGAACCCTACTGCCCCAACCAGTTGACAGAGCTTTATAAGCTAGGTGAGCTTTAGGTGGTAAGTGCTAGAGGTAATAGCAACAATTATTATAATGCCTTGAAAGATCAGCTATTAAATACATTCACTACATTCAATCGAAGCAATCAGCCTAGAGGGCAACCCCACTGTTGGTAGCAATAAGAACCCTTCCTTCTTTCATTTTTCTCACTCAGTTCCATTCTGATCAACACAGCTCACAACCACGAACTCCCACCACTACACCTCTTTTTTTCTCAACCAAGGCTTGACCAGAATTGTCATCCAACAACATTCACCGTGCTCGTCTTCATCCAATCCAAGAAGATGTCTACCCAGGCTGCTCAACTTCTCGACGTCCTGCCTCGCCCCGGCCTCATCATCGACCACCGCAAGCCCTTCACCGTCCGCGCCGAGCGTGATGACCTGGTCTTTTACAAGCTCCAGGAGGCAAACGTCATCGACCATGCCTTCCTCAACCGCCGACAGAACAGCAGCTGCCTCAACCGCGCCCTTGAGAGCATGTTCCTCGCCGCAGCCAAGGAAGAGGTGCGCGCCAAACTGACCAAGGCCGCCAGTGAGAACAACGACGAAGATGACGGTGAGGGAGGCTACCTCGACTTCGTCGACGAAGTGAGGAAGCAGGTCGACTGGGCCCAGGAGCTGACCAGCTCGGTCTTCTTGGACTTCTTCACGGCCGTCCTCCGCGCCCGGGTCGCATGGAACGACAAGCCCCGCAACCCCCCTGGTAACAAGCCCAAGGACTCATCCGCCTCCGCCAAAGCCGCCCAGGCCCTGTTGGATATCGAGCCTGGCCTCTAGGAGACGGCCGAGGTCGATATTCAGTTTTACGAGATGGCTGGCGGTTTTGATGAGAGTGAGGACGAGGAGGCCAGCGAGGACGAGGAGGCCAGCGAGGACGAGGAGGCCAGTGAAGATGACGGCACCAACGATGATGACGACACCAACGATGATGACGGCACCACCGCCGCCGCTCCCGCTGATGAAGGCGACGACGACATGCTGGCCGAGCTGGAGAACGCCCTCGAGGGTGAGGAGATGGAGCAACAGATCTCCACCGGTGTCAACGAGATGGACGTTGACTAGATCGAGGATGGATAAGAGGAAAAGGAATAATGTCAGAGGAGGCTCATTGTGGCGGAGAAGTTGGATTTCTCAGCAGATGGCCGGCGAGCCAAACCAATACAGCCCAACTGAATGCATTCTGAACCATGCTTGCCTCTCAGCTTTTGTCTTTCTTGTGATATTATCATGTGTCTTATTGCTAATGAATCTAATCTATGCCGTCTAAACCAAACTCGCTTACGTGAAGCTACCTCATAACCTCGTCCCATCGTGTCTCTCTACTTGATCATTGCCATCGCATCATATCCGCAACCGATGCCCCACAAACAGCCCCGCAAACGCAACCACGCGGTACAGCAGCCCGATGCAGAACACGACCAAGACGTTGAGCCAGAGCCTATCCAGCTGGAACCCCGTCGCCTGCGCGGCGAGCTCGACCTGGTACAGGTACGAGAACGGGTAGACCATCTGCCCAAAGTAGATCTCCGCGAACCAAGTCCCCGGGCTCGCGCGCCACAGCCCCTCGACGTGCCAGCCGCGGACCGTGGCCAGGCTCGGCGCGGCGCCGCTCAGGATGCCCACGATCAGACTCATTATGGTGGCGAACAGGGGCGCGTCCTCGCGCCGCGCCACCATGGACACAATTGCCGCCAGCCCGTAGATGGCCCAGAAATAGACCAGGTTGGCGATGAAGGCGACGCCCCACGACAGGCCCCCCGGCACCGCCATCAGGATCAGAAACGTCGTCAGGTGTAGGCACGCTATTGTCATGCGCGGGACCACGGCCATGACCTTGGCGAAGAAGTAAGCGAAGCGCGAATGACCCGCCTCGGCCTCGCGCCGGTACAGCAGCGTCTCCTCGGAGAAGACGCGCACGGCGGGCGAGGCGCCCGCGAGGCCGATGGCGATGGCCGTCAGCAGGGCGAACTCGGGGACAGATTTGAAGTCGGCTGCCACCGAGAGGACGTCGTAGGGCTCTTTGTAGAAACCTGTAATAATAGCACATTTGATGTTAGTAACTTGACTCACGAGCACCTAGCAGTTCGGAACTCGTACCTTTGAACATGATGCCTTTCTTCCCGTTCTCTGCCAGCCCGATCAGGAAGCCCGCCACCGAAGATAACCCCAACTCGAAGAAGAAGGCGGACTTGGTGCGGTACTGCTGCAGTATGGCGCGGCGGAAGCACAACCATATCTGCTTGAGGTGAGGGGCGCCGCGCTTCTTGAGGGCCTGCTGAATGGCCTTGTTGTCCGAGGGGCCGAGGGAGAGGACGGAGCCGTGCTTGTCGCGCGGGTGTTTGCCCTCGGGGCTGTTCCGGTTGCCCGAGGCGCTGGCCCAGTGCGCGATCAGGCTCTCCTTGGACACGTCGCCGCTCTTCTTGTAGATTTGTCCGTTTCCCGTGATGATGTCCGTGACGACGTCGCCCGTGTTGCCGTGCTCGGGGAAGTGGAAGCCCAGGTTCTCAAAGTAGGGCTGGACCCCCTTCTCGGGCCCCTCGTACAGGAGCTGGCCGTTGCCCAGCAGGATCAGGCTGTCGAGCATCTCGAAGATCTCCATGCGCGGCTGGTGGATGATGACGATGATGGACAGGCCCAGGCGCGCGATGGCCTGCAGCGTCCGCATCATGGACACGGCCGACGTGGCGTCGAGGCCGCTCGTGGGCTCGTCGAGGAAGATGGACATGGGCGCCGCCGCCAGCTCCATGCCGATGCTGACGCGCTTGCGCTGGCCGCCCGAGATGACGGGCTTCCCCACGCTGCCGACCAGCGAGTCGCGCACGTGCGAGAGCTCGAGGCACTCGATGACGGAGTTGACGTGGCTCTCGATCTCCTCGGTGGTCCAGGTGCGCGGCAGCCGGATCTGGGCCGAGTGCAGGATGTTTTCGTAGACGGTCAGCTCGGGCAGGACGATGTCGTCCTGGGGAACGTAACCGATGAGCTTCTTGTAGCGCTTGATCTTGCCCGGGATGTTGTTGACCATGATGGCGCCGCCCGTGTTGGTGAGCTTGCCCATCAGGAGCCGCACAAACGTCGACTTGCCCGCGCCCGATCCGCCCATGACGGCCGTGAGCGTGCCGCGCTCGATCGATCCTGTCACACCCTGCAGGATGGGCTTCGGCGCCGACCGCGGGTGGAACTGCAGGCCCGAGTATGCGAAGGAGATACCCAGCCGGGACGCATCCGTGGCCTTTCTCATAGACTCCACGAAACCTCGCAGCTGGGCTGGTAGTTCGTCTTGCATCTCCTCGATGGGCCTACCCTGCATTTCCGCCATGTGGATTACATCCTGGAAGCCGTTCCACGTCCCGTCTCGAGGGTGATATGTGGCGTCCATGGGGAGCGATTCCTGGTCGTACACCTCGGACAGAGGCCGGTAGCGTCGTGTCATGGCTCGTTGGATGCCGCCGCGTATTGTCATGGACTTTTTCAATATACCCGGAGACGGGCTGTTTTTCCACTTGCGGCTCCGCGCGCGAAGAGCCAGAATAATCACACCAATGATGAGCAGACCATCGATTATAACGAGTATCCCAAGCGGGACGAGGAAGACTTCGAAACTCGATCCCTCCGGGCATCGGCTCCCACCGGCGCACGGGGTAGGGGTAGAGGCACCCGGCTGGCAATAGGTTCGCTCGGGACACACCTTCATCTCCTTTCCTGTTGGACAATAATGGCCCGAGGGACAGACGACGGGTTCGAAGGGCCCCATACCGACCGTGATCCCATCGAGTGCACATGGATCTCCTGCGAGTCTCGACTGCTGACAGACGGTGAGGGGAGGGCAGAACTGCGGTAACGAGTTGACCGTGTTATTCATGCACAGGAAGCCCTCGCTACATCCGTGATCCTGCCACGACTTCAGCGTCTGTATCTGTATGGGCACAGCGCCCTCCCGCCAGCAAGGAGCCGCGTCGACCATGGTCTTGTTGGTCCTCTGCTCCTCGGCGGCCCGGTAGAAGGCGGTGGTGAATGTGGTCTGGTTGTGGCCGGTGCAAGCCTTGTCGTACGGGCCCAGGGTATCGTCGGCCGGGGAGAAGGATTCGCTGCCTCCATCCCATCGCAGGGCCTTCGCCGTGTCCGGCCCGTTCGAAGCGTCGTCGACCCGACCCCCCGCTTGCGTCTCATCGTGTAGAGCCGGGAACCATTTCCCCGTCGTCACCTTGTAGACACCCTGCGTCTGGTTCCCGATGCATTGCCAAGCCACGTTCGAACTTTTCGGTTCGGGACGCCTCAGCGCACACAAACATGCCTCGGTATCGAGGAAAGCCGGTCCCGTCGGCGGGTACTGAGGGAAGTAGGGATCCTGCGGCAGGTCGTTCGCCTTGACCAAGCTTAACGCCGACATCACTGCAACTAGGGAGGGAATTAGAAAGAGAAGTTGAGAGATACCTGTGATCTCCTTGCATGCACCACTCCCTGCTGGTGAAATATAAAAATACAGAACCAGTGTCTTAACTCATAGTGGAAAGTGCCGAAGGAAAATTCTGGGCGGCCATCGTTTTAACAAAGCTTCCCAGTCTGGCGGTGACAAATCAGTTCCCAGTTTATGGAGGATGACCAGGCAAGCTATACGAGGGCTGCTGTTGGGGAGCTGAGCTGTGAATCCGTCCATCTTTCCCGTTTCATCTAGGATAGGCGAAAGAAAGTCAGACTTTAGCACGATGGCAGGGGTCCTGGACTGCTCCGCCTGGCAGGCGTAGCCCACTTTAGCTCCGTAGAAAGGAAGCCTTGGGTCGGAAATAGCGGACGGGTCGGAGCATCGGATGAAAGCGTGGCAGGCACAGCAGAGCAGACCCGTATCAGGACCGTGATTCTCCAGTCATCAGATGTAAGATTAGTATGGGGGCGTTCCCACCAAGCCATAGGGTTCGAAAAGGTTGGGGTTTGCTAAAAATACATCATTCGAATTGTTAGTCGAGCTGATCGTTCCATGCTAGTAGTGGAGGCTTGGCCTGATACAGTACTTTCGTTGAACTATCAAGATGCATTGATCTAAGGACTAAGATGCTTTCACGATCGACCGGGGTGGTATTAGCGCGGATCTATTCCGATAGGGCAGCGTACGTTGTGCAGACTTGATTGCCCTCTTTCCTTCTTTGCGTCAGCGTGCGAATAAGCATGGCGCCTTCAAATTGCAACTGCCAGTTGGAATTGCAATTGTGATTGGGCAGGCGGGATTTGCACTGCAGGAAGGAGGCACGCAGCACGATTACGCCGGGTAGGTTAGGTGTCCACTTGCTGAGCCCCAGCTTACTACGGCGCAGACTACGGCACAGCTACGCTAAATTCAGAGAATGTGCTCGGTTTTTTCTAGCCTCCCCATAACAGGCACCAACTTAGCATTTCCCCCTCCATGTCTCCGTTCTTTGGTTTTCGAGCAGTGCCCAAGATTCTTAAGTTTGGGCAGTGTTGAAGTCGTGGTGATTAAGCAATGATGGCACCGAGGCTAGGGGAGGACCCGCTGACCCGTCCGTCGATACAGAAGCTTAGCCCGGCACTTTCTTTTCCAAAAGAATAGAAAAGGAAAGGAAAATAGTTTGTTCCGTAAATTCACAAATTAATGATTATGGACATCTTACATGAAGATATTAACAAGATCCACTCCTTAGCACCGCGAGATCATATCTCAGATAACCAGCGCTGACGTGAGCGGCAGATTCCTGCTGCTGCTACCAACGTAGACTTTGTACTCTCCCGCCTGCAGCTTCCACTTCTGCGCCTCGACGTCCCAGACGCTCAAGTCCCGTCTCGTGAGCTCGAACTTGACGCTCACCGTCTCGCCCTTCTTGACCAGCGGCTTCTCGAACCCGCGTAGCTGCCGGATGGGATTGCCCTCGCCGGGGATGCCAATGTACAACTGTGCGACCTCCTTTCCATCCATGCTACCGGTGTTGGATACCTTAGCGCTGGCTGACGCCACCACATCCCACAAGTCCGTCTGGCCGCCCTCGGCGATGGCACCTACTGGGTAGGCTTGGGACGGTGCATCCGTCTTGGCAACGGTCAGGTCGGCATACTCAAAAGTCGTGTAGCTCAGCCCATAACCGAATTCGTAGCGCGGAGTAATGTTGCGAGCATCGAAATGACGGTAGTCAATGAACACACCCTCGTCAAAATCGGCTTGCGGGAACTTCTTGTACTTCTCGGGCGGCGTGAACTGGCTTGGGTCGAGGAGTGCGCCATAGTCGGACTCGTCGCGTGCAACCGTGTATGGGAGGCGGCCGGATGGGTTGGTCTTGCCGTACAGAAGCGAAACCAATGCCTTGCCGCTGTCCTGTCCAGGAAGATGCGCGTAGATGATGGCTGTGACGTTCGGGTGGTCGACGAAGGTATCGACCATGCGAATGCCAGCGTTGTGGAAAACCACAATGGTGTTGGCGCATTGGTCCGCAACATTCACGATGAGCTTGTCGGTATATTCATCTCGGAGATTCGGCCGGTCGTAACCCTCAGTGGCCCAGACATTTCCGATCACTATGCAGGCGTCTGAGGTAGGGTTCACACCCGGGTTTTCCGACTCAAAGTTCCAGAGGAGAGCCGTGCCATCCTCGTATGCTTGGGCCACCAGCGCATCGTGAGGCGAGCTGATAAGGTTTTGCGCCGTCGCCCCTGATCCACCACCCGAAACGATAGTCCCGTTGACGGCAATCGCTGAGTAGGTCAGACTAAGGTCACCGAAGAAGCCAATGCCAAGCTCAGTAACGTTTGCAGACTCAGCACCCATTGTCCAAGGAGCAAAGGCTTGCCCGGCTGCCGCGATATCCGGGTTGTTGCGACTGGGCGATTTGGCAGAGTATCCGTATAGCGAGATGAGCTTCATCTTGGATGAATCCAGGGGAAGTGCCCCATTCGTATTTTTGACCAATACATGGCCTTCAGTCGCTCCGTCGAATAGAGCGGGCCTTGCACTGGAGTTCCGAGCATCGACGACCTTATGAGGCTTGAGGAGGTCTTTGGGCATGCCTACACCAGGCTCAGGAAACTCAGGCTTATCTTGTCCCATCTGGTACCACGATGCCAGTATTCTGAAACAGTTAGCAGTCAGCCCTCTGATGCGCGCTTTTACTGAATAATTAGTCGTTGCCTTACCTGGTCACCATGTTATCAAGCTGAGCTTCGGGAACGGACCCATTGTTCACAGCTTGAGTAAGGTTGCCGGCCCAGAAGTCAGCACCGCTTGGCATTGCTACGTCAAGCCCGCCAAGTGCTGAGGCCACCCCGGAGTGTTGAGCACCCCAATCAGACACCACCCAGCCCTGTGAGATGTGGTCAGTATAAGCCTGGTCAGATATTCCGGATGGTCTTTGCTTACCTGGAAGCCAAGTTCTCCCTTGAGGAGGCCATTTTGGGCGAAACTGTTCTGGCAAGCGTAAGAATTGTTGAGCCGCTGCTCCGAGCACATGATGTTTCCTGTTCCTGCTCTGACGGCATCGACAAACGGCCTTCACTCCATGTTAGTAAGGATAATACCGAACAAAAGAAGGTGACTTACCACAGATAGAGCTCATGTATCGTCTTATCATCAACGTTCGAGCTGACAGCCTCTACACGCTCTCCAGATTTAGTTGCAAGGCGATGCGTTTCTTGTTCTTGAGCGATAAAGTGCTAACTTCTGTCAGCTATAGCCTTGAGCAAAAGATTAACCGTGTCTTACTTTGGTGCTTGTGATAACTCCCATCCCTTGAACACCGGTCACAGTCTCAAATACCAGACTGCCATCAAGGTACGGATCGGCCGAGAAACCTACACGATATCATGAATTAGCATACTTGATACCCTCGACATCTTGATAAACCGAACTTACTCTCCCAGTTTCTACCACCACGAGCAGTGCGCCCCATTGGACCGATGCAGGGCCCGAGGAGGACATTCACTCCTTTCGTCCTGGCCTCACCTCCCATAAAACGGGCTCTCTGGTGTGTGAGATCCTTGTTCCAACTAAAAGTCTGAATTAGACACATCACCCCAAATGAGTAACCTCGTATTGCAGAAGTGCTTACCTTGCACCAGCATGCATACCGGAAGGCCATGAGTGGACGTAATCTGTTGCTCGAACGCCATTACCGGCGTCTGCTAGACACAAACCTGGATTTATTGTCAGCAATAACTCTACCCCTTTAAAGCAAGATGAACGAACCAGGGAAACCAAGACGTGGTATACTAGGGATAAAACCTGAGCATCCGTTGTCGACTGTAGCGCCGCCAGTGAGGTTTACCTGATATAACATGTAAGAATAAGTCTAGACGTAACCATGATGATGGACTACTTACCTTTTCTTCCAGAGTCATCTGAGCAACCATGTCTTTGGCTCGTGATACAGCATCCGCCCAAGGTCCGTTCGAGGCCATTTGCGCTGTGGGGTTATGGTCAGTCTCAGTCTATCGAGGACGCGACGCTATCAAGGACATACGAGTTGGGTACACCTGCTCAGATTGACCATAGAAGAAGGCATCGTCGGTAATAGGGACATCCTGGGCAGCGGCGAACGCCGACAGGCAGGCTAGCCCGGGTATGAGTGAGGACCGCATGGTTGAGAGCGTCAAGAGAGTGGGAGTGCTCTTTCGTCCTTGGATTGAACCGTGAAGAAGCATCGAACCGTCCGTCCATCTCGAACGGGGGCAACCGCGTATTTATAGCCGCAACCTGCGAGCCCAACCTGCCACCCTGCCAGAGAATGCTTGTACGTCCCAGGCTTTTGGGTAAACATGCCTGGCGACTGCCATGGCGGAGGAATTCAAGCTTGGCCTAGCGTGTCGGGCCATTGCCGATTGAGGTTACGGGTAAGTATATGATGGGACAACATGACGGCGGCCGCTAGGAGATGATTCGGTGGAGGAGGTGTTGGTAACTAATTTGGTCAGAAGAAGGGCGGTAAAAGGAACCGGGGGAATCGGCAGCCTAATCGGGCCGGCCTCAAAGAATCGACCACGAGACTGGCCAATACTCCATTATGTCGGGGTAAACCGTTGGGGTGGAGAGAAAGTCGGGTGAAGGATGTGATGGCCTGTGGGGTTTCTGCCATTTCCCCATGGTGTAGACCCTTGCTAGTACCGGGCATTGAAGTAATGACCGAGGCTTCCGCGAGTCTCTGTAATCACTGACCAAGAACATACGATCTAGTGTGGAAGTGGAAGGCGTGAGAGTTGGGTGATTGTGGAATGCTCGATTATAGATCAAATGCGAAAGAAAGAAAAAGAAAAGTGTCTAGAGTTATCATCTCACTCCAAGCGACTCGACCTCTAATAGAGTCTAAATCAATGTAGTCGTAGTGTAGACACGTGGGATGAACTGCTAGAAGCCAAAGAAAATTCGCGGTACTCCGTACGGTACCACCTTGCTACTGTAGGTAGCACGGGCAAGTTGGGGTTGCGACGGCAAATACCGGTGACACAGCACTGGGACTCGAGACTTGGGGAAAGATGGGGAAAAGTCGGGGCAGCGCATTCGAACTTGTGGGGAAATCTTTCAGCTTTCGACGCAAGGAATCCTGCTTGCCTGCATGACCGCACCTCGGCAAATGTGGATCACGACGGATGGGATCGAAGAATGCAACGCACATCCATCGGAGTCTCTCGCATTGTAGTTGATTTATTGTTAATATCCGTTGGTGTGTATCGCATCTTGAGCACCAGTCAGGTCATTCACAGTCAATTGCCAGACATGACACTAAACCTATGTCGATGTTCTTATCGATTACGATCATATGCAATTGGAGAACTACAACAACACCAAGAAAACATCACGACTCAGAAACCAGAGCAATAAGCTTAGTAACACAAACATACAGCAGGATGAGATTGAAACATAGCATGGCATGACACACATATGCTTTACAATTACGAAGCTTTACAACTACAAGGTATCACGACTACGAGACATGACAATGAATGGATCACAGGTTGCGAGATTTACACGTGCTAGTTAACTGTCATTTCGGACGGCCCGCAGCGTAAAGTCATAGGGTAGGTTTGGACGGCTCAGTCTCGCGTCTAGAGCAATGGACGGCTCGCAGTTTACCCTTCGTGAGGGCTTGGGACGATCGAAGAAGAAGCGAAGGGTAGGTTGGAACGATGAGATATGAAGAGAAGAGCGATGGATAGGAAGAATATTCAGTAAGGCAGGTTTGGGAGAGATGAATTGCCTGGGAGAAAAAAGCCTCTACTTATATGTTTTGGAAAGACGACTGAAGGCCACTGTCTAAGGGAACTGGTCAAAAGAGAACAATCTCGGGTTGGGAATACCTGGTTGACTTTTACTTGGCACTTGAGCGTGTGTCACTCTTCTGCTCAAGGTTTCATTCAATTTTATTCAGACAGCTCTGAACATGTGTAAGTGATTGAGATGCAATTAGGCATCATAATGGCCTTCTAACCATGGCTAGACCCACAGGCACCTCTGGATACTACCGTGTCTGTCTGTGACCGGAGACAGGGCTCGTAGACACTGCCATCGCACTCGAAAGACAACAGAGAAAGAGAGAAGAGGACTTGGGAACAGCAATCTCGTCCTTTGATTGCAGTTCATGATGCCAACTACCGGTGAGATACCCCGTGTTATGATTCCAATTTCTGCCGGATCATGAAGACAGCAGTAATTGGATGTGACTCATCTGGCCACAGGACGCACGATCAAGCGTATGTAATATTACCAAGTTCCGTCTTCCTGAGACCAATACTGCCGATCTGTACGGAATGCCGAAGAAATTGGCATCCATTTCGACAGCTGCTACAATCTCTTACAGGATAAAATAGAATAAGGGGGTTTGCTCATATTTGGACATCGTCATGCTGGGGTGGGAACTCGAGGCAGCAGTATGGATATTGAGTGATCAAGCTCTAATTATCCGAGTCTGTACACAGTTATATAAATCTATAGCATTAGTACTGAGTCGTCCCTAAAATACAAGGTGTTCATCTTTTCGAGAGCAAGTATCATAGGAAATTCGATCCGATTAGCTTTTGAAACAAACCGTTACCATGAGTATTGGTCGAACCAAAGAGCACATCTCTAGAACCCATAGATCCATGTTGCCTCCCAATACTGCTGTCCAGCTTCTGCTCCCTCTGCTACGAATCGTAGCCACCGAGCATGGTCTAGTGTGCCACAATCCAGTTTATCTAGAATGCTAGATTTCCATGTTACTGTTTCCAATGCACCAATGGCGGATGACTAGCAGCATGTAAGAGCTTTTGAAAGGAGCGTGGCCTTAGACTCGATGTTGTACTCCTTCGTGACCGATGGCTCCTGGCAAGATTGTCACTTCAGATTTTTTTCGCCTGTTTCTCTAACAACTGGGGCCTTGGCTCATTACGGTGAGGCAGCGTACTCGACGTTTGTAAGGCTGACCCTGCATTGTTGGTGCAAGCGCGTATTGAGTACCATTGACGTGGCTGTAACTGCAAGTGTTGGTAATAATATGAAGAGAATTTGGGGAACCCGGGAGATAATCCCTGCCTAGACCGAGGTTCAACTAGCAATGAGAAAACCCGCCTGAGCCAGTGCCAAGGAAAGAGACAGAGCTCGCGATGAGTTTGTAAGCGAAGAATGCATGAAATAGAATTCCTAGGTAATCAATGTGTCTAGTCTCGAAGTAGGCAGTAAACTGCAATCATATGGCCGTGAGGATGTAGGGGAGGCGGCAATGATGGCGCCGGCGCCGGGCAGATTCCGGGGAAGATACGAGAGCCTACTGGAGCCTAGTCGACACTGTCGTGGTGAGAGGAGCTAGCGGACACCAAAGGAAAGAAGAAAGCGACGCCCGTATGCTATACGAGTCTGGCAAGTTGTATTTGTCGAGATAGAACTTGAACAGGGTCGACAGGATAGCTCACGAGGGTGCAGTGGAGCTGCTCGCAGGGACGGTAAAGCCGCAGGTCTAGTGGTCAGCTGACGTCAATTGCCGTTGCTGATCGCGACTGTGAAGATGGAGACGATCGATCAATATGAAATTCATAGCTGTAGCAGTGAGGCGAGGTCGAGTGATGGCGCTAAGCCTCGGCAGACTAAGGCCGGCAGACTAAGGCAGGGTGATGCAGGACTGCTGGAATGAATTCAGGGTTCCTGTCGACAGTATTGCCAACCGCATGGCTCATCTGACCAGAGCCGTCAGCTTTGCATGTAGGAAGGACTTGCATGCATGTAGGTAGATAATATAAACCATTGAACAGGTGATTGATGTGAGCGCCCTAGATGATCATCAAATGGAACGTTGGCTGCCTTCCTTGGGTTGGGTGCACGCGTCTGCTTGCTTTGGCTCCTCCAGCCTCCTGACGGTAACAATTGTCGGCAACGATCGTTCCTAGTGGCTCCAGTGCTGTCCGGATGGTGATTTTGAAGGGCGCACATGAAGCAAGTTCGTGGGGGGTTGGGAGGGGTGGACGGAGTTTGCTCCTCACGCGGCAGGCCTATGACAGACCATTCCAGTTACTGTAAATAGATCCATTCAGTTGATTTGCTTCTTCACGATCCACTACGAATGGTGACTTGGCGGCAAATTCCGTCCACGAAGATTGTGTCCTGATCAAACAATCAATCAATTGCACTCCGCTCCCGTAGGCAATCAGAGAATTACACTGACGTTTTTCCACTGACGTTTTTCCACTGATTGGAAATCTGTGATCAAATATTGATATCTCCATGGGAAGTTCAAGTTTACCTACTCAATGGTCGACTGCTTGGGGAAAAGAAAGAAGGAGAGATGATTCAAATTCGCCAAAGGAGGTCCCACCACATCTGGACCTGGGTCTTGCATGTTCTAGTGGGTTTTAGCGTGCAGACGGCTCAAAAACATCAGCTTTGGGCGCGGGAAACCGATAGGGCAGGCTGTGGCTAGAAATGCCGTCGGGCACGCAATTGCCGTGCCAGTATTAAGTCTGGGGAACGCGCCCCCCGAGACTAAAGGATGGATGCCGTTATACACGTTTTCTGATTCTGAATTGACCCTTTCTCTCAAAATCCGATCATCTTCGACGGCTCTGTTCTCAGAGTTGCGTTTGGAGAGACCATAACTCAGCAACTCGGCCAGGACCACGAACGTTGAGTTGAAGTCTGGTAGCGCCCGTTGGCCCTCGGGAACACCCACGAACTTTACTCCCCCTAACAAAGCCCTACATCAATCAACATGTCTAGCGGCAACTTTGAATTCATTGTCACAGACCAAAACAATCGTGGCATCGATGACAAGGCACGGGAAAAGATTCGGAAAAAGGCCATGAAGGCCACGGCGGCGGCTCGCAAGGGCTCCGCCAACTGGGGAAAACAGAATCTGCGCCAAGTTCCTGTCTTTGTCCAACCCACTACGGCAGCATCTACTAGTGCTGGCGCAGCGACATCAGCTACCCCGCAGCAGCAACAACCACCACAGGCGCATGTCAAGTCGGAGCCGAACGACGAGGGGCTAGTGGAATTACCAGGTGCATCAACAGAAGCAGCATCGTCTTCATCGTCGTCGGCGTCGGCGCCCTCCTCCTCCAAAAATGTCACCTCCAATACCCTATTGCGTCGGCCTCGCCAACACAGGCCGCCCAGGGCCATGCCGCCGATGGGCCTAGAAACGGTAACGGCCAAGACGGGATTGAACATACTCGACCTCTCGGCCTTGACCATGGTTCAAGTGGGACAGACCGCCTCGGCCATCCTTGAACTGCAATCCAATGAGCTAAGTGGTCTCGTTAGTCGCCGCCGCAGATCCTACCTCTCATTTGTGCCCGTCAAGTACGGCCATAGCCCTTGCCTGGACGAGGCAGTGCGATGCCTAGCTATGCGGGCTCGGCGCGTTTTGGTCCCGTCAGCGAGGCCCCCTGAAACACGCGAGATATTGCAGTACGGCCGAGCGCTGCAGAGCCTACAGGACGCCGTCAATGGTCAAAATTGGCATGATGCAGATGTGCTGTGCACCGTTGAGCTTCTCAGCTTGTATGAGGTTAGTGCCACTGGGATGCGCTCTGGCCCCAAGACAAGTACTCCTAACTGACCGACCGGCTTAGCTGCTGGAATCGCAACGTTCCCATGCCTGGGAGCGGCACATTGCAGGTGCCGCTCGCCTCGTTCAGATGCGAGGTCCAATGCGCTTCCTGACGCCATACGATATGTCGCTGCTGTTCAGCTTGATGGGTCCCTTGGTAAGTATCCTGGCTTCTCTTCTTTTACCGCCGGCGCTCCATGTGACATCAGTACCCTAACATTCAATCTAGGTATTCGAGAGCTGTCGCTTGAATCAAGCCTGCTTCCTGGACGAAGATCCGTGGCAACGCTTGCTTAAATACGTTATCGCTCCCGATGAGATATTATCGGCTCGAAGCTACATTGCCATATTCTCATGGTGCATTTTCATCAAGTTCCCCCGGCTTCTCCGCGATGTCACCAACTTCATGTACGGTGATACCCAAAACGACCAAACCGTGCTTTATGAACGCGTCCTGGCGTTCAAGGCGGAGCTGCATCAGTGGCGCAAGGAGTTTGACACCATCGTTACTGCGACCGGCGACATACGAAACCCAGCCTTGTTCGATACAGACGTGAGGTCCGAGCTGCTCGGCGCCAACCTTGAGCTACTGTCGACCTCGAACCGCTTACTGACCTGCCTGTCCGGGGAGAATCTCGAAGAATTTGAGCGTGAGGCCGTGGCTCGCGCTCGCGAACAGCGGCAGCTCTCGG